>JAJNOH010000016.1:0-600000 GCA_022376275.1 Xylariomycetidae sp. FL2044
ATAATTAAAAATATTTATAATTATTAAATCGTTTAAATATTAAAGATATTATCGTTAAAAAAGCTTATATATTATAAAAATGCTATTAAATTATATTAATTTACGTAATTTTATATAATATAAAAAATTAAATTAATAATAAACTTAATAATATATATTATTAGCCCCTTATAATTTTATTATTAAATATTAAATAAAAATATAAAATTTAGCTAATATATTATCGCGTTATTTAAATTATAAATTTAAAGAAATAAATAACTTAGCGCTTTTCTTAATTTTAAAGAAAAATAAAAGTTAAGCATTAATTTAATAAAATTTAAAGCGTATTTATATAAATATATTATTTATAATTATTAAAATTAAATATAAAATTAATTAATAATATATTTTAATTTAAATTATTATATATTTTAATATTAAATAAATTAAAAATAAAAATATTTATAAACCTTTTTTAAAAAACCTTTTATAATTTATATAAAAGATATAAAAACGTAACCTTAAATATAAAACTATTTAAATTTAAATATATTATAAAAATTATAAAAAACTTAAATAATTATATAAAAAATAAAATAACTTTATTTATTATAAAGGTTAGTTTTATATATTTATAAAAAAGGCTATATATTAAAAACTTTTTAAAATATATTATAATAAATTTTTAATAAGCTATTTTAATATTAATAAAATTATAAAGCTTTTAAAATTACATTTTTATTAGCCGAATTTAAAATAAAATATCCGCAAATTTTACATATAATATTTTATATATAAAAAATTTAAAGCTTTTAAATATTATTTTTATAAAAAGCTTAAATTATTATTTATATTAAGCCGGCCTTTTTAAAAATTATTAATAAATTATATTATTAATTTATTTATTTTATAATATAAAACTTAAAAAATAAATATAATTTTAATAATTATAAATTAATTTATAAAAATAATATTAATATTTTTAATTTTTATAAAAATAATAATAATAAAGCTAATTAAACTTTTTTACGTAAAAATAAAATTAAAATATAACGCTTTAAAAAACATTATTTTAAATATAAGGCTTTTAATTATATTTTACGTTTAAATTAATAACTAAATAAATTTTATAAATTAAACGATTAAAATTTATTTTTATTATTTTTTTAGCATTAAATAAATCGTTTAATTTAAGCTATTATTTTAAAAAAAATACGTTATAAATTTAATTAAAAATAATATTATAAATAAAACCCTTTTTAAAACTTTTATAAATTATAAACCTAACTTTTATTATTATATTAAAAAAATTTATTTATAAAAAGGGAAATAAACATCTTTATTATTAAAAATAAGCTAAAATATTTATAAAAACTTTATAATAAATTAAAAAATCATTAATTAAACATTATAAAATCTCACGTAAAATATTATAATTAAAAATATAAGCTAATAATTTTAAAAATTAATTAGCTTATCGGCTTATTTATATATAATTTATATATTAAATATTATAAATTAACTTTAAAATATATCGGCCCTTTTAAAATTATTATTAAAATTAATAATTAAACGTATTATTTAGCGTTTTTTAATAAATATAGCTATTTTTTTAACATTTTATTATATAATTATTAAAGCTTTAAATTATTAATTTTAAATATCCACTTTTTATATTTAATTTAAAGGATAAAAAAATAAAAAATTAAAAAAATTAAAGGTAAAAAAGTTATTAAAAAAAACCTTTATTATAAAATAAAATAGCTTAATTAACTTTTAAAATATAATTAATAAGTTTTTATAAAAAATATAACTAATAATTAAAAGTTTATTAATAAATATAAAAAATAAATAAAAAAAGCGCTAAAAAAGCCTTAAGCCTTATAAAGATAATAAAAAAATTAATATTTAAATAATAAAAAAACGAATATTTAAATATAAAAAAATATAATATTAATAAAAAAAAAGATTTATAAAAATAAAATTACCCTAAATCTTAATTTATTTTATTAATATATTTAAAATATAAGCTTTAAAATAATAATATATAATTAAATAAATTAAAAAATAATAATAATATAAAAATATTTTATTAATAATATTAAAAATTAAACCTAGGTTTTTAAAAATAATAATTTTATATTTTATTATTAAATTATATTAAAAAACTAATAAAAAATATAATATAAATTTAAACCCTTTTATAAATATAATTAATAATATTTTTTAAATTAATTCTAGCTTTTTTCTTTTTTTATATAATATTAAAAATTAAACCTAATTTTTTAAAATAATTTTATATTTTATTAATAAACTATATTATAAATGCTTATAAAAAGTAATAAAATATAAATAATTATAAATTAAAATTTTATTATATAAAATTTAATTAAGCCTTTTATTTTTATTAATTTATTTAGCTATTTAATATATTTAATTAAACTTTGCGGTTATTTATAATAAATAATATAACATTTAATAATTAAATCGTAAATTTTATATTATTAACTTTTATTTTTAAAAGGGTTAAAAAGCGATATTTTATAATATTTTATTAAAATTAATTATATTAAATTTAAAAATAATTTATATATAAATTAAAAAACTTATTATATTAAAAAAAGGAGGTTAAAAATAAAAAAAAGCTAATTTTTTTTTAATTATAAAAATTTATATATAAATAGCCTAATTTTTTTAAAAAAAGGTTAAAAAAAAGTTATAATTTATACGTAATTTATCCTTTATTAATTTTAATATTTTTTAACGCTTATTAAGCTATATTTTTAATAATAAATTATTATTAATTTATTAAAAAAATATAATAAATAAAAATAAGCTAAAATTATAATAATATAATTAAATAACCCTTTATTTTAAGCAAAAAGCTATTAATATTTTTTTTAAACTTTTAATTTTTATTTAATTATTAATTAAAAAACAATTAGTTTAATTAAAAAAAACGAAAAACCTAATTTGGTTTTTATATATAAAGCTTAAAAATTTAATATAATTAACATTTAAAATAGCAATAAAAAATAATTATTATTTATTAATATATAAATCTTATATTTATTATTATATTTTTAATAAAAGCTTAAAATATTTTTTAATTTTAAATAATAAAATAATTTTAATAATTATTTAAATTTAAGCTAAAACTAATTTTAAGCATTAGTAAAATAATATTAGAATATTAAATTCTTAAGTATAGCCCGCTAATTAAATTAATAATTATAATTATAAGCTTAAATATAATAAATTTAAATTCGGCCTTAAATATCGGCAAAATAAAGCGGTATTATATAAAAAAAAAGCTAAATAATAAAAGAAATAAAAGCGAAAAAACGGTAAAAATAAAGCAAAAAAATACGATTTTATTAATTTTATATTAAAAAATAATATAATAATAAAAAAAAGGCAAAAAATAAATAATTATATAATAAAATATACGCAATTAAAAAACTTTTTATTATTAAAAAAAATATTTAATTATTAAATAAAATTATAATATTTATATAATTTAAAACTATAATTTAATTATTTAATATTTTTAAAATAATTATATAAATTATAATAAATAAAATAATGCTTATTATTAAAGTTTAATATATATAATATATTTATATAATAACGTTTAAATAACCTTTATTTATAAATATAAACATTTTTTATTATATATATATTAAAAATATTAAAACGATTATTTTAAAAAAAAATAATTATTATAATAATTAAGGCTTAAAATTTAATTAGCTTTATATCGTAAATATTTTAAAAAGCCTTTAATTTCTTTTTTTTTAGCTTTTTATAAGTTTATTTAATATTATTATTATTTTTATATTTATTATTATTATTATTATATTTAACCTATTTATTTTTATAATTTAAATTAAAAAATATAAGGCTTATATAAAAAGGGGGGGGGTGTTTTTTAAAAAAAATAAAACTTTAAAAATATTTTAAAGCTCGATTTTTTTAATAAATATTTTTTTTATTATAAAATAAATAATCTAAATATATATATATATATAATTAAATTTATATAATATTAAATTTATTACGGGCAAAGCTTTTAAAAAAAGAATATATAATCGAAAATTCGATTTTTTTCGGTTATTATTTTTAGGATTGATTTATTAAGGGGATATAATGTTTTAAATCCCCCCCGGCGCGTTAAGGTTGGCATGTGGGCGCCCTTAGATACCTAGGTACTTCGCATTTTAAGCTCTTTATTATTGAACTCGTCTAGGCTCGCCACAAGCCATCAGAGACGAGAAAATTGAACGAGACTTATGTAATCTCCGGCTGCAAGTACGTGCTGATGTCTGCCGCCTTGGGATACATCCCCTCCCTGAGAAAGTCCTCGTCGACGGCAGACTCACAAGTGCTGTCCGGGCACACGGCCCGATCTCGCTCACCCAGCATGAACTGGTTGTCATCCAATTATTTACTTAACGCACCGTTTCGTCCCTAAGTTATAATAGAGGGAAATTACAAATCAGTTTTTTTTTAAAAAAAAAAAAATTTGTAATGAGAACTTACCAGCACAGGCCCCCCCGAACTCCGACCCATTGAGCGCCAACACCGCCGGCGCCGTCGACAGCGCCTCTCCGATCGTCTGCACGTCCTGCGTCGCGTAGAAGTGCTCCATGACGTCGGGCTCGAACGACCGCTGCGCCAGGAACTTGTACTGGTACGCGGCTGCTATCCCCGATCGCCACGTACCCGCTCCCCAAGTCGCCGAACCGGTCCGCGTAGTTGAAAATGAACTCGGCGGCCCTGGGGGACGGGAGCACGGGGCCGAGGAATGAATCCCGTGTGGACGGCGGCGTCGACGAGGGCGGGGTATTTCTCTAGGATAGGAAAGGGAGGGCGATGATGGTGCCGTAGGAGTGGGCCGACGTGAACGATTTTCGAGGGCTTGTAGGTGCCGGTCCCGATCTTATTGCTGGAGAGTACCATGGTGGGGGACGCGAGGAGGTCTCCGGACCGCCGGGTCTGTGTCCACTCTATGATCACTTTCATTGTTATATGAACGAACTATTATGGGCTCATTGAGTCTCTGAGAAACTCGATTGAAATATTCCCTACCGTTGATTTCGTCACTTTAGGGTGGTGTCTTTGGTATCAGACTCGAGCTCGCTGGTCGTGTAGGACTCAGCGGGCGCGCTTGATGTTCCTTAGCATCCGTTATCGTTTCAAGTTGTTGGCCCCTTGCACATTGAGGTTTGGAGTCTGGGTAATTGGCTTCTTATCTCTCAAGACAGCGAGAGCGACAGCTACTAGGCCCTTCATACCAGCAATAATAAAGGAGGTAAAAAGGTTACAATAAAGCAATGACGAAAATGTACTTAAAGCAGCGTTGATTGGGGATCTCGTTCACAAAAGCGCGGTTGGTATGAGGATGCCTGGTTGGAGACGCTAGCTGAGGACGTTCATGGTCACGTGTTACCCATACTCCAACAGCAATGTCCTCAGACTTATTCCACACGCTAAGCCGAGCTTAAGCAAAGGCAGTGAAGGTATGAGGTCGATGGATCCCATAATCGAATGCACATATGCATCTAACACCCAATGTGTAAGATCAGGAGCAGATTTATTAGATAGCAGCTACTGTAGCTATCGTAAGAGCTAGCCGATCGAAGACCCCCTGCCTCAACCCCTTATTTCAGTCTCTGCTCATGACATGGCCGGGGTCTCAGATGGTAGATTTTTGCTCAATCTACGCCTTCTGCGATGTGAGTCTTTCGTGAAGTATCGTCAAAGCTCAGGAATTATGAGTGCGTACCAATCCTCCGACGATAGGAGAGTTGGTCACTCATCTTTTGAAGTCCGTGGCTTCTTTCGTGGACCTCCTTCGTAAGGGTCCTGTGTCTTGATTCCAAGGATGGCTTCGGTGCCAGTAGAGCTCTTGGCATCGTACCACTCGCGCGGTATCGTGATATCGACTTGAGATGCCCGGCGACCTTTCTCTGCACAGGGCTACAATCAATACGATTCAATCCTAGAGGTGTGGGGGGCATTGAGAGCTTACCGAATGTTTCAGATTTGCGAGTTTGGGGGCCGGAGCTGGTAATGGTGGTATGATCCCTCACACGCGGTATTCCGGGAAATGTCTGCGATCCACGCGAAAATGGAGCCCATTTCTTGTAGCATTGCCCCTTTCCAATGCAGTGTGCAATGGGGCCTGATACTATCGCATGAGTCAGCATATGGAATCTAAAGAAGCCTATATCATGGTTCGCATTTCACTCGAGATGATTCATTCAGGCCACCGGCAATCTCCCAGGGGGCAGTAGAAGATGCGTTGACTTGGCCTACACATGGATCGGCATTTCACCGTAGGGCTTTGACTCACCATCACGAGAAAGGAGACGATTGGCCTTGAGATGTTGGCAACTCGATTCACGGTGGAGCTCGATGGATAGCATATCATCCGGCTTCCAGCCAGCTTGATTGTTCCAACTGATTGTCAGGCTACGCAGTGGAGGCTGGGAGGAGGCGCGTTTTCCGGTAAACTTCAGTTCGGTGCCAATCCTGATACTGTCAAAGACCCGGTAATTGGCGCGATTGAAATACGCCTGCTTCATCCATAAGAGAGATCTCTCTGGGGGTGGTGTCTCCTCGACCGACATTTCTCGAATGATGTCTAAGAGTAGTACTTGCACAGTGCTGCGAACGATGTCTGGTTCGGCAAGCTCCTCGGATATACCCAACTCCTCTACCGCAGTATCCACGGAGAGCCACCGATCGTGAACATTAATAACGTCTTCTGCCAGGAAGCATGTGTTGATCACGCAATCGTTAGCTCCCACAAATTGTACCTTGGGTGAGTGGGTATATTTGCAAATCCTTAGTGCAGAGCAGAGCAACCGGTTGACTGCTTGCGCAAAAGTGGTGGGAGGAATAGGAACCGCCGCCGCGCGGAGAAGTCTCACGCGGAACTCTTCTTCGATGGTATGGAAATATCCCATCCGTTTCATAATTGACCAGTAGCTGCGTGGAAGCTCGTATGGGATGAACTTCAGTTTCTCAATTTGTTTTCGAGGATTATTGTGCTAGCATAGGTTAGCTCATGTCATATCGTTGAATGGGTACATGGTGATCTTACCTGCGATAATTCTTCGGTGATCTTACCTGCGATAATTCTTCGGATGTGAAATACCATCTTCTACCATGTTCTTGAGACAGCAGATAATCTCTGAGACATAGAGCCGTCTTTGAACCGATGAAGCGTTCAGCTCCGGCAACATCGGCATATTCGGGATCCCTGGAGTTTAGCATTTCATGGAATTTGGCTATAAGCCCTTTGTTGTTGTATTGATCTTTGAGTGCTTCGTTCCAAATATCTAGAATCGCTTTTGACTCGGCGTTGGCGGACGCTAAGGATTGGCGCTCTCGATTGGTCGTGCCTGTTTGGAAGCTGTATCCATATTGCAACTGCTTACCCGTGATGCTGGCCGAGGCGCCAGGTCTGGATCGCATGAGGAGGAGGCCTTTGAGATAGATGTTGCCAGAAAACCTAGGATCGGTAATCAGGTCACCCTTGGAAGTCCTCACCATGCCGTCGAATTCGATATTTTGCAGGAACACGGCAGCAGTGGTCCACTTCCTGAATTCCTCTCTGTTTACTTTGGTACGTCTGGTGAGATTTCCGTTCTCATCGTTCCCGGAGGAATTCCCGCCGATCACCACATGTACATCTTTCTTTGGGGAAGGTATAAAGGGATAGAGATTCTTGGTGTGAAATCGCCCAGCCTTTTCCTCAAATTTTGTCAGTTCAGCATCCGACATGCGGACGAGGCGGGCCACCATCCGTCGCTGATTGGTAAAGTTGAACGTCCACTATTATGATATCATAAGTTAGCAAATAGCGGCTGCCACTGGCTGCATGAAGCTCGATATGTTTCTAAAGATCACCATCACAGAAAAGAAATTTATGGGAAGGAAGGAAATAGGGAACCAGCCACCTCCAGGTAGTGCTTACCGTGAATCCCCCAGAATAATAGAGCACAGGGTGGTTTTGAGGCTCACGCAAGAGAACACAAATGGCTAGTTTGAGCCCTTCCCCGTGACAACCGGCTTGTTGAGTATTATTTGTCTTGGTAGAGCCGCCCATGTTGAGGTGCCAAGGCTGGAGTTCTGCTCCTCGGTTGATGAGCTCCACGACACCATAGCCATCTTTGCCTGACCACTGGATAAAGCCGAGGCACTCGGATGTTCTGGAATTCCCCTTTGCAAGTAGTACGTTTTTCTTTCTTACTGTGTATACGATTCTTTCGTCGTCGTCGAATTCTTTTGTGACTTTGAAATCCTCTTCGCGCAACCCGTGAGATTGGGTTATACCATCACGCCTAAAGCATGGCTTGTTAGATAACCCGATGAGCAGTGACAACAATTGCTCTTACCAATTCTGTACAAGCTCACGAAATGCTTCTACCGGTTCCCACTGGGAGGCATAGGTAGACAGTAATCCCGAGTGGATCGTTCTGCTGTGATTGACAGATTCCAAAGTGACACTAGCTTCCACATCGGAAGCTTCGTCGTCCATGGCGATGGTTGACGATTACCAGTCTTATGTGGATCTGGAGATCAGTAGAGTGTGTTGGTGCTTGTAGGGAGGATCGAAATAAGGTTGACTACCTACCTATGTAGGTACATGAGTAGGTAGTTGTTTACCTACCTAGGTAGGTAGGTATCGGCGCAAGATTATGTCACATGTGACCCAGGGGACCCTTTGAAGGAGAGTGAGGAACTCTGGGCAAGGTTGAGAGGTAGGATGGAGTTTTTGTAATTGTTGAAGTGAAACTTGTTGACGAAGGTTCACGCAGGGTCTTTCCTTAAAATGAGGTTTGGTGGGGCCAATGTGACTGACTAGAAAGGGAAGGAAGTAGATCGAGCCTATTCCTTCCAATTTTGAGAAAATAAACAGACACTTGATAGATGAAAATTGCTGGAAGATTGTCTTCTGTTATTATTGAGGTCGCTGACAGAACTCAGCAGGAATCTGAAAAGTGTGACACTGAGTGTCAGGGAAAGACGCTCTTACTTGCTGCGACTTCGACTGCCCTATCAACACTATTGTGATGTCACCCGCCAGACCAGCTTCAGCTGCATTTTTTACAAGTACCTAGGTACGATGCCCAAGGTCCGGTTCACTCCTTCCTGGCTAGCACCGCTCCTTAACCAGGTAAAATAGGCATGAATTCCATTGCCCGAGCAGCTACACTCTACCTTAAGCAACTACCTAGGTAGCAAACCAATCGAGCCTGATGAGATCAGTGTAATACGAAGCAACTATGGCCAATGTCAAAGTGAAAGACGTTCTTCCTCTGCTGCGAATATCTAACCCCTAGTGGCCATGCAATCCGCACCTCATCCAGTACATCTGACTCTAACAATAGATCTACTGTTCTCAATGACACATATATCACCGCGTAACTGCGGCTAAATGTTAGACTAGTTTATTTTTTTCCTCATTCACTTAATTACATGCCACTATTCTACACTCGGGAAAAGAGGAAAAGGGGAGAAGAAAAAGGAGGAGGAGGAAGTTACTGCTACTAAGGCTTACGCAGAGGCCTCCCCCTTATTATTCTCTCTCTCGCCCTTTTTGGGTTACTCTTATCAGTATGCAATATAATTGCGCAAAACCACCATGAAAAGGAGGGGAAGAAGAGGAACAAGAGAAAGGGAGGAAAAGGAGGCATTAAAAAATACTAGATAATCAATAACATACCACCAGCCCCCCCCCCCCCCCCCCCCCCTTCCGAGCCATTTCAATCCTACCAACCACGCAAACCAAACCAAATACCACACATAGCAGACAAATCAAACAATGATCTGCGGGTAAAACCATCCAGACACGCCAACAGGTCAGTCAGTCTCTAGCTAGGTAGTCTATTTAGGTAGGGAGATTATATATATACATGCATGTATGTATGTTCATGTTCGTATAATACAAAAGCCAACAAACACACAGAAACAAAAACATCTTTCTTTTTAACCACCTAAAAAAAACCCGAGATATCATACCTGTCCGCTGTGCTTCAGAGACAACAGTTTTTGGGAATCCAGGGGGGGAACTCGGGAATTTCTAGATTTTTTTTTTCAATAATGATAAATCGATCGACATGGGAGCACCCCCCCACACACACACCCAGGACGAGACAGTACAATACAATAAGTAGTGTATGCATAATAAGTTACAAATATCTGAAAAAATCCCGTATTGAATTGAATTCTCTCATATGACGCGTTTTACGCATTCATTCATTCATTTATTCAAAGCATAAGAAGGAATTTCATCATCCATATCATTCTCCGAAACCCTCCCCCCTTCCCCCCCTTTGAACGCCCCTTGCTAAGTAAGTACCCGAATGGAATTCTATCACTCCCGGAAAAAACCAATTCCAGAATATCATTGAAAAAAAAAAAGACAAAAACAATACTCCTCATTATCTATCACGGTAGTACTCTCTATAATACCGTATCTTAGCCTGTCCGGGACTATGCAGCGCGTCCAGCTGGTAATACTTCCCGACGTCGCTGGGGCCGCGGCAGTGCAGGAAGTCGTCGTTGGTGCCGCGGTTCGGCGGCCCGGATCTCCTCTTGGACCAGGGGTGGTAGGAGGAGGAGGAGGCCGAGGCCGAGGCCGACGACGTGCGGTTGGTGTCGTCGCCGCCGCCGCCGAGCAGTCGCCTGAAGAGCGGACGCAGCGTGGCGATGGACGACGCCGTGAGGCCCAGGCCGTTCTCCACCGTCGACCAGATGGCCAGGTCCGTGAACTCATAGAGGAAGTCGTCGTCGTGGGCGAGCTGATATATGTAAGGGATGCGGACTATCGTCGCCGATGATGCGCTGATGGTTGTGTCTGCGTTAGATGGATAGGTTGACGGAGAAAGGTGAGGGAGGGGGAGGGGGAGGGGACAGGGGTGGGTGATATGAAAAAGGGGGGAAGGGGCGCGAAGTGGCTTACATAGATCCTAGTGCCAAGATGCCTGCCACCGAGACTTTGGATCTTTTGTTCAGATCCAAATTCCATACAAGAGCAATAGGCATCAGGCCGAGAACCCAGTCCGCACAGGCATTGACCGCGGCGGCCGCATACGTCGATCCCAAGATGATCTCCTCGCTCAGGCAGGTGCCCTTGGCATCTTCGACGGCCCGCATCCAAAAGTACTCGACGGGCTTACATTGGAATGCGGCGATGAAGACGTAGAACAGGTTGAAGACCAGGCAGCCGATGAGGACGATCCATATGATGATCCGCTGTCTCGTCGTCGAGCAGATGCGTAGGAGGAAGACGCCAATGGTGAACTTGAGAAACAGGGACGTGACGACATATGACAGCTCCGCCGCCCACCTCATCTATGGCAGGGTGTCAGTAAGCAGCAGAAGAAGTACAAGAGCAAGTGCGCGCTCTTCGGCCAGGAGTATGTACGAACCTTGAGAGCTTCCGGAATGCCGCTCTCAGGCACGTCGCCAACATGTTTACCAGCGCCATTGGAGATGCTCAGCATCACGAAAGACCCGTAGACTACGAAACAGAACTACATCCTTGAGTTAGCATTGATCTCAGCAAGCATGATCAAGAGTGACGAACCAGAGTCCCCAGGGCAAGGAAATCCTCCTCGCGGAAAGCCTTCAATAGAGATGCCCTCACATAGCACCGCAGAGTGACCGCGACGGCCGAGACCCCAATGAAGACCAACGTCGTCGTGGCCAGCTCCAACGAGCGATCGTCTGCCGGCATGATGGTGTTGTTTTCGACCACTTTTTACCGATGTGATGTAGCGAGTATGGGGCGATGTATTACACAGGAGCAACCTAGTAGCTGGCCCGTGAGGCACATCACTACGATCGAAGGTCTCATCGAACATAAAAAGAAAAAGATCATCATCAAACAGGACGGAGACATCCCAGCAGAGTTATACTGTTGCTCCCTCCAAAAATCCGGGGTCAGAGGTCACATCTCGGACGGAGCCATGCTCCAGATGGGCAGTCGTGAGAAGCCGCGCTTGCGGGACCCTGTACGGGGGCTTTGTCTTGATGGAGCGATTTCGCGATAGATCGCCCGGCAGCGCCATACACGGAAAAGGAAGCCAAGTCTAGAATTTGGGCCACCCTGTCGGCGACCTCTGAGAGGGTGTGGCAGGGAGAGTGCAAGGGTTGCGGGCTTGGGGACTATTGGCATTATATTGGCAGCAGGTAAGCATGACGAAGAGAGGGGTGACGCGAACGATTCCCTAGACGGAAAGATTCTAGACGCCTTCTTGAAAAGTCAGAAACTCTAGGAGCGGGAGGGGTGAAGCGGAGGAACATGGTGGTCACACTGGCGATAGCCGAAAGAGGAAGGCTGTCGTGGCCCCACCACCCGTCGACTCGGGCCCCACATCTCGGGGGACAGGGTCGTGAAATAGAGGGTGGTCCGCAGCTCAAATTCATGCATTGTCGGGCCACGACAACGGTTGGGAGTCAATCGATGGAGGATCGACAGCAAGGCCTCCGAAGGTATGGCCGAAGTGCGCTCCATAGGTTGACAGACAGCCCTGAGCCCGTCGTGGGGAAGTGGAGGCCGTCGCTTACTTAGGTTTGGTTCTCTCGGGTGCTCCCCATCAATCAGCCTGCAATAGCCCTGCTATCGTGTATGATGAATGGTCTTATCCCCCTATCGATGTAGGTTAGGCTAATAAGTCAGGTTGCTCCGTACATAAAGGGAGGTCTCCCATGCTTCCTCTCCAGTCACTGGTAGGCTCATGGTTGCGCACTGCGTCAATATTTGGGTCACGCGAGGAACCATATGCAGCCCAGTCCCATCCAGCCCAGATCGCGCACACACACACAACGTTCGCTTGTGGCCCAGGTTAATAATAATCACACGTTGCGGCTTGGTCTTGGTCCACGGTGACAGGTTAGGTCAAGGTGCTGACGAAGCCCATTGCGACGTAAAGTGATTTACCTAGGTATGATAAGACTTTTGTCATTACTTACTACTTACAGGCGCACTTTGTCATCAGACTTCATTCAGCCAGCCCCGTTTGGGGCCGGCGGTGGTGTTCTACTTGGTAAGAACTGGGCGATGACGAGGCGCACAATAAAAGAACACGTAGCACATAGGTAGTCTAATGCCCGCTTTCACGAGGCGCCATGGCCGGGAGACGACGAAGTTGAGAGAGAGAGAGACAGATGTAGTAAAATTCGAATGCGGGATGGAAGGATCTCGTGGTGGTGGTCTTTGGCGAATGCGGGTGGGAGCCCTGGAGGTTGGTTAATGCACCCATATATCTAACCGACGTAACCAGGCGATTTGTGAGGTAGTGCGGAGTAGTCTAACTCCATTGAGGAGGAGGTAACCTACCGTAGGTACTTGGAGTAGGTAGGTACCTTCTTAATATGATGTACGGCTTTCGGTATATGCGATGACTTGAACTGATAACGAACTAGAATGGGTTTCAGATTTTGATGCATCATATAGCGTCACTTTCAGAGGATATTGAAGTCCAAACACTAATGTGTCGCGTATTTCGACATCCATGATGTTCGGTCGAGTGCTCCCAGGCTCGAGTGTCGAGTTCGGTACCTACAGAGTTACAGTGGATCCCTAGCATTCGTGCCGCGTGCGGCCTCGCCTCCAGCTGGGGTTGCACGCTAATTTACCAGCGCCAGACTTTTCACCAGTGGGTCGGCGGCGCATGTCTCAAGCCCCAATCAGCCTCAAAGCATTTTCGACTTCACCTCATCGAGTTCTCGTACCACTCGATCAAATTTTGAAAGAGTCCCATCACCATTATTGCATCACTCATTGGGGGGGAAATGATTTATCCCATTTCCGTGTAGAGAAGAAAACAAAGCTCGCAATGAAGTAGGAAAGTCATAGCACAACGACGGGACTCAGTGAAAGAGTTCCCCTGACGATTCTCGTAAGCAACATGTGTGCCATCGTCTTTGACCTGTCAGACTTAGTCGAGTCCAACCCTTAATACACGCCTGGTTTTTTTTTCTCTTAACCCCTATCCATCCGAATCTCCTCCCTGCCTGCCTTGAGTCCGTCTCCGATTCTTCTCCTATCCTCCATACTCGGTTAAGACATTTGTTGAGGTTTTCGGAATGTCTCTGAGCGTTGTCTGTCGTCGAGTATGTGGGACATCACCGATACCTGATGGCCCAATCTGTCAGCGGGAGGATGGGACTCGAGATAAGTGCCCCGACCTGGGAGACTTACAGGATAGTAGGTGACCTTATGTATTACATGCATTGAGTGTATGCATTGAGTAGGGCGAAGGAAACGTAAGCGTGGAAAGTAAAAAATCAAACGCGAATGCAAGCATATGCTATCGTGCGTCAGTCAAGTTCTTCTTGGGCAAGCTCGGACGGTATTTCAAATACCTACCGGATGCAGATGACTTTGAAGTGGCATCCTCCTCCTGCCTGCCGGCTGAGAGACTGTAGTACCTAGTTCCATGCGAGATACTGCGGTGCAGCACCTGAGAACGTCAGCTGACACTTGTTCAGTCTGGGCCAAAACACGACGGTACCGTGTGATAATCGCATGGGATGTGGCCTTAATCGGCAAAGCGTTTGCTATAGAAGACACCCTCTCTGGTGATGTACCAACGGCAGTTCTCCATCTGATCGATGGAGTAACGATTCCGTTGCGTCCAGTTGCCATCCGCTTCTTTGCACCAGTACATGCGACTGGGGTCGTCGTCGGCCGGCTTGAAATCTTGGGGTTCGTTTATGTTGTTCTTCTCCGCGATCATAATCTGATTAAGCTGATTTTCGGTTCGGGTCTTGCCAATACCCATCACATCGGGTGCCAACATTCCAGGATTGTTGGGGAGGGTATTACCTGGTAAAACCATCCCCGGAGGTCCGGTAGGGCCAGGGCAGGACATGGCGGGACCACTGCAAGCCATGGGAGGCATCGCAGGAGGTTGGGCAAAGACTGCACCTTGCGGAGCGCCTTGTGGCTGCATGAAGACGGGCTGAGGTTGAGCCACGGGGACAACCATCGGGGCAGTGGCCATTCCAGTCTGAGGCTACAGTTAACGCACAAGTCAGCGAAAGATCCGAACAGTTCTGGGCAGAAAGAAATAAAGAAGAAGAAGAATATGAGATGTGACATGGAGAAGTGTGGGTGACAGGTGTGCTGAGCATAATGGGGTTGGTCAACACCATTATGTCCGAAGTGAACAATAGCATATGGTCTAGCAATGGATGATCCTCCCTCCATTACTTGCATTTACGTAGTAGCAGGGATTCACTCCGACTGCCTGAGGGACGAGCTGAACCGGCTGTGTGCCTGGTATGACGGTGAAAGGCTGGGAAATGGGTACCTGAGACATAGGGTGCATTGGATGCATGGGGGGCTGCATCGGCTGCGGCATATACATAGGGTATGGTACGCCGCCGACAAACTGCGGACCGCCAGCAGGAGGGTCGAATCGTGGGTGCCATGTATGGGGGATAGGTCCGTAAGTGGTGTCGGGAACGGGTGGTTGAAAATTTTGGCCCTGATTGGGCATCCACCCGGTCATGTATTCCTCGGCCATGGCGCGTGTAGGAGGAGCAGTACTGTTAGGGAGTGAAGTGTTGACTGGATTGGCAGGGCCGCGCGTATGGTGAAATTGAGGGTGCTGGATACCAGAGGGATTGAGGCCGTTGACGGTGCTGTGTTGGAAGCCGGGACCAGGGCGCTGATAAGTCGAATTTGTGCTTTGAGATGGATCAGGAGTGTTGGTAGTTGGTTGCTTTACTGGCACTTGACGACTTGGTTTGCTGCCAGATGGGGTGGTGGTGGTGGTGGAAGTGGAAGTGGAAGGAGTAGCGGGGTTGGCTGGTTGTTTATCCGCCGAGCGCGAGTGACCCATGGTGTAAGGAGATACCGATGAAATCCTGGATGGGTGGTAACCAGGAGATTGAGAGCGATCTCTGGGAAACTTGATTCAATCACGAGGAAAGAATCGAAGGTCGACGCATGAGAGATGGAGCGGGGGTGGGCAGAAATGAGTCAACGAGGTTGGCGAGAATGTTGTTGCGGCGCGTGGCACAACTCATTTGGCACCCTCTGAAGATTTAGATGGGTGCACTAACTGGCCCCCGCGGCGATTCAATGGATAGGTACTTGGACCAAACACCGAGTGATTGGCTCACACACTCTGGGTTACGTGGTAGACTGACCAGGTGATCTCCTCCTGAGCAGGAATCAAGTGCTGTGTGACCAGGTGGAAGGTGGAAAAGGGAGTCCAGCAGAACAAACATTGGCCCAAGCGCGTTGACATTCGAATACACACACACACACTTATGATGTTGTATTCTCATGGCCAGTAATGCATGGAATAAATAGCATCATGGATGGAAAGAGGGTGTTGCTGATAAGGAAAGCAGAGTGTTATGTACTTACAGTATCGCTCATGGTGGGAATCCAAGCCGTTCCATTCCATACGTATTGGAACATTTCTTGACCCCTTTCTTGTTCTTCGTCGAGGTAGGAATCCCGTACAGGAAAGCACGGCAGACACATCTTGGGTACAGCGTGACTTCTTTGCTCCGGAACACGAGTCTCTGGATGGAATACAAATACAAGAGCTTCAAGAACAGGATTAGTGAAACTGAGTATGGCGGGGAGCAATATGGCGTGGAGTTGTAAATATCAAAAGGCAAGAGGATCGTGCTCCGAGCTAGGATGGAAAGCGATGGTAGTCAACCCAAACAAATTGTTTCCACCACTCTACAGCAACCACTGTGCACTGTGCCATTGAATGGGGTAACCTACTCAAGTACCTTACTTCCAGGTTGTCTACATATATTATCGAATACGGGTCTACGTACATAGTCTATGTAGCCAAATGTGCAAGAAATAACTACCTAGGTACTAGGTAGGTACCTAGGTATGCACGAAACAGTGGCTTTATTCAGATGGACTACCTAACATACTTGGTGGCTTCTTTCTTACCCTGAAAATGTACCATTTCCAAGTCCATGAAGACCCTGGGCTAGGACAAACTGTCGTCGGTATACTGGAAAAGGCCAGCCGGCTCATACGACCAATATGGTCTTCACCTCACTTATGCTCATGTTTCTCCAGTTGTGTCTCCGTTGGCCATCGACCGAAAGTACGTATCCGGAGGCCGTACTTCTGTGAGAAAGTCGAAAAGGGGATTGATCTGTTGGTTGAAAATCCACCCATTTGGCATAATCCGAGGTCATTCAGAAATGGGAGGAAGCTGATAGTTCGAGGAACTATCGCGCTTTCCAGTCGACAACTCCTGGACAGGCGAAGGTTTAGGGGCATCATGTTGTCGACCTTCCTCAACGTCTTCTTGGGCAATGTCTCGAGCTGCCTCGATCCGCCATGTCTAGTAAGAAACTTGTCAACACCGACCCCCATCAACTACTACATTCAGATCGTCGTGTGGGCTTACCTTGATGAAGATGAGGGAGCGGCCAGTGCCCTTGATCTTGTCCCACATCTGATGGTATTGCTCCTGAGTGTGCATGGGGAACCATTCCGACTGTACAATGTGCTTAGGCTTGCCGAGATCCAGTCTCTCGATAACTCTGTAGGACCATTCCTTGCGCTTTTCCTTTTGCTCTGCAGTGTCAATCGTTTGCTGAATGTAGTATACTTCACGTCTGCCCCGAGTTCTGTCGAAATCTTCTTGGGTATACTTCGAGTCGAATTCCAAGTCCTGGACCTCCCACACTTTACCTCCAAAGGGATCATTGGTTAGAGTGAGTTCTTCCATGAGAGAATCGAGGGTAATCTCCTTCGAAACCATGAATTCTCTAACGACAAGTGTCCACAAAAGAGTGACTCTTAGCAGGTACAGTCCAATAAAGCCCTCTGGTATTGGATCAGGAACTGGTTTGAGAGGCGGTGAGGGCGCAAAGAATTCAACCTTGCTACGATGTTCTGCAATCAGTTTGACCTGAATTTCAGGTGTTAGTGAAGGTTGTGGGAGAAGTGTTTCGGAAGCTATTGAGCTCACCTTCTCGTGCATTTTGAGAGGCGGAAGGGGAGGATCATTAGGGTCCTTAAAACCGAAAGGGTCCCACTCCCATCGGAGGTCATACTCGTCAATCTCTTGGTCCAGTAGAGAGTCCACTAACGGCGTCAACTCTGGATGCGTGTTCATCTCGTGATGGAGATGTTCGCGACGGTCTCTGAGTGCTTTGAACTTCTCCATGTCTTCTCCGCCTTTCTCGGGGGCAGTAAGCTTAGAGTTGAAGGGGACGAATGTGTACCCATTCCCATTGCTGAACATTGCTCCGCCTTGATGTGACTCAGGTGCATTGCCGAAGTATGATGTTTTCTCCAAGCCCTGTTCGAGAGAATCCTGAATGAGCTCCTCCTTCAGGCGGTCGGCCGCTTCCTAATCGGACGCCATGATGACGGAGTGAAGGTCGGCTTGTAGTCGAGGCAAGAATCGAGACTTGGTGATGAAAGCAAGTAATAGAATTGAGAGGGGTGGAAAGAAGCTGGGTAACACTGTAAGCCAAGTACCTACATATATAGGTACCTGGATCCCTAACATGTATGAAAGAGTTTACTTACGATTCCAGCAAGGCAAGAACGCTGGCAGAGGTGTGTGTGCCTTATACTGCCCATGTGCCAACCTTGGAACCAGGCACTTGACCTTAAGCAGACAGCGGTTTCCCCAGCAACTTCTACCCACAGGCCAGACAGATTCCGATAAGTCTTCATCATCCATGAGTTAGTTCCTGGGGTCACAGGTGCATATTGGTTATCTTTTTGCTTCTCATTATACCATGTCTACGACGATATGATATTGCTGGATTTCCCATGACGCTACATGAGAAACAGCATGGCCTCATGCGTCTTGGCTCGGGACTAGGAACAGCTGCATTTCTTCAAGAATGTAAGCTTTAATTCTGCCCGATCATTGACTTGAACGCCTACCTATCCACCACCAGAATGCTATCTATGAGTTTGACCAGCCACACCCTAATTTACAACATGAACAGCCTGAGGAGAGATCGTCTGTCGCTTTGCTACCGAGCCGAAAGACATGATGCCGACGCCCCATAGACTTAATTATCACATAATTGTACCATGCTCACAGCACGTTACTTGGTTCCTATATCCTACACAACTATCTGGCCCCTTCAAGCCACGTGTTGGTAAGGTGGTTAATGATTAAGAGGTGAATCTAAAAGGTTTAGAGGCTCTGCTCGTGACTTTGGGACCGCGGAGAAGGTAGGATGACTTGTCGGGCAATCTGGAAGAACAATGTTAGTCCGTGCGTGCAATGTAGAAGAAGAAAAGAGGACGAAGGAGAAAAGGGGTCGACATACAGCCCATGCGCCAGCGACGGAAGCCACTATGCCTCCTGAAATCATCATCGTTCGAAGCCCTCTCGTACTCTTAAAGACCATGCCACTCAAGGCACCAGCAATGATGGTGTTTGCGGCATCATGCTTGCCTCTAAGCCAACCTATGGCCGAATTGAAACAGTTGTAGGTAATGGCGACAACTCCGGCCGAGTTGCCTAGGAATGGGCCTCTCCGTGTGATGGAGTTGAGCACCGAGTTTAGTCGCAGCTTTGGTGGTTGCCCTGCAGACTTCCTTAATCCTTCTTGCAAGCCCCACACGCCACCAAGAGACAGTGCTGTCAGATAGGTTATTCCGGTGCCATAGCATAGGTCATCGCTGAAGCCTCGAGAGGGGATGGCTGTTTGAGCGCCCGGAAGGTCGGAGAGGGCCGAGTCCTCCAAGCTCAGGTACTCTAGACCCTCCTTGTTCAAGCCGGCGAGGGGATGTAGCAGGGAAGGATCGGCGAAAGCCGAGGTCTGCAGAAAAGACTCTACTCCTTGGGCTTCTGAGGGATCAAAGGGTTTCGATGTGAAGTTGGTTGTCGGCGTGGGTGTCGTGGCTTGGGTATTCGAATTCGAAGACGAAGGCTGCTGTTGGGAAGAGGACTTTCGTCCTGTGAGCGCATCCCAGATGGAGGACATGGTGACTGATCGCAGGGTATGAAGAGTGAAGCAGCACACAGGCAAAGACAAAAGAGAGACTATAGTTTTATGTCGTACTCCGACTTAACGAATTGTCGCGCAATCTGTGATGTCGCATCGATGGAAGGACGATGATGGGAGCTTGCATTTCCAAATGGTTAGGTAGATAAAAAAAAGTTCGCCGATAGTGACAGGCCTGACAGAATCTTGCTTGGTCTGTGCGTAAATACTTAGTCTGGTGTACCTAGGTACTTTGTACCTGGCCTACCTGCACATGTGGGTTCTTAGGTACTTAGGTACATAGTCCTTCCCTGTCATCCTGCTTGCCTCCCGTCCCCAAGTAAGAAGCCCAAAAATCTAAACTTCCATTCCTTGGCAGGCCAGATTCTCACCAGCCTGCCCGTGAACGGCTTGTTCTTGTGGCAATTGGACGCTGTTGAAATACTCAGTCCTGAGAAACAACCACATACGGTCCCCAAATACCACAGTATTCCGGGGAAAAAACACCGCTTCCGGAGGGGCACGTTCACCAGCCTGCAGAGCAAGGATCAGAATGCCCAACTTCGTCAACGCTTCTAGTGACCTGGCATGAGGGCAAGGAGATACTTCATCTGAGTTGCCAAGGTGCCATCATGGAACACCAGGAGCAGCCTGGGGTTGAGGAGGTTTCCTTCAACCCCAAAACCACAGTAGCTTGGCTAGAACAACAAACGCCCGATAATCAAGCAAGGTAGGGTTTGCTGCTCTCTGATATCAGAGCCTGTTGCTCACAAGACATAGGTATGTCAGAGACATCTTCCAGCAGCTTCTTTCTGGGGCTTCCAAGCCCAAACAGTCCTCGGGGAATGCTTGTGTAAAGCTCTGCGGCTTCGTAGACCAATGTCTGAAGTCTGGTCAACCCACCCTGAGAGACTTTGCTTTTGATGCTTCTACAGCCCTGAGCCTCTTTGAGTTCTTCATGGAATGGAATGAGAAAGACTCGCACAGATCCATGCGACTTGTTCTCGACATTGTCATGAACGCCATCTCCCACAATGTATCACCGCAAGCCAAGGCGCATATCAAGAAGAACATCTTGAATGAGGCCATTTCCGCCATTACGCAAAGGTCCTCGAAGCCGTCGGTAAAATCTGCTATGACCGTCCTGGATTATGCTTTGCAGAAGAAGGTGCTATACTTAGACGAAATTCTAGGCATCTATCGCAACATCCATGCTATTCCATCCACGTGTGATGTGACATGGGATGATTTCATTTCTCGGGTCTTCACGTGGATGGAACTCCACTACGTCTGCCCCATAGCCGGGAAACTCCTAGTCTCTATCTTCACCTCCCCTTGGTACGAGGATCAAGAGGTCCGCCATCGATGGGATGCTTGGCATCGATTTCTATGCCAGGGTCTGCAGATGAATCCCCAATTCCTTGAACCCATCAAGCATTACATCTTTGTTCCCCTGTTCAAGGCTGACCGAGATGAATCACTCAAGTATCTCGAGCAACTCTCTTCACTCCAAGGCCTGACAGGCCAGCAGAGTAAGGGCTGGGATCTCAATGCTATGCTATGGTTAGCTTTGCTCGAAGCCGGGAAAAAGATCGGTTTCGTGAATGAGCCAATCCAAGGTAAGTCATCGATGGTCTCGTCTGGCTGGGCTATGGACTAAATATCTTAAAAGGTCCAAAAGAAGCCAATGGGCCAACTGCACAGATTCGAGTAGCTGTGCTTGAAGATATTCTCTGTCATGAATCTCGTGAAGCTCGCTCGTCGGGTGTTTCCATCCTGCTTGCATCTCCATCGACTACGAGGCCATATACGGCTGATGCCCTAGCACTTCTCAAAAAGCACCTGCCATCATATCACGAGGACTCTGACGCGAAATTTAGATACGATGTCTTCGGTCATTCGAGGAATATGATCAAGCGTATGCACGGGGTTATCGAATCCTTGCGCAAAGAACTCGGACGAGCGTCGAGGAAACTCCAGAAAGTAAACCAAGGCAAGGATAAGGATGCACACACAACTAAGAATACCGAAGATTTTCAAGAAGGCAAACCCCAAAAGAATGTCTCTGAAGTAGGAAGTGTCCTCAGTCAGCACGAAAACTTCGTTACTTGGTATGCAGAATTTCTCAAGGGCGAATTGGCTCCCACCGTATCATATCAACGTCACATTACTGCCCTCAGAGCTATGAGCTTCCTTCTCAAATCAGACCTTATGAGTGTCAGTATACCAAAACATGTACTGGTTGATGACACCTGGTTTCGTGCCATATTGGATCTCATAATGGATCCCTTCGATGACGTGCGCGAGACGGCAGCCTCCTTGATTCTAATGCTAGGTCCAACTGAGGCAACTCCGTTACCACAGACGGAAACAGAAAGTATTCAGCATAGGTTTATGGATGTTGTCCGGAGCTTCTGTCGTAAGGCGGATAAGGTAGCCCAGATGACCGCCCGCGCTGATCATTCTGACGGCGTGGCTCGCTCGTATGAGGTCCTCTGTCGTTGGAGCGGAATCGTGGATCAGCTGCAACTCTTCGACGCAATCCTAACCAACCTCGAGTTCAATTTATCCGCGGCTGAGAATGATCTTGCCGACGCAGTTCTCCATTCTCCCGTTCATGGCAACTTTGCAACTTTATGGTAGGCTTCTTTTACCTGCAAATGATCAGAATGTAGTGGACTGACGAGCGTAGCTATATGTGGGGATGCCTCTCCAGAGCTCAGTATTCGGAGGAGGAACTAGCGTCATTGAACGTGATACAGGACCGCATGATCCAAGCTTGCCAGAGAATCTGGGAGACGGTTCGGCATGTTCTGTGCGATGACTCGCCCGAAGGTCACTTGCCGGAAGAACTCGAAGACGTGCAAGGTCTCGATACCAAAGACCTTCTTAGCTACAGTTTTAGAGCCATACACGAGTCCAGGTATGAAGAGTGCACTTTCGTTGCTATTAACACCGGATTAACTGTTTGTAGCAACTTGCTGCGAGTTATTGCAAGCAAAGCCCGGGGTGGGGATCGTGCTGCCCTGGTACCGTTGCCAGAGAATTTCAGAGTGCTTGGAAGACTTACGTTCGATCAACTATCGAACTTGAGGCATCGTGGAGCATTCACAACTGTTTCTCAAACGTTTACAACTTGCTGCCAGCTTGTGGAAAACTTCCCGACTCAATCAGATGAGGCAAGGGGGCTGTTAGAAGAATGGTACCAGGTTCGTGGATGTTTCGATTCACCGTCCCGGGCTCATCATTAATGTATGTATCGCAGGGAGCTCTGAACTGCATCGATACACAGGCCTCAACAACACGAAGATCTGCCGGTATCCCCGCAATCATAGTCGGCATTCTTCACTCTCACACAGATTCGCCGTCCTTCCAGGAAGTGTTTTGCAAGCTGCAAGACATAGCACAACAGCCAGCACTGGTAACGGAGACAGATGGGTCGAACCTGCCCCAGGTACACGCTCTAAACTGTCTCAAGGATATCTTCAAGAACTCTCATCTGAGCCAGATAGCCGAAGAATACTTGACCGAGTGTCTGCAATTAGCTGCGAACTGTCTGAAATCTGAAGTGTAAGCCAATTAACCAGGACATTTACCACCATCGATCACTAACGTTGACAGCTGGGCAATACGCAACTGTGGTTTGTTACTTCTACGCAGCCTCATAGATTGTCTCTTCGGCACCAGCGAAAGCAAGTCGTCAATGGAAGCGGGGTGGGATGGCCGAAGCGTCAGGATCCCCTATCATAAGTACAAAGCTCTCCCGCCGCTTCTAGTGAATCTACTGGAAACGGGCCAGGAGTCAGCCGGCGTACTTATAGGGTCACGGACGGCAGAAGCAGTCTTCCCAGCGCTGGACATCATCCGTCGCGCAGGTCCGCCCGAAAACCTACGTGACAAACTCTACGGCATCATCGCTTGGTATCTTAGCAGCCGCATCTGGCATATAAGAGAGATTGCCGCACGAACCATCTGCTCCTTTCTACTGGGATCGGATTGGCTAGAGTCTATTAGGTGTCTCGTTCGTGATGCCGGCACATCAGCAAATGGCTTACATGGTGCCTTGCTGACCCTCAAATTCCTCATTGAGAAGTTGGCTGAGGTGATGCCCGATGAACTTTCGGGTAAGTTGACTGCTCATCGCTGGGGATTGCCATGGTGCTGATTCAACGCAGGTCATTCGCTACGCTCCCTTCACGACTTTCTTGAATCTATTGCGGTCACGAACTTTTGCCTAAGCAATTGTCCCGAGGCTACGGCTGTATACTTGGATATCACCAATCTCCTGGCGAGGTTAGAAATTCTTGAGGATGCCTCAGAAACGAATCCTCGGCTTGGTATCTCCCAAAAAGAACTGACCAGTTTGACGCCGAACTTGAATGATCGTGACAATCCAGGGATCGCACCACTCGCGCTGCTCAAGACTCGCCTAGGTGAAGGGGCGGTACAGAAGGCACTGCAGCTCAAGGGCACTGGCATGGGTGATCGGCTGACTCGATTTCTCACATCCGCAGTGAAAGACGATGCCAACGTTGCCTGCTCTATGCTTGAGACAATAGCGAATGACAACTTCTCGCACATCCATGAAGCCTGGCCCGATATTGCTAATGCGTATGTGCAGTTATGTCTTCAGACCAGTGCCCCAGAACCTAGATCCCTGGCTCTGGATAACCTAGCGGTATTGTTGGATTTGATGTTGCAGAATGACGCACTGCATCACGTCCCCTCGAACCAGGCTCTATCCGAGCTATGGGCCAACTCTTTGACCAAGCCAATGAACCCAAGTATATCGGACGCCATCATTCGTGTCAGCGGCCCTATCATAGCGACATTAGTGTCTCGAAACAACGGACAAATATCCTCTAGCGTTGTCGAATGGTTGCGTAACTGGGGTGCCATGATGAGCGATGCCGGGGTAGCCGACAGGGTACGTGGTATCGCCACCTTTCCCTTGGCCATGCCGATAATAACTGACTGAGTATCAGACATTTGACACGCGCCTCGCCGCGGTCAGGGCGATCAACTCCTTCACCTCGAAAGTCAACCTGGTCGAGCAATACGACCACCCATTATCAGAGGCACATATCCCCTGGCTCCTGGCTCTCTACGACTCCCTCAATGACGACGACGACGAGATCCGCGAGGCCGCCGCCGAAGCCGCGGCGCCCATCCTAGGCCGAGCCCTGGTCTCCGTCGAAGCGGGCCAGCGGTTGCTGGACTGGTTGGCCGTGCAGTTCAAAGACGCACAGGGTTTCCGAGCGCACGTCGTGAGCCGCATGATCGGCCATTACCAGCCTGTCGCCAATAACAACAACAATAACACAACGTCCGCCGCTGAGGGGACAACAGCGCTCCTGGACGCCTGGGTCCCGGCGCACCAACAGCTGGCGTCGGCGATGCGCTTCGACGACTCGCTCTTCGTCATCGAGGAGCAGAATCTGTACATCGACGAGGTGAGGGAGACCAAGCGGTGGAGTAACGTCTATACCTCTCTTCCTCTTCTTCCGCAGTCTTCAGAGCGTGCCGCGGCGGCGGCGGGGGCCAGCCGTGACGACGATGAGGCACTGCGCGCCTGGACACTGGCCGGTCTGCGGACCCTGATGCACATCGCCGAGGAGCCGCGGCGCGACGACGCGCTGGGCTGGACCTCGAAGCCCGAGGTCTTTGCCATCTGTGCCCGGATCCTGACGTGTGCGGCGGTCCTGGCAGCAGCGGAGGAAGACGAGAAGGAGGAGGAGGAGGGGCAGGATCGAGAAGTAGGGGAGGCTCTACGGGGGTTTATGGACGTAGGGGGGAGGACTGGGGTTCATGGGTTACTGTTGGGGATCGGTAGATAAGTAAGATGTCGGGATCGGTGACGGTGGATTGTGTGAGAGATATGTTGTCTGTTCGGGGGAAAAAAAAAAAGGGGGGGGGGGGGGGGGGGGGGTTCGCAGCAAGATAGAAGGGGGAGGTGGTAAGCTGGTTCTATGAGATAGGGGTGGTATAGAGAGAGATAGACGAAGGGAGATCTGAAAAGTTATTGATTATACCGAAGCTCAGTTCAGTTCAGTTTGTGTGCAATCTATCAAGGCCACAGCGGTTCTGCCTCCCGAGCTAGCTAGCGGATCTTCCATCTACCTGACTTGGGATTCACTATTTTTCTCGGCTCGGTACAGGCCTCGTCGAGCGTGGTTTTGGGATCTCTGAGCTTGTGAACCCATATTAGTCGGACATCTGGACATAGCCTTGTTGTCTGGGATGATAGCGATATCGGTCAGTTCGAGCCAATGAGATGGGCTTGAAGGAGTAGTGACAAGCTCTCAGGGGCTCGTAATCCAGGGGACTGGCCTCCTTTACTGGACTCGAGTCGAGCGTTAGTGCCGAGCCAGAGTTTGTCTCAAACTCTTGGTTCAAGAGAGTGCGTCAGACGGGAGTCAGCATGCCCGCAGACGAGGACCGCGCTGGTGCTGCTCGCTTGGAGTTTTCCCTTTCGATTCGTGCCCTCTAGGGTTGAGTTCCTACGATGGGGACGAGTACTTCGTAAGGCTCAGTCAGCCAAAGCCATGTAACAGAGACGGAGCGTGATTCTGGACCTAAATTACGCGATGGCGCTTCATGTACAATCCTGATCTGTTTCACCACGTGATGCGTCCCAGGTTAGTCGGTTTGACCCGCGCAGCCGGGATATCATACCAGGTTCGTCGAAAACGAAGACTATCTAAGGAAACGAACGACATCAAGTTCTGCTAAAGGAAACAAACATGATAGAAGGACAGCGGTCCTCCAAGTGAAAATAAACCCAGGAAATCCACCCCCGACAGCTCTTATGACAATCTACCTGCTGCATCTCTTCACGCTCCCTTCCCTCAATTCTCTTTATCCACCTGTTCATTCCTCCCATCCTCCCCTCCGCTCCCCGCTCACAACTTGCTGTTTCCACTCCTCATATGAATACCGTTGGCGAAGAAGGAGTGGTTCCTGTAGTCAGCCGGCAGCACGGGCGGCGTTGCCCCTATTTTCCGCCTGACAGTAGTAAGCTACTGATCATAGTACGTGAAGTTAGGATCCCACTCTCCCCCATAATCCTCCTGGGACTGTTGTTGACTGCTGTAGTCAGAGGTGGACTGAGTACCATATTGGCTGTATTGCACAGGGCCATACTGGGCTGTCGCCACGTTCATGCCGGAAGAGGTTCCTGACCCGGAGGCGGAATAACCCTGATTGTAGCTCGTTGTGGGATTATGGCCACCTGATGCGGACTGGTTATAGTAATTGTGAGAAGCCATCGCCTGCGGACCTAGTGCGAGTGCGCTTATGGAATCCAGATTCGCAAACCAAGCGTCCATCTCGTCACGTAGAGTTATAAGGCGATCGATGACAGCCACGTCCGCCGTGACTTTGGACAAGAAGATTCTCAGATGATCGAGAGTCATGGGCCGGCTCTCCAGCCCGAGGGCCTTGAGCAATGCCCTCTCGTCGGCAGCCGCGTTCAACTCGCTGTAGTCGACCACTATAGCAGCTTGTACGAAGTTGAGGGTAAACGTGATCCAGTCGCTGGTCGCACCAATATCAGTGGAGGGCGGTGGCTGGCGATACTTAATCGTCTGCCGGCCGTTCGCTCGGAAATTCCACTTCCATTCTCGCCCAAATGTGTCCGAGCCGTCCCGGGGACAGACTATGCCGCACAATGTTCGGTAGTCCGGACAACTCTCGATTGTTCGCCACATGCCGAGCATCGTGCCAGTAGCGCCCCGCACCGGGTTGCTTTTGGCCATGAAGCTATCTCTCCAACCCCCTTCGCGGACGCCCTGGCTGCCTGGCGGCATTGGCAGCAGCTGGTCGATGATGCGTTGGAAGCAGACGGCCGCGAACGCGATTCTCTTCGCCTCCACCAAGGGAAACTGATTTTTTCCATTTCTTGACATGTGGATATGCGTGCTTGAGGTAATCCAGGCAGCTGGTTCGCCTGACATACTGGAGCGTAAAAGCTCGTGGAATTTCTGCATTTCGCTTTGCCAATCACCCTGTCCCCAGGTAAAGACCCTGGTTTTGAACTCAAAGGGATGGATTCTGTCTATGGATGATTTGTTGTAAATACGATCTTCACCGTCATTAGCTCAGGGGTGTGTCCATACCTTGAGGCTGTATAAGATTCGAAGAAATCGTTGAATCCTTGCCAATGTGCCACTTATCCCAGGCCCCGCCGTCCAAAAAAGACGCACGCTCTGAAGATTTGCGAGACACGTCATGATCGATCACGACAGCTATCCCTTCATCGAGTAGCAGGTCCCTGATATCCTCCGCTTGTTCCTCCATTCCCTCTTTCCGTATCACTGGCACCTATACGAGATGAGGGTCAGCTGGTGATCATATGAACGTCGTACCTCATCTTTCAGATTAAGGAGGGCGAAACCGACTCCTGGAACCTGGAGAAAACTGGAGAGATGTGATAACGACACTTACCTCCAGCTCTACCCCGAATTCTATCGACGGCATCTTCGTTGGGATAGACAGCAAAGGCCTCGCAGCTCCCAAAAAGGGGCTTTCTCGTACAGTGTTCTGGAAGGAGGCCCTAGGAGGTTTTGTTTGCAGTATGAGGGAAATACGGTATTCTTCGGGAAAAGACATGAAGGAAGGCTGGGAAGAGGCACCGTATAAATACCATTTTCATTCTCGTGTATGACACCTTTCGAGGACCAGTCGAGGACTTGCGAGGTGGGGAAACGAATCCATCAACCCTCCGTACGACACCAAGAACAAAGAGACGCGGCTCTTGGCCACTTCACAGCCGGAGCCGCGAGCGACAAACATTCCAGGGGCTCGTTTTACATGGGAAACACTGGAAGATCGGATAGGTCAGGTGAGCGAGCGAATGGCATACACAGTGAGTGAGGCTCAATCACGCCGGGCGGTTCGGCGTGGCAACTTCGGATGATCTCGTGGAGTACACAAAAGTCTTGACCGGCTCAGTCGGAGTGTTTCAAATGCATTTTAACATTAACTTCATAGGTGCTGTGGTGGCACCTGTATTCTCAGTTCTAGTCCCTCCTTCCTTGGTCTCCAGGCAACGGTCGGTTAAAAGGGGCTGGTTCCGCGGCCTGACCACAAGTGAGTGGCAAACCGCCCAATGGAACTCGTTTCACATATCCACTGGTAGTCACATGACAGATAAAAACGTTGGTTACTCTGGTTGCGGCATTGGCAGTTCTTCTGATGTCTGATTCACTGTGGCTTGCATCTGATCTACGAGGGAATGATGATCGCACGGCTTGTGATTGTTGGTGAAGTTACGAACACATCAAGCAGAATAATGTCGGCTCCATACAGTATCGGCTTCAATAATGCCTAGGTACGATTCACCAAGCTCAAAGTCTTCTCAGCAGACTATGTGAGAAGTATGTCACTGATGCCCATAATTTCCTCCGCGTGGGATTCTGACATGTGCACTTTGGGCGAGACAGGGAAACGAATGGAGCAGTAGCTCATTTCGAAACCAGTTTATCCTAGAACTTAAGCTTGTGTAGGTACGCAATCAAGAATCAGCAATTTCATGTTATGGTGCTCCCCCCATCTTCCATTTGTGGCTCTCCGTAGCAAACTAAAAACCAACTTATAAGGCAGCTAGTACCTTTGCGCCCTTCGACGACCGACTACCCCTTTTATCCATCACGAAGCAAAGAGAGAAAAGAACACAGTGAAATGACTAGGGCAATGATATATCCGTATGTAGTCACCTCCAGCCACTGTATATGTCGCCCTAGTCATAGATATCATCATCGTCATCAGGGGTGTAATGGGCCGGTGGGGCCGTATAGGAGAAATTCTGAACCGAAACGTCGTACGCCGGCGTTCGAGGCGGCCCGGAGGTTGCTACCGGGCCGTACATGGTGGAGTAAGGAACGCCCTGGTGAGGTGTGGACGTGTGGGCAAAGTCCCGTATTTGAAAGGGTGTCGTCGTGCCGTATGACCCCGTCGCTGTAGTCGGGACAGAGGGGCGGTAAGCGATAGGAACCTGACTCGGTCCCGGTCTGTAGGCAAAGCCTCGAGCCTCCATTGCCGCCGTGGACGGCGGTTCTAGGACGCGAGGTTGGTCCTTGAGCCAGCTGTTAAGTTTCGAACGTCTCACGTCGAGGCGATCGACGAAGGACACATCTCTCTGCACCCGGGCCAGAAAGGGCATCAGGCCCGAGGCCTTATAGGGACGCTCCTTCAACCCCAAGGCGGAGGCGAAGGCTTTCTCGTCCCGGGCCCTGTATTTTTCGTCCTTCTCATGCTTACCCTGGCTCCCGACCTTCTTGGCCGCCTTATCCAGAGCCCGGGGATCGATGGACATCGCCGCACGCGCGAACGCCAGAGTGAAGGAGACCCAGTCCTGGGCATCCTGGCTCCCGGTGCAAGGCGGCGGCTGACGGTACTTAATCGTCGTCGTCCCGTACCCGCGGACTAGACATATATACGTGTCAATCATTGCGACGCCTTGGGAGACAACCATCCTCAACTGCTTCGGCTCAAAGTCTCAACTAGTCACTAGTAATTATTCGAGCTTACGGTTCGAAAGGGGGATCTCGAAATTTGCGACTCACAGTTCCACTTCCAACATCTGTCCGCGCGGTTGCCGTTGTGCGGGCAAAGAGCATCGGAAAGAGCCCAGATATCTGCCATACCGGCGATGGACTCCCAGGTCTTCCGGAAGCTCCTGAACCCGCGATTCACGGCGATGCCCTTGGCGAACTCGTTGTTCTTCCAGCCCCCGGGTAGGGCGGCGTTGTTCTGCGGAGCGGGCATGCGGCTGTCGATAGCTCTCTCGAAGTAGATGGCAGCGAAACCGATCCGCTTTGCCTCGGCCACGGGGAAATGTCGATGCCCGTCAACAGATATATGGACGTGCGTAGTGCAGAAGATCCAGCACTTCGGCGACAGCGATAGCAGGGGGTTGAGGGTCTCGAAGACCTTGGAGACCTCCTTTTCCCACTGACGGTCGCCCTCTCGAAAGACCCTGGATTTGACCTCGAAGTCGTATATGTAGGCTGGCATAATTCAGTAAATACCACCGCGGAAGGGCTCATACCCAAAAGAACGCGTCTTTTTCCTCACCATCCCTGCCGCTGTCCGGGGGGCAGACGGTTTCGTCCTTGCCGATATGCCAGATGTCCCAACCAAGCGGCGCTGTTCGCATGTCCCGAGACCAAACCGTGTCAACTCCACTCTTGACAGGATTACCGGGCGGTTCTGCCAAGTCTTTCTCAATATTTCGCGCAACAGTGAGCCCCGAAAGCTCGATGCCGGTTTCGTCGCTTTGCTTCGCTAAGGGCAGCTCAAACTCAACGCCGAATATCAGCCTAGGTCCTGAGTCGGGATGCGGGTTCTTCTTTCGGACTTTAGAGGGCGTCGTGGAAAACATCTTGGAAAATAAAACTCGAATCCGGCTTCGAAGCCGAGGGGGGCTTTGAGATGGGCTAGAGGGAGGCTTGGGTGCAAGATCGGGAAAGGGGCTCAACGCGTATGTATAGTCCCTGGACAAGAAAGCACAAATGAACACCTCGTGGTCAAACGCAGCTGTTCTTGAATATATAGAGGGTCTATTAGTCAACGATAGCAATAATGAACATCTTGATGGTCACTTGGCCGGCAGCCTGGTAACACCGGCAGAATCACTGTGAGCCACTCGGTCATCTGAAATGTTGATTCTTTGAGTCGACGAGTTGGCACTGTGGTCTTAGGTTCTCTGTATAATAATCACACTTTGCTTATACGTCGATCACGCCGCGCCGGTACATTCATCGTCCCTCGCCACCACGAAGTGTATGATGGACATTTACGGGGCGCTGCTTATACATCCTGATTCTGTATGTGGACTGGAGGTATGCTAGGGTTCTGGTGGTGGCCGAGCAGTTGCCTAGCACAATGAAGATATCGACCCACGAGGGCAGAGGGAGAGAAAACGTTGCTGTAGTGGTCCAGCATTTGTTTGGGAATGTAGTAAGGAGGCCCCAGGCCGGCGTGAGACCCCAGCCTCTTTCGAGGATCCTTGGGAGGTTTAGCATCATGAAAGGCGTGGATACAAAGCCTATCACTACCACGGGCTCAAGATGGGCTTGATCCAGTGTTGCTTCGTTGACTTCAGGTCAATATTTCGCCCAAGAGGTATTAATGGTCCTGGATCGTGGGGCTTGCCACCCAACTACTACTGGACGGATAAATCTTGAACAAGAATTCAAGTTGAATAAGGGCTTGCTTGATATCCAGTACAAGAATGGTTGGGATATATATCATTGAATATGCCCACTCACGAGGCATCTCGACTCTGCCTCCAAATCCAACACCGGTTTACCTTACAACACCTCGTAATATATCGAGCTTTCTGTTTGTTGAAATCAGGGAGAAAATTGATATACGACATGTGCGGATATCAATACTCTGCCCCCTTGAAGGATTTGGGAGATGTGTGCCCCTTTTTCCCATACTTCGTTTTCACTTCTAGCCTCAAGAACTTCCCTCTCCATTTGACTTCCTAGGAATCGTTACCAGCTATTGACATGGTGGCTCCCATTATAGTCATTTCCCCAAGCGCATGACTACCAGCCCAGTTCTTCGGTTCCTGCATCCACACCTTCAGACCTGTAGGCTAAGATGCCATCTGCATGGTTCGAGAGAGCACCACTTGTCTTCGCGCAGTCATACGGCGACATCCCTATACAGATCAACCCCTGAAATAAAGTACGCCGGTTAGAGAGGCAATACATCTCGACATCATGCGGGTGCTCTCCGGTTGCATTAGAGTTCGATGTAGCATTTGTCCGGCGAGCGCACATTATTTTAGGGGTTAACCTGTACGGACCTAATTCTCTGGATGGCATGGCGTTGTTGTGACCCCTCCGTGTCATTTTTCGCTGCTACACATATTGCGCCCAGGGCCGTGGGCACACTGAATACCATGAGATCCCCGCACGACTAAATCCCGGAAGCCCTGGAATATGATGCGAGGAGCTTCTGAGTCAGTGTTGGTCTATGTATGTGACGCGCTACCGACTCCTCGGAGAGGCGCTCCGCGGACGACGTGCTATTCAAGAAGGAAACAGACAAGGCGGAATTGGTATTTTTCCATAGCTCGATGACGAGGCCCGAAGATTGATGAATTTTCAACCGTTCGCCTGCTTCTTCACACCGGTGCAATGGGACCTGTACAACCGCCCTTGATTTGAAGCGTTTTTGGGGAATATTTATACCTAGGCGGCCAAGATAAGCTCCTTGGGGATACAGCAGAAGCATCTCAAGTCTATGAATATCGGCGTAGACAATCTACTGGCAACTTTCATCAGAACCTCAGTGGGACAGACAGGCAGCCGGGGTGAGACTAAAAATAGAAACTTTAGCCAAGCTCGGTCGTCTATAGTAGGTGTCTTGAGCCCTTCAATCTCAGCCCCTTGATTATTATTATACCAGGGATTACCCTACACGACGACTAGTGCATCTCACCATCATGCACAGCCAGCACGCCAGGCGAGCGACGGACTACCGCAGCGCCGGGGCCACGACGGCCTGTTTTCTAGATCTGTTACATCCAAGTGCAGTGGCCGCTGAAAGACCAGTAAAACATTGACGGGTTTTGTAGCAGCCCCATGCGGAGTACACGGCATGGATCACAGAGAGGCTGGGGAAGTACAAGAAGAAGAAGAAGAGTGGGAAAAAGATCACTTTATTTTCATGCCGTGACCCTTCACGATATGATCAACTGGTTTTGCTCTCCTCTCTTCCCGTCCCCTTTTTCTTGGCAATGTAACACAACCTGCAGCCACGCGCCTCAACATCACGTTAACCGGTCTGCCGGGTCAGTTACGCGAGCTCGAGAATTGATCGCTGCCAAATAATAACGAAGAGCAAGTAAGTGGTGGTGGTGCCAAGGGTCCGGCAGTAAGTAATAAAAGATCAGGTCGCTTGTGGTGGAGATCTGCGAAGCACGGTTTCGCTTTTACTCGCTGCCTAATGACCAGGGACCGTTACTAAGTAGACAATTTATTACCTACCTTACCTTACCTCTCGTAACATATTTCCAAGAGAAGGAATCCCCTATCATTCATATCCATCCCATTAACAAGCAGCACTCTCAAGATCCGGCCCGGCTTCTCCTCAGGAGCCCGTACGCCCGCCCACTTCCCTGGCCCATCAATACCATTATCCTCATCATCCCGGATCAAACCAAAACACCATGAGGACGCCGGTCCTCGCCCTCCCGGCCCCTATCCTCCTCCTCCTCGGCCGCCTCGCCCGGGCCGAGATCGAGAACGACTTCTCGGCCTACCCGGAGGGCTCGCAGCCATGCCTGTACGACGCGGCGGACGCGAGCCAGTGCACGGGGGACACGGGCCAGGAGATGAATGAGTGCCTGTGCGGCAACGGCGGCAACTTCGTCTACAACACGGCCAACTGCGTCGCCCAGTCGAGCCCCTCGGACCTCGAGACCGTCTACGAGACGCTGTCCAGCAACTGCGCCGGCACCGGCGTCACCATCAGCGTGAGCAAGGCCGCCTTCATGGCCCAGGCCTCGGCTGCCACGGCTGCCACCACCACCTCGACACCCACGGCCACGGCTAGCTCGACGACGACGACGACGACGACGACTAGTTCAACGTCGTCGGACCCCGATTCCTCCTCGACGACGACGACGGCGACGCAGGAGGACAGCGGCCTCACGACAGGCGCCAAGATCGGCATCGGCGTCGGTGTGGGCTTCGGCGCCATAGCCCTGGGCCTCCTGGGCTGGTTCGTATGGGCGTACTCGCGACGGCGGAGGCGGTCATCATCAACGTCATCGCCCGCGCCCGGGGACGAGTCCAACTACGGCGCGACACCGAGACCCGCCGAGTACGCGCAGCAGAACGCGCAGACGGGGGCTGCGGAGCTGGGCGGCGGCGGCGGCGGCGGCGGGAACTATCATGATAATAAAAATGATGCCGGGCAGGAGGAGTATTACGAGAAGGACGGGAACGAAGGGGGTGGTGGTGTGAACACGCCGCTGCTGGCGGAGCTCGGCGGGGGCGATCACTCACAACAACAACGACAACAACAACAACGACAACCAGAGATGGAACCGGTGGAGCTCCCGGCGGACGGGTTTCTGCATAGCGGATACGTGGCGGAGGGACTTGGGGAACAGCAGCAGCAGAACCGGATCTCGCAAGGGAGCAGCAGCAGCTTCATGACGGGGACGGCGGCTAGGGTTGGGGAGGAGGAGGGCGTGAGCCCGGCGACGCGGTACTCGCAGACGAGTATGAGGAATAATAATAATCATAACCATAATCATCATAACAGCAGCGTCTCTCCATTCTCCTCCTCCTCCTCCTCCTCGCCTGCGACTCCTTACCGGGATGTTTAGGTTTGGAGGAAAAGGAGGAAGGAAGAAGGAGAAGAAGAGAGGCTGGCTGGGTAAAAGTACATATCATATCATATCATATCATATCAGACAGACTAGATAATCAGGAAATGAAGTTATCTCAAAGTTGTACATGTACATATATATAAATATATAGCTAATATTTTGGTACATATGTATATATCCGGCATCGCAGCCTTCTACCTAATTGATCTGGGAAACAGGCGTAGGAAAAGAGAGAAACAAACAAAGAAAAGGCTGGCTTGGCTTGCCTGCATGAAGCTTCAAGAGTTTGCGGCAGGTAGCATAGAGCGACCGATGTCTGGTGTCTGGTCTCGTCTGAAATCTGTTACTAACAAGTGCTTGGTCTTGCAACTTTTTTTTTTCCTATGCGTTGGAGCGCAGCCTCAGATATGGGTGACGCGGATGGGGTTGAGAAGGTCGACCTTTTGGGATGTAGTCTATGCCAGGAACCTTGGAAGTAAGTCAGGGTCAAATAGGATACCGCACCAAGGCCACACTCACTGAATGCAGAGTGTTTATTGTCTTAGCACATCAAAACCAATACGTAAAGCCAGATGTGCACAGGATGCTCTGTGGATTGCCAGTAGCAGGCATTTATGTACTTTAACACCGACCATCTATCTGAGTGATGGTAAATCCGCCATGCCTTGTAACCATGTCTCATGATCATCCGACACCTCAAGAGCTTAATCTAACCTTAGGCACCACTGACGGGCCAATGACAGTAATACTGTTCCGACATCAGATGGAAGGGAAGATGATCCGAGTCACAATCCAACACCATGATTGCAAGCACCAATGCCCAATCGACCTTTTACGCCGCGCCGGCTCACTAGACGCGTCCGAAACAAAGAACTCCGTTGACAAGGATATACGCAGTTGACCAGCCGGTTTGTACTTGTTGACTCCATGCCAACGACAAACAAAAGAAACCACCATCCTCGCACATCGATTTAGATGTGAAGTAAATCAACAATGCTGAGCCCATGCGTGATGGGAATGTATTGTACAGGAAGAGGCTCTACACCTGTTGGGGAAAGGGTGACATTGCGGTGATGATTGTTGATGTCATGAGAATGCATTAGTGACCAGTGTTCGACAAGTTTCCATTAGTCCCGTTGGGTAAGCTGTCCGGTGACCCTTGGGTGCTCTTGACGCCGTTCACTTGCGTGTGGCGTGGTGAACGAGTAGTGGGTGATATGCTATCTCCCAAATAGTCTGCTCTCTCATTGGAGATGCTACGTGGAGTCAGGTGGCCTTCTTTCATGACTGACTGTTTTTGCTCATCCGTGAGCAGATGGGCTAGATTCTGCTCCATGCAAATCTGTGCATAGTCAGGTTCATCTGGTCTGACTTGCAAGATCCCTTCTCTTCTGGGAACACGGTGTGTGGGAAGAGGATCTTTGCTGATAATGGCTTTCTGTGGTTTCTCCTCGCCGACGCACTGGCCATTGAGGTAGGACTTCCATCTCGGAGGTTTGACTGGGTCTGGATCCTGCTTCCATTTGTAAGGAAAGCTCCAGCCCGAAAGAGAAGACTCATCCTCAGGAAGCTCGGAATAGGTGATTGTGATTCCAACGTTGCGGAGATGAGGAATAGTTGGGACGATGTAGAGGAAGTCAGATGCCTACGAGAAACCAAGTTAGCCACCACCTTATTTGTGCATAATTTTCAGAAATAAACTCTTACCTTGACCCAGAACATTTCCATATCGAAGAAGCGCTTCATTGCTTCACTACGGATGTGTTCTCTCTGATGGTAAGTAGAGTCCCAGGGGTCACCGGCGTAGAAATCGGGAAGCGTCTCGCCAAGGTGGAATAGCCGATCTTCCGTGAGGGAGTATTTGAACTTCTCCAGGCGCCAGAGGACCCGTTTTCCAATGTGTGATACAGGAAAACGTTCCCATCCAGTGTCTATAAACAATTAGACTGAGCTTCTGTTGTATAAGTTGGACTGGGCTACTCACATCGAGACAAAGAGAGGTCCTTCTCGCCGAGAAGTAGGGCAACCTGAGTATTGAGCAACCATTGCTCACGACCGTCTGCCTTTCCTGTAGCGGATGGATTGATTGTGTCATAACGGACTCCCACTGGTCTGTTGAGTAACACGGCAAACTCCCATCGTTTCGGGTCTGGACAGGTATCAAGCCAGCGCAACAGAGGAGGCAACTTGTCGAGACGTATTCGTTCTTGCTCTTCTTGCCGAGCACGTTGCAATTCAGCTTCTCGTGCCGCTCGCTCGGCTCTCTTGCGCTCTCGTTCACGGCGCTCTTCCTCTTCTCGTTGACGACGTGCCTCTTCAGCAGCCTCCTTTTCTTGGCGAATTCGTTCTTCTTCTTCGAGTCTTCGTGCTTCCTCTTCTTGTCTTTTGCGCTCCTCTTCTTGTCTTTTGCGCTCCTCTTCTTCCTGCCTCTTTCGCTCTTCTTCCTCTTCCTGCCGTTTTCGCGCTTCTTCCTCCTCCCGTTTGCGCTCTTCCTCTTCTTTTTGCTTCTGTTCTTTTTCCCGACGAGCCTTTTCTTCTTCTTCCTTACGCTTCTTTTCTGCTTCACGCAGTTGACGTTCCTCATCCTCCTGTCGACGTCTGGCTGCTTCTTCCTCGAGGCGTTTGGCCTCTGCTTCTTCCTGTCTCTTCTTCTCTTCCTCTCGTCGCTGTCGTTCGGCCTCTTTCTGTTTGGCCTCTTCGCCAGCGATTCGCTCAGCTTCTGCTTGTCTCTTCTTTGCTTGTTTCCGCTCTCGATCCGCTCGAACTGTGTCATCATTGTCGTTGGGTTGTGGTGCGTCACGCATTTCCACATCGGGTTCTTCGGAGGCAACCGTGATGCTAGCTTTCTCTGAAGGGCTTGACTTCCCCGACTCGCGACGATCACGACCAGCCTTCTTGAGTTTCAGCATCTCATTGCGATCTGGATCCATAGGCCGCTGGCGCTTGCTATTGTCCCTGGATGGATCACGCTTGGATCTTGAGTCGTCTGGGGAAGACGCGTGCAGGTGACGTCGTTCTCGACTATCACCATCTAACTTTCTTCGTTTGACCGGAGCTTCGCTCTCTTCTTTGTCTCCCGAGCCAGGGTGAGGAGGAGTGACGCTTGATCGATGCCTTTTACCCGAGCTGTCTGGCATGCGGTCGTTTGATTCGTCACGCTTCAGAGCCTTAGTCCGGTCGTGATATCTCTCAGTCAAAAGCCTCTCAGCTTTATTTTTCTCGGGGACGTCATCGCTTTTTCCCTCACCGCGTTCTGTGATGGAGTTGTTGGATGCCATACTCGCGCGGCGTTGCTTCTCGCGCTGGCCCTTCAAATCTTTACCTGAGATGAGTTTCCGACGTGGCTTGATCGCTTCGCCGTCGGATGATCCCACGGCAATATCGGGGTCCGCAAGTTTAGGTTTCGAGGCGGTGGCTTTTGCGTTGTTTTCTTCCCGGTCTGAAAAGGTAGAAATGTGGGACATTTCGTCCTTTTTGGGTCTCCCCGGCCCACGCCTCGGCGACGTCTGGTCCTCATGGTTTCCGGTAGAGAGAGAGGTTCGCTTCTGCTTTGGACTGCCCGAAGTTTTCGTCGGGCCCACTTTCTTCTTGGGTTCACTTTCATGGATAGGGCTTGACGGCCGCCGTCTGTGTGAGCGAGTTGCATCGGGACTCGAGTCCTTGCGGGTAATGCGCCTCGATTCAGTGTCCACGTCCCGGGCCCTCTCCCGCTCCCGTTCACGCTCACGCTCACGCTCACGTTTACCAGGGGACTTGGTCTTGGAAGAACCCTTCGAAGACTTCTTAAAGCTATCATAAGCGTTCTTCAAAAGGTGTTCTTCCTCCTTCCAGTTGGGGCCCTCTCGGCGCCTGGCAATCTCGTAGTACGTCTGACCCTTGAACGTACGAGTGGGGTTGAAACCTGAGGCATCAAGCAATAATTTGACCACCTCAAGATTCTCCTGACCGATGGCAGCAAGCATTGGCGTGCCATAGTCCAAGGCAGCATTAGAAACTCGAGGGGGATCAGGGTTAGCCTTGCCCAGTGCCAACAGAAGCTCAACCACGAAACTATGACCGCCCCGTGCAGCGTTAACTAGGGCCTCGGGGTCATCGCAGGTATCTTTTACCTGTAAGATGCGCGTAACAGTCTCGATGTCACCCCGTGCCGCAGCTTGTCTCAAGGTCTTATCGTCAAGGGGCATATACAGCAGATGGTTGCTGGTCTTGGTTGATCGTACTGTTCCTCCTCGTCGTTGGGCTGCCAGTGTGCTACTGACTGACGCCGTGGGCGAACGGCGGGGGCTCTCAGCTTCGTGCGATGAGAGGGCATCGTGGGTATCATGGGCCTGATGGTCTTCAGAAGTCCGTCGCAGCTCACCAACTCTCTCCTTTGCATCTCTCAAGGCTGCCCGTATTTCCTCTGCGTTATCCAGATCGTCGGGAACCTTTTCGAGCGGCTCGTGTCCTTCAGCATCCGCCTTCCGAGGGTTGACGCCGGCTTTCAAGAGAATCTTGACCACGGCGAGGTGTCCATTCTCCACGGCATCTAGCAGGGGCGTCTCTTTGTCGCTGTTGCGGCAGTCCAGATTACAACCAGCATCGATCAACAGCTGGACAATGTCTTCGTGTCCGTTGAGAGAAGCGACTTGGAGAGGCGTGTTCCCAGCATAGTCGGCAAAATTCAAGTCTTCGGGTCTTTCAGCTAACCGTTTCTTCGCTGTATCATATTCACCTTTGGCGCAAGCCTTGGCAAACAATGTTTGGCCATGATTATCAACGTGCTTCTTGTGGGGAGGTAGCTTGACAGGTGACGCTGTCGAATCCCCAGTCAGAGGTGTGGCGAGATTTCTTAGTTTAGAGCTTCGAGGGTGAGGACTTCCACTGGCAGAGGAATCATCAGACGGGTAGTCGGTCGACTGTAGGGGAGCAGGAATTCGTCGCTTTTTGGAACTGAAGCCACCCGACGACTGAGAGGGCAGTTGCGTTGACAGGCTGCGTCGGTGGGGGCGAGCTGGAGGTGACACGGATCGATTTCGTGAGTGCTTGTCATGAGGTTGCCGGCTAGACGAAGACTTCTGGTCTTTTTCCCGCGCGCCAAGAGACGTATCGACGCTGGTATCCGAGATACGTGGTCGGCGAACTTTGCGCGAGTCCCCTTCGTCGTCCGATTCCATTTTGGCAATCTTCCGCTTAGCGGATGGAAACCTCTCTGTCGGTCTGGTTTTGACTTTGGAGTCTTTGTATGACCTACCCTTAGATGATTCGGAATCGGACCCTGAGTGGGCTTGACCAGATTTGCGACGCCGATGTTGATCGTTGGCGTGGCGATGATACGATGAGGGTGAGACGGGCGCGGAACTAAGGCCACTGGATGCATCCTTGCCCCGTTGCTGCCTTTCCTTCTCGAGGGGGCGTTTCTTCTTTCCCAACGAGGCAACATCCTCTGAGGGCCCACCTTTGCGATCGTCATCCCTGCTATCCTTGAAAGGCTTTTTCGGAGTAGGTGGCACATCGTCAATCTCGCCGTCGCTTTTGTCTTCGTGTTTGATTACCTTTCGTGGTTTAGAGGGTGAGACACCATCCTTTCCAGGCAGGACGATGGTTTCTGCATCTGAATTCTGATCGGGCGCGGCATCGTTGTCTTGCGCATTCACATTCGTGTTCGACGAAATGGCCACCGATGCTTTCACGTCCTTGGCTGCGGCCGCCGAGGATGACGAGGAGGGTTTGGTGTTCAGAGGAGGTTTGGCATCGTTTGAAGAGGTCGCCGCCGTCGTTGTAGATGTCGCATTCGCCGTCGCTATGCGATTTTGTGGTTTCGAATCATCGTGGTCGGCGGCTCCCCGTTTAGGAGAAGCAGAAGGCTTCGTATTTGCGGACTCGACAGCATTCTGCGCATCCATATCATTCAATACATATACCAAGGTCGATTACAGTACACCATGTTGGCCACTCTTGGGTGACAATATCAGCGGTGGATTGACTCGCGCTGTGAAGGTGATGGCGACTATGGGCGTCGTGTAGAAGATGTCCAGTATGGATAAGAGGGATGGCTCCAAGGCAGTCGGATCGGTCGCAGATCAAGTGACAAGTGATGAAACGATGGTTTCTTAATCGAGACTGGAGCTAGCGAATATCTACGCAATTTGGGAAAGAAATAAGCCTCGAGATCATCGGGGAGTCAGAATAGTACAAGGTGGTTTATGAACATGAAGAAGACTCAATAGACTCGTTAAAAATGGTACAGCGCGAATACTGCGCCTTTTCTGGTATGGGAGTGAAGGATACTGACTTGTTGGTAGAAATTAAAATACAAAATGAAACCACACGGCGGATATTGCTGAGATAAGGTCTGGCAGTCTGGGTAGCAGGTAGCGGATAGTGACAGAGTGAGTACCTTTGGGTCAGTGGTGTTAGCTGGAGTTGCGGGTGTAAAGAAGGATTTCAAGGCCACAGTGAGCAGTGAATGAACAGAAAGAACATTGAAATGAGCCGAACAGAAACAACAACAACAACCTTAGAACAGAGATGGCCAGCTGCCAGCCCACCGTACAGAAGGCAGACAGTCTCCAGTCTCCAGTCTCCAGCCTACCTGCCTACAATATGTAACCTCCAGCTACTTCATATGTACACAGTACGCAGTGCCTACCTAGCTCAGATAGAGAGTTAGCTCGCTGCTCCAGACACCGAACAATTTTGCAGGTACGAGGCAGCGAGGTGCGGCAGCGGCAGCAGACAGCACCCACAGCCCACCAGCCCACCAGCCCACCCACGCACCAGGGAAAACTGGCAGGCAGATTGGAAGTTGCTGGTTGCCATTGCAGACCGAGCCGTAGCTGCAGGCTGGGAAATCACTAGGAGACTGGCGTGCTGGGATAACGGACAACGCTAGTCTCATCTGGGCTTAGCATGGTGGTACTGCTCTGTTCGTCTTTTGAAGATCCATTAACGACTCAAATCACCCGACCCTCTCATTGGCTCCTCTCTAAAAGCACTGTGGCCGGTAATGCCGCTTGCCCGCAAAGTGGATGCCACCAAAAAAGACCGCCCCCTCGCCTGCCCTCTGCCTATCCTTGCCTACCCTTGTCATGCATTCGATGTTGCTTTGATTTTTTCTTCTCCTTCCTTGCTTCAAGGATCAAGGTCGACTCGTCCTTCAACCTTGGAAGTTCCTTGCCCCCCCTCCCGCCCCGCCTCAATATCTCACAGTGACACAGTCTCGTCAATTTTAGACAGTCTGCAGTCTTGTCCTCCTGCCTCCTGCCTCCTCTCAGCTCCTCTTCTCTTCATCAGGCCATTCGAAACCACCAAAACCGGGCGCACACGCCCAACCCTCGTCCAGGACCAATTCCCTCCATTTTGCAGCTTATTATCACTGCTATTCCAGCCGTTGGATGATATAAGACTGGTGATCCTTCCTATTTGACGCTTTGCGTCGCCTGCTGCACGGCACGAAGCTTGTTATTTGTATTCCCCCTATCTGCAGCAGCAGCAGCAACAGCATCACTATCATTTTTTTAACAAAATTATGTTCCTTTTGTGTGCTGATCAGCCTTCTCTCCCCTCCTTCTCAAGTTGTGTCCCATTTCTTCGTTGATTCTGATAAGCCCACCCCAGCTACATGCAGATCGCACTGCCTGCCTTGAGACAAGGCACTTTTTATTACGTGACATGAATGTGGTCCTCCGGTAGACTTCCACTACAGATTGGTTTTTACAGATCTCTCGACGTACAGATGAGACCTTTCACACTGTGCAAGCTCATGCAAGCAAAAATCGACATGTGTCCCTCTTAGCGCACCTCGATACCAGCATACTTGTTTGCCTTCTCTGTTGTTCTGACGTTAAAGTCAATCCACCAGACAGCCTTACCCGAAACCAGGCAAATATACTTGCCCTGTCGAAGTTCGAAATCACGCTCGATCACGGCTTACAATTGCGATTATGGCTCCCGACAACCCCCAGGCGACCCACGATAACATATGCCTCCCAACCTATCTCGACCAAGTGCGAATAAGAAACCTCCCATCAGTTGCCTACTATATCACAGATTTTATTACTGAAGATGAAGAATGCATCATATTAGAAAAAGTGTGATCCAACGTCCATCAAGACAAATGCGGTAGTTTGTGTTCCTAACACTCAAGTAGACCGCATCAGCGCCGAAGCCTCGTTGGAAACAGCTCACACATCGACGCTTGCAGACGTGGCCATCCGACCTTGTGAACAACAAATTAATAGATGCTCCTTTGCCTGCTTGGCTCGAAGACCCGATTCTGTCACGGCTGAAATCCCTACCTCTATCGGAGGAGTCGAATGTTGATATTTTCCATGATAGTCCACATGGTAAACCGAATCACGTTCTTGTGAATGAATACCCTCCTGGCGTTGGAATCATGCCCCACAAGGACGGTGCTGCATACTACCCCGTTGTAGCGACTGTGAGCTTGGGAGCTGGTCTCTGCCTAGACATCTACAAAACTAAGTCCGATGGCACGTTCGACACGGACCCCGCCTGGAGAGTGTTCCAGGAACCTAGGAGTCTTCTTATCACCAGCGGAACATTGTACACGGAATTTCTTCATGGCATTGCTAGCATTGATGTCGATGATAATCTTTCGGGAGAGACAGTAGCCAACTGGGAACTTCTTCGGTCCGTTGCCGATCTCCAGGACGGCAAAAATCTACGAAAGACTCGGACGAGCCTCACCTATCGCGACGTCAAGGGCGTGTCGAAACTGGGGAATAAATTCGGAATGTTTCACAAGAAGTGAGTACATATGGAACCTATCTTTCAGAATGCGTAAGGTATCATATTCCACCTTCCTTGGACTTTCTGGCGGCCAAACTTGTCGCTATACCAGCTTTTGGTACCCGAAGCAGTGACGCCAAGATTAACTGCGACAAACAACACGGCGCATATCAGCGTTCTGTTATACAATTGACCCTTTGGAGCTGCTACAACTGCCAACGCGAGGTACAGCAAACATTCACAGGTGTAATGCGGGCACACCAAGTATCGAAATAAACCGCCTTCCGGGAGCGAATACTTCTTCAGGCCAGCCAGATATCTATGACATCCATACTGCATAAGCGACGCGGTAATAAACAGAACCACGCCGAGGGCTTCTTTGGTCGATGGCGTGGACATGTGCAAATTTCGATTCGCGTACATGAGTGAGCCTGTAATAGTAAATCGCTTGATCAATAAAAAAGATAATGAAAGAAAACCACGGCTCATTTTGTGCAGCCCTGCGGAAACCTACCTGAACCTTCCACCCACACGGCAACACTCGTGCAGACGTAGAACGCGTTCCCCAGAAGCCAGTGGACGATCCACATGCGCGACGAAGAGGGCTTGATGATGGTCAGGTTCTCATACAGACGTCTCCCGCCCTGTATACTCATAAGGAACCAGGCCAGAAGGACCTGTTCGGTCGTCATACTAGCAGAGGAAGAAGAAGAAGAAAAAAGAGAAAATGAAGACGACGACGACGACGACGAATCCGCCCGCGCGGCCTGGTACCCGACGATAGCGTCCATGATCCTGCCCCGGGACAGGTACTGCGCGGCCCAGAACGCGGAGCAGCACACGGACACGACGTAGAAGTGCACGAACCACGAGTGCGGGACCCTGCCTACCGAGGTCAGCCGGCCGGCGAGTTTGGTGAATACCGAATCGACGTCATCATCATCATCATCGTCGTCGTCGTCTTCGTCGTCGGCGGCGACAGCGGCGGTGGTGGTTTTGCCCGGCAGATCGCTACTGCTCTTGAAAGAAGAAGAAGTAATAGTAGTGGTGGTAGTAGTAGTAGTAGTAGAGCCCCGAGCGCCGTACTGCGTGAGCTTGCGCTTCGCCGACGCGGGAGCCGCCGCCACGCAGAGCACGGCGGCGGCGGATAGCACGTAGAAGAGCTGGCAGATGCGCGCTGGGGAGGCGGATTCGAGGAGGGTGGTCGTGGTCGTGGTCGTGATGATCGTGGCGATTAGGTTGTCGAGGAGGGTGGACATTGTTTTTTTTTTCTTTTGGTTCTTTTCCCTTGTTTCCTTCTGTCTTTCCTCCTTTTTTTTGTTTTTGCCCCGGCCGGGGATGACTAGGAGGAGGGGAATTGAGTCGTTGTATGGATTGAGGTGGTAGTCGAGAGGTGGAGGAGGAGGAGTGTCTGACTCGCTTTTGTTTATGTGATTGAGTCAGGCAAATAGGCTCGCGAGACAATATCGACCGAACGAAGTGTTGGGCAAACGCAAAGGGCTAACTCGGGTCGGGAGTACTGATTGGTGCATTATTCACGTATCGGGGGAGGGCCCCGGGAGGCGTATGCGGTTATGCGGGTTCAGCGCTCTGATGGATAGGGGCAGAACTCCATTCAGCTGGGGATGGTCAGAGGTGATTGTTCATTACTGTTTTTTCTCGGTGGATGTGATATCAGGATTCCCGTTGCTGAAAACCGGTTCCTTCCATGTGTGATTGGATTCTAGGTAGTCGAGGGCAAGTGAACAACAACTTAGGAGGACCAAGATAGGGGAGAGTTCGCTAGCTCCAGAGAGATGAGATCTCGTGAATGGGTTGGGAACCTCGAGCAAATTTTCTCTATCTGAATCTTCATGGTGCAAGCTATCGGCTGTGTAGGTGTTACGCTCACTGTTCCTGGAGTATGTGTCGGCGTTCAGAGGTGGCGATATGTAAGAGTTGACAATGGTGAAAGAAGGTTAAAGACAGTGTATGGATGATACCTTAACAGTAAGTGCGACTTCTCACTACAGCCGCCTCGCAGTATTTCTATGTAGTTCACTCTATATCAACCAGAGGAACCAAGGCCTAGGAGTCATAGACTGGCATTGTTGGAGTGGTCACGCTCCCTCCCGATACTCAAGGAAACCAGGCTTAAGCCCCAAGCAGTCGCTCAACCTCTGATGAACTTAAGGAATTCCTCGAATGTACATATAAAGGGGGAAATCCTACGAGTAACTTATTTCCCTTCGTACTGGGATTATGCAATCAGAGTCAACGGATTTTATGTAGCGTGGCATCAAAGGCCTAGGGCATACGGATCTTCTCCTATGGAATCAAGACAACTCGGGATGCAGACGACTCACTCCTTCGCAACGAGGTTGGATAATGGGCCGCAGCATTCTATATATATTGCGTCGGCATGGTAGGTAGTTTCAACAGAGGTCTTACGTGAAGTACATCCTTGGCGAGTTTTCTTCACTATGGACCGACATTCCTCGCCTGTGCCGGTTGTCAACTCTGCTGGACCTGGTCTGTAATATCTCTTAGTATGCAGGCAGTAGCCTATACGTCTGCAAGTTATACTAAGACTGAACTTACTCGTCTTAATGCACTAGTATGCGTGTTCGTACAAGCTGTTGTTTGTTGTTTTGGGCTGGGCAGCCAGCACGGAAAGTGACGCATCGCGGATTTCGCTGACGTTTGAAGGCGCCAGCAGGACACACCCTGCCCACGGTGGACACTCATAGTGAAGTTATGGGGGGAGCCTCTGTCAGAATCATACTGTGATGGTAGTTCCAGGTCTTTTCTTAGCCAACACCTATCAAAAAGCCCGTGTGGGCGCCAAGTTTCATATCCAGGGGCCGAAGTAGTCGGACAGTGTCCAGCCGGCCAGAGAGAGAGGCCACACAAAGCTCACCAAAGGGCTTGATGTCGTGATGAAACTTCAATAATGATCTCCGAGAGTCTGAAAGTCATGTTGATGCGAGTTGCCACGATGTAGTACATCGGGGATGGCCACGCTTGTTCTTTGAACCCGACTGGTAAGTATCATAGGGAAAAAGGGGCTGACGCGTTGATACATGCAGCGGTGTTTTGAAAAGATGAAGGTGCGGTATTCGTATCAAGAAAATCGTCCAAACTATTTCAAGAAGGGATTCCTACTTTGGGTGCAATTTGATCGTCGAAAACCGTCTGACCTTTTCTCCCCCCTTTCTCCACTACTGTACTCACGACAGGAGATGGCCAAACGGTTATAAGCCACCTAGGACTGGCCACTCCCGTTGGATTAGAATCATTTTTGTTAGTATAGACATTCTAATCGATGGAGCTACTCTGCTGCAACTCATACTAGCTACGTTCAAGAAGCTCATGATACAGACTGCGCCGACGTCTCTGTTTCTTCCCTGGTACGCATACTCTTGGAGCCTCTCCAACATCATAAGTCCATATACGAGGCTCATAGAGCTATGGTGTTTCGTCAAATATATGATAATATCGTAGTCTATCATATTTGATTCTGCCTTTCCAAAGCATCGGCGAACCTACGATACTTTTTCTTATCGCTGCGGTGGTTCCTCACGCTGCCCCCCAGCTGTATTTCGCGCCTGCAGAGGATACTAGTAAATCTGAAAACCACAGTATTGTTATATCACCCAAAGAAGATCTGAGTTTGGCTGCAACTCTCGTGGCAGTACAGTTGGGATGTTGGCTCTGGCCATTAGGGCCACAGATGATGCACCAACGCAAAATATTCACGTATCGGTGTCGTGTAGTTAAGAGAGCCCCTCATGCCGGAAGAACTACGGTAAAATGCGGGGCCTGACATCACTGCTCACTACTTATGTATTTCCCTACATTTCTGCGCCCCACCATCGCCACGAGATAAATTCTGAATCCAAAGCGACGGTGACGCCGTGTGAACAGATCATCATCGAGGTATTGATCAGGTAAAGCAGGCAAAATGGCGACTACGGTGGACAAGGTAAGGCTACTTATGAAGTGAAATCAAGTATGTCTGCTAACTATTCGGCAGATCAAGGATATCGAGGCCGAAGTAAGTGGACTCGGACTGGTGTCATGGCTTCCCTTACTAAGTACCAGGATGATAGATGGCCAAGACCCAGAAGAACAAGGCGACATCTTTCCATCTGGGTCAACTGAAAGCCAAGTTAGCAAAGCTGAAGCGAGAGCTTCTCACCCCTTCCTCGGGTGGTGGAGGCGGTGGCGGTGCTGGCTTCGACGTGGCCAGGACGGGAGTCGCCAGTGTTGGGTTTATCGGTTTCCCTTCGGTAGGGAAGAGTACGTTGATGAGCAGACTGACCGGTCAACACTCGGAAGCGGCTGCGTACGAGTTCACGACCTTAACGTCGGTGCCAGGCCAAGTCGTCTACAATGGTACGAACCTCATTAGCCACCACCTCTGTCCGCCTACACGGGCCGCGTTCCTGTGCTTCGCCAAATGTGTTGGCTACGTTGCTTGATTGCCCCTACCTAACGTCGTGTACTACAGGAGCACCGCTACAGATGATAGACCTGCCGGGTATCATCGAAGGCGCCAAAGACGGAAGAGGTCGTGGTCGCCAAGTCATTGCCGTCGCGAAAACTTGCCACTTGATTTTCATCGTGCTGGATGTGAATAAGCCCCTGACTGACAAGAGGGTGATCGAAACCGAACTGGAAGGGTTCGGTATCCGTATAAACAAGGAACCGCCTAATATCACTTTCAAGAAGAAAGATAAGGGTGGTCTTAATATCACCAGCACCGTGCCGCTCACACACATCGACCACGATGAGATCAAGGCGGTGATGAACGAGTATCGCATCAACTCGGCGGACATCGCGATACGCTGCGATGCTACGATTGACGACTTGATTGATATCCTCGAGGCAAAAAGCCGCAGCTACATTCCCGTCATCTACGTCCTTAACAAGATCGATGCCATAAGTATCGAGGAGCTTGACCTGCTCTATCGTATCCCCAATGCTGTACCCATCAGCTCCGAACACGGGTGGAATGTCGACGAGTTGATGGAGGCAATGTAGGTCTTGAATTGTGGCCTATGATCAATACGACACTGCTGATATGGTCTATCTAGGTGGGATAAACTCAATTTGGTTCGCGTCTATACCAAACCGAAAGGGAGAATGCCTGACTACTCGGCGCCCGTTGTGCTTCGTTCCTCAAGGTGTACGGTCGAGGACTTTGTGAGCCTGCCCCCCTGTCCCCTCTTCCCCCCTGGAAGATTCACCGCTGTGGATTGGGATCTCTTTACTGGGGGCTCTTTACTGACCGACATTTGTTCAGTGCAACGCCATTCACCGTACTATCGTGGAGCAGTTCAAGAATGCCATAGTCTACGGCAAGTCGGTGAAGCACCAACCGCAGCGTGTAGGACTTGCTCATGAGCTGGCCGACGAAGATATCGGTAAGGCTCCTTCTCGTATCTTGGTAATCGGAATATTCCCACCATGCTAACCCTGTGCGCTACAGTCACGATTGTGAAGAGGTAAAGTCTGCATTCATCAAGACCACTCACTCACTATACCTATCCCTATGGATGTGCGGTGTCGGAGTACCGGGGGGGGGGGGGGGCAAGGAAAATGCTCGAATAGGTCTGGGAGGAATTCTCGTGATACACTCGAGGCCCCGAGGCCTCGGATCACCTTGAACACCACACATTACACATTACACATGTGAGATACGGCGGATACCTTTGTGCGTGTGCCCAATCGAGAGAAAAGAAACCCACTTCATCTGTGCAAGGCTACTTTACTACCAGGGGATGGGATGGCTGCATGAACAGGCCCCCTCGCTGCTGCTTGCCGGTAGGATATGTAGGTTAGTCTAGGTAGACAGACGGGTCAAGGGACGAAGGCCGTACCCGATGCGGCGCACATTACGGAGTAATAAGAACAAAAATTTTTATGCATGAATGATACCATTTTTTTCTCTTCTTGACAGCTCGGCAAGCCGCAAAGATCTGGGAAAACAAGAAAAGAAAAAAGGTGCATAGTCTAGATGCTAACTAGGTAAGTAAGGGTCAACAAGGCGGCAACTTGACCAGTTCGATGGAGCTGACCTAGCTAACTAGGTATCAATCCTGGAATGCTTGCTTCTTGAATCGTATTTGACGAAGTTCAAGTACGTCTTCGCCCGCCCCCTTTTGTGGCTGGACCGGGATGTTTGCAAAAATCAGTAAAAAAATGAGGAAAAAAAACCCAATTAATTGGATGATAAGGCCTTTCACCCCCCTCCCCCTTTCCCCCCACGTAAGCCCTACCTATCTATGTTCGAAGAAGGAAAAAAAAATACATGTATGTACATCATCGTCGTCGAGCGAGCAAGCGAGCGAGCGACCTCGAGGAGGAAGCTTGATATGATACTACCTAGGTAGGTTACCTAGGTGGTAGTTAGTTTCTTTTGGAGTTGCATGCAATCATGATTTACACCTGCATAGCCGATCGGCCTCACTTGATGCGGCCATGTCTCCGAACGATGCGAGTTGGGGATAGATTGGGGAGGGGAGGGGAGGGGGATTGCAGAAAAAGCGTGCTCTTCTTTTTTTTTTTCTGGTTTTCTTTTTCTTTTTTTTTTCCCTTTTCTTCAACCCCCATTTTACTCCGCAAATGCGCCTGGGCTGGCTGGCTGGCACTGGTTGACCGTTGAGATCAACGCTTTCACAGCGGCGCTTATAATATGCATGGGTATTTATTCATATGTGTGTGTGGGTGTACCTATGGTTATGTATGTGTGTAGGTTTGGGCATAACAGAACCAGAGAAAAAAAAGACCATGTAAGACATGAAGTCCCAATGATACTTCGTACTGGCACACATACACACACACACTCTCTCTCTCCCTCTCTCTCTTTCTCTCTCTCCCTCTCTCTCTTTCTCTCTCACCCTCGCTCTCTCTCGGCTTGACCTTGAACGACATTCATGGGGAAAAGATAGACAGAGAGACAGAGAGAGAGACTTGGTCCTCGGCATGCGTTGGGTGGTAAGGGCAGCTTGGTTTGGCCTTGTTGTTCGTCGCACGTTGAACCATCGGAACATTTCTGGCCACTCACCCAGTCACGATAAAGACTGTCCCCTCCAACAATCCGCCGAACCGCAAATTGGTACCTGAGTCCAACCTTTCACAGCGCTTCTCTAGCCGCCCGAGCTTCCCTTCGTGGAGAAAGTACTTCCCCATCCTCCCCCCATGCCCTCCCCTCCCTCCATCTTCATCGACGACCTCGGAGTCATGGGAGGTACGGAGTTACTTGCCCTGAGGTACATTCAATTCGTCTTTTTGTTTTTTTTTTGTTCAAGGTTCAAGATGCATTCCTCCAACGGGTGACTGCAGTCTGTTGTCGACATTCGCTCAGATCATGGGCCTACCATCCTTGCTTGGGATTTCTGCTTATGGCACATACGTACATGCCTGCTGCTGATTATGAGTAGTGCTACTTGCTTACCACCCCTCGCGACATCATAGATACCTCGCAAATATTTGGTTGCCGTCATAGCGCAATGAGGCCATGATCCAATATGATACTGTCTGATGTTGACTTATACTTATGCAATCGATGCTCGGCAAGCCTCGATCTGTGAGCACAGACATCCAGCGTGGGCCGGACTCCACGATAAAGATGTAAGCCTTAAGGTTAACCAGATACACATTGAATGTGGATACATGCCTTGCGTATCCTAGGTACATTACGATACTCCGTACTTTGGACGAAGGGAGGGGAATCTTGACCCTTTTCCATGGAAATCTCGGTTTGGATCTTTGTCACTTCTTTAGCACTCAGCGGTACTCAGGTACTCTCTACCGAATCCAAGCTGGCTAGGACCGGCGGTTGGCCTCTTATGATGACTGAACCAACAACCTCTTCGATACGTACCCTCGACGGGGAAGCACCGGCCTAAAATCCCGCATGAAGGAAGCAAGCTCCAAGGACCGTTCTCACCTCATGTGTCACTGAGTGAGGTTCGCGCGGTCGGTGGTTCGGGTTGGGAATTTCCCTCGAAACGTCGGTTGTACTTATTAGCGAGAGGTCCCGTTGTTGTCATGTCCTGTGGCACACGCGACGTTCGAGCTTGTCAAAGGCATGACGTTACCCGGTCGCTGAACCGCATAGTTACGTGTGCCACTCTCCACAATGATGTCGCCGGCAACACGGCGTCGAGGCGTGGGAGTGGCTATGGCCGATCTCTTGTGTCGGATAGCCTTGTTATTAATTGGTATGGGCTTGTGCTGAATTAGGGCACGAGCAGCCGTTGGATGGGGAATAGAGCCTCGCACGAAACGGAAAGCTGCACAGCCGCCTCGCGGGCTGTAGCACCATTTGCCTCGGGGCCCTCTTGGGTCGTCTTGGACCAGAAGTGAGTTGATGCTAGGCTTGAAAGGAGCGGCATGCCGATGAGGAAGTAGTCCAGGGTTCACGATAAAGCTGACCAACAGGAAGCGAGTCCGGGGATGGAATTGGTCGCGCTCGCTTGGACCTCCTGACGCTTTCTGCCCAATCGCCCAATCGACGACTTGCCTGTGTGACCCGGAAATTATGTCCAATAGCAACTGCGGCTGGGACTGGGCGATCTCTGTTGTTGGTTGTTCTGCTCCGAGCTCTGTTTCTCTGTGACACTTCCCGTTCCGCGCGTACCGTGAGCTACAATAACTACGGAGTAGTCTAAAACCGATCGTTGGCTTGGAAAGTCTCATTGTAACTTTTAATGATAAGAGCACTGATGAAGAACAACGGCTCAGCTCGGCGCACCAAGTGGGAACGAAAGGGCCGTCCCTTTCTTCAGCTGTGGTCAAAGCTGCAATGGCACCAGCCAGGGTAATGAGCCGACTACCGTACTTCGTAATGACATCCTTTTACGAGGGAGATAGACATGAAATGAAATACCTAGTATGATGGCTGGATGGAGAGACAGCGTCAGTCAGCCCCGGCAAGTGCCGCTGTTCTCGTCCCAAGGCTAAAGTTGTTGATGTCGCATTACCTGCTCATAATTAATCGATCGGTCAAGCGACAGAAGCAGCGGCAATAGCAGCAGGGCAGGCTTGCTGCGTAGGTAGATACCAAGGTAAGGTTAGATAGATGGGTAGATGCAGTAGTAGATACAAGACGGACCTTGATGTTCGGACCGTCCCAGAGTTATTACTGATTGCTATTGTCATCAGCATCATCATGGGTGAATCGCGGGGTGAGGACCCTGTTGAGATTCTCAGGTGGAACGAGGCGTGATAATAGACAAGCAGACAAGATTCAACCCCCGGTTCGCATGACCATTTCTGAATTTGAGGCTTCCCAACATTGAGCGGCCAGGAATCGTCGAGAGGTGTGGAGCCTTCGAGATGGAGAGCGACGGGGGCGGCCAGGATAGCATAGCCAAGCTGGATAAGGAAGTAACCCCCCTGTGGCCGTCGCGATTCGAGCGACTCTCGCCCCCGGTCTGGCTGCTCATCTCAATTTGGCCTTGTCACCACCGTCTTACACAATCCGGAGATAATAGAATAATGGGCATTATTCGCAGGGTGAAAACGTATGAGGGCCCTGCGAAATGACACTCGGCTACCATACCCCTCCTTTGATTTGCATGATCCGATTTTGGCCGAGTTGTCGAGGAATCCTCCGGATCTACCCAGACGGTTAGATAGGCAGATACTTCGTGACAGACAGACATTGGACAACTGGCAAACCCTGTCAAAGTCGTTCACTCACGTCTCGGCCCAGAGAGTGTGTGTGGGAGAGGGGGACAGAAGACACAAGGACCCCAACCGGCTGGGGATCGATCCCTCGGTATGAACGGCGTCATGTCATCTAACCACTTATTGCAATACGAAGCTCGCCATAGACGAGAGGCACTGAGTGGACGTGTTTCTGAAGCACATGTAGTAGGTGAGGGGCAGTGGACAAAGTTGAAGAGCTCTGGCTCGCCAGCGATTGTCAAATAAGAGTGCGCATATGACGAGGAAAGGAAAGCGGACGACAACAGGTGACAGAGAGTGGTCCGAGTTTGAGCCTATGAGCGACTAATGCTTGGGTGGGTACCTAGGTGGGCCCGGTCGGAGGTGGTCCATGAGTCCGTGATACCCTGCTTGGCCCCTGCTTGGCCTGCATGGCCCCTGCTGCTTCTGCCCTGTCCGGCCGGGGTACTCTCTGCCATACCTCCAGCTACTAGTCTACCGAGAGCTGGTAGCCCTCCCCCCTCCTCCCCTGCATCCCCTGCTACCCTGCTACCGTGTAGTCAGCCCGCCCCCCCGAGGCCAACAAACGTCCAGAGACCTCATGTCGTCTGGGGAGTCGAGTACGAAGCCAAGGACCTTCGGTTTCCTCATGAAATACCTCGCGTTCGAATGAAAACCCGTCTGGAGCATCAAAAAACTCCTTCAAGGAAAATGAAGACCGGCTGCTGTCTCCATCAGGTACTTTCATTGGTCTTCCCAAATCGTCTGGTTTGAACCATCGTGACTCCCTTTTCCATGAATCGTACCATCATTTTGTCCAGTCCATGTCGAAAACTGGATGCTGGCATGGATACTGGCTCAGTAACTTCATCAGCAAGACCACGGCAGGTCCGCATTCCGTCACTTGTTCCTGGATTTGCTCATCCTTCTATGAAATCACCGTAGTAGGTAACCCGTGATCGCTGACAGATAGCCTGTCGGGGTCCAGGAGCATCGTCGTTCTCTGTCTGGTTGCTTCCAAGTGGGGGTTTGAGACTCACATATCATACAAACTTATCAACCAGGGGCTCTGTTATATCGCCTTCTGCAGTCATTCAAAAGATGCCCGACTTGTATTGATCACTTGAACCGCTTTGGCTCTGCCTTTCCACCTGAAGCGTAGCCCCCAGCTCGACCTCGGGAGCTCCCAGTATCCGCATTGTGGTCAGGATCGGGTACTGCGACTGTCAGATTAGTAGTCCTGGACTCTTCCTTGTCGAGGTCGATAAGCCCTGTCAGATCCCGATGATCAGGCACCAAGGACATCTTTGGCTGGTTGATAAAGACGCACGCCGACACAACAAGCTTGAGCTGCATTCGTCGCTACGTCCTGCCCGTCCAGAAGAGAGGTCTCTACAACTCTACAAGCCACATCTACAGCCTCTTGGATTTTGTTCAAGCTAGCAAGCCGGCTTGTTTCACGCTCCTACGGCTTGCCGAGCCTCCGTGGTGGCTTCTCGATACCGTCCTCACAACCCTGTCTGATACCTACCTAGACCTAGGCTGCTAGGTATGGCTCTGCTCACAGGGCCCGAGTCGTTTCTCTGACAAGCTAGAGAGTGCAACAGTAGGTAGCATTGTGGTTTTGTGTCCTCCACGCACCCCATATCCCGAAAGTACATCGTCACCCCCCGTCCAGCCAGTCAGTCTGTTAATCAACGCCTACGCCTACCTTAATTCATCTCTTCCCCTAAGCGGGCCCAGATCCTGTCAGGTCTTGTCATACCACATCTAATTCCTCAAAGGTTACCACAACCCCCCTCTAATGTCTCTTATTATAATTCAAGGCCCCCGGATTCGAAAGCGGGACAAGCACCCCTGCTGCTGCATACAAACATACATATGTATCTCCATGTATGGTCTCCTCCACACGTCTTAGGTCCCCCGTCTGGCCCTGCTCTTGCCGTGAGTCTGATATTCCTATCGACTACCCAGCTATCGGACTGCATTGCGGCGTCTTTCTCCTCCTGCAGCAAGCTACCGTCCATGGTATAAGCTGGTGAGAGCCGGTTTAGACCCAAGCGGTCGTGTTCGCTACGCCATTCACTGATTCGCCGCATCCATAACCACTTACACTTACTTACACCAAAGGCTCAGGCCGGTCATCACTGTCCCTCGATACACCAAAGACGATAGACGATCTTGAACTAGGATACTTACGGCGAATCTAGGAATTTATAAAAGAAGCATTAAGTGAACTCGAACCGTCAGCTTCGGGCTAATCTGCTAGAAACTTGACAGCCGACTGGGTGTGCTTGTTGGTTGGTGATCCCTCAGGACTAGACCCGTCTCCTCCCGCGCTTGGGATACACGACCATCCCCTCTGTTACTCCAGTCGATACTTGCGCGTCCTCGCCATTCTCCTTTCGGAGGCCTGCCGAGGACGATTTGCTGGACCGCCAAACGCTACTGCAGCTCCCAACCGCACACGAACGTTTTTGAACTACACAGCAGATCGCTGCATACCCTGCCCCTAAACATCAATTGGCTAACTGAGCATGCATGTCGTCTTCCCCCCGTGAAGGTCAAGCTGCCGAATCCTGCCTGGCATATCTCCGCAGCTCCCAGACCCAATCCTACCTCTACTCTAGGCAAGAACAGTCGCCTAGTACATGCCTACATCGCAGCGGCAGTGAATCTTGGACTGGATCGTGGACCCTTCGTCAATGTGGGAGTTCATCACGGATACTACCAAGAACCGCTGTATAAGCAGCTCGGCTCAGCTCAATGGCAGACATGCATAACGGCATGGTCAGCTCAACTGGCATAGACCAGGATAGCCATCTAGCACACGACAATACGTACTCGAACCAGAACTGGGGCGTTGATATGAACACATATAATCACATGGCAATGACGACCTACGCTGGAGATTACTACTCATCGCCGGTAACCCATGGCCTTCCGTTGCCCTCAGAATCCATCAGTGGCCACATGGCTCCTCCACCAGTCCCTCAAAACATGCATCACAATACCTACACGAATCAGCTCCCGCACCAGTTGATAATACCTACGCAGCGCGTGCAATGGCCGAGTAGTCTTGTCCCGAACCCCTCACAATCTTACGCAACCCCGCCAGTAGCCATTCCACCAGTAGCAACAGGCCCCGTGAGACCGCAACCTAGGTTACCGGCGATTAATACGTCACAGCCGAGGAAGACGCTGACGGACGATGACCGTCGAGCCATGTGCAAGTTTCACGAGGAGAATCCCCACGTCAAACAGACCGAGATTGGCCAAAAGTTTGGCGTTGAGCGGAGGTAAGCTGAAGCAGGCACCTGGAACGAACTGTATGATGCTTACATAGTAATAGTACGGTGTCCAAAGTGCTGCGCAAAAAGGATATCTATCTAAATCAAGAAGATCGCAGCGGGTCGCCAATCAAGAGGAATAAGGGGAAATCCCCCCCGGATATTGAGCGAGCACTCGCGAACTGGGTCAGGGGGCAGCAGAAAAAGGGACTTGTGGTCAGTGATACCCAGATGGAAGAGAAGGCCAGGGTATTCTGTACAGGATCCGATAGTCCTCTGAAGGGAATTACTGCGAAATGGATCGAAAAGTTCAAGCAGAAGCACAACATCGGCCCTGGGAGGTTGATCCGCAGGGCTTCCGAGACCGCGATTCCAGATAGCACTCGATTAGACGACTCGCCGTTGCTCTCAGCTTGCCAGACACCAAATGGGATCTCGCCAGCTTCACCGACGGGTCAACAAGCGCCGTCGCCACAATCCGCCACCATAAATGGAAAAGTGGAAGGGAAGGACCCGATGTCCGGCTACATGGACTTCGAAAGCGGCGGATTCCGCAACCAGCATTCCCAGAGCACAACCTCACTTTCAAGCGCCATCACAGATCCTCCGAGTTCGACATTCTCTGGCGGCGCCTTTAGCCCAACCTCTCAGTTCGGCTTTTCCCCTGACCCAAATACAGGGATTTTCGGTGACCAGAATCGGATCCACCCAGGCAACCCCAACTTCCAACGTCCACGAAGTCAGACGGTGCCGAATCTTGAAAATCTCGAGTATATCAACCAGTCACACCCGGGAGAGCCCCTGACACCGAAGTACAGCGCGTCGGGAACTGCACCTTCATCGGCCCTGGAGTCGCCGGCGCATGAGCTCGCAGCGCCTGCCTTCGGCCTTGACACGGCCATTTCGCCTCCAGCTTTACACCATGCTAGCAGCAACAGCAGTCTGGCTGGGAGGTCGACTGCCTCAGGTGCAGTTTCCAGCACGCCGCTGGGATCAACCCCCAATTCACCAACGCAGGATGACGCCCGAAGGGCCGCAGATACGCTGCTCAGTTTTATGCACCACGTTCAATCTACCGGCCTAGTAGACCAGAGTGATTTCATGGCTGTGCTGCGACTCACTGAGAAGTTGCGACTACAACAACAACAACAACAACAACAACAGGTGCCCAAGGCAATTTCTGCGACTCAGGGGCTCGGCGGTCTTTCGAGAATCCCAGAAGGAGATACAGAAATGACCAATGTACATTCGCCCCTAGGCAGGAATGGGACCCCCATGAACGGGTAAAGACGCTCTGGGGTCTGCTTTCTGTTTTCTGTTGACGTTTCCCTTGGCATTGATGAGTATTCGTCTTCTGATCAGGCTTGAGGATTTGACCTTTGCGTTTGGAGTCTTGGGTTTCTGGTTTCAAGGCGATTCGGTAACCAAGAAGCCTCCGACTTGCACGAATCGAAGACAACAGTTTCTCTGATTTGGCTACGCGCATCCATTTTCACTTGCTATCTGAACTGAACGACGGCAACTCTCGTTTCCGAGGAATGATCGCCATGTATTGCGTATTGAGTTCTCTGATGTCTTTCTCCAGCGATAATTCACTACGATGCCACGATGGCAACATTGCAGCTACAAACCGAATGCTCGAACCACCGATACACTTCGAAATGTCTCACGACACAGTAGGTGAGGGAGGACCCAACGAGGACCAGGATCAATTACATTATTATTAGTCGAAGAAGTTCCTTTGTGGACCATCTCCATTCCGACTTGATGCCGTATTGGTCTTGGAGTTTGGCAAGGTTCATCCACTGACCGTCCCATCTCTCTGTCGACCTACTCTATATACAGCCGACTTTCTCACGAAACATCTTGATATACACATATACCCCGACTGGCGCCCGCGCGCCGCATCATTTTGAGAAATCCCATTTTCCCCTCCAATCGAGCAATCGATGGCAGAGATGAAGGGACGGAAAAATGAACTATATCCATCTCTCTTCGACTTCTCTCTTCCATTTACCTACTATTCATGAAAGACTTGTTTCGCTCACGCGACAAAACAATCTCCAAGCTATTGGAACAGTATATTATACTTTGGTACCGACCGATACCCCGGAGAAGAAACGACTAGACTCAAGTCTTGATACACAATTTCTCGACATCCAAGCTCCAGCAAATTGTTGATTTCACAGTCCACAGTCTACAGTCCACATCACTCCCTTCGAATGTTTTGACATAGTATACGGTCGGGGAATAACATACCATGGGTGTGAGGGAAGGAGATGATTAGGTGGGCAAGGAACACAAGCAGGGGAATGATTTTTTATCATATCTACCGGAGTCTCGACTTCTTTATCAGCATCAGGCGTTTACTCGGAAGTTTCTGGATTTTTATTCCCTCTTCTTGGACGGGAGACAAGGGTGAAGCATTCGCGTTTTCATCGCTTCTTCTGACTTCATTTTTGAACCCTTTTTTTTCTCTTACTCTGTTCACATACATTAATTTCAAGAGCCACGGAAAATCGCGAGCAAAAAGACTGCGGGAGAGAACTACACCAACAGCAGGGAGCACAACAGCAGCAGCACAGGCATCGATGGGGGCTTTCCCGACCATGACCGACGACGGGATGTGCGCGAAGCAGCGAAAAGGGGAAGGGGACGGCGATGGATGGGGGAAAGGGAAAGGGGTGGTCGTGGGCTCACTTCGAAGGCAAGCCAGCAACGATGTTCACCAGGCGCGTCACCACCTGCATTCCCGAAATCCGCCGATCCGTCAATCCAACAGAAACCGGAATACCAATTTGCGGGAAATCAATCAGGACTTTTATCTCCGTGAAGGTTCCTGCGTCTCTCCTCCTCCTTCTCCTCATCACCACCCCCCTGGGCCGGGGTCATGTCGCCACTTGATGCCCAACCGACCCTTCCCGACCTCCCGCCCGACCGCCCTAGGCCTCGAGAGGAGAGAACAGAAAAGGAAACAAAAGAAAGAAAGAAAGAGATCAATCGGCAGAGATTCATTCATGTTTTGTACTTTTTTTTCTCTCTTGTATGTTCTTGCTTTGCATGTCTCTGAAACTTCTCCCAGCGCGTCTCACCGTTTTCTTCTTTCTATTTCACACAACCCACATGAAACAAAAGACAGCACCAAGAACACCATTACCAACAACAGAACAGCAAAACAGAAAAGAAAAAAAAGAATAAGAAAAAAAACAGGGCGGCCCCGATCTTACTTTTTTTTTCTTTTCTTTTCTTTTCTTTCTTTCTTTGCTTGTTTCTGCTTGAAAGAGAAAAAAACTTTACCTCCAACAAAATGCTTGCGTGTGTATGTGTGTGTATGTGTGTATGTGTATGTTGGTTATTACCTCGTTGACCGCATTGATCTGTTTTTGACCTTAACCGCTCGCGAGTGATTTGAAGAATTTCTCAAAACCTCAGGTAAGACTAGACTACCTAGGTAATCTTGTTCTTACGCGTAGTCTACTGTCTATAATATGTCCATGGGCCGCGAAATTGAAACGCGTATTAAGACGGAAGGACGCCATCCATGCATTGAAAACCACGGTGAGGGCGGTGTGCACTCACTACCTAGGTACCATTGAATATCTTCCAGTGTTAAGGTACGGAATAGGATTATCAGACGTCTGGTATGTGTGTGTGGGTGTGTCACAGAAAGAACCAAATTGTTCGCGATTGTTCAGTGATTATTTCCGGGTAACTGTCTGTCAGTCAAACAGGAAAAAAAATCCAAAAAGAAAAAAAAAATAAAACGGGTTGGTAAGTAAATTCCTAGGGAAGTAAGTAGGTCCAGTCCAGTCAGTCAGTCATGCTGAACAGTAGTAAGTAGTACAACACCTATCCCAGGGCTTCAATGGTAGTAGAGGATAGATAGATAGATAGATGGAAACAGACAAGCTTGATTGATTGGATTAAGGCATCTCCTTCTTGTTCTTCTTTTTCTACTGCTACTACTACTTCTACCTATCTGTCTGTCTGTCTGTCTGTAAGTAGGTAGGTAGGTAGGTAGCTACATACTTGTTATTATTATTATAATATGATTATCTCAACTTAACCGCTCGTCCCAGAGGTCGACGACGCCCTTCTCGGCGAGTTCGGGGATGAGGCGGACGAGGACGAGCTCTAGAATGCCGTAGACCAGGTGCTTGTTACAGTAGGCATCCGAGAAGACGTCGAGGATGCCCGTCTCGATCTCCGATAGGATCCTTTCTCTTTCCTCGTCTTCGTCCGGTTCTTCTTCTTCTTCTCCTTCTCCTTCTTTTTCTTCTTCACCACGGTCGCCCTCGTGGTCGTCGTCATCGTCGTAATGGATCTCTTCTCGCTCCTTGTTACTGACAAGGTTACTGATGTGGCTGTGACCGCTATTGGCAATGCTAGCCTGATAAATTTGCTGCTGTTTGCCAGTGCTACCACCGGCCTCCCCTTCGAGCGGCCGCTCACCGGTCCCCTCGTACCCCAATTGCCGCTTTGGACAGTTGGTGGGCAATGTTACATCATCTGAACCAGCATTGTCGGGTTTGCCCCCATCAGTAAGCCGCACGCATGCAACTTCCCCTCCAGTGCCAGGGACAGCATCTTGGTTATTACGTGCGCTACTATTAGTCTCGCTCCTTTTACTGATGAGCGGTCCGGACCGTGACTTGTTCCCATCGGCGTTGCTTCTGGTACCAGTTTTTCCTGCAGTGCCAGACAGCCACGTCCATACGCTGCTGCTACCGTAATAAAGCCTGCCCACCCTCTTCGGGAAAAGCGCCAAAAGCGCGCTAGCGCATCTGCGGCGCAAGGCGGACAGCTGCTGGTCGGATGACGGGGGAAACAAGCTGGGCGATCCCGGAGCATTATTGGGAAACACGGCGGCGCGAACTGAGCGAAGGAGTGGGGGCAGATGAGCAGCGTCGAGGATATGAACCTGAATGTCGTGTGAAAGAAGTCTGTGCAAAGTCAGTCCCGTAACATTTTTGTGTCAGACGAATATTGACGAAACAAAATCGAGGAAGAATTGCCAATGATGAGCGTGGGGGACTTGGTGGTGTCACTGCGTGTGGGGTGAAAATTTGAGAAGGGGGGGAGGGGGGGGAGGGAAAGGGGTATCATGTTGCACAGCATCTGCTAGAAGCCTGAACTCCAGGACCAGCGGATTTCCAGAGACAGAAAATCGGCATCAAAGTCTCTCGACGCACGCCGAAACCCAATATGACTACCCGATATAGGAGGCGAGCACACTGAAGCCACTGGCACACATGGCCGAGACCAATCTAATGGTTGAATGGACTTAATAGATGGAGGAAAGTTCTCGCGAGTTGTCTCGGTGTGTCTATGCGACCCAAACCCAGGGTACTGAGGAGGCACATGCGTGCCCTTGGCAATATCAAACACCCGGCTGGAGACCGCCCAAGCCAGCTTCATGTTCGGGGTGTCATCTGTGATAGCGCCGGGGAGCTACCCAGTATCGATACCACGTCGAATGACGGATCTCGGCTCGCGACTGGCTCCCTCTGACGAAGCAACCTCAGGCGTATTTAAGTATACATAAGAGGTACAACAGACCGACCCCTGGTTTCGATCGTCACAGCAGAACGATGAAATGAGGTTTCTCAGCCTGTGCATAGTCATGCAGGCCGATGCGGGAGCCAAATGTTTGCTTTCAAAAGTGCTTGGGGTGGTGGAACGCAACTGCACAAAGCGAAATGGCAAAGAATCCGCAGTGTCGTACTGAAGATGATGACCTGATGGATGAATCCCTGGGTGATTGGGACGAAATCCTTGCAAGCGTCTGGCTGGGCGCGTAAATGAGGCTTGCGGATGGCTGGCTCGTGCCAACCCCGCGCGATCGACCAAGCAAATCAGACTAAGAATATCCAGGCCCGTCAGGTCGTTGGTCAATAGTGCGGACTTCTCGTTCGAAATTAACCCTGAACCGGATAACGTCGACTCTACTGGTCATTGGCTGTATCCAGCCGTTACCATCAAGGACGGTTGTACGGCGTCGGCCTTTTCTTGATGGTGTGATTACCCGATTGTCCTGGGTCTATGTCCATTCTCTGGAGGTCGGCGACTTGCCAAGCCACCACCCAGATGCTTGCTGAAATCAATGTGATCAAGGAAAAGTGCCATGGTCATCTTCAACACCAGTGAGACAAATCCGTATCCCATCGGTGATAGGACAACGTCTAGGTCCAGTGACCTGAGATGCATGCGGTGTGACGATATGGGTGCTACCGAGGGCGGGAGAGATTAAGAGAATGATTTGCCTACCTGTCAACAATGCCGTCGAAACCTGCCACCTTGCCAGGGCCTCTTTTGGCACCCCATTGGAGTAAAGAAAAGGCTCCGCTCACCCAGGGCATACGGACGTCCAATTCGAGAAGAGTCTTGATACATGACCATAGCTTGAAGTCCACAACAGGAACCTGGGCTGGCGCACAAGAAACCGAGGCCGCAGCTGGAAGCCCAGAGGAATCCTCTTTCGCGCTAGTCAGAACGGGATCGACTGGACGAACGAGAATGGGTGTCGTCCTTTGGGGTAATGACCATGACAGGATTACAGTGTTGATAACGAAACGAATCAGGTTGAACGTGATAAACCCCCAGTGGATGGCTGACCAGAACACGCCAACTGGTCCTAGGTGTGTGCCTTTATCTGCCTGTGATTCGTGATTGGGTTCATCTCGGCCCATGCTAGAAGTGTTGGACTGAGGTCTAGAATCCTGTGATGGGCCCTTTTTGCGCAACAATCTAGTGACCATGATTAATATTTCCCATATCATCCATGGCTCTGAAACCTTGTTGGCTACAAGGTTGCCAATGATGAGCTCGGAGAATAGCTGTCCAACCAAGGAAGTCAAACAGGCATTCTCAAGGTCTTCTGTTGGGAGCAGCACAGTAAGAACACCTTGAACGAGGAGCTGGCGATATGCGGCTTCATTATCAGCCTGGAGCTGGAAGCTTTTGGAGTCGCCGGGCTGAGGAACTGGACTCAGGGCAGGCATAGGACATAGCGCATGGTAGATTTCCCGCGGATTGGTTTCAACTGGGGGTCTGACTGCCGAGGATTTGGCCGTTCGATATACTGGTTCACAGGGTAAGCTAGAGAAAATAGCCACACCATATCCATGATGCAGGTGCTGCATAGGGGAGGGAATGGCCACGGACCCCTGACATGAGTATCTAGCAGTTCTGGCAACTCATCAAAGACCAAACTCTCCAAGTCAACTTTCCGTAACCTCTGTTCAAGGGCGCGAGTACAATGTGCTATGATCTGGACAACCTCGGCGACGAAAGTCTCATCTGGTGTGATCCTGTTGTACCAGTTCTGCACAAACTCCCGGATGATGATGGATATGAGAGCGTAGAGCTGTAGATCGACGTCGTTCCGGCTTGTTAAGGGAGGTAACAGATCTTCGATGGGGGCTGGCGTGCTCCTACCCCTATCTGCCAAGTGTTGAGCGCAAAGAGTGCGGCGAATCAAGGCAGCGGTGGCCTTGTCGGATAGGAAGTCGGAGGACAAGGGACGCGTCGCGCGACGATGCGCAGAGAGAGGCGGAGTCGCACGGGATGGATTCACATGTTTGCTGGCAGCCGCGAATATGACAGGTGCGGATGTAGTGCCCGAGGTTGCTGGCGCTTTCAGATTGGCTGTATTCTGGCCTGTGAAGGGTGGGACTGGCGATGTCGGTGGTGCAGACATGACCTTTCGAAGGTGACGAGAAGCAAGCTCATCGGAGTATCATGGTAGGAGAGGAGGACGATGGGGCCTCGGTAAGCGGTATATAATGTCCCATGTACACCAACGAAGACCAGACAAGAGATCGGAAGAGGAGGCGAGTTGCAGCCTCGCGAGGGTTGCAGTGTTGCCGGTGGTTGTTGTACGAAGCAACACCACACGTCACTCCTTTGGTAAAGCCGACGTTTTGACGTTTCGTGCTGCAGAAAACGGCCGCTAAAGTGAAATGGCAGGTGGGTGCGCGTGCATGCGACCACCGCCTCTTTTTGCTGCATGCATGCATAATACACCTGAATGATACACCTGTTACATACATAATTACTTGTGTAGTCTACCTAGGTATATATCTATACCTCCCTTTGTTACATATACTGCTTGGCACTTACATATGTAGCCTCCCGTCTCGCCCTTCCGTGTTGTTCAACCCGAGTTTCATAAGTGGTATTCGATCCTCGCACAGGCTGCTCAGCCTGTAAATGCAGATAGATGCATCTCGCAACTACAATGAGTTGGAACCAAACGACGTATCCAATTGAAGTTGCCTCACCGATGACTGCATTTCAGAATGGTCTGCGTCCGTCTTGTTTTGTATACATTCATGCTTTGGTTGAAGTTCGCATAATAAGTACATACTGGTACATCCAGACAGGGCACCAAACAACGAGATACAAGGGGTCTTGTTATACATGGCCAACAATATACACGCTTATTCGAACTCTTTACGTGTTGCTTCGTATCTGGTTTGATTGTTAATAATGCGTGTCTGACAAGTGAATGATTCGAGAACGACATACCTCTTCCCCCGGAAAGCCCATACTCCCCAGTTGCCACAGCTCACATCCTGCGGGTCAAGGTCATTAAGATCCCAGCGTAGACTCCTAAAGGTATTCTCTCCTGGCTCCATGAGCATATCGAATTCGCCGTGGCAAGTCTTCTTTACCCATTCGATATCCCTTTCCATATCGAATTGGGTATAACCTGTTACTAGGATAGGCGCCTTGGTCTCGAGAAGCAACGGGAGCGTCTCCGCCCACTCATGGGAGCTCGCGGGATGCCCCAGACCTGGGTGAAACATGACGAAGCAGTCGAAGTAAGGATCGTAAGGATAGAAATGTCCAGTTTTGTGAAGCGTATGGTAATAATCAACAATAGTGCTGATCTTCATCGTTTGCCACACACGGTCTTCCACAATGGCGCCGAACGGATTTGATGGGGTGCGCGGTGGTAGAGGAAACTCATCATCTCGGTTGGCCATGCTTTCCGGCCCAACGAAAATTAAATGGAACTTGCCCCTTGGGAAGAGATGGGCAAGCTGTACCCAGACATTCCTGGGCAGCGATGACTCTGCACGAGCACCAAGAATGAAAATCCTGACGGGAGGAGCTTCTGGACGCAGACCTTTTATATCCGAGCCACCTCCTGTCATCGGAGGATGTAAAGTATACCTCAGGGCGCTCAAACTCTTGAGCCCCTCCGGGGTGAGTCTACCACCCTTCCGGATATTGTAGGGACTTAGTTCATGAAGGACACTACCGATGGTAAGGGGGTAAGTGAGGAGCGCCGTGGCCTGCCTCATGCTTCGGTCGTCGTTGATAGCCTCAAATTGCCTGGTATAGAGCAAAGTGTCCCAGTTGGTCATGTTGACTGCAGCTTCTTCCATCTGGGGCCCTGCATATTCGAATTCCGGGAAGAATCGGCCAGAGCGCAAGTCATGGTCGTCTTCATTGATTTGTCTCAAGGTATCGCAGACCTGGAGGTGCGCCTCGTAGTCTTCTGCCCAATGTTTCTCGCTACAGTAGACAGGAATCCCACAGTCGGGGCATTCAAAATCAACATGGGCTGGCGCTTGACTAGCCGAGCCCACCCGGCTGTGGGAAGTGTCGGTGCTTGCGGGTACCCGGGTAGGCCGATGATCGGGGTGTGGACAGTAGGCATGTTGTCTTATGTAGGCGGCTCGTCGGCGTATTTCGGGAATGGGAGAGTTAGTGAACGAGTGGAACAAATCATCGGGCCGTAGCACGGGCGGCTTCGAAGCTTCTTTCGGAGGTGCGGTGGCAGCGAACTGAATGGATTCATCGGCAGGCTTCGATTGACGGCTGAACAGGGAGATCGACCTGCTCGGTCCCTGCGCAGAGCTCTTTTTGCTGGAGTTCTGACCGACATCAGCGGAGTTGAGGTGCGAGTGTATGGGCGCTGCTTTGGAAAATGATCGTGAGATGCGCGCATGGTTGACCAAGCGTTTTGAAGGCCGCATACACCTCCCGCAGGTCGAAGCCGCCAAGCGACTTGCGGACTCCATTGCACCGTAAAAAGCCTCAAAACAAGCTCGTACTGCCGGCACGGGGAATCGAAAACAGTACTAGGCTATGATGAGATATCCATGGAGCTTGGGGCTTGGAGCTTGGAGAAGTTTGAAGTGAGCTGGAGATTTATTCAAGCTACTCTTACTCATTCTCGTACGACCAGCGAGAAGAACTCCAGCACCTCAGGCTGAGAGCCTCAAACACGACATGATTGGCCAAACCTGTCTTTGACCCCCCTTTAGGCGATAAATATGTACTAAGGCGGATAGACAGTGAGAGTGGGTGCCAGGGCTTACATCTGGTTGGCCGGAGCTCGAGTGCTAGTACGAAAAAAAAGAAAAAAGTTTGGAGCTAAAGGAAGGGACGGGACCTCACGTTTCTGTTTCGGTAAGCAGCAAGGCTACCCAGCTAAAGTTAGCTACCTTCAACATCTCTCCTCTGCCCGAGAGTTCCAACCTCTTTCCGCCCTCTCTATTCCGCCATCAACGACGGGTCAACTAAGAGACTCGATCCCATCACAGCAAGTAGAGCCGCGCAGGCTTGCTGCGCAGCTTCTTTTAACATGGCCACCACCTCTAATATGTTCCTTTACTCCCTTACCATTCAACCTCCCACCACCGTCACTCAAGCCATCCTCGGCCAATTTTCCGGAACCAAGGAGCAGCAGATCATCACCGCCTCGGGCTCACGCCTCACCCTGCTCCGTCCCGATCCCTCTCAAGGGAAGGTCGTTACCTTACTGTCTCACGAGATTTTTGGTATCATTAGGTCTATAGCTGCATTCCGCTTGGCTGGCAGCAGCAAGGGTAAGTTCCCAGCGCCCCCGTTTCTGTATCTTCACTTAGTGATCTCTGAAGCTCGTCGGTAGAATTTCACGCGGAGCCTTCATGATTTCTTCGTGAGGTATTCATAACCCATCACTACACCCCGTTATATCTTATGAGCATCTTCGCTGACGCCGGATCGGTAGACTATGTCATATTAGCCACAGACTCCGGTCGGATCGCCATTGTCGAATATCTGCCACAGCAAAATAGGTTCCGGCAGCAGAAGCTTGAGACTTTTGGAAAATCAGGTGTGCGCCGTGTGGTTCCGGGCCAATACTTGGCTTGTGATCCCAAAGGAAGAGCGTGTTTAACTGCCGCAGTCGAAAAGAACAAGTTGGTCTACGTCCTAAATCGAAATGCACAAGCAGAGCTTACTATATCTTCGCCATTGGAGGCCCACAAACCCGGCACTGTCGTCCTGTCAATGGTCGCCTTGGATGTGGGCTATGCGAATCCCGTATTCGCCGCTCTGGAGATTGATTATGCTGAGGCAGATCAGGATCCGTCTGGCCAAGCCCTCGAGGAAGTCGAGACGCAGCTGGTCTATTATGAACTGGACCTTGGTCTAAACCACGTCGTCCGCAGGTGGCATGAAACTGTCGATTCGACTGCTTCCATTCTCTTCCAAGTTCCAGGAGGCAACGACGGACCCAGCGGGGTTTTGGTCTGTGGAGAAGAGAATATCACCTATAGGCATTCGAACCAGGAAGCCTTTCGTGTTCCGATACCGAGAAGGAAGGGCGCAACCGAAGATCCTCAAAGGAAGCGATCGATAGTCTCTGGTGTCATGCACAAGCTCAAAGGAAACACGGGTGCCTTCTTTTTCCTTCTTCAAACCGAGGATGGCGACCTTTTCAAGGTCACGATCGAAATGGCTGAAGATGCCGAAGGTAAAGCCACCGGTGAGGTTCGCAGGCTGAAGATCAAATTTTTTGACACTGTTCCGGTGTCGACAAGCCTATGCATTTTGAAGAGTGGTTTTCTCTTTGTCGCCAGCGAGTTCGGAAATCATCACTTTTACCAGTTTGAGAAACTCGGAGACGACGATGATGAGTTGGAATTTTCGAGCGATGACTTTCCTACAGATCCACAGGCGTCTTATGATCCATGCTATTTCTATCCTCGGCCAGCCGAAAATCTGAGCCTTGTAGAAAGCATTGACTCTATGAACCCTCTAATCGACTGCAAAGTTGCCAATTTGACTGGTGACGATGCACCCCAGATCTATTCTATCTGCGGCAATGGTGCGCGGAGCACATTCAGGACTCTGAAACATGGCCTTGAGGTGAATGAAATCGTGGCGTCTGAGCTCCCTGGCGTACCGTCGGCGGTGTGGACCACCAAACTCAACCGCGATGACCAGTATGATGCATATATCATACTATCTTTCAGCAACGGCACGTTGGTTCTCAGTATCGGCGAAACCGTGGAAGAGGTGACCGATACTGGTTTTCTTTCGTCAGTACCCACGCTTGCCGTCCAGCAACTTGGTCAAGATGGTCTTATACAAGTTCATCCGAAGGGCATTCGTCATATCATTAACGGCGTAGTGAACGAATGGCCAGCACCACAGCACCGATCTATCGTTGCTGCGTCCACCAATGAACGTCAAGTTGCCGTCGCCTTGAGTTCCGGTGAAATTGTGTATTTTGAGATGGACGCCGATGGCTCGTTAGCAGAGTATGACGAGAAAAAAGAGATGTTTGGAACCGTCACCTGTCTCAGTCTTGGTGAAGTTCCTGAAGGCCGGCTACGGAGCTCGTTCCTAGCTGTGGGGTGTGATGATTGCACAGTCCGAGTTCTCAGTCTTGATCCCGAGTCGACTCTTGAAAGCAAGTCCGTACAAGCTTTGACAGCCGCACCATCCGCCCTAGCAATCATGTCGATGGCCGACTCTTCATCTGGCGGCTCGGCCCTATACCTTCATATTGGTCTCCATACTGGTGTCTATCTTCGGACAGTACTAGACGAGGTGACTGGTGAGCTTACAGATACCCGGCAAAAGTTCCTGGGTCCAAGGCTTGTGCGCTTGTTTCAGGTATCTGTCCAGGGGCAGGCTTGCGTACTTGCCCTGAGCTCGAGAACCTGGCTGGGATACTCCGATCCCATTACCAAGGGGTTTATGATGACTCCGCTCGACTATACTGATCTACAGTGGGGATGGAACTTTAGCAGCGAACAGTGTGAAGAGGGTATGGTGGGAATTCAGGGGCAAAATCTACAGTAAGCTTGGATCCTCGTTACTTTGAAATCGCCTATTATCGGGAGTGATGATAAACTGGGATCCTAAGCCATCGGCTATGAGGTTTTCATTATTGTACCAATTGTTCCTACTGACCCATCCTATTCTTTCTACTCGGTTTTTTTTATTTCGGCCACGAGAAATGGGCTATTGCTGACGTTCTTAGGATATTCTCCATTGACAAATTAGGCGATACGTTGTTGCAACAGTCCATACCACTTACCTACACCCCCAAACGCATTGCTAAACACCCCAGCCAACCCTTTTTTTACACCATCGAAACAGACAACAACACACTCCCCCCCGAATTACGGAAGAAACTTCTGGCTGATCCAGGCGTCGTTAATGGCGATGCGGCAGTACTCCCTCCCGAAGAATTTGGCTACCCCAAGGGCCGTGGGCGATGGGCGTCTTGCATAAGTGTTGTTGACCCAATTAATGAGAGGCGTGTCCTTCAGACCCTCGATCTGACCGATAACGAAGCCGCTGTCAGTATGGCTACTGTTTCCTTTGCCAGTCAGGACAACGAGACGTTCCTCGTTGTTGGGACAGGAAAAGATATGATTGTCAGTACTCGTCAATACAGCGCGGGCTTCATTCACGTCTACCGATTCCGAGACGACGGCAGAGAAATCGAGTTCATCCATAAAACTAAAGTGGAAGAACCTCCTATGGCCCTCGTCCAATTCCAAGGTCGCCTGCTAGCAGGGATAGGCAAGACGCTTCGACTGTATGACCTGGGTTTACGCCAGTTGTTACGCAAAGCGCAAGCTGATATCGTACCTCAACTCATCGTATCGATCCAGACGCAGGGCAGTCGCATTGTGGTTGGCGATGTTCAACAGAGCGTGACCTACGTCGTGTACAAGTACGAGAGCAACAAGCTGATACCCTTTGCTGACGATACTATTCCCCGATGGACAAATTGTACTGCTATGGTCGACTACGAATCTGTTGCGGGTGGTGATAAGTTCGGCAACATCTGGATTGTGCGATGTCCCCAGAAGGCAAGCGAGGAAGCCGATGAGGATGGTGCGGGAGCCCACCTACAACACGCGCGTGAATACCTGCACGGTACCAACCACCGAGTCAGCCTCATGACGCACTTCTACGCACAAGATGTCCCCACTAGCATAAGTAAAACGAACCTAGTGGTCGGTGGGCAAGATGTGTTGCTATGGAGTGGTATACAGGGTACCATTGGCGTCTTCATCCCATTCCTCAGTCGGGAAGATGTCGATTTCTTCCAAAGCCTCGAATCTCATTTGCGGACTGAGGATCCACCTCTAGCTGGAAGAGATCATCTGATCTACAGGAGTTACTATGCTCCTGTCAAGGGTATCATTGATGGTGATCTTTGCGAGAGGTTCGTCCTGCTACCTAACGACAAGAAACACATGATTGCAGGCGAGTTAGATCGTTCTGTGAGAGAAATCGAGAGAAAGATTTCTGTAAGTCCATCTTGTTCAGTGTCACTCCTCCAAGCACCCTTTAACAATTACTTTCAGGATGTGAGAACTCGGTCGGCCTTTTAAGCAGCGGAAAACTTGACCTGGATTTGCGTTCCTCGGCGGTGTTGTGACATTGTTTTGTACAGCAGGGAAAACCGACATAAATGTAGGCAGTCTGGGAATACGATTGAAAACAACGATCGCGAAGCGACCATGAAATGCCCTTCGAGACGATTGCAATGCATTTCAGGCGTATTTCGAAATCGTTTCTAGTAATGAGGCCTTCACCCTCTTTCTAGCCTTCGGTTCTACTGCTTCTGCCGGAATGGAATTTGGAGGACGCCTTGCCCCTCCCACTTCCGTTGACCGGATGCGTCCGCTCCCATTCTTCATCGGCACGGTATGCCTCGATCGCCAAATCCAAATTATATCCAGCCTGTTCCAGATAGAGGACGGCGACATCATATTCGTGGACTTTACATCCCACCATCCAACGACGAATTTTGGCTTTCCGAGCCTCCTCTTCTTCGCCCTCGATTGGGCGTGGCGATAGCGAAACACCGCCTTTGTAAAATTCGCCGGGAATAATCACCGTCCGGCGGCCGAGGATGAGATGATCGCTTGTGATATTGTTGGCGCGCCTCAAAACAGGTGCAGGGACTCCGTAGCGGAGGGACAAGGACGTGACCGTGTCGTGGGAATGGTTCAAGAAGTGTGAGATGTCCTGGGCTGGTTCTTCCTCAGGAGGTACTTTCTTATCTTCGCTACTAAGCGGAGGGCGAATCGCTAATGGAGTATAGGGTGGCGGAGCATGAGAGGGACTGATCTTGGAAGCGGAAGATGAAGAAGTGGCAAATTCATAGGAAGGGGGGGTTTTCAGGCCTGGGGGAAGAACTGTATCGGTCTGAGAGATTTGGCAGAATGGACAATAGGTTCTGAAGCGGGAGTTTTCCTACACTCATAGAGTGGTCAGTCCTCAAATTGACTAGGTGAAAGGCATCGCGTGGTGACTGGCATCTCGAAGCAACCCGCAGCAACACAGAACATAACAAGAGGGATTTACAAAGCATACATCAATGCATTTACCACATATAACGCGGGTGCAACATTCGGTTGTTCGATTGGCGGGCAAGGGTTTCTCATCATGGCGATGGCGAGGCACGTTTGATAACAGCATCGCGCAGGTACAGCATGCCTCTGTCGTTTTAGGCCAGGTCTTGATAGTCATTGTGCTGCTGCTGCTGTCTGTTGTTCTAAGAGATTAAACAAATATAAGAAAATGATGCTAGGGTGTTGATGAGGACTAGAAATACACTACTTGGAATCAGGGACCTGATGGTGTCGGGTATTAAGTTAAGGGATAGATGGATGAAAGATTACGAGAAGCAGAAGCATGCGTTGGTGGTGGTAGTTGGGAGTGAAGTAACCTACTAGTGGGCGGCATTCATGACGTTCTGCTTGTCAATTAGGTACCTAGGTATTCGAAGGTTCAAACCTGATGGTTCTTAACGCCGAATACCCCGAAGCCGCTGCTAACTGGCCCAGGTGCTTGTTTATCGGGATATCGGTTAGCAGCAACGCCTCGGGAGTAACATATCGAGTCTGATGTCACAGTTTATGAGCACCAACTCATTCGCACCCGTGGACGCATTTGCCTTTGTCTAACTTAGAGAAGTATCGCCCAGGTGGTGATTCCGACTACGACAGTCATATCATACCTAGGGTATACTGATGCGACGCTCCATACCATCGTCAACGTCGACATTAATAGCCTATCATCTTTACGAAGGAAGTAGCGAGCTTATGAACCTAGCAGCTAGCAGCCTTAGGCGCTGGGACACCCTTCAGCCCCTGTCACTGCCCAGGTGGTCAGCCTGTCCCAAGAGGATTGGCGTAAATCAGTGCGGTACGCTAGAGGAGCGTCATCGTTGTACCTCCAGTCGACTCAGCTCTCTTTCTGACACTACTAGTACGAATACATACCGGTAGGCTGCTAGGTAATGCCACCTGGACATCAAAGTAATCAAACAACCTGCGAACGCCACTCTCCCCTGATGAATCGAGCCTCTACTCACAGCCTACCTCACGAGACCATATACTAGCTCATGCACTCCATGCGACGATAACGTCTAGACTGCTTCACCTCGCAGGGACAGTCCAGACATGGCTGACGCTCCTCCTGCGACGGCATCACTGCCAGCACCGGCACCGAGTGCACCCCCTAAACATCCGAGTCCCTCCATCCCAGTCATTATCAACGAAGCCGGTCTCGACTCGCCCTCATTTCGAGCTACATCTGTGTTTTTTGCCGACCAGACCGACCACATTGAACGATGGCTCGAGGGCTATGCGCGAACCACTCTCAAGCTGTCCCACGACGTGCTTGGGCTGGAGGAGACCATAAACGCTTATCTGTCCAAAATCGTACCACCTCCGAACGTTGTCTCCGTCGACCATGATTATACTGCATTGGCTCTCAAGAGGATAAGTGAGGGCTCCAAGGAATGGTGGATGCAAGTATTAAACACCGCCAGGAAGATGGAATCCATGGCCGCCGATCCCATTCGAAACTTCCTCCAGAACGACTTGCGAAACTTCAAGGAGACGAGACGGGCGCTCGAACAAACACAGAAGACGTTCGATACCACATTGGCTCGATATCTGAGCCAGTCTAAGACGAAGGAACCCTCATCACTCCGCGAGGACGCCTTCGCTGTGTACGAGACGCGCAAAGCGTATCTGAGAGCATCCATGGACTTCTGTTTCTTTGCCCCTCAGGTCCGCCTGAACCTTGACAAGCTGCTAGTGCGAGTATCGTCAGACGTGTGGCGCGAGATGAAGAAGTCCCGCGATGCCGCGGGAAGCTTCGCCAAGCACGGACACGAGATGGACCGCGTGAGAGGCTGGTCCAAGGAGATGGAGTTGACCGAGCCCGTCTTCAAACGAGAACTCCAGCTGGCTCGCCGCGATGTCGGAGAAAACACGCTGGCGACATTCAAACCCTCACGAGAGATTGATGATTACAGTGTGTCCACGGTGCCATTCCTAGGGTCGAGAGGGCCGTTGCACGTTTCCACCCAAGGGCAGGCGGCTGCTATCATGGAGAAACAAGGTTGGCTGTTCTTGAAAACCATGACGGGGAAGCCCTCAAGGACCAACTGGATTCGCCGATGGTATTATTGTCGGGATGGCATCTTCGGCTGGCTTGTCAATGGCCATCAGGGGGTCTTACAAGGTGACGAAATCGGCGTGTTGCTTTGCAATGCTAAACCTGCTGTCGGGGAGGAGCGTCGATTCTGCTTCGAACTCAAGACGAAGAACCAGACACTGCTCCTGCAGGCCGAGACGCAAGCACAATTGATGGAGTGGCTAGAAGTGTTCGAGGTCGCCAAAAAGCGAGCTTTCGAGGCCAGTGTCAGTCGAGATACGGCTTCGCTCCCCGGCGGCATTGACCCGGCCTTCTCCATCACACCACCTTCGCTGCCAGAGTTTTCGGCCAAATTTTTAGATGCGCAGATGGATGAGCCCGGGCCTGAGCGGACTGGCGGACTACCTGTCCCAGGGCCTGAAGGGGGATTGGTCCCCAGACCAAGCTTTGACGTAGTCTCGGGTCCACCGAAGCGTGCTACCACATCACTTGCCCGTGAGGAAGGCGAGAGTGGTCGAGAACACGCGGCGAGGATTATGCAGAAACTTGATCTTCACCGGAAGGCTGCGTTCACCTCTGGCGCCGACGTGACGGCTATGCCATCACCAGGGCCTGCAGGTGGGATCGCCAGTCTTATATCCGCTAGTCATGGCCTCCTTCCTGGATACCCGCCACCCGTGATCAACCAAGCTCCAACCCCCAAGCTTCCACAGGGGCCTATGACGCTGGGACCCGAAGCACAGGCTGGGAGCCTTGCTCCCCCGACTCTAGCCAAGCCACCGACGGCGACTGTTCTTAGTAGGAGCGCGGTAGCTTACAGTGGCGAGAGAGCATTCACGGCGAACCCCAGTAAAACGTTGCCGACGGCGATCATGGCTAATTATTGGGGCAGCAACCCTTGGGGTCAGGAATATTCGGTCAAGGCGAAGCGAACAGATTTGCTTACCGATGACCCGTTCGGGCCCAACTCTGCCTCGATCAAAATGATTACGCTTGGCGACAACGAGGAGGTCAAAAGCCCTGCGTCGCTACACAAGAAAGCTATTAGCATGGACGCCAGAATTAACCACCCCAAGATCATCGAACCAGCGCAGGAGACACCAACTCAGGAGGTTTTCCCTTCAAACTATCCCATGGAACTAAAAACCAACTCAGCCCAGTTCCGACTTCTATTCCCCAGCGTGCCGTTAGACGAGAAGCTAGTATTGGTATTTCGGGCGTCTTGGAATACTACTTCGGCCGCGGACCGTAATGGACCTGAGATGTCCGGCAATGGACGTGTCTACGTCACCTCGGACAATATGTATTTCTATGGTCACCAGATGGGCCTCGTGATCGCATACACTATCAGTCTCGATACCATCACCGAGGTGACTGCAGCGCCTGGAAGGGATTGCGATTTTATTTTTATCCACTTAAGCCAAGACGGAGACGATTCAGAATACACTCGGATCACGATCAAGACTTTCCTTGAAGACCTAGATCTGTTACATGCCCGGCTGAATCTTCTAATTGATGACCTGCAGGCGGAAGAGCCGATGGAGCTCTCCGAGCTAATCAAGGCACTCATCAAGATGGAAAAAGAGGACTTTGAACGGAGAAGCCCAAGTGCGGATAGCTGGGAGGAAGTATCCGCACACACTCCTATGGATAATGGCACGGCAGCCGGGAGAGCTATGAGTCCTCAAGCTCACGATTTTGCATATAAATCAAGGAGCAAGTCCAATCGCAAAGCTGCCCCAAATTTGCAGCTTCCAACTCACCCTGTCATCTACGAGCCAGAAGACATGCAAAACAAGGTTGCAGAGCGCAATTTTGAGATTAGTGCCAAGGCATGTTTTCATGTGCTTTTTGGCGACAAGAGCTTTGTCTTCCCTAAGCTATACTTCGAGCGGAGGGCTCAGCATATCGCCCAAGGGCCCTGGAAGACCAACGAGATTGGCAATATGCAGCGCCTTTTCCGTTTCAAAGTGAACTATACCACTAGGCTTGGTCGTTCAAAGGCGGAGGAGGTCACTGACGACCAGACAATCGAACTGTTTAGCGACCATGTCACATACGTGGCTACGCACGTCAAGACGCCATGGCACCTGCCCCATTCACACGGGTTCAAGCTAGTTACCAAGATTGTCATCACCCACATCGCCAAGTCCAAGTGCAAGCTGGCTATATTTACGAAAGTGGCGTGGTCCAACCCACCCCGATTGACAAAAAACCTGGTAGAGAAGCAGGCATTAGACGATGCCGGTCAAGACGCAGAAGAGCTAGCGGACGTTGCTACGGACCAAGTGAGAAAATTAGGCCATCACAGTCGGACAAAGCGGGCGATACAGGTATACGGTAACGTGGGCCTGCAAACACAGGTGGTCATCTTTACGCCGAACGAGTCCGACGCGGGCAAGAAGCCGCATATCAACCCCAAGACGCTGAGTTCGATGTTGTTTGAGACGCTTCGTTCATTCGCCGAGAGCGTGGCTTCATCGCTCATGATGTGGGCTTTCGCGGGCGTAAAGAAGATCTGGGACGTCGTCACTGCCCAGCGCATTATCCTGCTACTGCTCGCAACCAGCCTTCTGACCAATCTCATCTTCTCATCACAGACCGGCTCCACCTGGTGGACTGAGCGGCGCGCCTCGCGGTTCATGAACCGGTTGGGCGTCGGTCCTCATGTCATGATGAGCAAGGCTGTTTATATTAGGGATTTGGACCAGGCGGCTAGGAGCTCGGCGGCCGAGGGAAGGGACTGGCCGCTGGATAGTTATTGGTGAGAGTTTGTTCCTTTTCATTACTTCTACCTATCTATCTCCAAGTTGCATCTGCTCCCTGGTTTTCCACCGTGACGAAATGCAGATGGCAAGAAGCTAACACCAGAGACTCAGCTACTCTACATTCCAGTCAATCGCCGAGACAGACGATGTGGACGCCCCGTATGAGGACACGGGATCCTCGCTGTACGGGCCCTCGAGCCGTGCTACGGCACGCCGCCTCCGCCGTACCCGCCAGAAGCTGGGAAGTTACCGCCACGACCTGCTTGTCGCCATGCGCCTCGTCAACAACGTCGAGACAGAGATGCTGCGCGCCGAGTGGGAGAACTGGCTGCTGGACGAGAGTCGGAGGTGCGAGCAGGTCGGTGGGCTACTGAGCAGCGAAGGCAAGGTGAACAGCACCAGTGGACTGCCTGTGGAGGCAGCGGCGCAGAGGGTCCTGGGAGGAGAAGGAAGAGATGGGGAGAGCGAGAACAATGGGAACGGTAATGCGACGACGAAGCGCGAGAACTTGCAGAGGTGGTATGACGAGTATTGTGGGAGCTGTCAGGCTGATTGGAAACAGCTCCTCACACAGAGGGAGAATGAGGGACTGGGGACGCTGATGGCGGGGTTTTGACATTGTTTGCGAGAAAAAAAATTGCACCTTTGTTTTTCTTTTCTTTCTAGTATACCCCCCCTTTGAACAGCTAAATACGTAAACGGGTTTGTTTAGATAGTTCATCGCCTATCTAGGTAGGTAGTCAGCGAGACAGGGGCTTGGATGAATGAGGTAGGCAGGCACTGTATATAATCAGGTATACGTGAAAGAGGAAGAGGGAGAGGAGGAGGAGGAGGAGGAGGAGAGGGGAAATGGATTGCCGGTACATACGGTACACGCATTATATTTATCATACAGGACGATCGAGAGAGGGCGAACGGAGTCTCATGTACACATATCTATCTATAGGTACGAGCGGCAGTTTGATATAATTGTATTTTATTGTGCATTCATTGTATTGGTGATGATGGGTTTAGACTAGGTGTTGATGCTACCTAGGCTGCTAGGTAGGTAAGTAAGTAGGTAGATAGATCATGGGCTATCTATCTTATCTGACTTCTGTGCAATATAAATACCTCATTTGGCTGAGGCTACTTATTGTGGCAGGTAGTTAGTTAGTTAAGCATGAAGTTTGGGACGTCTGCGTTTGTTTGTTTGTTTGGAGAGGTTTACTTGAAATGTCAGATAAAACGTCTCTCCTCTTTGAAGGGGAATCTGTAACGCAGTTACGCAAGCTGACGAATCAGGGGCCAGACCCCCCTACCCCCCTCCGGTCATGTCGACGCGGATACTTACGACCGTAAAAGGCAAAAGGTCCTTTCCGGGAATAGAGCGGCGGCGAGGCTGATGATGACGAGTACGTACGCGTTGGCATTCGACGCGCAAGCTAGTCTCCTCATTCGTTGAAGTGAGAGTCTCTTGAGAGTAATAAGGCGGGCCATGCTGTCAGTCATGCCGACGGCTTAGACTACAATGGGCCATTCTACTACTTATTGCAGTAGTAGGTAGTACATGCTGGTGGCTTTCTCGATCGGCAGGGATGATAAGACAGTGATTCAGTGAGGGAGGGCGTCTTTTGCGAAGTGCATCTATTATGAGCGGCTTGCCTTACTTGTCATCCTGCGCTGAATGCTTCGTGGTCCCTTGATTATGACCTTCTGTGGAATATCAGGACCTCCTTATCGTCTTCATAGACCTCCATGGCCACAAGGGTTTGAAAGGGCTGGCGTGATCGTGAATTTCTGGACTGAGCACCTCATTCTTGATCGAGTGACCAGACGAGAACGCCATGCAGCGGTCTCGCTCGGTCGTAGCGCTGGTAGCTTGCATTCTCTTCGTCACCACCACTCTCCTCATCCTCGAGAGAGTACCGCTGTGGTTCGGCTGGCAGCAGATTCCGGTTTCTCCGGGCGAGAGCGGTGCGTACTGTAGCAGACACGGTGTACTTAACATCTTCCTAGTCGGCCTTGCTGACTGACTGGAGACGGGGATAGACCATGAGCTCACACATATAGTCCCAATCAACGCCGGCACACCTAGCGCGACGGGAGACGGTCCAAAGAATGATGTTGAGCCAGCGGTGGAACTAGAAGAGGACCCGGCGATCAACGAGACGACCATCACCGTCGATCCGTCGCTGTACACGTTCCCGCGGACGCTCGAATATGTCCAAGCGATACTCAACCCAGCCGACGCGGATGTCATCCGCCTGAAGTGCCCCGCGATAGACGCGTCCCGCTACGGATACCTAAGAGCAGGCGGAACGGAGGAAAGTCACGAGCTGAAGTATTTCTTCGCGCTCGACCTGAGGAAGGTCGTCGACCTGTTGCCCCGGCTCCTGGGCTCGATCGTGGAGACCATCCGGTTCCTCGGGCCCGCGGCCTGCGCGCTGTCCATCGTCGAGGGCGCCTCCCAGGGCGACGGCACCCGCGACGTGCTCGAGGCCCTGCAGCCGGAGCTCCGGAGGCTGGGGATCCGGTACTACCTGCGGGAGAGCCGGGAGAACTCGCGCATGGGCGACCGGATCAAGACCCTCGCGCAGCTGCGCAACATGGCCCTCGCGCCCCTGGTGCACCCGGATGACGACGATGGCAACGGAAACGACGAGACCAAGGCGGCGCTTACTACTACCCCGCTGGCGATGCCGCCGGCGACGGGCGACACCACCGTGCTGTTCCTGAACGACGTCGCCGCCTGCCCGGGCGACCTGCTGGAGCTGGCGCACCAGCGCGTCTTCCAGTCGGCCGACATGACCTGCGGCATGGACTGGACGTCTTCCGACAACCGGGCGCCCATTTTTTATGACGCCTGGGTGGCGCGCGCCCTCAACGGCGGCACCTTCTTCGAGGTGCCCCCCAGCGGCGACTGGAGCCGCTCGTGGGACCTGTTCTGGAACGACGCCGGCACGAGGGAGAGGTACCTCAAGAACCTGCCCTTCCAGGTCTTCGCGTGCTGGAACGGCGGCGTAGCCTTCGGCGCGGGCCCTCTGCTCGGACTCCCGCCCCCGGTTCGCGAAAAGCAAGAAGAAGAAGAAAAAAAAGAAGAAGAAAGAAGCGGCGAGGACGAAATTCACAACAACGACGCGACGGCCCACGTCTCTGACCTCCTCCACCAAGTCAGCGATGATAGCCATGGTAATGGTCATGATAATAATGGTAATGGTAATGATCAGGCCGAGGAGGCGGCGGCGGCGCCGCCCAGCAGGGTCGAGTTCCGGACCAGCCGCGCGGGCCGGGAGTGCCGGATGGGCGAGCCGACGCTGTTCTGCAAGGACCTGTGGCGCCGGGGCTACGGGCGCATCGCCGTCGTGCCCACGGTCAACTTCGAGTACTCGGACGAGGCCGGCCTGCACCTCAAGGGGGTGAAAGGGTTCGCGGCCCGGCTGGGCGCCCACGAGAACGTCGGGGACACCCGGATCCGGTGGCAGGCCGAGCCCCCCGAGAAGATCCTGTGCATGCCCGAGTGGGCGCGTCAGTCGTGGGTCCCCTGGGACGAATAGATTTCTTTTTTTTTCTTTTTTTTCACAATTGGGCGGTGGTGGTGGTGGTGTTTGCTTCCTTCCGGTCGGTAGATAGTCTAGATAGAAGCTAGGGTTGGGTAGAGGTGCAGGTGTAGGTATGTAGCATGAACTGGATGGTTATTGCTGATCGTTGGGTTGTTTTCTTCCGCACTCTGTTCAGGCAGCATCTAAAAAGGGGGTGACAAGACAAGAGGCTTGAGTTGCCTTGGCAAATGGGGGATTCGATGTAAGTACTTACGATTACCGGTGCAGCCTCTACGGGGCCTCATTACGGCTGTGAGGAGAGAAAGGCAAATACTCAAGGACTTCCTTGCCTCGTTTTTGTCCGCCGATCGTCTACATCTGTCTGGGTGTTTATCTACATGCCAGCAGCCCCTAAACATACTCAACGCCGCAGTCCAAATATTATCCGAGATCCTAGATAATACCATTTTCGACTCGACAGATCTGGCCTGATTTGAAGACGCAAAATGCCAGCGAAGCAGTTCCCGAGACAGGCAGACTGCTTCAATCTAGAACACATCTTCTCAAGATACAGAGTGAATCTTTGCCGGAGGTCACGCACGTCACCTCCCCAAGCTCTCAAGTCCGGCCTACGTGGTCAAACCCACATGCCCCGGACTAGGCGGGACCTCGCCCGTCTCCCAGACCACAGGGTCGTCCCCGACGGAGAACTCGATCGTGCCGCCGCGAACCATGACATCGGCGTGATCGATCCAGTTCCGGTCCCAGTCCTCGCCGTTGATCCGCACTGACCGCACGTAGAATCCGCTCTGCCCGAGGCTTCCTCCTCCTCCTCCGCCGTCACTACTACTGTTGCTGCGGCTGCTCGTGATCCGCAGCGTGGCGTTGCCGCTGACGGTCACGTTGACGTCGGCGAACCACGGCGACCCGAGAAGGTAGACGGTCTGGGTCACGATCGGGTACAGGCCCAGCATCTGCCAGATCAGCCACGAGTTGAGCGCGCCCGAGTCGCTGTTGCCGGGCACCCCGCGCATGGTGGCGCCGAAGTACTGGTTCGACAGCGCGCGCGACTGGTTCACCGACTTGTACTGCTTGTTGATGTAGTTGTAGTGATACGGGGTCGCGAAGTCGGGCTCGTTTCTTGTTTGTTACTTGGGAGTTAGTACTATAAAAATACACTAAATGGTCCCTGTGCGACGGTCCATCCAGGGGCTGGTTGCTTCGCTTTCACGTACCCGATGTTCATGATAGACGTGATGGCGGCGCCGTTGGCACCCAGGTTCGTCTGGCTCGTGTTCGGGAGGAACTATGTGCATTACACGCCAAGTTCGAGAACGTCAACACATTGAATATTTCCATTGTAGGTACATACTGAACCCCCTACATGGGAGGGAGGTCAGAGAGGAGAGAAAAGGGGCGCGACGACACTTACGATGTAATCCAACCTCCGCTCGAACTCGTCGCTCCCGCCCATCAGCTGCACGACGCTCGCCAGGTCGTGCGGCACGCTGAACGAGTACTCCCACGGCGTGCCCTCGTAGGTCACCGAGGGCCAGGAGCAGACGTCGCACACGGCCGGGTTGTACGCACCATCGGCGGCGGCGCCGGTGTCCCACGTGCCGTCCGCCTTCTTCGGCGCCAGGAACCCCCGGAACCCGACGCTCTCGACGTCCGGGTTCCACAGGTGCTGCCACCCGGCCGCGCGCCCTCGGTACTTGTTGATCACGTCCTCCTCCCCCCCGGGTGCAGACGCCGCCGCCGCTGCTCCTTCACCGGCGGCGACGACGCTCAGCGCGTAGTCGTTCAGCGCGTACTCGACCGTCCGCGATATGCTGCGCGTGTTGTCCGTGCTCACGTAGCCCAGGCGCTTCCAGTCATCGAGGGCCCCGCGGCCTTCCTTGACGCTGGCCTTGGGGTCGTTGGTCGCGAACGTGTTGGGGGGCGTGACCTCGGCGTCTTTGAACATGGCTAGGTAGCCATCTGTCCACTTTTGATGGGTTGGTTAAGGGTCAGTCGCAATGGTCTTGAATGCATGGGAAGAGCAACCAAAGGGATAAATAGGGGGGAAGGGAAGATAGGATCAGAAAATGATGGGATGGCTGACTTACGTTGATCGCCCCTCGCATCCCCTTCACATAAGCATCGGCGAGGAAATTGTCGGCGTCGCTCCCGCCCTGGGTGATCCCGTTGCAGTTCCCTGACCTCGCGTCGGGCATGTATCCCTCGTGGCGCCAGATGTCGATCAGCGCGCGGATCTGGCTCTCGTGCACCTCGGGCTGGAGCAGGTGCTGCAGGCTGACGGTGCAGCGGAACGTGTCCCAGATGGCGTAGAAGTCGTCCCAGGACGGCTCGTCCGACTCCCAGAGCGGGTTCTCCCCCGTGCGGTCCGACGGCATCAGGTGCATGAAGTACATGGACGAGTACAGGAGCGCGAGGTTCGTCCGGTTCGCGCTCTCATCGGTGGGGACCCGGATCCGGCTGAACACGTCCTCGTTCCACTCGTCGACGGCGGCCCGCACGGTGGCGTTCAAGTCCCACGAGGGGATCTCGGCGTCCTTGAACGCGCACGCCTTCTCGGCCGAGATCATCGAGATCCCGATGCGCGACTTGACGAGCGCCGGCGCGTCCGCCGCGTCCCAGGAGAATACGGCTCCGATCCGGTCGCTCAATGGGCCGGACCTCTCGCCCGTCGTCCCGGGAGGACTGAACACGGCCTGCCCGACCGGCTCGCCACTGAAGCTGTGGTAACCCGGATTCGGATCCGTGTTCCGCCCGCTGAACGTGCGCGCAGCGTCGGGCTCCGTCTCGAACTCGCCGCAGAAGTACACCGTGAACGGGGCGCCCAGGCCGAAACCGCCCCGAGTAGTGGTGTGTCCCATATACTGAGACCCGTTGACCTCGATCTCGCCGCCGAGGAACATCTGGCCGCTCGAGCCGTCGTCGAGCGACGGGATATAATGCGAGACGTCGACCAGGACGTGTCTCTCCCCTCCCCCGGGGAACGCATACTGCGCGATCCCCGCGTGGCGCGTGGCCGAGAGCTCGACCGCGACCCCGCTCTCGAGCAGCGTCCGGTAGTAACCGACGGAGGCGACGTCGTCGCCGACCCGGCGCTGCCAGTAGGTCGTGTTGTCGAGCACGTTGACGGCCGTCGTCGTCGTCAGCGGCATCTGCGCCACGACGCCGTACTTGGGGCCCCCGCCCGTCCCGTGCTCGTGCATCATGCTGATGCCGGTCACGAGGCCCTCGGGCGTCCAGCCGCCGTTGAGCGTCGCGTACGTCACGTTGGTCTCGTACGTGTCGATCCCCATCTTCACAACGCCGAAGGGCACCGCGCCGCCGACGAAGATATCGCCGCCCCCGTCTTTTGTAACGGCCAGCGTCAGTCAGTCAGTTAGTTAAACAGAACAGGTAAGGGGGGGGAGGGGGGGGAGGATTCGTATGAGGCAGAGATAGAGGTCAAGGAACTCACATGCGAGCCCGTCAAATGGTCCCAGACCCCCGATAAAGGGGTTCACGTATTGAGAGTAGTCATGTACGGCCATGGTAGACTTTATCAGCGAGAGTAATAACAACCGCGACAGCAGCAGCGGCTTCTTTCGTCCCCTCGTCCAGAACAACATGTTTTTTTTCTAGTAATGCGGCGAGTTTGTGACTCGTGTATAGTAACTGTGGTGATGATTTATCTGGGGGCGGGGCATGTAGTCATAATTACTTGGTTTGAACGGCGCCAACTACCCAACTTTATGGTTTTTATCCCCCGCCCCAAGTCGCCCCGTGGCTTCGCAGTTTGTCACCACATGTGATGTCCCATGACGATGAATATGGTAACAGGGCCAGAGGGCACAGGCGTCTTGTCTCGCTTCGGCGACTGTAGCGGAGTAGTCTTACCCCGAGATCTCCGCATGCAATGCCGGATCCGGGGCGATCAACGTGGGGAAGAGCCAAGTTTGCTACTGGCCTACAGGTGCTTGAGTGCTTAAGTATATAAGCATCTTTCGGCGGGCAGGATATTGCGAGGGAGTGAGTCCTCATTATGTCCTAGATGATGACGCTGATGGTTGCGCCTCTGGGCGTTCGCTTCGGCGTGTAACGAGGTGGTCAGCCTGCGGGTGACACCCGAATGAGTCTCACAATAAGCTGAATGCGACTATATGTCTGACTGCCCGGCGTTTACAGGTTGTTTTGTCGCTGTTATCACGCAAGTTCATGGATCTGGGTTGCAGATATGATATCTGACCTGGTCTGGCGGTTCAATACAGCTGTTTCGGCTTGGAATGTCGGAGCTCTTTACCCCTGAACAGCTTGTAATATGAGGACGAGCACTACTGCCATATCACTCTGCCCGATTGCCCCAAGTCCTCGAGCGATGCTCCTATCTCGAAGGAAATCGTCAACCATTACATCCATGAAAGATGCCGATTCATCTGGCGCGCCCCACCCCTTCTTATAGAGATCAAGTTTTTCTTTACTTCACCGCTGGAGGCACCAAGAAAGTGGAAGCACTACTTAGCGCGTTATAGTGTCGCTAGGAAGACCATGAGTCTGTTGGGCTCTTGGTAAGCTGTTTCGCATATATTCCCGTAAGTTAGGATTTCACCATCTGTAGATCAGTGGTGATGTTTCCCCATCGCGCGTGAAACCAGGATGACACCGGGTTGAACCTCGGCCTCCAAGGCCCCTTGTTTCCGTACACTGGTAAGTGGCCCTCCGCGAGCTTGACGTACGTCGCAATTGATGGCCACATCCCCTGTGTCTCCATTGTTGCATTACGAGGCACGCGAGGCGTTAGACTCTTGATCTGTCTCTTTTCCATCACCTTCCAAAGCCGTCCTAGGATATGGGCTGTATCATCTGCACCAAGGATCCAGGCGTTGTCGTAGTAGCCGATCATCAACATCAGGTTTGGCAGGCCGTCGAGCATACACCCATTCCAGATGAGCCTGTCTGCCCACAGCATAGGCCTGCCGTCGACGCTGATGGCGACGTTGCCGCCAAATCTCAGATGAAATCCGGTCGCGGTGACGATATCATCAGCGTCTATGCTCTGGCCGCTCTGCATGCGAATGCCCGCCTCGGTAACGCTATCGATCTGGCCGGTGACGACTTTCATATTGGGATGGTGCAGAGACTTGTAGAACACACCACCTGGATCCATACACACTCTCTGATCCCATGGTTTATAGCGAGGACTGAAGTCAATATCGTAGTCGATCCAGCCTGGCAACTGTTTCTCTGTTGCTTTCCTCATATTTTCCTTCACGAACGAAGGGAAGACATACGACAGCAGGACCCTGAAGTAGAGTTGTAGCGTAAAGTACACGCGCTTGAAGGAGTTGACAAGGGACAATGGTAGATAGGAATGGGTATCTACCGGGTTGTTATCCGGGGCGAAGATGTAGGACGGGCTGCGTTGCACCATTGTGATTTGGGCAGCGTCTGGTACAAGGCTGGGCACCAAGCTCACGGCAGTAGACCCGCTGCCGATGATAGCAATATTTCGGTTGGTGTAGTCGTAGTCGGTTGGCCAGAATTGGGGATTTATGACGTTACCTTTCGAGAGCATGAGTATCGTGTCATCAGGCACAAGGCCTGGGGTGGACAGGAAACAAATGCACTTACCACGAAAGCGTTCGAGCCCAGGGATGTCGACCCTCAGGGGCGAGTCATAATCGAAATAGCCTGTGCCGAAAATAAGAAAGCGCGCAGCAAGGCTATGATGCTGGCCATTTCCCGTATCGACTGAGAGCTGCCACTGCTGTTCTTCTGCGACCCAGTCTGCTGATAAAACCTTATGACGAAAGCGTATGTGGTCCGATATGTGATGCTTTGTCGCTGCGTCCTTGATATATTCGTTGATGACAGCGCCTTGGGCATAGTTTCTCGGGAAAGCCCAGTCATGCCAGGCCAGTGTCATGTGATGAATGTTGGCGTCAGAACGTACACCAGGGTACTTCCAGGTATCCCAAGTTCCCCCCATGCTCTCGCGAGCTTCTAGAATCACATACTTGACTCTCGGAGCGGATTCCTTCAGTCGGTAGGCGCAGTTGATACCAGAGATGCCTGCGCCGATAATGGCAAAGTCGATTGTTTCCATCATGAGGCGTGCTTGAGAGAACAAGTCGCCTCCGCTTAACACAGGTGCGAGATGGGAGGCAGGGAATTGCGGGAGGGGGGTCGGCTAGGGTGGAAGCTTTGCGAAAACATGACGTGTCAAAGGTGTGCAAACATGCAACAAGCAGCCTTCTGCCCCCTCGTCGTGTAATTCCGGATACTGAATAAAATGACTTAGTACCTACCTTAATATGTGATAACATAAGATTCTGGGTGTCGTTGAGGTGTAGTATTTGCTGCTGCCCCCACCTAACCACCCCCCTGCGTCGATTACTAGCTGGACACCCTTTTCTTATACTTTGAAATCGACTCGCCCTCGTTAACCATGTGACGTCCCCTACGTCTTCACTCTTGCCCTTATGGTAACTCATTCCTCTTGTTGAAAGACTGCGGCATTTCGATGGCGCGGATTTAATTCTTGGTAGGCATCCGGTTCTACACCTGGCTTACTGCTATTGTTCTCCTCTGACCGGAGAGATACTTCGTAATGAGCGGACCTCCGGTCTCCCGAGCCGGCGAATGGTATACCACGTGAGCCATCAGCTTTTGGGGGCAAACCCCTCGTCTCCGCCGCCGTCGATATCCTTGACCGTGAGGTAAGCGTCTTTGCCAATCACGTCCTGCCGTTCGCCGGCAGTACAGTTCATTCATCCCCGGGAGTCTCCCCTATCCCGGGGACCACGAGGCAAGAAGTGCCACATTGCGGCGCACTTCAGATATCATGAAGCTGGTAATTGAAGGTTCAAGACCTACCCGAGCAGGCAAGTAGACTTGTGGGCTCTTGCGACGAGTGAAAGAATCAGCACCACTGTAAAGAAAACACAGACAGATCCGTACCTTTTCGAATCGTCTGATCAAACACGGCAATTGAAAATGCTGTGCGATGGTGGTAGAAATAGGAATCCTTAATTTCCAGACTTCATCACATGTTCATGTCATAGGAGTCTCTACGGAGTATGGAGGGAGGAGATGCTCCGGATAGGCTTGATCAGGGGTGGCAGCTTTAGTGGGTACCTAATCGCGCCCGAGGTCAATTCAGGGGTTTAAGCCCAGCTGCAATTAGTGCCTGACGTCAGAGGTTTAACGGCCGGGGGTTGTACAGTACGGAGACGGAACACAGCCCTGGAGTAGTCGAGGGGCACTTGGCAGCGCAGGCAGGTCAGGTTCACCAACCACCAACAGCACAACTAATGTATTCATTCCACCAACCTACATTATACGTTATTAGCATGAATAGAGTCTGTCAATATTCGAATTGGACATCGTCCTCCTACCGGCTTGGTCTTCTATGATTGTCGTACTAAGCGCTTGCTTTGTTTATTCCAATCCCCAATCCCCCACTGCCCAGACTCGCCCGCGCCGCAAACACCACTCCAGTGTACGCGATTCTACCGCACCTGGGAAACTTTACCACGGACCATCAAATCTTGTCGCTTCCAGGAGATTGTTAGCCCGATTTTACAGCCAGTATCAAGAAAAAGGAGCATGACGGCCGTCCACGACGCCTTCAAGGCGCTTGGCCCTATCGACTGGGATGCCATCAACCACGACGACCTCCAAACGTTCCTCACCGACATCTTCGCTGATGCACAGTGCCTCATCGACTCTATCCCTGTAGCAATTCCGCCTTCCACACAGAAAATAGGTCGAGCTCGATCCGCTACCGAATCCGACCTCTCCTCGCTACCCAACAGGGCCCCAAAGTCGTCGGATCGTGCAAAAAACTTGCGAAAGGAGTGGAAAGAGGTGAAGGTCAATCCGCGCGAAAACCCGCTAGGCCTAAACGTGTACAAATTGAGTGCTAAGGATGGCAAAGGGGCATGGTTCTCTAGGCGGAGTGTTCATGAGGGCCTCACTTTTGAAAAGTGGAAGTTGGGCATGGAACGAGAATTCGCCGAGAGCATGAAGGTCCAGGGCAAGCCTGGAGAAGGCAACATCAGAGGCATTGGTGCCGACAAGCGCGTCGTCAATGACACCGTAGAAGGCTGTGGTAAGATACAAGGTAAGTCCTCTGTGAATCCAGCGATATCCATTTCGTAAACAGGGTCTCACTTCTCGATACAGTCTACCAATTGTCAGCGCAATTCCCAGGGCCAACCACCCCGCGAGATTTCGTCACTCTTCTGCTGAGTTCCGATTCTGCTATCGACGCTCTAATGGATGCCGGACTTGGGAAACCGAGATACTTCATGGTGGTGTCAAAGCCCTGCATCCACCCTGAATGCCCCCCACGACAGGGGTTCATTCGGGGTCAGTATGAATCTGTGGAGTTCATTCGCGAGATGAAGATTGATAAGCCTCTAAGAAAAGTACGCTCGTCTCTTGATCTGGGTAACGCCGAAGCTGCGGATGTTGCTCGAACTGTTACCGACAATCTTGGGAAAGAGGCTGCGATACGATCAGCACGCCGAGCAGCAACGCCCGGCATGCCTTCTTTCGACGAGGATGAAGGACGGAAGCGAGGAAAGACCATCGCAGCTAGCAGCACGCAGCAAGACGACGATTACGAGACGATGATTGAATGGGTGATGGTGACACGCAGTGACCCTGGTGGTAGTGTGCCGAGGTTTATGATCGAGAGAGGAACGCCAGCTGGTATTGCCGGAGACGCGGATAAGTTCATGCGATGGGTTACGCGAAAGAGCCTTAACGACTTTTCCGAGTCCGACGAGGTTGAAGCCGAAATGAAAGAAGAGACTGCACAAGCCGAAGAAAGGGCAAACGAGAAGAATATTCCGGCGGCAGATCCTACATCGAATCTTGTCAAAAAGCCTGATCCTATGCCAAAGTCAGACTCCGCTCGAGAATCAGACCAGGAGGACGAACAACCTGGTCCTTCCGGTTTGTACGGCATAATAGCCAATGCGCTTGGCGTCGCCGCTTCGGTGGCAGCATCTCATCTTCCGATCTCCTTCGGCTCAGCGAAGGGCGGCGATACAGAGTCTGAGCCTTCATCCCCCGAATTGTCCGATGCTGCTTCATCTATACATAGTTTTCACAGCTTCGAAGCCGAAGTGGACGAGGATGCCTCCGCCAAGCCTTCCGAAGACACTCAGTTGACATCCTCGGGGATGCATGCTAGAGCGGACTCGACCCATTCCTCTATATCTACCGGATTGCAATCGGCGAACAACGCGACGTCGCAGCATGAAAAGGATCTCAAGAAGCTTGATGATAGGAGGCGTAAGGCCGAGGAGAAGTTACAGCGCGCACAGGAGAGAGCACGTGAGAAAAAGGGTCAAGACGCTCAGGGCGCAGAGAACGCTGTTCAGAAACTCCGCGAAAAGCACGAACGTGAGAAGGCAAAACAAGAGGAGAAATACGAACGCGAACTGCAGAAGTTGGAGGCCAAACGTGCCAATGAACAGAGAAAGGCCGACCAGCGGCGACGTAAACAAGTTGAGAAGGAGGAGAGAAATAATCTCACCATGGAACTCGAGAAGACTCGTGCTGAGCGGGACTTGGCTCGAAAGCAGATTGATATCCTCAAGGAACAGGTCGGCGAGCTACAGAGTCAAAACACAATGTTAGTCGCGCGATTAGGAAAGGAAGGAATCAAGATGGATGGAGCCCCGGCGACTAGACCCGGATCGGCTGGGACTGGTGGCGGGGGTCTCAAGAGGGCTGCCACTGAAGCGCCGAACCGAGACAGGGTAAGATCGAACGTCTTAGGCGCGTGAAGCTGGGAGTCTCGGCCCTTTGTGATCAAGTGATTCTGTCAGGGGTTGGTCTTGCGTACAGTACATGTTCAGCCGCGGAATTGTCAAGATAGCATATGATACCATTGCTGCGAGTCGCGCTTTTCGATTACATACCACTGTTTAAATAGTCAGTTCTACGAAGCACGTCGAATCGTCAAAAGATGTCTTTTTCTAGTATTTCCTGGCATCCAAAGCCTTTCCCCGTCTCTTTGATTCTATAAGATCGGACGGAAGGTGTTATATCGTGTGCCCCCAGCCCGACGGGCGTCATCAGACTTCGTAACGCAAGCGAATGGTCTGGAACTCACTAATTACCGCTTGAGGGTTATCTTATACTGGCTGGATAAATCAAGCATCATCGGCGGTGATCTGTTTGTGTCCTGTTTGGCGGCGTGATCTCCTCCCAGTGCTTCTTGCTCAGCAGGCAGGCAAGGAAACAGACCCACAAATTTCCGATTATGACCGGCCGGGGCCCGTCGCCGCCCCGCCCCCTTTTCTTGCGGCCGGGGGTTGCGGGGCCGCGTGCGTGAGTATGAACCATGAGGTCTGGCAGGCAATCAGGCTTTTATAATAAGAGCAGCCAGTACTTTCCTCGGCTTGGAGGTGGGGACCGAGGCGGTATCTACTGCAAAGTAGATGGATGACCCCTCACTTCGGTTCCTCGATGTACTGGAGCTTGGGACTCTTGCTAGGTATGATGACGGTAAATGAATGCCACCGCCCTCAGGGTTCGTGGATCTCAGCTGCAGGATATCTAGATAACTTAGAACTATTTAAGGAGTTCACTTTTTTTTTTTTTTTTTTTTTTTTTTTTTTTTTTTTTTTTTTTGGATACATTGAGGCCTTGGAGATGTTGCGATTTTATGTTTGGCCTTAAGCCCGTGTTCAAGCTATAAATGGCAAAAAAATCATCATTATCATAACATGGTATTGATCTTATCCAATTTCTTTGAGTTTAATATTAGAGTCAGTGGAATATCCCCGAGATTAGTCCTGATTATTATACCTTTCGTATTTGTTTTGCCCAAGAAACGTGGTGTATCCCATCGTTCACGCGGGTGGTTTGCCAACTGATAGCAATGCTGACTGACTTTCAATGTGCAATATAGTTGCGCAGCACCACCAAAACCACAACTGCAAACCTGAGAAGTTAGGGAACCGCGCGGCCAACCAGTTTGCTATTTTCCTGAATCAATTCGACTATAGAACACGCAACCCTCCAAATTTTGGGTGCACAGAGACTCTCTTCCAAGGTTGGTTCTTCAATTGATTGGATTGCGTTCTGCGCGTCTTTGGGATAAGTTAGCAACTGCCTCATTTCTGTTGGTATGTATCCGTGCAATGGGAAACTACTTCCAATACAACCTTGGAACATCGTTCTTACCTTTTAAAGTATTGTCCCATCAACCCGTCCCAACTTTCCTCAATACGTTCTGGCTTTCCTCTCTTCAACCCTCCTCTCCTCACCTCTTCTTTTCAACATCTTCTCTCCTCACCTCTTCTTTCCAACATCTTCTCTCCCCACACCCCGTCCATCTTTCCCTTCCACACCCAGCCATATTTCATGTTACATGGTTGGGTACTTTGTACATCCCTCGTACAATCAGTCCACGACTTTTGTTCATCAAGACAACCTACCTGACTTACTGTACCAGGTACCATCCTCGTACCCATCGTTATCAACTCTCTCCACGCCCTCCTTTACGCACCCCCCGGCAACTTAGATACTGGCGCCTGTCCTAGAAATACGCTTCCAGCGGAGCACTCCATCAGGTAAGCACGCAGGCCATCAGACCTTTCATCCTTCCACGCTCAAAAAACTTACAATTGAACAGGACCATGGCGACACGTATCTGCTTGGCCTTCAAGTATGGAAAGTGCTCCCGTGGTTCGGAGTGCCGGTTTTCTCACTCACTAGAGGAGGGCGACCCGCAGCCTCAACCTCCCAAGTCCAAAGATAGATTGCTGATTGAGTGGAACAACTACATCCGACAACGCCAGATCACTCCTAGTCGCCCACCCCCGAACGCTCTGAAAAGATTCTTTCCAGTCGCACTCGAATTGATGGTAGGCGACGTCGACCGATCACAAAATGTAATCAAGCAGCTTGCGACAGACGAAGGACTATTTTATATCCGAGATGTCGCAGATCGCTGTGAAGCATGTCGTATCACTCCTAACAGTGATCCAGAAGTGTGGACTCATCGGGTAAGTATTGAGATCTCTGTCTTCTTTCCCTTTTGCGACGCTTCACGTGAGCCGGCATCATGACCTCCAACCACTGGAGCTAGACTATACGAGACAGCGCCATCTTACCCAGAAAAGAAGTCAGTACTAACTCTCAATTCCGATATAGGTCCAGCCTTTGTTCAGCCTGCTTATGCACCCTCGTGTCGTTGACTCTGCTGTACTAGAGGAACAAGTGAGCACGATTTCCAACTATGTTGTCGGTGCAGGCGGCCGAAGACTGCAGCAGATATATGGCTTCGTCACAAAGCTCCTGAAACATTGGAGTCCTTCGACCGGCAATGGATCCCAGATGGCCGCCGTTGAGTTATCCCTAGGTGCTCTGTCAGCTCTGATGAATTGTAACACTATGAACAAATGCATGGACATTTTTCGACAGATCGCCCAAGAACTCGAAGCTCTTTCGCAAAAAGCAGTTCTAGGGACTGATGAGTTCCCGAGGCTTCAATCCCGGAGATATCTGGAATATATTCAGCAGCGCGTGGAAGCTGGCCAAAACTTACCGAGAATTGAGGCTAGACCACAGAACCCCGCAGAACTTGTCTCATTCAGGCTCCGACCAGATCTTCCTGGTGTATTGAAGAAAGGAGGCGTTGCCCGCCACGACAACGATCATCATGATATCACAAAGATCCAGATCTTTCCAACCGACGACGAGATTCAGTATACCGGCAGTGAATACCTGCCCACCAACGATCCTTCGACTTTCCACATTCCCGGTATCGGAGGCAGACTTGATAGGGAGTTTCGACTTCTCCGCGAAGATACTGTGGGCCAGTTGCGTGATGCCGTGAGAGGTCAACTTAAGGTGCTTCAAACTGTGGAGAGCTTACCTCAAAAATCAGCGGCGAATGCAATCCGAACTCACAGCTACCAGAACCCAATCGTCAAGAGTATACGAGTCGCCCAGCCTACTGGGCTTGAGCTAACCATACAATTCTCACAGCCAGTCCCATCAACGGATCTATCGTACCGGCGGCGATGGTGGGAGCAGACAAAAAGACTACAAACTGATTCTTTGGTATGCCTTTTGTCGGATAATGGGTCAGCCTGTTTTCTTGTGGTTTCGCAGTCGACTGTGTTAAGCTCGTTTCCATCGCATCAAGCTGCGGCTCAAGCCAAGTTCAACACCGAAACTCCCCAGAAACTGAAGGCGACCCTCGCGGATGATGCGGAATTGAGCTTCGTGAAGCTCAATCCCGTGTCTTCTGATTCCAAAGATCTCAAGGCTCTGTTGGACTGGTATCGCACTGGTGAAACCTGTGGTCGTCGCTCCCTGGTGGAATTCCCTGGAGTCCTTGTTCCCTCTTTCAGTCACACACTGAAAGCACTGCAAAGACTTTCCGAAAATCCGAACCTCCCGTTTACCAAGCTACTTGCACCTGATCGCCTAGAGAACTCTGTCATGCAGATCGATCCTCCGCAATACGCAACGAAAGCTGGATTTTCGTTTGATCTCGGCTGTCTGACAAAGAAAGGTACCAGAATGACTTTTTCGCCTCGTGACCATCCCGACCCTCAAAGATTATCTGGATGCTCTACATTGGATCATACCCAGTCCACTGCTCTATTGAACAGTCTTTCGAGGGGTTTGTCACTCATTCAAGGGCCACCAGGCACTGGCAAGAGCTATACGGGAGAAAAGATCGTCCGAGTTCTCCTTGAGAACAAGAAAGAAGCGAATCTGGGCCCGATAGTCTGTGTATGTTACACAAATCACGCACTGGACCAGTTCTTGGAACATCTTCTTGACGATGGTGAAGAACGGATTATACGGATCGGTTCAAAATCGAAGTCGGAGAAGCTCAAGCAGCTAAACCTGCACGAAGTTTCTAAGGATGTGAACCGAACCAGACTTGAGAGAGAGACAATAAGAACTTACAAGGTTGAATATGACATCCACAAAGAGGGTATGGACAGCCTGCTCTCCGAATTGAAGAACTGCGACAGCCCAAAGGCCATCCAAGAGCACCTTTTGGCTACATATCCTGATATGTACAAAACATTGTGTGGCCATGCCTTTGGAGATGATGGCTTCGAAATTGTTGGGCATGATCCAGCCAACAACCTACAGGACTGGCTCCGCGGTGGTCTTTGTTCCGAAGAAATTCCCCGCTCTACGGAGGAACTGTTCAATGCAGATCCTCATGGAATGTCGAATACTGAGAGATCCAATCTATACCAGGAATGGTCGGAACAGGTTCGAGAGCCGCTAGTTGCCAAGGTCATTCAGCGGCACGAAGAGTACATCGGAAGTCGGGCCCGTTATGATCAAGCTTGGGAGACTATTCACTCACGATGCCTACAGGATGCTAATGTTGTGGGAGCCACGACGACGGGTCTAGCACGAAACCTCGCTCTGCTGAGCAAGATTCAAGCCAAGGTGCTCATTTGCGAAGAAGCCGGAGAAGTGCTCGAAGCTCATCTCCTTACCTCTTTACTTCCGTCAGTTGAGCATGCCATTCTTATCGGAGATCATGAGCAACTACGTCCACAAATCGCGAATTACGACCTTCAGAGCTCGAATCCTCATGGTGGTGCTCAATACTCGCTTGATGTCTCCCTATTCGAGAGACTCGTTCATCCACCGCATGAATTTGACGGGAGGCTTCCATTCAGCACCCTTCTTACTCAACGCCGTATGCATCCTAGCATATCTCAGTTGATACGAAAGACACTCTATCCGTCGCTCGAAGACGGCAATAACGTGGAGAAGTATCCAGAAGTAGTTGGTATGAAGAAACGGCTTTTCTGGCTGCATCATGAGCACAATGAAGCATCGGCATCGGCAACTGAGCCCCTGGGTACATCACGTTCCAATGGATACGAAATTGAGATGACGACCGCGCTTGTATCACATCTGGTACGGCAGGGCACATATCGCGCAGGAGATATCGCCGTGATAACGCCCTACCTAGGACAGTTGATCAGACTTCGTCAACGCATGTCCAGTCTGTTCGAGATTGCAGTCAGCGAACGGGACCTTGAAGATCTCGATGCCTTGGAGTCGGAAGAAGGAGAAACACCCCCGGATTTCACGCCACAAGCAAGTAAAGTAGCCTTGTTAGACAGCGTCCGGGTCGCTACCGTGGACAATTTCCAGGGCGAAGAGGCCAAGGTCATAATAATCAGTTTAGTTCGGAGTAACCCCGACAACAACTGCGGATTCTTAAAGACCTCGAATCGCATCAACGTACTTTTGTCACGTGCACAGCATGGCATGTACATCATTGGAAATTCCAACACCTATAGCGATGTTCCGATGTGGTCTGAGGTGCTAGAACTTCTTCGGGCAGGCAACAATTTTGGTACCGAGCTCCAATTGCAGTGTCCTCGACACCCAGCTACGACCATTCTTGTCTCCAATCCCGATCACTTTCTACAATTCTCCCCTGAAGGCGGTTGCAGCGCCAGATGTGGTAACAAGTTAGACTGCGGCCACGTCTGCAAGTCACGTTGCCACTCTGATGCGATTCATGGCGCCGTGGACTGCTTGGAAATGTGCTCAGAGCCGTTGGAAGGGTGCGGTCATCCATGTCCCAGAAGGTGCAGTGAGCCTTGTGAGACGCTCTGTAAGAAGATTGTTGAGAACCTGGAAATTCTGCTTCCCTGTGGCCATAGAGTTTCCTCTACTGAATGTTGGAAAACTCGCGAACCTCTTGCGATTAAGTGCAAGGAATACGTCAGTCTGGTTATTCCGGGTTGCGGGCACGAAACCAAGATTCTGTGCCATCAGTATGATGGATCCCCTCCATCCTCCTGTACGGAGACTTGCGGGTATCTTCTCGATTGCGGTCATACATGCAACGCTGCATGCCGCAAGTGTCGCCGCCGCGAGAACGGCCAAATCGTGGCGGAAATTCATGAGTCCTGCAGAGTGGTCTGTGGGCGCAAGTATTCGACCTGTCAACATAGTTGTACCTCTCTGTGTCACGGCGAAACGCCGTGTCCACCATGTGCGGAGCCTTGTGCTGTGAAGTGCAGCCACAGCAGCTGCAGCAGACTCTGTCACGAGCCCTGCGTTCCTTGCTTGGCACATGACTGTGCATCTAAGTGTCCCCATTCGAGATGCTCCATGCCGTAAGTTCTTTTTATCTTCATCCTCAATGCGCATTGGCTCCATACTAACTGTGTAATTCAGTTGTGCAGCCCCCTGTGATTGGGTACCCTGCTCGAAGAGATGCCCAAAGGAATTGATGTGCGGTCATCAATGTGAGTTATCCAACCCTGGAAACTGCGTGAGCAATCTGTTTCTAACTTTCACAGGTCCCTCTCTCTGTGGTGAAGCCTGCCCAGACGTCAAATTCTGTCAACAATGCTGCTCGCGCAAGATTCGCGTCAGGATAGTCGACCTGATATTGAACAAGAAGTACCACGAAGTCGACTTGGACAAAGACCCTTGCCTGTTCCCTGATTGTGGTCACTTTTTGACAAGGTCATCTATGGATGGCGTCATGGGCATGAAGGCCAATTCTCAAGTTCTTGCAGAGAGTGATTCAGTCGCAAATCTCGGCTTATCACAAGGATCATCAGGCGACAACACTATAGTCTGCAGATTCTGCCATGGATCCCTTCGGGATATTGCCCGTTATGGGCGTCTCGTGCGCCGTACCATTTTGGATGAGATGGTGAAAAATTTTGTTTCTTGGTCCGCAAATGGATGTGGGAAGCTATCGAAGCGCTTGTCAAACGAGCAACATTGTCTTCAAGATCTACCGCAAATCGATTCTCTACTTGGAGCCGCTGTCTCAAGTCGTGGAATACCAGTCTCGACACATTCAGATGCAAGAGCAATGCAACTAAGCCGAATATGTCGCCTATTCGGCCAAGATCGATACGTAGAGATTGAGAAGCTGTGGCACGAGATCTGCCAATTCCGAGATAGGCTCAGCCACGAGGGAAGACCGCTGCGCGAGGTAGTAAGCCTCGTCGAAAAAGCCGCGAGACAGCGTCAGGCTACGGAGGAGTTCCATGATGATGGCCCTCAAATTCAGATCAACAGCCACCTCAATATCATGGCACTGCTCCTGAAGTGCGAATCTTTCATATACTCAGATTTTGTCAGCCTGCTTCGAAAGTTTAACGCCAAGGCTCCCGCGTTTCTTGATTTCTCGCAGCACCTTTCGGACTGTGCAACGCTCGCCCGGGAGGCTCAAGATTCCCAGAACTCGGACCTCGAAATCCAGGCATACACATATTTCACTCTATTCTGTGCAGTATGGCGCGCTCTAGCGGATAACACTTCGTCTTCAGCTTTGGCGACGAAACTGAGAGACGACGGAATAGTCTACATCAGTGCTGCCCGAACCATCATGGACGCCACTCAGTCGACTCCCCAGCTCGATCTCGAGGTTTCCGAGGCGGAGAGAGTGTTCCTGGATGACGACTTCTGCGGCATCGTGCCCAACAAGGAAACGCGCGTCGAAAATGGTTGCATGTCCTGAATGGGGAGCCCCGGGATGTCAGTATCTTGAAACTGCTAAGTTGTTCAAGATTTCGATGTGAAGAAGTCAGGCGCGCTGATGAGAAGCGCAGAAGAGACCCATATGCGAATCTGCGGGTCTGAAGATCAGGTTGTGAGACAGGCAATTGAGATGGAAAAGCTGGTTCATGTTGTGCTTGGAAGATTTCTGGCTAAGGAGCTTGCTTGTATCCAATCTTGGCTTGCTCAATTTCGCCTATATTTGCAGGAGAGAAAAAATTGGTGTGAAGTGTTACGATAGCTTGAAGCATGCGGATGGTAATAAAAATTTGTACGAGAGTAAAAGAAACTTTACAGTGTAAAGCTTGCTGGTGTGCTCAAGGTTCTCCTGATAAGGAAAAATGATAATAAGAAAATGCTGTCGAATCTGTAGGAACCAATGTTGACTGACTGCCCTTGTCTCTTTAGATTGCTCGCGATCCCTAAGTGTCATCTCCTTCCTCTCTTGTATAAGAAAGTCGTACAACTCGCGTTACCCACCATACTGATGTGAATCGGAATCCTAGGACGTAGATATGTATCACATAATCCAAAGCTTTGCATCGATGATATTCTAAGGAAGAAAAGCTACGTAGATAGATAATCGGTTAGGGGGAATGACTCTATATATATGAGAATCTAATGGGATTAGGTTCCTTTGCTAGTTACATACAGCTTTGTCCCTTTGTAGACTTTCATGTATTCCTTTAGGGAACCATATATATATACTTACCCATGTCCCAGGACCCTCCCTCACTGGCGAGTAACTATTTCCAGCCTTGCAGTCTAGGAAGGGGGCGCTTCTTGCTTGGTTTACTATGATACGCGTAATGAATGAGCGAGTAGATACGTATTAGACTATCCAGGTAGTTACCGTGTGCGACTTTATTTGGCCGGACAAGAGTTCTTTTTTCTTTCCTTGGGGCTTGGTGTTAGTTAGGTGCAGCCTGAATGATGTACATATACCCCGAAATTGGCTTTCACCGTTTTCTGGGGCTTGTGCGAAGTTTTCCTTTGTTATTGTTCTTTTCTTGCCCTCCGTGTTGCTGTGCGATTGCTCTAGCATCAGACCAGAAGAATCATGGATGATTGATGTCTCATCGCTAGTTGAAGCCGGAGCACGAAAGATCTTACCCTTCAGGAGGAGCTTGCTGGGATCACGATTCTTTTTAGCCTTAAATAATAAAGGACATGTTGTAGTTATAAGTCAAGCGACGCTGGATAGATAGCTGGCTGTATTGCTAAGCTGCTGGACTGTGGATGCTGTGTATCCATACATACTCCTTCACCCTTTCTTTTCTTTCTGTCTCTTTTGGTTTTCTTTCGATCCCATTGACCTTAGAGAAACAGGAACAAGGAGGGAAAGGTCTCCTTCCAGCTTCTCAACCTCGTGGGTGAGTCTCAAAACACCCCCTCTTCCAAAAAAAAAAGAAAGAAAAAAAAAATAAATGCGGCAATGATGTAAAGCAATCAGTACTCCACCTCGCTATTTAAACAGACTCTGCCCGCTCTCATATTTCAACTTTGCCTCAATCTTCCCTCCGCACATGATCAATTTCCTCCTGTGCCATTACTCCCTGTGCCATTACTCCCCGTATGTGATGTCGACGCCCACCCGGCCGAAGGCATTGGCGTCAACCATGTCGTTTCGGATCCCACATCGAGTTCGTTATCTTGCCACAGCTCCTGCTGCTGTATTTCCTCCTCGGTCGGACGCCCGCTGATTGCCAGCAAACGGAAGTGGTTTCGACACAAGTAGGGCAAGATCTGTTCGACTGGAGGGTGGCCCATAGGGATGAACTGCATCTGGGTGATTCCACCCCAATGAAACCAGACAACCTGTGGAGGCGTCGAAAAAGCTGACCCATGACGTCCGACGGGAGATTCCATCGCAAAACTGTAATTGTTGGCAAATCTGTTCAGAATTTCCCTCTTTATATCATTACCCCGGGCCCCTGCGAAAAACCTCAGCTGATCATCCGTGCTTTCAAGGCATATCATCATGCTGTGCGCAGTATCTGGTTGGAGAGGCCTCTGAGGGTGGCCGCCGTGGCCATTTTCCTCGGGTCCTGGGTGATGGTGATGTTCATATGTCTTGATGACGAGGCGGAGACCTGTCACGTTTGATGAAGCCCCGTGGAAATTGCCCATGAGGCTTCTGACGACAAAAGCGATGTGTAATCCAGTGCTATGATCCAGGGCTTCGCCTGCACGGCTGATCTCTTCGTACATAGTTTGGAGAACTTCGATACTTCTGTTTTCGGACCATTGTTCTCCATTCTCGGGTTCCTTGGTCAATTGATCCCAGTCGACCTCAATCCGTGGGTTGGTCCATGCTGGAGCCATCTTGTCAAGTGAGCCTCGATAACTGTATGGGTTATGCACAAGTAGAGAGGTCGTTGTTCTTGGCTAGTAGGAAAAGGGCGGACGGCGATGAACAGAGTAGCTGGAGGTGTGGTGCGCGTGCAACTGCGAAGGATAGGAAAAGAACGAGAAGTACCCGGAGATGCCTGCTCGCTTTCAGAGCCAGAAGAGTGTCGACGATGACTGTGAGACGAGCTAGCTACGGTTAGTCCTCGGCAGGATGAAGAACATACAATACATGGAGTGGTCGTTGCAGGATATGACAAGGCGCGCTGGTGAATACGAACCTAGACTGGGTACAGGTCGCCTGGTGATATTGATCTGAAAGATGATTTAGTTTCCAAGAAATGAACTGCAGCGGTCATGTGCTAGCGAATGATGGGATATGAATGAGTTGTTGAACTGTGAAGAATCATGTTTGCGTTTGTTTTGCTGCGAGGAAGGAGAGATTTTGGTGTCACGACAGAGAGCGGTTGAGGGTACGGGTGACAGTCAACGCTCCTCGCTCCTCGCTCCTTACCTGGTCTCCTTCTGTGACGACGGGAAGGGACACTCGTGTCAGATCCGATTCTGTCATGTGCGAGTCGACTACAAGCCTCAAGGTTCACACCTTTTGCCGCAATGTCTGATCCCGGCGACTTCCCCAAACCTTGAGGTCATTAGATAGGACTTGCCCGAAAGATATTCAAAATTCTATTCAGGGGCTTGGGGTTCAGAGGTGTAATGCGAGTGCTCAGCACCAACCAAGTCGTCATGAGCTTTTTACACAATGATTTCCATGAGAGTCATGCCATCTGCTCACCCTTACTTGTCCCAGCCTGACCTCAGGGCCCAGGTAAGCCTCTCGATAGGCATGACAATGTCATAGTTAATGAACAAGGGCCCGATCGAAAGGCAAGAAGAGAGCTGAGAAAGTGAAGCTATTGCCAACGAATGAACTATTGATACGTTGAGAGTGTCTATGTTCACATTTAATCTATGGCACATTTCTTCCCGGCCGCCGTCCTTTTTCTTCTCTCCTCTCCGGAGGCTATGTCACCCTTACCCCGGTTTGGATATCCCAAAAAGACAAGGCGGCATATTTGGTGAATTCTTTTTTTTTTTTTTTTTAAAAAAAAAGCAAGGCGTTTTAGCAATCTAAGATGTCTGCGCACTGCTTGTCACTTCTATTAAAACAAGACGGCAGTAGTGACGCTGCCCAAGCTGATATGTCTCTTGTGCTTACAATGCTGTGATTAAGCCCCCCCTTATTTGTTTTACTTCTTATGTGAGCTTATGCGTTTTACCAAATCGCCATCACTGCCTGACAACTACTAAATACCCTCTGATATAAACGAAGACATCTTGGAAAGCCTGAGGGCTCTATAATCTATTGTAGTTAATCCAAGATCAAAACGTGAGTTCTTATTTCCCGGCCAATACACATCTGGTCATAGTAAAATATCTGAGTAGATGCAGTTTCTATAGTTAGTCTCCAAACCTATCATTTCTTTGCAACACCTATTTTGACCGTAATTACGCACACAAAAGTCAAACTCTCGATTCATTTTGTCACAGAATCTTGAACCTGCATTGAAGAACCGCAAGTCGGTAGTTCCAGAGCCCGATATTCGCTCGTGCTATTAGAGAAGAGATAAACAAAAGGGGGAGGGGGCAGCAGGGGGGGAAGAGGGTGGGGGCGGTGCATATGACCTCGCATTAGCGCCTGGTTGCCTCGATCAAGGGCTATATGGAGTATGTGAGCCGCGTTTCTGCCTGCCTGTTTGCCTGTTTGCCTGCCTAGTTGCCTACTTCCTCTGCCTATTTGTTTTCGTGCAGAGGCACCATTCAAAGCGACTTGCATGATCTCGCCCGCCCGCATCGACGAATAATGCGCGCATCGGCCTCCCCGCCTTGATTTCGTTGTCTTGGAACTAGATGGAGACCTATCTACGGGCTGATTGATTGGGGGCCGCCGGCAAGGCCGTGCTTCTTCGCGTCGGGTGCGGCCAATCGCGGGGATGTCGCACTGCAGCTAACGAACGTCGTGGCAAGCATCGATGCGTTGTCCGCTGCAAGCTCCGCCCGTGTAAGCAACTGGTGGAAGAACATAACATGCGAGACCAAGCTGCTGGCTGATCAAGATGATGTCAGTCTGCCGCTGGTGTAAAAGCGGTTGGCGATAGCTAGCTCGTTGCTGCAGTGCAGTGGTGGTTATGAGGTCCAACCCGTAAGCTGGCTCTGCGCGTCCCATTCGTCGTGACCCCCTGAGCTCTTCCAACTACCGGTGAGCAAGCCTGGCTTTGTTCGGTTACACTGCCGCTTTTTCCCTTTTTACCCTTGCTCGCACGTCCAAGAGTCCCGGAGACGCTCGCGCCCACTCTCTTCCCATCTGCAGCCCCCAGCTATATCTACCCGACATCTTCTGCATCGGCCTTGCTTCTTCGACTCGCCCCCCCCCGAGTCTTCTCTTCGCCTCTTGCGCTCTCTCAAAACCCCCCTCCCGCGAGTATCCAGCCCGGAATTTATACCGCTCTCTCCCTCCTAGTGAACTACCATGGAACCCAAGAAGGAGGTGAACGATGCTGTTCAGCATTACTGTATTTGTGTTCTCTCGAACATTGAGGGTTTGAAGAATGTCGTGCTACCTACTGGCAGCGAAGCAAGGGCGACCATCGAGAACCTTGATCGGCGTACTCGTGGTATAGAGTCTATGGTCAGTGCAATATGATTCCTCGTCTCTACAGAAGCTAGGCTGGGCCGAAGTTGAATGCCGTCTTCTCTCCATCCTTCTGGCAGCTGCCTTCTGAGCGCGGTTCGCCCTTGGCTTCGACCACCTGGTCGTCGAAGTCGCTTATCCTCCCTGCCGCGGCCTCTTAGACTCTATTGGCACGATGGCTCACCCAGTGCACATCATACAGATGAGGATCGCCGCGCCGCCGCCGATGCTCGAGACATCGTGGGACTCACTGGCATGGCGCATCTGTCGGCTCGAGCGGCTACTTTCGCACGTGCGAATACCCATCAATCTGCTGCCGCCTGGTTTCGAGACCGTCTCCGTATCTCTCCTACAGAGCATCCTAGCAAGCATCCCGGCAACTCATTCAACCGCTCGCGCGTTCGTCTGGCCCGAGAAGGAGGACCTGGAGGAGAAGGAGCTCATAGAGCTGGCAGCCCAGTGGCTCTGGCATATGGCCGGGCTGCGGGGCATGCGGATCGTCCACGTCAATCTCGAGCTGAAGGCCGTCTGCATGGCAGGCGCAGATATCTCCCTGATGGCGGAGAGGCCGTTCATCGGTCCCTACACGCCGCCCGGTGGCCAGGGTCCCGTCCACCCCCACGGCATACCACCCGCGCCTCACATCATCAACATGCGGGCCCCGCCGCACAGGAAGAAGGCTTGCTGCGGCTGCTGCATCTGCTCCTGCCACAAGCGGGAGTCCGGGCTCCGCGACGACAGCAGCTCCAGCATCGTGCTGCGCCGCCGCCGCCGTGGCCGCTGGTGCGGCTGGCTCCAGAAGCTCGCCTTCTGGCGGCGTAACAAGTTCAACGATGCGGCTTCGTTCATCACGACGTCGTCCAGCTCGTCGAGCACCATAGCGGATTGACTATCTGATGCCGGAAGGCGGACCCCACGTCCCGGTCGAGATGTCGGTTTGGCGTGGTTCCCCGGGGCTCCAGCAAAGTCGAAACGACAAAAGCGGAAATGAAACGTTTTAGTGATATAGAGATGGCCACATCGGCGACGGCGATGGTGGTGAATGCAAGGCCGAGCGACGAGTTTTGTTTTAATTAGTGCGTACCGAATCTTAGACGATAATCGATGTAACAAAATGCAATGCAAGGTTTAATTTAATTTGCCCTGTTATTATTTGATCATAGAAACAAACGGCTTCTTAGAACTCCGGACATTCAAGCCAATCTGTTTGTGAGTAATAGCAACCCGACGGCGACCAAGTTTTCTACTGACTGATGCTGCCATTACCGCTTAGTTATCACAAAGCCGGCGTCTCCGCCAACAAGGTTGTGTTAGGCATGCATGCCCTTATTATGGGCGTTGATTCGAGGCCACAAGAGGAATCGGGCAGACCTCCCTCCATACTCGGGTATCGGCAGGGGCTCGTGGGAACCCGGTGTCTGGGACGTTAAAGCATTGCCACGGCCGGGGGCGGTTTTAGAGCAGTACGATAATCAGGCCGGCGCGACCTACCATGAGGAAATTAATAGACATAGGCACGAGGCCTTGGGGGGTATTTATTAGTATGTTCGGGGAAGCTGCTGGTGATGGTGGAGGAAATGGCTCTTTAATTGCAACCTCATAAGTTAGTTACGTGGCTCAAGGCGGCGATAACCTTTTGGATAAGAGCTCGAATTGTCTCAGCTACGCAGATTCTCAGTACGACAACCTTGGAAATAATCTCCGCTTGGGAGTTAAGAGTTCTGCGGCGCGGTGAATCTTTCGGCCTGATAGATAAACTTAGACTAATCGACCAGCCGTGGTTGTTCTATGTCGCCCTCTTGGGTTATTGTTATCCTTGTGTAATGCAAATTATAGAAGGCAGCCATTTATTACAGAAGGCAACCATTTTTCATGGGAAGAGGATTGACAACCCCACAGACTTTATTATGTCAGGATCAGAGGAGGACGAAGATGCAAAGAGAGGAGAGCAGGACCGCTCGAAAGAGGATGCAGTGGACGGCCAAGGGATAAATGTGATGTATAATACTGCATTCTTTATAGCGGCGGCCTGGATCACCCAGTATTTCCAGGTTAATATAATAAATATATATCTGAGAACAGCTCTTTAAGGAGACACACGTAAACTCGTTTTGGCATTACTTCTACTTAACTCATAGCTAGCGCGATTAGAGCAATCGTAAGTTGGCACAAGTACAACTAGGGTTGGCAAAGGCTGTATCAATGGTGAATGTGACCTAGAAACCGGAATCTGGGGCTCGGAATTGTAATAATTCGCATGTTTTCTAGACTCCGTGTCATTGTATCTGAAGTAGGTCGTCAAAGCCCGTGGAACGTGTATGAATGTCGTGTCAGACTTCGGATGAGCCACAAGTGTTTGTTTGGGTATCTCGGTAGTTGAACAGGGTATTGGCTATCTCGTGTTATCCGAAAGTGAAATGACCAACAGGGTGGTTGACTCGTATGGTTCTTTGTTTCATAGGTGCGACGAGCAGCTTCGAACACCTCTGTGATATTCACAGAGACTTTCTTTGTTCTGTGCTGCTACGTGCAACACGCCAGGGGCATATAGGCTTGCCTCCCCCCTTTCTCAGCTGGAATTGAAATGTCCGAAGAATCAAATCCTGGCTGAGTACTTACATATAGCTTCTTCATCCCTGCCCATGTTTTTTTTAGCGATCCTGATTGATTACCTCTGTATGCAAATGGAGACCCGATGTTGGGGTTCGAAAGTTGCTGCCCAGAGCGAAAGGAACCGATACGAACGAGACTTGAGCCAGAATTGGTGGGCTCAGCAGGGATTCAAAATGGCATGGCCCGGACTTCCCACCAAGAAAGACATCATTCGAGCACTCATACGATTTAGTTTTCCTCACGGCATGTACTATGACAGCGACAACAAACCTATCATTGGCAACCTGGACCCAGAGAGAGCCGCTTGGAGTTTGGAACAATCGATCGGGACGGCTTCCAGGGCGTTCGCTTGGTTCCTAGATGATATTTCTGATGAATTTCTTAAAAACGGACAATGGGATACCGCCGTTCGGGAGTACTACTGGATAGTCTTCGATGATTCGATCCGCTGTATCCGTGAAATCTACGCTTTGGGTCATGGCGAGGCCCTGCACGGCTCCGGACAGCATGTGGGGGATGACTATGAAGCACACCCAGAGAGTCCACCGAGGAGCCTTGATGAAACCGGACGACGCGAATGTCACAAGATCTTTGAGATCATGGAGAAACTGGTGATCGATGCCCCTTTTTTTGGACGAGAATAGGGAAGCCGGTCCTGGATACACTCCGAACCTGCATCTCGAACGAAATTGGATCAGCTTGATTCAAGCACAGCTCGAGAGTGAGCCTCCACACCTGCGAAGTCTTCGAGAATACCACGCGGCCCACCAGCCCAACTCTGCAGACCAAGAACTTTGCAGATCAAGGGACAGATACAGAGTAGCAAGAAATACGCAAGGATTCAGGCATGGATAAGTGGAGGGAACTGGTGCTGTTCAGCTGAATTTCTGCTACTATATACGCTGGGCAGTTTAATACTAAACCATGTATCGGTCATGCCGAACCGGATACGCGAAGGCTTTGCAGGGAACGGGGAATGAGAAGCCGTAGGGATAGTGGTGTGGAAATTGTACTTGCTATGGAAAGGGAAGAGCAACGAGTCTGGAGAGATGGATTTCTTTTTAGCGGAGTAATGATCAGGACAGAAGAGTAGGAATTTGACGTCTTTCTTGGAGCCTTAATGATCCTCCTACGATTTGAGCGACAATATAAAAGCTGCTCGAGAAACTGTCAAGCCGTCACCATGGGATACCAGGCAGGTCCTGTTGATTGGAAAGATCGTGGTACAGCAATCCTGCCGTCGCCAAAGTGAGCATGGAAGATGGTGGTCATCTCTAAATTAGAGCTCACGCGACATAGACTATCAGAAATCGATTGGTGGACTACTTCGTTCTTTATGACTGGAGTGACTGCAAGCATATATTTTACTAGGACAGGGTGATTGAATGACTTCAACTGTGGCAGCTTGTTGGTACTGGTGTACAACCCTGTAGTCATACCTCGAGAGTAAGCATCTTGCATCATCTTAGTGAGTACTCATTTCGACATATCAGACTTACGTTGTGACTTCGCCTAACAATAAAGGTAGAAAGAAGGTGTGAGACGCATGAGAAAGAAGGCACAGGAGAGGTTCTTTTTTTTTTTTTTTTTTTTTTTTTTTTTTTTTTTGAGAACTACTTACTTAACCTAGTGAGGCGGGTACAGCTTCAAGGACAACAGCTGAGAAGGCTATGCTATTTTCACCATTCGAAATAGAAAGGAATGAGTGGAATGAAATGAGTTAATCATCTATGGATGAGAAATGTCACCAAATCTGACTTTACGAGGTAGGTAGCTTGGTTCAGAGCTGGCAGCTGGGTTAATCGCTAGACGTTGAAATAAGGGGTTAGAATAGGGGGCAGGGGTGCAGGGCTTGGGTGCTAGCCGAGCTAGGAACGATGCTCCGCAGCAGGTCGGGTTAAAAGTGGGTACCTCTTGTTGGCATCGGTTGAGCTTCGCGACGTCACTTCTTCATTCTCCCACTTTCAACCATCAAATCCCAATGCCATTAGGGAAGACGGCAGCATAATACCAGAACAGAGCTCGCTACCGAACATGCCGGACCACGACACATCTAAGTTAGATCACGATAATCACATACTCCTGGTAAGTTGTCCTTTCATCTCTCACCTCCAGCCTCTCACCTTCACCTCTCGCAAGCACCCGGCATCTTGGCGACCGAGGTCGGCCTCATTCAGCCTTTGCCGCCACTGCCACTTACATAAGTACCACAGGACCAACCTCTCCTCCGCCTACCCGTCGAGCTTCTCCGAAAGAACTTCCGATCCGCCCACTACGAGGTTGAAAAAGATGGAACCTACGTCAAGAACACCCTGAAGGAGACCGCCACAGCGAGCGTGGGCGGCAAGATCTCGCAGGGTGACGTTCTGAAGAACCTCGACGCCATGATCGTGCGCATGCGGGGTCTGAAACGGAAGCTGACCACTTTCGCCGACGAGGAGAACCGGCTGAAGCGGCAGGAGGAGGCACGGGTGAAGCACCTGGCCGAGCTGTACACTATGTACAGCGTGGACGACGTCAAGTACGAGGGCTGGAGCCGGACCCGACTCGACCGATTGCTGGTGGACTACATGCTGCGGAACGGCTACAACTCAAGCGCGCGGGCGCTGGCTGAAGAGCGGGGCATAGAGCTTCTCGTCGACCTCGAGACATTCGAGCAGATGAGCCGGATTCGGAAGAGCCTGCTGGACGGCAGCGTGACCGAGGCGCTGGCCTGGTGTACGGCGGGAGACACGAAGAAGGAGCTCAGGAAGATGGATGTAAGTCTTCTTACCCTCTCTCACCTTCACCATCATCCTCACCCTCACCCTCACCCTCACCTGCTTTTGCTCCGTTGCCTTCATCTCACCCTCCCATATGTCACTCATAAGGCTAACTACATCTCAACTCCCCCACTCTCACGCAACAGAGTAACCTTGAATTCATGCTCCGGTATCAGCAATACATAGAGCTAGTCAGGCACAAATCCAAAACGAAGCCGAACGAGGCCCTGGCCCACGCGCGCAAATACCTCTTCCCCCTCCGGGACGCGTACCCGAAGGAGGTGCTACAGGCCTGCGGCATGCTCGCGATACCGCCTGGGACTTCGCCTAAGCTGGACGCCTATCGGGATCTGTACGCGGAGTCGAGGTGGCGGGTGCTGGCGGACCTGTTCACGTCGACACACAACCAGCTGCTGTCGCTGCCGGGGGTGCCGCTGCTGCATGTGGCGCTCTCGTCGGGCCTGTCGGCGCTCAAGACGCCGGCCTGCCACTCAACGGCGGACGAGGGCGGCGCCCAGGGGGGGTCTTCGCACCACCACCACACCAGTAGCAGCATGGGCCTGGCCGCTAGCGTCTGCCCCATCTGCAGCACCGAGCTCAACGAGCTGGCCCGCAGCGTGCCCTACGCCCACCAGAGCCAGAGCCATGTCGCGCCCGACCTGCTCATGCTGCCCAACCGCCGCGCCTACGGTCGCGCCCGCCTCGAGGAGTACGCCCGTAAGGCGGGCCTGCCCGAGGACCGGGTCAAGGATCTGCGGACCGGCGAGGTCTTCTCCGTCGACGAGCTGAAGAAGGTGTTCATTACGTGAGGGAGGATATTTCATACCAAAAGAAAAAAAAAAGAACAGAAAAGGAAGAAAAGCCAGAACGAAGGAAGCTATCATGCCTCTCCACAATCTCGAGCATGTTGTAGTCCTACGTTGTTGAGTGTGCTGTATGTCAGTGTGACATGGAGGGGTGATTCCGAACTTTGTGTGAATGATTGGGCGTTTGGGGTTCTGTTACAGGGAAAAGGAAAGGAAAGATGAGAGCTTCACCCATCCCTGTCTCCCTCACACGCTCTCATTCTTAAGAGATACACAATACGCGAAAAGGGCTTTCAGGGCGAACTCACCTCGTGGCGTTTTTGGTGGTTGTTGTTGTTGACTATACACCCTCCTCTCGGCCTCGTTTCTCTTCCACCCGCCGAGGGCATGATGAGCGGAAACACTTGGTTTGGTAATGGAACGGAAATGCCATGGACGGACCCCGGATTGGCCATGCATGGATGGTCATCAAGGGTATGAGAAACGACAGGTATATTCACACACATACACTTGTATGCTTTATAGCGAACTCGCCAGACTCGTAATCATGTGAGTTAGTTACTGTTGCGATGGGTGTTTGACCACGGCCACACAAAAAAAAGAAGAAAAAAAACTCCCGGAGGACTAGTTGTGCATACGTACATGCATGCTGAAAGCATCTGGCCTTCGCCATTAGATGCAAACTAACATAGTAGATTGTATAAGTCAGCGAGACGCTCTCTTCGGCCCATTATGAATTCCCCGCACCCCTCCTCCCCTCCTCCTCCTCTCTCGTCTCTTGATCATGCATATAAACTATTGATTTCGGGATTCTCAAACTCACCACCACCAAAATTATGAGGAAATAACTTAGTTCGCATCGCATGCGAGACTTCCCAACTAACCTAAAAAACTTGTGTGTGTATAATATATCTTTCTCCGCTCTTCTTAAAAGCAGCAATTATATAAGTAAGTATAGATAGATAAATAATAACTCACTGCTTCCTCTTCCACCAAGACAATCAATCAATTATCTATCTAGCTTAGGTCGGTCCCCCTTAGTATTTATTCCCCCTGCTAGCTATTTGAAAACCCCCCTCGGTACTTAAGTGATAATCATCTAACTACTCGATGGGTAACTACTTAGGCACATGCTCGAATGATCCCGGAATAAGCCGATTATATATTTATATCTTAGGAACTTATTCCGAGATAAGAAATAACTTATGCTCGAGGTCTATTGGTTTTTTTCTTCCACTGGTTTGACACCTGTAGTTTAGTTGCGGCGTGGGGGAAAAAAAGAGGAGGGCGTGTTGGATTGGTATCATATCGGGGCCCGCCGGGGGGGGGGGGGGGGGGGGGGGGGGGGCTGATCACATAGGAATGAGAGAAAGCAATGGTTGTATAGGTAAGAACACCAGAACTTGGAAACGAAAGCAATATACTCTTAGGTCAAATCAACGCACTCTTGTGGTTCTCTCTTTTTTTCGCTGTTGTCTCCTGCGACCTACTCTGGACGAACTACGTATGTATGTACGTATGCCAGGCAAGGCAAGGCAAGGCATATATATATACATACACCTCTACTTGCCATCGTCGGGGTAGTATGTACATACAGAAGTGAGTCTTTATAGCCGTAGCAAGACGGTGTTGTCATCGTCGTCAGCGTCGTCATCATCGCGTGAGGGATCGACGTAGGACGAAAAGCCCTTGCCTAGCTGTAGCTGTAGAGACCTATAGAGAGAGACCTATCCTATCTTTTTAGATAGGGGTGTTGTAGTCGAGATCTCAAGCCTGTGCTGCTCTCTCCCTATATTCGTGTATCTCCTTGGTTCGACCCTCCTCTCAGTAAATCTTGCCTCAAGGATTGAAGTGAGAGTGGAAGAAAAGAGTGGAGGGGAACCAAGCAGTCGGACGAAGAGAGAAGATGGTTGGCGGCTAACCACTATCGCTGCTAAAATAAAAAGAAAAATAATACAAACAAACGCAATGCAGCAAAGAAAAAAGAAAGAAAGAAACGCGCAAAGGAAAGCAAGAACGCCCCCATCATACACTTCCCTCCTGTGACCGTCACCTTTTGTAGGAGCCGATATACGACCCCCTTTCCTATTTCGCTTTCCCAGGATTCCATTTTCGTCAGTCGTTTTCTATATCGGCGGGCGCGTTGTACCAAGTGGAAGTGGGTGACCATATTGTAGAGACCAATGGTGTTGTTGGTAGGGTGGGTGAGAGGGAGATTTTGCGCTTTGTAGAGATGTTTGGTGAGTGATAGTTCCCACGGCCCGAGGCCAGATGCTTTGTCTCATGAAAAGGACATCGAGGGCGATCTATTTCGAAGGGCTCCAACCGAAAGACCCGGGTACCATTTGCCTAGAGTCAGAGTTTCTCCCGCGAGAAGCCTCAGAATATGACTGGTGTGGCCGAAATGGCTTAGCTAGAGGATTGGGTACATGACGATACGCCATACTCGAGCGCGGTCTTTCTGCCATATTACCTGGAGTCCAAGCTGGCTGTCCTGCAAATGACGATGGTGGCGGCTGTTGAACGACCGGCCTGGGAACAGCGTGCAAGTAAGGTGTGCTCGGGAAAGAATAGGGATGCTGATTCCGCTGGTTGTGATTATCATTAATTCCCGAGTGGGATTCAAAGGCTACTGAGTTCGGCTGATACCTTAGTATAGTGTTCTGGCCCCTCTGGAGCCCTAGGGAAGGGTGAGAGCCGGCCTCAAAATGCGGGCGCGGATTCGGCCACGCATTCGGCCACGGGACATGTTGCAATACGTGAGATGGAGGGGGCACTGAAATTGGTCTCTCTATTAGGTGCTGATGGTCTCGGGGTCCACTTGGTACGCTTGGCCCGCTTTCTCCAACTGACGGATTCTATCTTGGATTGGGAAAATGGAAATGGCCAAAGGCTCCGCTGCCGCCGCCCGGTGTCATCGGCCCCATACCCATTCCGTTGGTGTTATGCGATTGCGCCGCTGGAGTACTGACGAGTCCAACACCACTAACAGTACTTGGCGTAGTAGGGCGACCGCCATTTGTGTTCCCATTTGTACCACCAGGCGGAGTGTTCTCGGAATTGTTCGTGTGCAGCTGCGCCTGTGGCGGCATCTCCAAGCCCGAGAAACCCAGACCCCATACTTTACCGATATGGTCATCGGGGATGTCGCCGTTGTATATTCTCTCCCGTAGCTGGAAGAAGACCTTGCCAGTCAGCAAGCTGTCCGATCCGGCCTGGTGAGCTGCCCCGACTCTCTTAATCTTCAGAGCATCTGCTATACTTTCCAAGCCGGACTTCTGCTCAAACTTTTGCATGATCTCCGTGGAGCCAGGATCGGCCGGGGTAAGGATACCTGAGTTGTGTAGTTTGACCGCGTATTTCATGAGATGCTTGACGTCATATGTCTTTGGAAACCACTTTTTCATGACTTTGTCAAATTCGCTCTCATCATTCGCCAGCTTCTTAGCTGACAGAAGTTTGGTCAAGTAGCCAAAGTCGTAGCCGCCATGGAACGAGAGCCACTTTACCCGATCGAAGCAGACGAAACCCGAGCCAATAAACACCGAGGCGAAGTGGAATGGGTCGATACCGTCTCGTTCGAGTAGATCAAAGTTGATACCAGCTTGTTGCAGTGAGTCGATAGATGTCTGGTTGTACATATCGTCCTTGAGCGAGAAGTGGAAGTTGAACTGCCAGGCTAGAGGTACCGCCGCCTGAGTGCCTTGTCTTCTGCCGTTAGGCCCAACATCGGTACCTGTGACGGCTGCGTGGTCGGCGGGTGATTCTCCTCTCTCGTTGAACAGGCTTATGCCTATCTGGATAACTTTGAGTAAATCGACGTTGACTCGCAGGCACTGATAATGATAGTCACTTTTGCCACGGAAATTGCCCATAGGCCGGCCGACGATCCCAGGAAACTCGGTGTCCTACGTGTAAGCTGATTAGCAAGATGCCCAGGTAGGGGAAGATTCAAGGCTAGGGGGCTAGACATTACCATAGCGACAAAGGGGTAATCTTCTACCAAGTCTGCTAGGACGGCCATTTCCTCATCAAAGTTGTGCTTCCAGACATCGCGTATACGAGCTTTCGGGCCATTGGTTGAGCGTGTTGTTCTCTCGCCAGGCAGGTTATGGGCTTGTTGATGGGCGTGCTGCTGCTGTAGTTGGGTGGTATGAAAACTGGCCCTAGCCGCCTGACTTGCGAATCCTGTCTGGTCGGCGACACCGAAGGCTGCGGTCGGGTTGAGTCCAGCGCCCAGGCCGAGGCCATTTGCAGGAAACGGGTTGTTGATCTGGGCGTTGACGAGTTGGTTGACGAGCGAGGGCGGCTGATGGCTGGCATGGGTCTGAGAGGGATGGTTTGGGAACTGATGTTGATAGGGTGCCATGGCGGGAGGACCACCGGCGAACCTCGAAGGAGGGGCCATTCGGTCGGAGGGATGCTGGGGATGGACGAGCTCACGATCTCGTCCTACTCGGATGTATGAAATGTAGTACGAAGTCGGTCGTCATGCCCGGAACTCGAGGGTATACAAGGTGGAGGGTCCTCCCTTTGGGGGGATACGAATACGTAGAAGCTGGGGAGGCAGTGGATGACGGGGCCAGGCAAGAAATACGTGTCGCAATAAATATCGGTCGGTTTCGGCGTGTACGATTCCTGTCTAATAGGCTGGTCGGAGGAGTCAATGCGACGAGGAGATGATGCTGAAGAATGGATGTATAAAGTTGTAGTGGATTGAATCGAGTTTGTCGCGACTTGATGAAGGTCCCATGGAAATGCTCCTACTATGCAGCAGTGGCTGAATGGGGGATCGCAGCTTAATCGCGATTGGTGATTGGGCTTTGCTTCTGCTGGCCCAAGTGCCAAGTGCTAGAGTAGAAACTGGCAAGAGGACCCACAGTGCTGTTCTCAATGCACAGGTCCGTAAGTGCACTGTGCACAAGCCCAGCCCACCTCCACTCCAGTGCAGGGGACCTACCTCGGGAGCACATGTGGTGTCGGATATACTCTATTCCGGGTTCTGGGCCAGCCCGAAGCCGCCCGGGCGCGTCACGTACCTAGGTACTTAGGTACCTACCCACCTGCCCAAGACCCACCTTTCCACCTCCGATTGAGACCAGTCCTCCTTCCAGTTCGTCGATTGCCGACGATTGACCGATTGACAGACCAAGCTTAGGTATCTACGCCAGTGAGCTTCTGTGAGCTACCCTCCGTTAAATCGAACATCGTGCACCACGTCTGTTTCATTACTCGAGAAAAAACATTACCACTTGCCATGTATCCAACAAGGTACGGCCGATCGACCGACCCTTTTTGCCGAGGTTAAACGAACGATAACTAACTACCTACCATCGACCTCAAAACAGGATACTCCGAGCCAACAACCACGGCCCCAAGCCCAACATCACTGGCTTCGACGTGAGGAAATTCGTCGAGTCCTCCGGCCAGCCCAGATACGACCCTTGGGAGAGAGCGTCAGTCCTATCTATCCCCTCTATTTACTCCCTCATATGCCCTAGATCTATCTTGCGACCCCCTTTCCCCCCATATGTGCGCTCGATCCGCTCGCTACTTTCCTATCCCCCCAAAACCGAAGAATACCGCGTACAATAACAACACAACAAACACACTGCTGACCAAGACGTACGAGCACATAACAGGGAGGCATGGCGCTACACCGGCCAGTTCTCCAGATGGAACAGGTTCAAGGGCGCCTTCCCCGGCCTGGGCATCGCGACCGTGGCCTTCGTGGCGTACCTCGGATACGAGCAGCTTTTCCTGAAGGAGGAGCATCATCACGGGGACGACCACCATTGAGAGAAAGAGAGAGAGAGAGGAAGGTCTGGCATGACACATGACAACAACGCGACTTGACACTGTAGAGAGACAGAGGGTCGTGAATAGAAAATTGTACATATACCGAACCGTTCGTTCTCACAAACCGAGAGAAGACAAGAGTGGATGTGGAATAGCGCCCTTCGATGTCCACGGCAACCAGTAGAGAAAAAAAGAAGAAATAAAAAAAAATATGTTCCTCGTTAACTCCAATACGCCAGACACTGGCAAATGCGGAACACGAGACACCAATTGTGATCTTGACTTTGGATTGGGAGGTACCGGTACCAGTAATGCCAAAGCATTAGTTACTATTCCGCGGCAATTTCCGAGCAGATGGGGTTTACATCTGACGGTGACTGCAGGATTACACCGCCCGTATCTTGAAGATGAAGCGAAGAGTGTACGACCTACATAATACCCAAGCCGAGGAGAAACGCCATCGAAGTCTCACGTGATACCAACACGCATCAATATCTCCAAGGAGCTACCTAGGTAGGTAGTCAAAACATAATCGAGGGCAAAAGAAAAGCATATATGTTCCAAGATGCCTACCTACCTATCAGCTATTGTAGACAGATAGATACGTAGCAACAGCGATCTAGACTACCTAACTTGAAGATCTACTATATGAACAGTCTACCTAAGACCACCTTAGAGATGATATCCGAATCCCCCCCTCCCCCGTCTCCCAAAAATGCATATGTAGATAACAAACAGGATAGTGGCCGCCCTCCCCCTCCCTCTTCCGTTTTTCTACTAATAACGCCTAAAGCCGTGAGTGATGAAGCCATAAAGAGAAAGAAACTTGTATGCCACATGCCATAAAAATGCGAAGCCACCCAGTGGTTAAAATGGGGGACATAATAATAAAAGCCATGATGACCCGCCCCAGCTGTACGAATGAAAAAAAGAAAAAAAGAAAATGATGTCCCCGTTCCGAAGGTCTTGGGGGCTCGATTGCAAACGTGTTTTTCGAGGTCCTCTCTGAATTCTTCCTCTCTCTGAGATCAGGCGGCCCGCGTGAAGAATGAAAAGCGTTGCGACATGAAACGGTATTTCGAAGATGAAAAATCGATATCTCGACACGACATAACTCGTGAGTATAATGACTTTTTTTTCCGAAAGGGCATCGAGCAAGCTTAGCATAGCATAGCATACATAGCATTACATGCCAGGCGTGGTGGCAGTAGCCCATAGTAATAGTTCGAATCAATCAATGCTGTATCGTGATCCCATTGACGACGTCCAGCGCGCCCTCGACCACGACCTCGAGCTGCGCGACCCGTTGCTTCAGCCCCTTGTTCTCGTCCCGCAGCAGGCTGACCGTGTCCCAGGCGACCGAGGCGTCCTGGCCCTTGCAGTTCCTGCACCCGCCGCCGGCCTCGTCCTGCCCCTCCCTTACCGTGTCGCCCGAGATCCCCTTGACCAGCTTCTGGAAGGTCGTCAGCGAGGACGAGCCGGACCTCGACGACGACGACAACGAAGGCGGCCGGGGCACGTGCAGCGTGGGCACCTTGCTGTTGCTGTGGTGGTGGTGGGGGTGGGGGTACGCCACGTCCAAACTCCCCGCGCTCACACTCTCCGTCTCGATCGTCGACGGCGTGGCGCTCGTCGGCGCCGTCGGGCTCCGGCTCCGGCTGAATATGCTCTCGCTCTCGCCGTCCGTGTCCGTGGTGTTGGCGCTGCTCAGGTCGGTGCCGCCGCTCGTGCGCCACCGCTTGCGCTCCTCCTCGTCGACGCACAGGTCCTCGTTCAGCGAGGAGCCCTCGGCCAAGATCTTGTCGCGGGCAACGCGCTCCTCGTAGCGTGCCCGTCGCTCCGCCTGAAGCTCCGCCATCAGCTGCTGCATGGCCCCCTCCTGCTGTGCGGCCTTGGCCGCCATCTTCTCGAGCTGGTTCTTGAAGTGGCGAACCCGGAGCTCGGCTTCTTCCGTTTCCTCGCGCTGGGCTTCTCGCTCCGCCTGGATCTCCTGGAGTACTTGTGTCCGCTGGCGGTAGGCGTCCTGCATCTTGTGAAGCAGGCCACTGGCGTTCATGTGGAGGTTCTTGTACGAGGCGGGCGAAAAGCTGTTCTCGTAGTCCGAGGGTGATGCGGGGCAGAGGACGGTGTCGACATCTATGTTGCATAGTTCGTCGTCGACCTGCGGTGTTATCGTGGTTTGGTTCGCCGTTGTGAGACGCGTGGTGAAGGCAGAAACGGAGGATGCGAGGAAACCGAAGCGGGACTGGGTCGCACTCTTGGGTGTTGTTTCCAACGGTGTGCCTCGCTTGGATCTCGGCGTGGTGTCTGGAGAAGCATTATCGTCGACAGATGAGGTTGATGTCCCGTTTAGCCAGCCGGCAAACCGGCCAGGCGAGTTCTCTTGACGTCGACCGCCCCGGCTGTCGCCTGTGAACGGCATGCCTTGTGATTGATGTCTTGCGTGGTCTCTCACCGGGGAATGTGGTCGGTTATTATTAGATCGTAAGGGCGACAAAATGGGCGCGGACTGCTGGCGTAAGTGTTGTAGGTGATTGGGCGAATAAGAAGTATCTTGGTTTGCAAGAGCTGCAAATCGAGGATTCTGTCTCATGGGAGTGGCGGCATCATCGAGCTCGAATGTCATGGACGGTTCGCGGGATTCCAGGGCTCTTCCGGGGTCGGTTCCTTCAGCGTAAGACTGATGGCGAAGGTGTTTTGTTTCTATTTCGGCCCTGGAGCCATGAGCTACGGTTGGCTTGGGGTAGCCAGCAGCAGACCTTAGCATTGCGTATTATGTTTATGCGGGTGGACCTGAGAGTTCTGCTAACGGTGGAATGTGAAAACTCCTTTTCTGGCAGAGTGCGCGTGGTCTACCGTTCAGCCTGTCTACTTGGTAGGAGTCAGGGAGTCTAGGATCAGCTCGGGGATTCTGCGAACCCTTGAGGACGGCTGGCAAGCTGGTTGTGGTGTTTACATTGTAATCCCGTCTCAGAGTAAATCAAGTTTAGCGCATTTGCCGCTTTTGCGCATTTTGAAAGTCAATTGGCTCTGTCCTACATGCTTATGCATCCATGTACGTCACCCACTTGTGCAAGTTACCTGTACAACGAGACTTATGCAAAGCGTTTATGCAGTACAAACGATAAGTACTCCGTTTCCCTATCCTTGGAGTCCTCCGTATTGTAACGGAACTGTGGCTGGTAGCTGCCCTACTAATAACATCACGCTACCCAATACTCTGTTTTCTCCGGAGACGAATACAATACCATCACCAATATTTATGAACATCCATCCATGCTGCCAAGTCGCCTGCTCGAAAGACCAGTTTGTTGCTTTATACTCCGGGCGCGGCGTCCGAAACCGTACAATATATATACTATGCCGACGCCGATATTGACCAGAGATCAGGTGTCGTTTCGACCATCGGGCTTGGAGCTCGGAATTGGAGAATCATGGTGATATTGCGCAATGGAATTGCATGGCACATGGCCGTCGGAATTGGAGAGTTTTGAACCAGGTACATTGTCACCCCAACTAGGCCCGGTGCGCATCGGTATCCCTTCCCGGGTTCCGGAGCCGGTGCTTTTCGGACATGCGGGGCATAGATGCATGAGAAAGACAAGTCGTTCCCATCGAAGTTACATTCATATAATTAGCTTCCAGCCTTCATCCAGAAAGAAATTGAAGACCAGGTGCGTGAACAGACCTGAAAACTGGTTGTGTCAACCGCACTCTCAGGCTTCACTGGCCTGTGACTTAATAAGGACTCATTCCCCAATGAAGTCCGGGCCCTGGGGACCTGTAAAATTAAGAGGATCTCGGCATGATCAAGTCATGTAACATGTTTCGTTCTTGACTAAGATGCACGCCGATATTAAGCAGCTCCGTCTCTAAGTCCTTGCGCAGGACCTAAGCTTCCAGCTTGATATCCGATTACTATGTTAATCCGTGTGAAAAATAGGCATTATGCACCCTGAGCATGAGGAGTCGATCACGATGCTTGATGATTTCCCTTGTTTTCGAAAGGACGATGGCCCCAAATATTTAACCAAAGCCCTTCAAGATTGTATAGATAGGCGAATGCGCCGCCTCTTGTGCCTACATATAGTTATTCAGTAACACAATCTTACCATAAGTTACTTATGCCGATCCACCCACCTTTGATATCCAGTTCGAGATACCCGTAAATACCATCCTAGGGATGTGGACCAATACACATAGACAAGGTACAGCCTTATCTTACATTTCAAGTACCTGTACATAGCCATCCAGCAGGACCGCAAGGGAAACAAGAAGATAAGGACTGCTTATAGCTAATCTTGAGTCAAGTCAATAAAGTTATCCGATCGTATCTTGGACGAGACCGGGTTCTCAAGCGTCCCGGGAGCCGCTCTCTTCGCCCCAGCAGACTGTTGCACACCGAACCGCGCCGCGTTGGCCTGAGCAGGAGGTTGCTGGCCAGCAGGGTTGTTACCACCGAACTGCAACGGCGCCAGAACGTTAGAGAACGTGCTGTTCTGAGGTCCGGCTCCTGGGGTTAGATGATAGCCCCCGGGTAGATAACTTGGGGGAATGACTGGTGGTCGCACAACGGGAATCGTATTCGATAAGGAAGGGTAGGCTGTCATTGTTGGGGGTGGCAATGTGGGCGCCTGCGTCACACTTGCTGGTGGCGGGACTTGGATCGGGACATCGCTCGGCTTGCCCAGATGTTCCAGCAAGACCAGTTCGCGGAACAGCTCGTCTCCTAAGCATCGCCAGATATATGGCCATTTGCACCGGTCATGGAGTTCTCTACGGTGTTCCTCTACGTCGAGACAGTATATTCGCACGTCTTGCGCATACTCGGTGCCGAGCTTGGTCACGACCAGCTTGTACAGCCTCTCGCTGCGGTCGGTGTGGCAATCGAATATTGTACGAGGTAGGTATGACTCAACGTGGGTTCGGGCTTTTCGAACGAAACCCGCCACTTGCTGGTCGGGCGCTTGCAAGAACTTGTTGAGTTCCTCACATTCTTGGCATTGATTAGATCGAGAATAGCCTTGCCACTGGCAGCCTCGGGGCTTATGTGCCCAACCTTGAGGTTGTGAAGGGTAAGCTGGTATCTCAATCCGATTGCGCACCCGGAGAAATGTCTCGATGAGCTTTTTCATTTTCGAAGAAAGAGGCGGCTGGTGTTCTTCCAGAATGCTGGCCAGTGTTTTCATCAGACTCTTCAGATCAGTTGGGGCGGTCAACGTCACCCCTCCACTGGCTGTTCCTGGTGTACCGCATTTGGGTAGCACGTCGAGGACAGCGTCGCAGGCTGAGTCGATCAAAGCGAGTGCTTGATCCGTGAGCTTCAACTTGAAGCATCTTTTGATTATATTGATCGACTTGTCCAGCGGTATCATTGAGCTGCTCTGGTTATTAGGCCGAATATGAGGACGTCCGTAGCGGTAGAAAGACGAGGGAGGGGGTGGAGGGTTCAAAATATCATCACTCGTAAGGCCCAACTTCACCGCATTGGTGTCAAGTATGTGCTTGGCGATTACGAGTAGATTGTGAAAGGGTTCTGTTCCAGTTGGGTCAGATCGAAACAGATACTCCAGAAGACTGTGCAGAAATTGTCTCCCGGCGCGTGCTTGTAGCTTTGGGACGAGTCTGCCACATAAAATTAGCTCTCATTACATGGCAAAGTGGCGGACCAACGCCGTTCAATTGTTTCGTTAGTGACAGGCCACTCGGCGCCATTGACTGATACAGATACACTCACGTGCATTTTTCAGCCAATCGTGATATCGTGAAATAACTTACCGATTTTCAACCCAAGGGATATCAGTAGCACGCCCATTTAACAACATCTTGATCAGATCGAGTTCCTTTTCGTCGAGGTGCTCTCTCTCATCAAGCTCTCGAGCTTGACCCTCGAGTCGCAGGCTTTCGGCAGACTGTCGCCAGGCTAAGAAAGAAGTCTTGAGTTCGTCGCTCTTCAGCTGAGCTTGAAAGTCGTCCAATAAAGAATTCAGTATTCTCGAATCCGAAGAAGCAACAACAAGCTCACCAATACTATTCCCAGCTCAATCCATACTTGGACACTGTAGTGGCTGAACAGTCAATCATGGTGGTGTTGCGCAATTGCATTGCACATGCATGCACAACAGTGACCCAAATGCTGAATAGTCAATTTGGTCAACTGTCGTGATTATTCTATGATATCTTGAAAGGTCACCCAGTTAGGGCATCTTGCTTCTCCAAAGTGATGAGTTTATCGCTGAGGTTACGAGGGATAAGTGTGGCCCGGTAAAAGAGTAGAAATGACTTTATGCTCGGTTATGACGGCGATGGTTACGTTACTGCACAACTGTCTTGCACATAAAGAACTCTGACCCAGAAGGGGAGGGTCAAACTCGGTGATATTCTGGAATCTTGCTGGTTATAGCTTGCCTCTCGACCAGAGACCTCTGGGCTGTCTTTCTCAGAAAATAAGTTAACCAGGTCTACCAAAAAGGCATATGACCAACTCAGAAGCAAGATACTTGTGAGATCTACCTTACATGGGAGAGACTCCTGAACTGCATTTTTGGGAGACCTCAGAACCAGTTTAATTATAGAACCATGGTAGAAGACCAGAAAACTGCATTTCTGAGCCCTGCCCTCTTGTGTAACTATTTACTCCATTATCCGATCAGGACGACCTGAGACACGCTGACCATGATGCAAGGTATATCACCCAATCACTGATGGTCGCTTGATCTGCACTGACTCAGCTGCCCCTCGTATTCGTGGAGTTGATGGCGTCACCGTCGCCCATGGGGACGTCTACATTGGGCGGATACAGACCTTCATGCTGCGAAGTGAGCTGGGTAGAGACGACGCGATACGAGCCACAATTCTGAGATCACAGTAAATGGGATATAGGAGTCGGGACGACACCGACGACCCTGGAAGAGATGACTATATAAGTAGGAGTTGCGGAAGACTTTGTGATGTGAGATATTTCGATATCAAGCCACCCACCAACAATCATCCAGCCTTCGAACAATCAACCCTCCCACATCAACCACCATCAAACATGTTCTCCAAGCTCGCGACCGCCCTCCTCGCCCTCGCGGCGACCAGCGCCCTCGCCACGCCCGTCACCTTCGTCACGCCCGTCGCCCTCGCCACGCCCGTCGCCCGCCAGGACGCGACGCGCTACACCCTGTCCCTCTCGGCTCCGGACGCGCCGCTGCTCGACGGCCAGGCGGTCAACGCGACGGGCCAGGCCTTCTGGGCGGGCAAGCCGACGGGCGTGTACTGCGCGCCGGGGACGCCCTACAGCGCGAGCTACCCCAACACCACCGTGATCAGGGCGGCGGCCGGCGGCGGCGGCACCGTCGGCCTCGCGGTCGTGGTGCCCGGCGGCCAGCGGATCTACGTGGCGCCCGCGGGCGCGCTGTCCTTCACCATCGCGCACTCGGCCTACATCCCCGAGGGCTCCTACACGACGGGCATCGAGGTCGCCGAGGGCGGCGACGAGCTGCTCTTCACCGCCGTCGAGAACTCGGGCTGGTACGTCTGCGGCGACGGCTCCGGGGGCGAAGCCGTGCAGATCTTCGCCCTGGTCCCGGCCGCGGCCATCTGCGCTAATGCCCAGACGGTGAGGATCCTGGTGCAGCCGACTGATGCTAGCTTCGGCGCCTTCCAGTACACATAAGGCGAAGCTGGATGGGAATCGATCGTATGAATGACCTTGTTGTGTGGTAACGTTAGAACGGGGGGCGGGGGGGGGGGGGGGGGGGGGGAGGGGCATTGATGCAAGGCTTTGAAGGCCTTGGAATTGTTAAACAGCTATAATAACCTGTGATAGGCGCGCTATACACTAACTATCAAGAGAAAAAGAAATCTGTGAATCTAACCACGAAACCTTTCCCTGTTGCTTACAGAATTCATAAAACACTCTTCAAAAGACTAACTATCTATCCAACTCTACACTCTAAGTATCTAAGTTACATGCTCCCCCCCTAGACCTCTAACAAACAACCCCTCTTTTCCTTTTACCCACTCACTCACTAACTCACTCACTCACTCACTCACCCGCCCTGGCCGCCCGCAATCTACTCTTCCGCGCGACCCAGAGCCCGATGGAAGCCAGGGTCTCCTGCTCGCCCAGGATGACGAAGATGGGCACGTCGGCGGCGAACTCGCGCGCGAACCAGCTGCGCAGCTCGATGGCCTGCAGCGAGTCGACGCCGAACGTCTGGATCGGCTCGTCCAGGTTCTGGTCGTCCAGGCGGTCCTGCAGCCCGGGCGTCATGCTGGTGAGCCGGTGCAGCAGCGCCAGCGCCACGACGCCGCCTGCCTCGGCCGAGTCCGAAGCGGCGGCCGACGCCGCGAAATCCCGCCTCCACTGGGCCTCCGGACCGCCGCCGTTGTTGTTTTTCTCATCGGAGTCCGTCCCGTTGCTGCCGCCGCTGCTGCCGGCGAAGATGTGGCCGTAGAAGGGGAGCGAGGGGAACGAGCGCGGACCCTCCTGCCGGGTCATCGCCCGGAGCTCGGAGGCCGGGGCCAGGCCCATGGCCACCTGCGCCAGACGGTGGTGCGCACTCGGGCTCGCGGGGTCGCAGCACTGATCGAACAGGGCGAGCAGCTCCGCGGTGTGGATACCCCGGATCAGGCCGCCCGCGAGGACGCGGTGGCGGAGGGTGTCGTTGGCCGCGAGGAAGCCGTGGTCGACCATGGCGCCCAGGTCCAGGGCGACGGCACGCTCGCCCCGGGCGTGGCGGTAGTGCGCCAGCGCGTCCATGTACGCGTTCCCGGCGGCGTAGTTGGCCTGGCCCGGCGTGCCGACGATGCCGGAGATGGAGGAGAGCAGGACGAAGAAGTCGAGGCCGCGCGGCAGGACGGCGTGGAGGTTCCAGGAGCCCCGGGTCTTGGGGCTGATGCTGGTCTCCCAGTCGTCGTGTTGCATGTTGGCGAAGATGGCATCCTGGAAAGTTTGTTCAGTATAGATTTGTGTAATATTTTCGAGGCTGCCGACATTTCACGTAGGGGAAGGGGAGGGGGAGGTAGGTGGAAAGTTTGCAAGAGATAATAAAAAAAAAAAATGATGAATTACCCTGAGCACCATGGAACCTTGTATACACCCAGCAATCGGGGGCATGGAGCCTTGGTATTTCTCGATGACATCTCGCAGCATTTGGATATCGGCAATGTCGCACTGTGGCGCTTCGATGACGGCGCCCAGATCGCGTAGCTTGCTGAGTGTGTCTGTCAGGGGAATATTATCTTTCTTCTCACCCGATCGTGACAACAGGATCAGGTGCCGAGCGCCCTTTTGCTTGACCATCCATTCCGCGAGCATCAGACCGAGCCCGCCGGTCCCACCAGCGATGACATAGGTTTTGTTGTCACCGAGTTTCCAGGCGGACTGGTTCGGAATATGAGCCTATCCCGAAGAGCAATGAATGTCAGCATGAACATACATAATTGGACAACTTGCGTGCATTATAGTTAACCTTGACCGAAGGTCGAAAAGAAAACTTACCGACACAAGTGCATCATCAGCCATCTCGAACACAATCTTCCCGATACTCTGCCCGGACTGAAGCATGCGCATGCCCTCTAGAAGCTGTGAGATGGGCAGCGTCTGGAAGTTGTCCACGGGCCGCAGGCTCCCTTCCGAGAACAGGCCCAGCACCTTATCGACGATCGACCTGCCCAAGACGCCAAAGTCGGCGGCCATGGCCCCGATCTCCAGCGCGGTAAAGGTAGCGCGGCGGAGAAAGGGCCGCATGGGCAGGGCGTTGTTCGCGGCGATGTCTTTCTTTCCCAGTTCGATGAACCGGCCGTGGGGGGCGATCAGCTCCCACGAGGCAAGCAGCCCGTCCCCGGACAGGGAGTTGATGACGACATCGACGCCTCGGCCGTTGGTCAGCCGCAGGACGCCCCGCGCAAAGGCGGTGTTGCGGCTGTAGAAGATGTGATCCTCGGCAATGCCGTAGCGCTCGACGAGGAATTTCTTCTTCTCTTCCGAACCGACCGTCGCAAAGATCTCGGCGCCGACCAGCTGCGCCACTTGCAGCGCCGCCTGTCCGGTGCCGCCGGCGGCCGAGTGGATCAAGATACTCTCGCCCTTCTGCATCCGGGCGGCGTGGTGTATGGCATACCAGGCGGTCGTGAACTGGGTCGGGACGGCCGCGGCGTGAGGCAGGGATACATCGTCCGGAACCCTGGACACATGTGCGGCTTTCGCTCGTGTGTAGGTCGAGAAGGCAGTCGCGGAGAAGACGCACACTCGGTCGCCGACTTGGAAATCCGTGTCGCTTCCAGCGCGGTGTATCACGCCCGCACACTCGTTTCCGAAAGTAGTCCCGTTTTCCCTGCCCAGGGCGAGGAGCAGGTCTTTGAAATTCAAACCCACGGCGGTGACTCGGATTTCGACACTGTCAGGAGGCAGAGGGTCCTGGACTGACATATCCGTATCGAAATACAGGCTGTCGAGGAGGCCGGGGGTTCCGACCTTCAATCGAAGAGGGGGCGCCTCGCCGAATGGAAGGACCTTGGACTGGTAAGGTAACGACCTATTGTACAGGTCCTGGGAGAGGCTCGGCACTGGCGTCAGACGTCCTATGTGGAGAACCCCATCTTTCTCGACGTAGGAAGCCTCGTAGTCTTGTTTCGTGGATGCGAAGTCGGTGACTTTGACCAGGGACAAGATCTTCTCGGCCTGCCTCGCCACGGGCGAAGGTGCCAGAACTGCGGTGACCACGACCGCCCGCTCATTTTCGGACCGAACGACTCGACTCAGACCGTCGGCCATGGCGCGGTCAGGCGGCAACAGACCTCCCTCTTCGCTGCCGCTCAACCATAAGAGGCCCTTGGTCGAGATAAGGACGTCCCGGAGTCTCGGAAATACGGCAGACGAGAGGTTCTGAAGTAAGGGGTGCTCCAGCTCCGAGAAGAATATATATACCTGCTCGGAATCTTGCTCCGAGGCGCTGAGCTGGTCGAGATAGCATATCGTGGATTTAAGAGCGGCCTTGTCGAGCTCACTTTGGAGGATCTTCGCCATCTCCTCTTGAAAGGGAGTCGCTTCCACTACTATCACAAAGCTCAATGAGGTCTCAGATGTGTGGGTGGTGCTGGGTTTCAACGCGGTAACAAGCACACCGGCGTCCAGCGTGCTCGAGGTAGTTTGCGTTGCATTCGTGAAACCGGCCTGTTGAAGAGCGTCCATGTACTTCACATGAGATGCCTCAGGCACCCCATTAGACTTTTCAGTGATAGACCCCTCGGGGTTCTGCTGGGACGCCAGGTCGTCGTCTGTCCGATGCCCGTTGACCTTTGTCTCCTGGCCATTGACCTCTGTCTTCTCGCTTTTTGGGCTGTCCCCTAGGAGCATGACAAATTTTCCACCACTACAAACATCAGAGCAATTCGATCAGTTACGCGGAGGGTAGACTCACGGTTTTAGTAATTGATACGCTTGATCAACATCGCCTTGGCCAGATCCCTAATGAGTTATCGATAGGTAAGAATACTTGCTTGTTTCTGCGTGACGCAATGGGCCCAAAAAATTACTCACATATGAATAGATGACAAGGTCATACATATCGGTACTGTCAACTTCGAGGGCCGTCGAGGTGGATACCAGCTGCGAGCAGGGAAAGGGGGGAGGATGACCATCCTGTGACTCGAAAAGCTTTCCAACAAAGGTTGCCCTCTCTTCATCATCCTGGCCCGTAACGTGTAGGATCTTCATATCCGGTGCTTTGAAGGTCGCGAGGTCAATGAAACTCACCAGAGACTTCTCAGCCTCTGTCAAGCCGCGATTATCATCCAGCGACTGGGCGTTGGCAGCCGAGGAATACGTGCTATTGGTTTCCGGCATGAAATCCGGGTCGGGTTTCCACTGGAGAGTATAACACACGTGGGGATGCCGCTCTTGATCCTGGACGGGCGCGGCTCCGGTGACGAAGCGAAGCCTGATGCCTTTCGCCTCGAGGACGACTTTCGACAGCGTACTGTCGAGCGCAGTGACGGCGGTCTCGTAGCCGATGTTACCCTGGGAGATGAAGGTCCCCATAGACTTGACCAAATCTGTGTTGGGGTAACTGAGGCCATCCCCTGCTATCCAGAGATTCTCGATCTCGGATGGAACTGCAGTCGACGCAACGTCCTCTCCGGCGCGGGTGAATGCTGCGAGACTCACCTGGAGGATGCCGTCAAGGGTGGTCGGATGCACTACATGTTCTTGGTAGTGGTTCCTTCCGTCGACCTCCTTCCACTCAAAGCAGTTCACACTGGCTGTGATCTGACGACCGTTTTGGTCGCTGTATGAGATATCATCCATGGCCTTGAAGGTGGGCCCGAAGGTATAACCTGATTTATATAACGAGTCGTAAAATTCGCCTCGGCTTCGCTTAAAGATCGCATTACTACCGACGGCGTCATAGGCGACTTGGGCGGCTTTCAATCTTTCCAGATCTTCCTGTCCCTCGAGATCAAGAGATCGTCGGATATAGTCGATCGAGACCGTTCCGTGACTATGCTCCTGCCAGTGTGTGCCATCATGGGATAATAGTCGAAATTTCCAAGACGCAGTGCTCTTATCGGAGTCGCCTGCAGGTGGGCTCAAGACGAACTGGGTTTCGATACCCTGAGCATCGTCGGGAATACCAAGAGCCACCATGAAATTTACGTCTGTGAGCCGGAAGCCGTTGATGGCACGACTCGGGTCGGCGAGCTGTTTCGCTGCCTCGATGGCCATGATAAGCACGCCCACGGCTGGGTAGATCAGCGTGTTGTTTATCTGGTTTGTCGTTAGTCAGTTGAAGAAAAAACCTGCTTGGGACATAGCGCTGTATGCAAACCTTATGATCCTTAACCCAAGGGAGCTCGGCGACTTTCATGAAGTTCCTCCACCGAGGCTGCAGAGGGTTCCAGTCCGCCACGGGCTTGCCGAGGAGGTCGTGTTTGGCATGTTTACGGAATCGAAACAACTTGCCCATTCGCCCGGCGGGGAGGTAGGTGCAAGAGTGGTCGAAAGGATACTCCGGGAGGTTTTCGATCACTCTCCTGCGAGGTCTCGTCTCCTTCGCCACGGATCGATCACCGATTGCGTTGACGAGCTCGAACTTCATGTTAACACCGTGACATGCGAGGGAGCCCACGGTGCTGAGGAAGTGTCTGTGAGCGTGTGAGCGGCGCTTCATGGACGAGTAGTAGGATACGCCCGCGGCGGCCGGAAGCGATTTGAGAATCTCGCGGATAGGGGATTCCAGCGCCGAATGGGGACCGATCTCCACCAGGAGGTTTACCGGGGGACCAGAGCCGGCAGTGCTTTCAGCTTGTCCGTCAGTAGACCAAATATGCGACATAGCATCGGAGAACAACACGGGCTGCAACATGTTCTTCACCCAATACTCAACACTGCGTAAACTTGCCGCATCCACAGCCGTCCCGGTGACCGATGAAATCATGACCGTTTCCGGAGCTGCCTCCGTTGCCGCACCAGTAGTCCCAGGCTCTAAGTCACCCACATCCCGCTTATATGCCTCCGCCGCAGTGCCCAGAACCGGCGAGTGGTATGCGACGTCTACGCGCAAGAGGCGGTGGAAGACCTGGCGCTCTTCCAGCAAGATAGCCAGCTCGCCTAATTGTTTCTTGTTCCCCGACACGGTCACGCTCGCTGGACTGTTGACACACGCCAGAGTGAGGGAGTGCTTGGGCCCGGGCACCTGTTTCAGCAGCGGCTGGATGTCTGAAGCACCCATCGCGACGGCCATCATACCCCCGCCAAGTTCTTTACTCACTTCTCCGGCCCTGAGTCCGCGGATATAAGCGAGTTTGATGGCAGAGTTGCGAGATATTGCTCCAACACAGTAACTACATTCATGATCATCAGGCAAGCTTCGCGATTGGGTGACTCATCCAATATGTGAAACTTACGCTGCGGCGATCTCCCCGGACGAGTGGCCGACCACTACGGAAGGGTGGATTTCAAAGGCTCGGTAAAGGTCGCAAAATGCTATCTGAAGCACTGTGCAAAGCGTCTGACTTAACATCGGGTGATCCAAAGCAACCTTAGTATCTTCGCCATTGAGTACATCTGCGGATGGGTTAGTAAATGGCAACTCTACGATCATTGTGCTTTTACTTACCTAAGATGCTCCATCCCGCCCCTATACCTTTCAAAAACGCGTCCGCTGCCGAGACGCTATCGTGGAATGCGTCGAGGCGGAGCAGGTCTCTTCCCATACCCAGCCACTGGGCACCCTGCCCCGTGAAGACGAAGGCTATTCGCGGATGGGTCGTTGCGCGGATCGGAGAGGAGAAGTGAATTTTTCCTGTCTGGGATACATCCTCTCCGTCTAATACCGTAAAGGACCGGTACCGCAAGAAACTTCGACGCTCCAGAAGTGTGTATGCAACATCTTGGAGAAGGTCAGGGTTCGATGTGATCGCCGACTTATTCTCCTCCATCCACTGCGAGTAAAGATCAAGGACATGTTGCAAAGCTCGCTTATCAAAAGCAGACATCATAAGCAGACGTGGAAGTTGGACGCTTGCAGTGGTCCCGTTTGAAGTCGTGCCGTTTGTATTGTGGCCGTTTGTATTGGTGCCATTCGACATAGCTGCGGTTGCAGATTCTAGTGCCGCCGCATCATCCACAGTGCAGTGATTTCCTATCAGGTTCCGTCGGCGGAGGTAGTTAGAAGCGTCATCAAGTATAACATGAGCATTGGTACCGCTTGCCCCGAAGGAGTTAACAGAGGCTCTCCGCAACCCAGGCGTGGGCCAGCGCGTTGCCTGTTCGGCGACCTTGAAAGTTATGAGAATTAGTTCGACCAAGGACTTGAAAGGGGGCCGGCCATTACCTTGATTTTCAACTTATCGGCTGCTATCTTGGGGTTCAAGGTCTCGAAGTTGGCATTGGGTGGAATCATTCCACGCTCCAGGGTGAGAATGGTTTTGATTACTGACGCGAGCCCACTCGCACCCTCGGCATGGCCTATATTCGACTTGACAGATCCACTATCAGGAGATATGTAAGCTGCGTTTCTTGCGACCTCTATAGAGCGTGAAAGGAGAGTGTGCGCAGGAATAGGATGGGGAAGTTGTGTGTGTAAGTGGAACATACATATATAAGGGATCATCCAGTGACCTTGTTTCACGGAAAGCTGCCCCGATGGCGGATGTCTCTATCACATCACCAACAGGTGTCCTTTGTCGAGCGATTAACTCGGCCACGCTCTGTCTTCATTTTGGGTGTTCAGGGGTCAACTTACCCGGTCCCGTGCGCCTCAAAGTACCTCGTAGGCGACATGCTGAGCCCTGCCCGGCTATAGGTCTCTCGGATCAGCGCTAGCTGTGAGGTCTCGCTGGGCTGCGTGACACCAGGCGTGCGACCGTCATAGTTCACCCCCGTGGAGCGAATGACGGCACGAATGGTATTGTTGTCCCGCAGCGCGTCCGGGAGACGCTTGAGAACCAGCACCGCGATACCCTCTCCCCTCCCGTACCCATTGGCACGGTGGTCGAAACTGAAGCACTTACTGTCCGGCGAGAGCATACCCATGTTCGAAAGCATATGGAAGAAGTTGGGAGCAAATAGAAGGCTGCAGCCCGTCACGATCGACTACATTCATCATTCATTGTCACGTCAGCAATACTCTCTCACCGATCGCGGCCAATCAGCCGTCAGTACTGACCATATCAGCCGTCGAATCAAGAAGGCTCCGGCAACCGAGGTCGAGTGCCACCAGGCTGCTAGAACAAGCCGTGTCCACGGTGAAGGTAGGCCCCTTGAGGTTAAAGAACCAGCTCAGTCTGCCCGAGAGCAGGCCCGTCATCCCCACTATCCCATACTTGGAGTTCTGCTCGATGTCCTGGGCGAAGGTAAACTTGTAATCGTCGCCAAGATTACCGGTGTACACCGACGTATTGCTGTTCGAGATAGACTCCATAGACTCGCCAGCTGGGATCCTGGTCAGTATCGGTTACACATACAGATTCTCCCGGTGGTCAAAGTACCGTTCTCGAGTGCTCTATACGTGGTTTCGAGCAGTGCTCTGCACTGCGGGTCCATGGCCTCCGCCTCCGAGGCGGAGATCGAAAAGAACGGCGCATCGAAGGCCCCCAGTTCATGGTCGAGAAAGTGGCCTCCTTTCAATGGCACCTGGGGATGGTCAGACTCTTTCTTCCATATACTATGGGCGGGGGATCTAAGCTTACACTGTCTCCGCGAGTCCTATCCGGGTGGTAGAAAGTCGAGCCCCCCAGCCGATCTGCGGGAAATTCGGTCGACACACATCGTTTTTCCAGCATCATGGACCAGAGGGACTCGGCGGAGACGGCGCCCCCAGGCAGCTGGAAGGACATGCCGATGACCGCGATCGGAACTCTGCTCTCCCGCTCCATGGTGGTCGTGTGTCCTGACGATCTGGTACACGACACGGACAAAGTCTTGGCTCGGGCTGAGTAACGATGCGTACGTATAGGAAGGACTTGATGATCACAATCACACTGCAGTGGTACTACTTACTGGTGCAGGTTCTAGGTAAGCAATATCTACTGTGCCAGAATGTCATCCAAGCTATTGATCGATCTGCTCGGTAAAAAGGGGCTGAGCTAGCTGGTAGCATTGCCTGTTGGTTGTCCTTGAGCTAGCCGCATGTTACACTGCAGCAGCCATTACAGCTACAGCTACAACACAACGTGGCCCTCTCCAGAAGGATCTAGATGGGCCAATAGCACGCACCATGTCAGCAGGTTTCTTATGTACGGAATCCTCAAGATGGCCCTGAGGTGCATTTACACGCCTCCCCTGAAGAACCTGCAGCCTCCGTAAGTGCAAAGCCCCTGTGTTGCACATTCCTCATAAGTCGTTTGTTTGTCCCTTTGATGCACGGACAGGGATTGTTGGGATCCGGCGCCTAGATAGCCTCCTTTCGGGTGTGCCCCAGGTGACCAGGGTTTCTGAGTGGGCCCTCAGGGGTCGGGCCCACGGGGGTTGAAAGGTGAAAGGAGGAGGATGAGAACAAGGGGGGGGGGGTAATCCTCTGGAATGAGACTTGGGTCGGGAAGGCAATCCGCCCACTCCGGGACTATGTATTTACAATTACATCTGCATGACCTGGTGTCTGGCGTGGGGAAGTGTAATACACTTGTGTCTATTACGGTTTGGGTGAGTAGGGCAGAGTTACAGCATAGAGTGAATGGGAATGGTGGTGTACATGTCAAGCACGGAGAAAATGTGAACAGGCTGAACTACATAAAGTACTAGCAATGGGGACAACACACGAGTCTCACAGTAGCTAGGTAGGGGACGGCGATTGGCTCGCACATACAAGGTAGAGCATGACTTCTCGACACGCCTTGCATGCCGAATGTTCATTAAAGCCCACCACGATCCCATATGGCGGCGACAGCATCTAGATACGCGTCCTTGTGTTTGCTGAAATGGTTGACGTGTGTGGTATCGTCGACTAGGAGCTCCCTCGTCTCCCAACCCTTCTGGCGAGCCGCTCCGGCGTGCGCCACGACGTCCTCCCAGTTGGTGATCTTGTCGGCCTTGGACGCGATGTACGCGACCCTGTTGGTGTCGATGAGCTTGGGATCCAAGATTGATTCTCTCCAGTAGTTCTCCGGAGGCGGATACCGCCCCATGGCGATCGATAGATACAGGAGAGTGATGGTGACGTGCACGAATGCCAGAGCGATGACATTGAGGGGAAACCCGTAGGGAAAGGAAGGCATGAAAGCGTTGCAGGTCTTGGTGTAGGAGGAGGCACTCGGCGTGCTGTCGCAGACTAACCCGACTACCGGAAGTGGTCTCTTCAGGTTGCGTTCGAGGAGGACCAGCAGGTTCGTGACGGAGTTGGCGCCCCCGTTCGACATGAGATGTATCATGATCTGCGGCTTATCCTGCGAGCCCGAGCCTCCGCATTCGTTGAGGACCTCGCAGATGGCCTTCTGGGCTGGCTCCATGTCGCGTTCTTGTCTAGGAAAGGAGCTGATCATACTTCCCACGACGGACTTGACCAGCAGGACCTTCGCGTTAGGTCTGTTCTTGAGGTGAATATCGACATATTTGACGATGTGTTTATCGGCAGCACCCAGCCATGTGCAGAGTATCACCAAATGACCAGGGCGGTACTCTGGTGGCGTGTAAAGTAGGATGTTAGGCCCAAGCTTGACAAAGCCTTCGAGACTCATGGTAAGCGTGGGCGAGTGTTGGGTGTGTTTACCAAGCGATGCTCGCGCACATGTCTACCTAGGAATGTAATTAAGGGGTTTTGGGTAATGGAACAAAAGTCAGATCTAGTGGCTCCTAGTACTGTATATTGGAGGTATTCGAACTAAGGGGCTGACAGGAATCTGGGCCTGACCGTCTCAAGTCAGAATGCATAGAGGCGGGAGACAGACGGGGAGTGGGAGTGGGAGTGGGAGTGGAAACGGACATGGACGTGGAGGAGGGAGAGCGAGCGAGCAAGCTTCGTAAAAGCACCCCTGCCCCCGTACCCCAAACCGGGCAGCAGGGGACCGACTGGAGCGGGATTAATGGAAAGCTCGGGCCCGGAGAGTATCTAACCAAATCCATCCGTGCCGCAGTGCTACAGTTCGTGGCGGGCCGATCCTATAAATAGATTAGATAATAACAGAACTGGAGAGACCATTTTCCCTCATGCAAGCCACACTACATAGTCACATACCTATGCGGCTTACAGTCACCCGTTTTGAAAGTGTAATTTCTTATGCAGGCGATGCAATCGATCGCCAACCCCCTCCAACTCAGTGACGATGTGGTTTCTGCCTCTTCTTCATTGGTACATTCCTTTCCTTGGCTACAACTCTTCAGGGTATGTAACTAGGTTAGATCAAATGCAGGTTTGCCTTGCCTCCCTTAGAGACATCCCTTTCGTTTTCAGCTTGTGATCTAGACTATTTCCATTTGCCCTAGATATGCTGCCTTGGAAGTCAAAAGTTGACAAACAAATCCGTGGATGCCCCTTGTGGTCATTATTACACGTTTGCAGTCCTATTCTGCTACCACATTATTACGTAGAGCTCTATGCATTGTAAGCAAATAACGTACTATCTGGAGATGTGATTCGCGGTTGTCAGACGCCACATTGAGTGCCTATCATCTTGGGCGAACCTGTGGTTTACTCGTTTGCCCGGCCCCCAAGTAGAGGTTGGTCAGCTCCTAAAAGAACGTGGGCATGCTCTCGAGTGAGTAAGATGTCTCCAGCTGGATCACAGATAGACATCTCCAGCCTGTAGGTTCTACTCACAACCACGATTTCTGCCGCTCGACTCACAATGGCGTCTGGCATTCCTCTCTCCCCGGAAGCACGGGAGAAGATGCTCAATCATCCCGCTGAACCACCTCCCGTGAACGTGGAAGCCAAGTTTGAGAACCCATGGAGCATGGCTTACAGCGCCGAGGTGACCTTGCATACCTTATATGCTCTTTCCACTGTGGTCTTCCTTGTCAAGATGTACGCACAGATTCGGATCGAGCGTAAACTGGGGCCCGAGGACTACACGCTGGTCGTGAGCTGGGTAATACATACAGTACTCCCCATGGCGGCATGAACTCGTGGTTGACTCGCGTGTCTTAGTTACTCTACACCGGAGCCTTCGAGCCCACGGGGACCTGGCTTGCGCGGGCGCCTATGGGCGTTCATCAGTGGGACATTACCTTTAGGCAGTTTTCCAGATACTTATACGTAAGTTTTTTTTGCTTCGGCCGAATGCCAAGAAGGTTGTGATTCTCACCCTCGTAGCTTCAATACTGCTCGCTGATCATCTGGGGGCTTCTGATCATGTTCCTCAAGATCACCATCCTCCTGCAATACCTCCGTTTCTTCGTCCCGAAGGGTACCCGGAATTTCACCTTCTGGGCGGTGCAGGTCCTCTTGTACGCCAACGTAGCGTACTATGTCGCCTTCACATTCCTTCAGATGCTCTCGTGCAATCCGAGAGAGAAGTTCTGGGACAAGACCATCATGGACGGGTACTGCATCGACATATTCGCCGTGAATGTCTCGGGCGCTGTTGTGTGTCTCGCTTCGGACCTCGCCATACTGTACATCCCACAGCGGGTGTTCAGGCAGCTGAACATGGCCAGGTCGAGAATGCTAGGGCTCTGCGCCTTGTTTGCTATTGGAATCTTGTATGTCGCACCCGTCCTGTTTCCTGCTTCCAATTGGTCATGTTTTTGTTGTGCAAAACGACCAACTTTGCCTCTAGTGCATGCGTCACCTCGGCCGTTCGAGTTTATTACAACGTCCGTCTATGGCAGCATCAGTCGGACGTTACCTATCAACTCGGGTATATGTCCTTCTGGGGTACGGCCCAGCTCCCCGCTGCTTTTCTCGTGATCTGCGTTCCCAGCGTGCCCAGGGTGATCAACTACGCGCGCTCTAAACCGTGGTGCGCACGGTTTGAATACTCGATCCGATCGGCACTGGGCCTGTCGACGGAAAAGGGCAGGTCCACTACGCAAATCGTGACGATTGGCGGAGGACCGAAGCAGAACCACTTGGCGACGGTCGTTAGCGATGTCGAGTTTCGGAGTCTTATGGCCACGGATGCAATAAGTTTATCCAGCATCTCGCATATCGACCCCGCCTCGCAGGTTCATCTGCGCGGTGAAGCATGAAGAAATGATAGCTCATTATTGTACACTCGATTGCACGAGCTTTGGTCATACATATTGGGGGAATGTACTTCGTAGCCCGCTAACAAGATACCGATCGCTAGGTAGTAACACTAACAGCCTTACGACGGATGGCCAGGGCTAATAATCCTGGAAGGCTTGGCGGAAGGAATCCAATACCACCCCTAAATGTAATAAGCATATCTAGGTACCTACATATGTATATATGTCCATAAATGTAGTATTTAATAAGGTTACCACGATAATTAATATCCACGCATTTCTAGGTACCTACATACCTAGGTATGTAGGTATATACCCAAGTGTGCTATTCAAGACCAAGGGCCTGGTATTTGGGCCAACATCATCCGATACCTGAACCTACTTATGTACCTAGGTACCTGGGTGGGTAGGCTAGATACTGTGGGTCATGGTGTGGATCCGGTACACGACCGACTGCATACATCGCCCCCCCACGTAGACGACGTTGGGTTTCAACCTTTTACAACAATATTTCCAGGTTTGGCTCAACCAGCCTGCCTGTCAGCAAAGTGCACGTTTATTCGCCATCTCTTTCCTATCTAAAATGAGGCTTGAAGACACAGGATCTTCAACAGCTTGGGGGTATTCGTGCCCGGTTCCCCTTCCTCTTTCAACTGAGCCCATGTACCATGTTTCCCCCTTGTCTCCGTGTCACCACACAACACAGTACTCACGCTCATGCAGTTGGTTCTGCGCCGCCCCCGCGTGTTGGAAGATTATTGCACAACCAGACGTTTTTTCGAAGGATGCGCTCTTGGCACAAAGCAGCATTCCAAATCTTCGCCGCGGTCTCGTCCATGATTGGCGCCTCAACCCCTGACCAGGTTTAATGAGCGCTCGGTCTGCAGCAGCAGCCAGCGTCAGCGTCGGCAAACGCGGCCGGAAGATGTTTTCCATCGCCGGTATCCAGCCTATCTATTCGTAGGTAGGTAGCTGATGATATTTTTGTACGGGCAACCTCGTTGATTGGCTCGTCAATTCAGCCACACAGCATCCATGATGTGATTCCTCTCTATCGTAACTCACGCCGTTCCCTCCACGCGCTGGTTCCGACGTTCACTATTACCGCCTAGCACCGAAACCGACCGTCACAGCAGCCATCCTTCCTGCGGCACAGCTTCAAGCGAGACATGCCAATCAATGCGTAGTGAGGGCAAGCAAATCTCTTTGGCCACCTCACTTTCTTCCCTCTTTGAGACGATCATCCCCGCATCACATACTGTGTAGTCCTAAGCTCATCCTACGGTGCCTACCTACGTAGCTATGCACATGGAAACATTTCTCTCTTCGTCTGTTTCCTGATCACTGCCTCAGGCTACTTGGGTATAGAAAAATACTTCCATAATATTATCCCCCTTTACTCTGCCTGCTGGGATCACTCTACCGGAATCGATGTTCATCGCGCCGTTCTTTTGACCCGCCTCGTCGACTTGGACATCCCACCACTGAAGATGAGCATGGCATACCCTGAGCCTACCGAGTTGAAGGCACCAGGTACGCCGGAAGTCGAGTCCGCCATGACGGCGGACGAGCAACAGGCTACCGAGGCCGCAGTCTGGGAGCCTTCCAAACACCAGAAAGCCATTATCTACACTATCGGCATCCTGAATCTCATCGTTGCCCTTGATGCTAGTGTCATCGTCACAGCCTTGGCCGTGAGTGTCTTCCTCCACGATTGATGCCCCTAGCGACGTTACCGGCTAACGCCATCACCGACAGGCAATTGTAAGCGATATTGGTGGCTCGACTACGGAAGCTTTTTGGATAGGCACGTCATACCTGCTGGTGAATGGCATCACCATGCCGATCATCTGTTCCGTGAGCGAAATCGTCGGTCGTTCCATCTGCCTCACGTTTGCCATCGCCGTATTTACCATCGGCACTATCGTCTGCTGCACTGCGAACAACATCGGTACCCTTCTTGCAGGTCGATGCATACAGGGCATAGGGGGTGGAGGCATACATTCCTTAGGCCTAGTTATCCAGACGGATATCGTGCCTCTCCGATGGAGGCCTAAGTGGTATGCTATCGTGTAAGTGGTAAGGTCACCCTCTTGCTGGTTTCGCTAACGAAGCTGCGTAGACTCGGATTTTGGGCCCTCGGTCTTTGTCTAGGCCCCATCATCGGAGGTGCCATCGCCGAGACGACGACATGGCGCTGGATATTCTATCTCATGTTTCCGATATGTGCATTCGGCCTGGTAGCGGTTCCTTACCTGCTCACCCTGAAACCGAAGAAACGGACAGCACAGGAGAAGCTGAGCAGCATTGACTGGATCGGATGTGGTCTTTTCGCTGCCTCTGGATCCGCCTTCCTGATCGCCATCTCCTGGGGTGGCACACAGGTATGCGACTGAGCTGTTCTCGACGTCGTGGCCTCAGACGCTAACCGCACATCTGAATAGTATGCGTGGGACAGTGCGGGTACCTTGGCCCCGCTCATCTTGGGCATTGTCGGCCTCGCGGTCACTATCGCGTACGAATGGCGTCTGGCCAAGCACCCCTTCCTTCATAGGTCCTTGTTCAAAGACATGGGATCTATCGTCACCTACCTTGCAGCTACCGCCCAGGGCATCGTGGTACGTTGTTGCGCCTCGTCATCATATTATCACCATATGAACTATCTACTGACTTATCTTCTAGTTATACACTGCACTATACTAGTAAGCCTAGATCTCATTGCCAAGGGCGCTGAACCTACTAACCAATGACAGCTGCCCATTCTACTTCATGGCCGTTAAGAAATACAACTCGTTACTATCCGGAGTGGCCTTACTTCCTCTACTCTTCACCATCACCATGTCCGGCATGATCACCGGGCGACTGGTGTCGCGCTTTGGCAACTATCGCTGGCCAGTGTGCATAGGTTGGCTCGTCGGCGCCGCCTCGCCGGGTATGGTGATAGCATGGCGCCAGAACGACAGCGCTGTCGTTTGGGTGTGGACCTACCTCATCGGTGGCCTCGGCCAAGGTGCTATCCTGAACGCTCAAAACTTTGCCGCCCAGGCCATCTGCAATGCCGGCGATGAAGGCAAGGCGGCTGCGATATACAGCTTCGCCAGACAGGTAGGCATGTCCCTCGGGGTAGCCATCGGCGCAACCGCGTTCCAGAATGGGATGAGCCGCCATCTCAGTTGGAACGGGCTACCGACGGAGATTGCCGCGCAGGCGGAAGCATATATCCCCACGCTCCACAGCTTGCCGCCCTCGCCCATGCGCGACCAGATCTACGACTCGTACAAGTACGGGATCCAAGTCGTCTTCAGCATTTCTGTTGCTCTGTCGGTCGCTGCGCTGGTCATGACTGCTGTTTTCATGCAGCATGTAGACATGAACAGGAAAATCGACAGTGAGCATCATCTAGATAGTCTTCGCGTGGCCCGGCACTGGGGTCGCAAGGAGAAGACATCTGAGGGAGCTGGGACATAGAAGCGCGGTGGAATAGTAGTTAGATCCCATCACAGTAAGCTACTTCAAGTTGTGGGAGTCACCCAGAACCACACATAGTTACTGGGGGGCATGGGTGAAAGTCACATTAGAATAAGATTTGTTTTTCGAGGACTTGGATATCTATTATCTAGCTAAGTAACAGATAACTGCCTCACCTCTGGCCCCTTTCAGAATGACTACTATTCATCTATGGCCACGGTATATGTAACGCTGTCCGAACACATGATAGACCGACACTCCGGGTCATGGTTATACTTATCCACGCCCAGGCCGCCGTGCGTCGGTCGACACACCTTGGAAAGAAATGCCCAACGCCAAGCCAATGAACTGCACATCATCATGGATGTGTTGCAGAAGACGGGGCTGCGATGCGGACAGCCAGCCAGCCAGCCAGCCAGCCTGCTTGAGGGACCCGCGGACCTGTTAGATACCTAGGTACCTAGGTAACTAAGCCCGGGCGGGCACGGATGAATGAACCGGTAAGTAACGAGATGAGATGCGTGGGAGTGGACCAATCCAGGTTTGTTCAACCCTGTCAGTCAACCTGTCGTGACACCCTGGACTTATTATTGGGTCGGCCCAAAGTACTTAACCTGATGTATACTTAGTTATACCGAGATAGGCAATAGGACTAACTGTTGTCTTATGCAAGTCGTGCGTCTTCCACGCGTACCGTACCGTTATTTTTTTTTTTGGGTGTGTGTGTCCAAGTGTACCTATGTACCTAGGTAGGTAACAATTCGCGTCCCCGCGGCTGAGCTCCGCGTTATTATCAGCTTTATCATCACTATCATGCATCCCTACTGACTACAACGGCGTAAACCTTGAAGCGACGACCTTTTTTTTTTTTTTTTTTTTTTTTTTCACGAAGTGAAGAAGATCTACCTGCGTAACATTGCTCACAAGATAGAGGCAGCAATAACTTTCCGGCCTCTAGATGGACTCCTAGATACCTACTGTACGCAAGGTAATCAATCAATCATTACATACCTGGATGTCCCAGAAATTCGGAAATAAGTGAACACGCGAGGCCGAGTCGAGGGCTGGCTAACTACATAAGTAGTGTGGTAGCGAAAAGAGAAGAAGAAGAAGAAGAAAGGGATATGCAATATCGGTAAACCGATGTACTTTAATGTCATGTCGCTTGAGTTTGAGCTGAATAGTGATTGATAAGCACCCCCTCCCCCTCCCTCCCTCCTCCCCCCCTTACATTGATGTATGAGTACCTAGGTGGTTAGGTCTGCATGCATGTAGGGGGCGTAGAAACCAACAGGAGAGGGCAGGGCAAAAGAAAAGAAAATATGCATTTCGTCGGTGAGGAGGGTTGCATGCGTTTGGATGGAGTCTTCGAAGCCCAAAATGGTGAGTGGCGTGGTGTGATGTGGTTGATAGGTTGCAGTGGTCATGTCAGTCAGCGCGCTTGCTGCGCTGCGCCGCGCCGCGCTTGAAGGAATATATGTATTTAGTCCTGTCACATACTTATACGAAGGAATGGATGGTGTGTTACCACACATACACACACGTCTTTTTTTTTTTTTTTCGTTGCCTCGAAGGAATGCTGTCAGATAAATGCACACGCATTCTTACACGAAAGGAATGTGATAGATAAGTAGACAGACTGTCACACCCCGTCACTTTGCCGCCGCCTGGTGGCGTGTACTGTGCCTCTGCAGCTGGGTTCGCGTCCACATGTTACGAGAAGGAAGACCGTGGCAGGGGGAAGAGGGGGGGATCTTGCTCGGCGGCGCTCCCCCAACGGTTCGCATGCAACGGTGAAAAGGGGGTACTGTACCCGCGCTAGGGGATGGGGGAAAACCAAGCTTTACCTCCCAAGAAGCCAAGAGTAAGGCTCCCGGCCCCCAAAATACTAAGTAAATTGGTATTGTGACACAGCAGCTTGATGATGACGGGCGCTAGAAAGGCTGAAGCGCGTGTACTCCGTGAGCAGGTCTGCTTATTACAATGGGAATATTCCCCCCTGTTCTGGTGTAGGCACGCTCCCCCCTGTTCTGGTCTGGGTACGCATCAATGGATGATGACGAGTCACACCTGAAGTCAATAGTTACAAGAAACGCCGCATCTCGTGTGTAAAAGTTATCAGAGCGTCCAATGATGGTGTAAGTGTGTAAAATGGCATAACTCGGCTTCTTTTCTTTCTTTCTTTCTTTCTTCCTTTTCGCACGGCCCAGCTCCCACCCCCTTGGAATATTTTCCATGCGGTCTCTCGTCACACGTATCTCGATCTTCGCCCCGGTCCACGGACATCGAAGTGATCCGGATGGTGATTGGCCCGGTTGGGATCCCGATTAGAATGTAGTTACGTGTACATACACCTCGACAGTCAGGTAGGCTTGGTAGGCGGTGTCTGTCTGGCTAATACGTTACCTAGTCCATGGTATCGGGCAAGTTCTTGGACATCCCTAAATTTCATCAAACATCTTCCAAGCTTGTTGTGAGCTTGCTCCCATTCTAGGTAGGTAGGTAGGTATTGAACCCTCAAGAGGTCTCCTGATGCCATATAGCATTATTACCTAACATCACCTGTGACGAGTTGTTCATCTCGCCTAGAGTGACTTTGCACAATCGTGAGCTGTTTCTTGGTACCAGTTTCGCCGGGGACTTGTGTGACCGTTCCCTCCACCGGAATCGAGGCCTATCATCCCGTCTCAATCCCTACCGCCGTGCCACACCCGCGCTGGTTCTTTTTGGCTTCGGGGTGAGAAATGGTCAAGGGTGACATTGTCTTGATCCTTCGAGGTGGCACAGCTCAGTCTTTACGGCTTGACGGATTCTCACTCTTTACGGCTTGACGGATTCTTGCTGGCTGCTCTGGAAGAAAACCTTCACTTCCTGTCAAGTTAAACCCAAGGAAGAGTACGTGAGTAGTCTAGGACGGGAGACTTGTGCCCCTCCGCCCCCTATTATATAACTACACGTAAAGTACGTGGCACCCTAGCACCGTGACATCCCACGAGGCAAGACGTATGTTGGTTTATATCGCTGCATACTCCAAAATCGTCATTCCTGCTTGCTTCTTCCCACGTGGTAGCATTGTTGCACCTGTGCAATGTAATGCTGCGGCTCCCTCCCCCCCTCATCATTCGAGACAACCGCCGCGCTTCTGCCATACGTGCCACTCGCCAACCTTGATTCTCGATTCTTTCTGAAGCCCGTCTTCCCGGCGCGCTCCCGGTAACGCGAGAATGGCTTCGGACGGGACAGCACAAGCCCTCGAGCTCCAGGCCATATTAAACTCGGCGGCTCTGAAGCCCCCTGAGGGTGTCGTGTCCGACTTCGACAACCGCTCTAATGGCAATCGGATGGTCATGATCGTGGTCGGGGTCTGCATGGGCATCGCGACATTGTGCGGTGCGATCCGGACCTACGCGAAGGTCGTCTGTACGAAGAAAGTCAGAAAGGAGGACTGTATGTTCGATCGCCTAAACTACCTGACCCATCTCCAGCACCACCATTGCTGACTTTCCCCTTCACGGCTCCAGACCTAGGGCTTGTGGCATTTGTACTGCGGTCCTTCCCCTGAAAACCCTCTTTCGTAAGGGGGTCGCCGCCGACCGCGAAGAATCTCCTCGCTGATTGATATGTGTATGAATAGGCGTTCCATATCGGCGCGACAGCCACGATGGTGCTTCTGTATCAGGGGCTCGGGCTCTACGTCCATCAGTGGAACGTCCGCGTTCGAGAATTGGAAGGGTTCCTCCAGGTAACTATCTATCTCTCCGCCTACATTAGTTACCAACTACTCCCTTCTGATATTCGATTCCCGTCAGCTCACTCACTCACTGTTCGGCAGGACTACATCACCATTAGCGTCATGTACTGCATAGTATTGACCTTCATCAAGATCTCGATCCTGCTCGAGTGGACCCGGATCTTCGTGCCGAGGGCCAAGCACAACACCTTCTACTGGGTCTGCCACGCGACCATCTGGGCCAACACGGGGCTCTACATCGCGGCCGTGGTGCTGCTCAACCTCGCCTGCGTGCCGCGCGAGAAGATATGGCATAGGTGGATACCGGGGACGTGCCTCGATATCGGCAAGGCCAACATGGCCATCGCCTCGTTCGATCTCGTCTTCAACCTGCTCATCCTTCTGCTGCCGCACATGATCATCTGGTCTCTCTACCTGTCGATGCGACAGAAGATTGCAGTTTCGGTTATTTTCTCCGTGGGCATGATGTACGCTTCTTCCCTCCCTTCCCCTCGCGCTTCCCTGGGAACTTCGATGTGATGCTGATGTCTCAGAACCTGCGCTTGCTCTGCCGGTCGAGTCCACTCCTCCTATACATTGTTACACCTCTCGGACGATACGTACAACTACTCGGCCCATCTCCTGTGGGGCATCGCAGAGCTCACGACGGCGGAGATGGTGTTCTGCATCCCCACGTTCCCCATCGCCTACCGCGGCATCAGGCCTTACCTGCCGCTGTGGCTCCTCGACTGTCTGGGCCGGACGAAGAAGCACATGATACCGAGCCGGCGGGGTGCGAACAGGGCCATTCCGGGCGGAGGGGATCTGAGCAAGTACGCCAGGATGAGAGAAGCCAGCGAGGTCCACCTCAACACGCTGACCCCGGCGAAGCTCACGCGGGTGAAGAGCAAGCATGCGCGCCCGCTGCCGACGCCCGGGCTCGGGGGCATTCTGTGTACGACGGAGATCGAAGTCGAGGTCATAACCGAGGAGAGCCCTTCCTTCCCCGTTCAGCACCCGGGCCAGCATACGGCCACTCCTTGGGTCAAGCACGACAAAGGGGAGCAGTACCCGCCGTCCTTCATGTGAAGCCACATGAGGATTTCCAAGGCGAGTACGAGATCCGAGTATTTCATCTAGAAGCCGGTGAATTTCTCATTGAGTGCATAGATATATTCCACTTTACATAGTTCTTTATTCTGTATGGACATATGAAATTACTGTGACGATGCTATCACTTCCAGGTTATACGACACAGTTGCGTAATTTAGTACAGCCTGCATAAGGTTATCAAGTTGGATTCCTGAGAAGCTATTGCTATCCTGTGATTCATGATACCATAGCAACTTCAGGCTCGGCCGAGTTTCTCGATTTCTTGATAACTCAATTCCTACCAGGGGCCGCTGTAAAGAAATTGAAGCTGGCCTCTATCGCTGCCTGTTCACTTACAGCAGTCATTTCTGGGTACATGACTCAAGCGTCTTAGCAAATGGCCGAAAATGGCCCCGAATATCTGTCAACTACGTGCTAAGTTGAACTTGTGAGAATCGAGCAATCTCGTCTTAGGCACGAAGAGGGGGAGTGATTATGTGCATCATGAGAGTTGCCCTCAGTATCATGGTGGTGTTGCGCAACTACATTGCACATGGACAACAGTGACCCAACAAGGGCGATAGATAACAATAGGGTGTTTTTCTTCTGGTCATTCCTCTATGGACCACATCCCACAGACTCTAGTGGCCATCACAAACTGAAACACCCAAAAGGTATTTCTTGAAGTTACTACTAGTGAGTCGAATTGTAGCAAAAATCTCGCAGTTGCAGAGTTTTCCTCCTTTCGTTGCCACGACTAAGGCCAAAAAGAGTCTGGAATCTTCAGATTTCGCGTAACGAGCTGTCACTGGGCTCAAGAAGCCTGTTGGGTTGAAAGTAATATCTTCTACCTTTAGTCAACCTGGAACCATGAATATTGGAGACAAGGCTCGTTGTTCCTCTTCGTCGTTCGGCGGCTTCTAGAACGTACTCGACCATACTGGCTAAATGATTCGTCTATAGGCTGCTCTCAGTTTTTGGGTCACTGTTGTCCATGTCCAATGCAATTACGCACAACCACCATGATAGGCTGCTCTCAGGAGTCTTTGAGGTAAAATCGGATATTATAAATACCCCGCGATATCTCAATGGTCAGGTGACCAGGTTGACGCCTGTAATCAGACAGCCATGAAACATAACCACGTGTCCTGTACATACACACTTATAGTGCAAACTGTTGGGTCGAAACCATCGCTATATTCGCCTCCCGAATGTGCCCATATCATGGCTCGTACTAGTCAAAGAGCTAGACGCTCTGTGAAGCCTTTGACGACCTGGACGCGCTTTTACCTACCGCGGGGTCAGGAGTGGCCGCTCTGGTCCGTAGACCATGACGATGTCCATGTAGGCCCGCTGGAGAGCGTGGCCGGTTTCCAAGGCGCATCACTGGGAAGAATGGTAGACAACCCCGAGCAGGCGGCCTACATCATCCGTGAGTGGAGTATATATTGGGCAATGCGTCGCGTCTTCCCCTTAATGGCTAACCTGATCGTGATACAACACAGAATGGGAAAACATGAAAGCCGTGAGGGACTTCCAGTGCTCTCCGGTCTGCACTGAGTTTCTGCGGAACCTCCCCCGAGCATGGCCCCTCATCAGCCTTTGTCGAGTCCGGCTCCACATTGGCAAATCTAACCCTAACCGATGCCTCACCATCGACGGCGCCGTCGCGATTCCTCATTTTCGAACACCTCACCCAAGCCGTTACATCGGAAGTGGAGGGCCGGATGACCTTGACCGCCTTCCTGATACCCCGCCAAGTCGATGATGTGTATGAGATGTGGAGTGAAAGGTTTGAATCAGTGTTTGCCGTCTTCATGCCTCACGGTTTCTACGAGTCTATAACGGATCATCCCATGTTTATCGATCGCTTTGCTGCCGTTTGGTTCAGGACACTCTCAGAGGACAACTGGGTGGAGGAAAAGTTCGGGAAGCTCGAGCAGACGAGCAGTGATGACCAGGGCCGGACAGTCTTCTGCCAGTTCCACTTATGGCCGCGCGACTGGGGTATCACGCCGGAGAAGGAAGCGGCGGCGGCGGCAGACCCCAAGTGGAGGGAGTCGTGGGATCAGGCTATAGCGGAGGTGATGCCTCCCGCAACTTCCTGGGTGCAAGAGCGTTGGGATGTCCAGGATGTTCCGCAGCCTCCTGAGCCTGAACTTGATCCGGAGGAGCTGTCGGAGTATGACAAGCAGCAAGAAATACTTAGGCAGGAATTCTTCAAGGCGCATGGCATCGAGAGCGATGAGGACTCTGAAGGTATGGCTTGAGGATGGGAGCCGATGGTTACTCGTTGGGGTCGATAACCCACATTCAACCCAAAAGCATATCACGTTGCTGGAGTTCGGAGGGTTGTTGAGCACCATTGATGGTATTGCAACCACTATCTTCGTTACTAGTACCACTACCCTGACCATCTCGGTACCCGCCATTACTACGGACAGCATCCCCTTCTCGAATTTGAATGTAACAACACCAGGTTCCATTGCCATCACCATATATCCCAGGGTAGAAGTTGATCCAGTCATTGTCACTTTGCTAGACGGGGATGGGGGCGAGACCACTCGAACATTCCCCCTTCCGCCTTGGCCCCTGATTGATGAAGGTCCCTCAACCGGTTATACCGATCCAGGCACCTTGTCCCCGACCAGTGGTTTGGAACTTCCCATGAGCACGACGTACTTTACTCCCGTCGGCAGCACAATCACGGTGCCCAGCGCCGCGGTAACGACGGTAACGTTCCCGGGCTCAACAGGAGCCGTCACCATAAAATGTCGGATCCTGCCTCCCGGAATCTACGGCCCCGGACCACCACCGACCGACATCCTCCGCCCACCCCGGAGACGTCGCTCACCCAGGGTCCCATCAACTGCTTCAACAAGGACGACTTCCCGGGCCACGCCGACCTCCAATCGGGCGACCAGGAAGATGGCTCGCAGGCCTTCAGCAAACTCCGGGGCGAAATCGGCGACGACGACACCCTCGGGCCTGGCGACGACCCCATCACGCTGCGTCGTACGGATGGATTCGCACGGCGTCAACTGCGATTATTCCTGCAGCTGGGTTCCCGGCTGCGTTAACTACTGAGATCAACCGGCAGGGCTTTGGTTTTCCGCCCGGCTCGCTGAGTCTCATCACGGCTTACTTGCTTATTCGGGAGGATTAAGTATACCAAGTGTAAGTGGCTTCCGCCAGGTCACCCTACTAGTTACGTGCCTTCTATAGTTATACGTTCCTGGAGAAGGGGCGAAGAAACTGACCTGACCAAGCATAACCTTTGCAGGCAACAATGGAGGTGTCGGTGGTTCATGCCAGGCTGGATGTCTCTTGTACACGTTCCAGGGCGGCCTGGGCGATGAAGACAGCGACCCGTGCGAGGATTTCGACTGCAGGGTCTGCGGGTCGCCGTTCGACGTTCCTCTGTGCCAGACCTGCTATGGGTACCTGCTCAGTACCTCTGCCGCTGGTTTGAACGCCAGCTCCGATGCTGGCCTTACCATCGTCGACAACCTCAGAAGCACCAATGATACATAGAGTATCTTCCGAAGAGTGCTATCGTAATGCTGCAAGCAACACGATAAAGCTGCCCAATTAGAATAAATGGAGAGTCCGAAATCATTCCTATAATTTGAACAATATATCAGCTCAGTTCCGAACACTTCGGGGACTTCGGGGCAAACAATTGTAACAACAATCTTCACCAGCCATTGCGTGCTCAAGCAGTATGGGCTCGGGAAAAATATATATATATGTACGCCCTCCCATGTCCTTGGAGCGTATGAGACCCAGCTTCCTTCTGGCTGGGTGGACGTATAATATGATTCTTGGTTTAGGGCATTTCGTGGCGCGACCGACTTCTTTAAGAAGGTTGTGCCATCAAAGTTACCTACCTAGGTATTGTTGGAGTATGGGGAGCACGTGATATTGGAGCATCCCTGTCGGAGTCACGTGCGGACCCATTTTGTACGACTAGTTGGTCTCAGGCTTGTGCCAGCCCCTTTCCTGTTCTTCTTCTTCATAATCATGCATTATCAAATCGACAAGAGAATTCAACGTACGTACTTACAGAGCCCTATCAACAGTTATGATTCTCCGGATTCCAGAAATGTCGATCTCTGGCCCCCCCTTCTCTGATACCAACGTCCTATCTCCTATCTGGTCATCATGGTGATGTTGCGCAATTGCATTGCATATGAATAATAATAACCCCAAAAAGGGCAAGAGGGAAAATAATGAGGATGAGGCCTCCGCGCAAGCTTCAATAGCAGTAAATACTTAATATTGGCGTGTATTTGGGTCCATCCTAAGGCTACGGCTGGAGCGATTTGCGTAAGTTCACCACGCCACAAAAATCTAATTTCAACCTGGAAAGGTTGTTGATCAGGAGGTTGCAAGTTTGAGCCTTTCCCAGGGAGCCAAAAGTGTAACCCAAAAGACGGATTTTGAGTTTGGGGATGAATGATCGTTCATTTCCTGCTTTCGAGGCTATTAAGAAGATGTTTATGATCTAAGTTCGCACTGCCACTTTGAATTTCAGCCTATGATTATTCTAATTCTCTCTCTAGGCTAGGGCTAATAGAAAAGGAAAAGAAACATCCGGCCAGAGGCCAGCATATCGGAGAAAGAGTCATTTGGCCAGAGACTTTACGTATTATATACTGAGATCCAAATAAGCACGTGTTGCTTATGGAATAATCGAAGCGATACTGCTTATCCGCTTATGCCCCTCCTGCTTATTCGAAAACCCATCTCTGAGTTATACGAATATTGTTGATAATCGTCACGCTAGCCTGTTTATCTAGTCATCATCGCACCCGAGTGCAGCGGACCGACAACATAGCTGTACACCTGGTCGCGAAACTCGGCGTCGTCGAGGCTGTAATTGGTGCAGTCGAAGTTACACTTCAGACAGCTGCTCACGGCATCGCTATATCGGTCGGACGCGGCGCATTCGACTTGATAGAGGATATCCTCGACCGTCGACTTCACCAGCAGGGGGTGTGTCCGCGTGTATCCCTGGCTTTGTTCGTTCTCGCCCGGGCACAAGCTGCTCAGGGGCTCGCAGAGGATGAGCTCGATCAGGAGAACGCCGAGCGAGAAGACCTCCAGGTTCTTGATGGCCCTGGTGGATGGAACAGCGCTCGGCGGGACAGATGGCAGAAGATGCCGCGTCACGTAGATTCGATCATAGTCCAGGGCACCATCCCGCTGGAAAAGGTACAAATTGTCACTAGTCAGCCTGTCGGGAATCCAAGGCGTGTCGTGCAGCTGGAGGAGACTGGAGGCAACGGTCGCGGCGAGATTGAGCAGTTGTGGTAGATTTGGACCTTTGTCCCGATCCTGAAGAGCCCCTGATTGCAGCAGGTCTTTGAGTGAAATAGCTGACCAATTGTCCCTATCATCACACGAGTTGATAGAAAATACCTCGAACTCATTATGCTCGGTTGCAGTGACGTCGATGACCTTTCCTATATATCCGCCTTTCGTCAAGGGTTGCTTTTGTGCAAGCGTACCACAAAGGTCAGTAAGATCCGGGGCGTTGGGGGTTGACAGCGTGGAGGTAGACAGAGTAGATGGCGGAAGGCAACTTAGAGTAGCTAAGGAGACAGTCTTGGTCATAGTCACGGACTTGGTGCCTTGGCCTTGGTTTATGATCTGTCCGAAAGTTTGGGCGAAAGCTACTCTTCTAGACTTCCGGAAGTTCTTGGGTTGTGTCATGAGAGCTGCTGAACGCTGTAAAGGTTTTGGCTGTGCTCCTGCTGCTGCTGTTACCAGTCTCATAGCGATCTCGTCCCAGGTCCAGGAATCGTTCGTTTTGCCTTTCCCCTTAATGTCTTTCAAGTCGTACGAGAGGGTGATATGTACATCTAGCGCCTTCGCCAAAGCATCGCTATAGTTTTGAGGGATCGAAGACGGTACGATCAGCTGTAGGTTGAGGCTATGGGAATCGGCACAACCGCATGAGAATCCAGAGCGGATGGCCCTGTGGATATTTCTGGTCATAGCCTGGAGGAAACCGAAGACTTTACTTTGGGAGCGACTGTTTTTCCTGGTTGCTAGCTTGGCGTAGGACTTGAGCAACCTCTCCAATTGGGAGTTCCGCTCGCTGAGCTGCTTGATGTGATCTTCGTACTCGGGCTTTCTCAGCGTGAATGCGATGCGTTTCAACTGGCGTTTGATGAGACCCTTATTTGCCACGCCGCCTTGGATGAACTGAAGGAGTCTAGTCAGTATTTAGACCTCTAAAGTGACGAAGGAGACGCGAACATTCTCCGTGTGATCAACAAGTTCTTCGTTGAGTATATCGATGATTGACTTCATCTGTTCGACATTCTTTTCGAAGATGGGAAGTGAGCTATGAAGCTTCAAACGCAGCTGTTTCTGGATGGCGTCGTCTTGCCACAGCTTCCCAAATGGGTCGGCCATCATGTCCTCTACTTGGTTGGACGGAACAACGCTGCCCACAAGTATCTCACAGTTATTCTGTAGCAAGCTCTGCTCCGTCTGAAGTCGTATGGAAACATTCTGGAGGACTTTTGTGTAACTTCTCCACGTTGTCACCTTATTGAGACCGCCTTGGTAGTGTTCCAGGGCCGATATGATCAATGGAAGAGTGCCAAGGACGACACCAACCACTTCAAGACCGGACATGATGACAGTTTGCTCCAGGGACGAATTGCAACTAAAGGGCAAGAGATTGGAAGTGCGTATCTAGGTACGCAACAAAGTAGTGCGGTCGGATTATTCAGCTGGTGAGGGGTACGAGGCTGAGTTGTATCAGTTGTAACCCTACGACGCAATATCGGTACTCCTCACCAAGACGACGAATAAGCTCGATTCCGATTTTTTATCTCGCCAAATGTCATTCTTCTGACACTTTATCCACAGCCGATACACATCTCAGGAAAATTAAAGGTTAGCACCACCCTAGAACCTGCTCTATATATTGCATACTAACATTCGAATAAGCAGCTATCGCTTATGGAACAATCTATATAATACGGCTTATCCAATCATCCCTCTCCTGCTTATCCGAATACCCATCGTCGATATGTCGCTTGCGGATTCTGTTGGGAAATGCATTCAACTGTTCCGATCGATCTGCACTCTGCCCTCGGACATTGAAGACAACAATGTGACCGCTGCACACCTTTCTGAGATTATCAACGATTCCGCAAGGTTTAAGCTGTGGTCGGGAAATATAGGGGCCCATCACAAGGGGAAAAGGTCGCTGGAGTACCGTTTAAGAGACTCGTCTCATATCCGTGGACAAGTGGCGAAGCTACTTGAGACGTTGACGGAGTCTCTTGAAGAAGGTATGTCTGGTCTCTCCATCTTCAAAGCTGATAGCGCGTGTCTGTTAATGACCGAGGTCTCTCCCACCCGCATATAGCTTTGGCAGTTCTCAGCGGCGAAACCCCTCCTTGGCTTGAAAGTGCCTCAGATGTGGAGGAAGATTCAGACGACGATTCGGTATCAGTACCTGATATCACGGAGCTCGGCTTCGAATCGGAGTTGGATCAGATATCGGATACCATAAAAAGGATGGTAGAGAGCCTTCTGAGGCTGTCCATGTCAATCCGAAACCCGGCACCTCACGATCGCTTCATGTCTGCAAAGGCCACAGACACGTCGGCATTCGAACCTTTCGACATCCAACATGTAATAGCGAAGTACCCCGAAGCCGACACGGCTCTTGCAGAGCGTCTAGGAAAATCTATATCCTTTAGACGACAGTATTTCACGTACCGAAAATCTCACCACGAGAAGCTGGTGGACGGCCTCGATTTCACATCAAGTAAGAGTGAAGAGCAGAGCACGCTGGCATCTTCTGTCCCTATGGCGATAAGGGATTCGGTAGTACCCGAGTCGATTGTTGAGGAGGAGTCAGATGGGCTATCTGATGCGGGTTTTTCTCAAACTTCATTCGCAACTACGATGCCTGGCTCCGAGAAGCTTCGAGTACCCCCCATGCCGAACCAGGCCATGGCCGGCCCCTTTGAATGTCCATTTTGCTATATGCTAATATCCGTCAGCACTACATATGAGTGGGAGTATGCACTTCATATGCGGCTGGAATAGTTGGTGATACTTGTCTTGCTGACTAGCAACGCAGGAGACATGTCTACAGTGACCTCCGCCCGTATGTATGTCTCGAATCAGACTGCTCGGCATCGAAAAAGGATTTTGAACGCCGTTGTGAATGGATGCAGCACTTCTTGCAAACACATGTGAGCATATATCGCGCCCCTTGCGCATTGTTGTCATTGGCACGGGGTATGTTAACCTCAGTGTTGTAGTGGATAATGTGGGCATGCCCCTATTCTTGTCAAGAATCTTGGCAATCTCCTGCAGGGTTGAAAGAGCATATACAACGAACCCATCCAAGTACTGGATCAGGGGATGAGCTCGACTCTGTCGTGGATATGAGCCAGCGGACAAGATCGCGGAACCAAGAAGTGGAATGCCCTCTTTGCCGCCAAAAAATGAATTCTTTAAGCCAATACCAGCGCCATGTGGGGCGTCACCAGGCTGACCTGGCCCTATTTGCCCTTCCACAACTGCCATATGATGCAGAAGATGAAGATGGAGGGGATATCTCCGTCGCAAGCAGTGTCTCTGGTGAAAGTGAAATAATGAGTGGTGACGTCGATATGGCCAGTCTCATACTCCGTGAAGCCAAAGATATAAACGAAATCACTCGCATAATCAGAGCAGGACTGACAACGCAGTTATTAATCGAGGCAGGCGCCGATTACCGCGCTGGGGTGGCGACTTCGAAGCAGGAACAAGAGGGCCAATACGAACGTACTCCCACACCTGAAGTGGAGGAGACGAACGACACTCTGATCCATTCCACCGCGGGAGAAAATGAAGGCCTAGGGGCTCTCGGTGATTCCAAGCTTCAGCACCGCTACCAACCCCCTGCGTCTTCGACTCTTCCTGATAACTCTCTTTCGACCATAGACACAGCTGTGGATTCTATTTTCAGCGGCGTTCATGATGAGAAGGACGACGAGCGTATAATATGTTTCAAAGACCGTAGAGACACTGCCTCTTCGGTTTTAGCAAACCACAGTGAAAGGCGCCGGCCAGTATATGTTGAGAGCCCTTCGTTTCCTGGAAGACCCCCTACGAGATACATTATACCTCCGAGCGTGCCTTCTAGCTCCGGGTACATATACGAGCCGCCGCGGTACCGCGAGGATATTGTCGATGACCGCGATCGAGTAGTGACCGGACCAACTATTAATATCGAGACCCGCAAGGAGGAACTGCACAAACATCGTCACCACCGTCGCAGCTCATTATCCAAAACGAGCTCTCCCGAGAGCAGAGAAGGGCGGCGCCAGCGACGCGACGAGGATGCGGAGCGCTACCTCTCCGAAAAGGTCAAATTCGTCATAGAGGGTGATAAATCCCGCGACTCTATTCCGAGTCCTGGAGCTAGTATGACGGAAGTGGATCAAGATCCCATACCTGACATAGCTCGTGAGGGTACCAACCAGGAAAACACTCACGATCCTGTTGAGCCTGAAAGTTACTCCCCAAGCTGGCGTGGGTCATTCTCTGCAAGATCGGCAGGTACAACAGATGCTGCTCAAGGCAGCGGAACCGAAGCTTAAGGTGACAGAGATACCCATCCTTTGTGGGAAGGGTATAGAATCCACGTTCCTGATACACCCTGACGGCGATTCTACTTATATCCACCACGTGCAGAAGACGTACGAGTTCGTTTTAGGCACGTCATCATGAACGACTACCTCCTTTCAGCACAGAGGAGCCGGACTTGAATGAAGACCAGGGCTGACATTTGTGTCATTCCAACAACTTGGAGAGCGACCATGATTATCGTTGGAGGCTCTTGCTGCAGCGAAAGGGGGCCTACGATACAGGGTCCTGAGGTGAGGTCGCCTGGGAGTGTGGATCTTGAGGGCCACAGAGACTGCCTGGATCTTCAGCGTCAAGAGGCATGCCAGCCGTGATGATGATATCTTACTCATCTGTCCCGCCACTTACATGTAGGAGATATGGTGGGAAAGTTTCACCAAAATGACGGGTGAAGTCCTATGAATTAAAAGTTCGGCTCGCCAGCTCGCCTCAGCCACAAGTGCCAAGTCCGGCCACACCGTTTCTTCACTCGGATAAGTAAACCGTTTTTTTAGCATTGTTTTATGCATATCCACGAATAATGCATATTCCTTCTTTATGAGACATTTAGGCATAAATTGCAGTCCATGCCATATTTTATCTCATCCCATCCCCTTAAAAGCAGCGCTGCTTCTGTCTCGGGACTAAGGTCAAGTAGCTAGGTAGTCTGCATCAAATAAACAGATAGATACCCGCCCCTTGTCCAAGCAAACGTGGCGTGCTTGCAGGGAGGGGGAGGGGCACTATAAATCTGCACGCCATTAAAGCTATAGAAAGTTTATCGATTTTATTTTATCTAGGTACGCCCCCTTTTTTACCTTAAAGCTATTTTATCTTATTATCGTTAAACCTTTAAAATATTATAAAAAAAAATAGCTATCTTTTATATTTTATTTAGCTTTTAACGTGGGAAAGATAGCTTTATAATATTTAACTCGGGGAAAATAAATATTAAATTTATTTAATAGCTAATATTTAATATTATAAGGCTATTTTTTTATTATTATATTATTTAATATTATATTTTATATTTATTATAATTTTTATTAGTTTATTTTAATAAATTATAAGTTTAAATTTTATAAAATAAATTTAACGTTATAAAAAAATCGATTTAAGTTTTTATTATTAAAAAAAGCTAAAATAATTTTATAATAATATAAAATTATATAAATAAATAATTTTTTATATAATTATAATAATAAAATATTAAAAAAATTTATTTTATTTAAATTAAAAACGAATAATTTTTAAATTTTATAAATTAAAATAATTTTTATTTTTTAATTATTTATAAATATAATATTTTATATAAAATTAAAATAAATATTTTTTAAATATAAAAAATAATAATTATAAAATTATAACTTTTTTTAATAAATACGATTTTTTTAATAATTATATTTTAATTATTAAAATAAAAAGCTTTAATAAAAAAAAACGTTAATAAAAAAAATAAATTAAATAAATATTATTAAATAATTTATTATCTTTTAAATAAATTTAAAAATAGCTTTTTAAAGCAATTAATTTATTTTTATTATTTTATTTTAAATTAGTGATTTTTTTTTTAATATTTTTTATATTTATAAGCTTTAAAATAACTTATTTTATTAAAATAAAAATAAAAACGAAAAAAGCGAAATAATTAATAAAATTAATAATATTTAAAGCTTAAAAAACGTGATAAAAAGCTCGAGTAATTAATTAATAAATAAATTATATTAATTTTTTAATTATATTTATTTAAAAAACCCTTATAATTAATAATATATTATATTTTTAATAAATTATTAATTTAATATTAATAATTTCGATATTAAAATATAAGCTATTAAATTTATTAAATTAAAAGCTATTTTTAATAATATTTTAATATTAAAAAATAAAGGATATAATTAAAACAAATTTAATATAATATTATATAATATTATTTTTTTAAAAAAAAGTGAAAAATATTTTATTTAAAGCTTTTTAATAACTTAAAATATTTAATAAAAATTATAATATTATAAATTAAAATTATTATATTAAATTAAAAATCTATTAAAAAATTATAAATAATAATTTTTTTTTATATATTTAAAGCATATTTAATATTATTATTTAATAAAAATAAAATATTAATAGCTATAAAAACGCTTTTTTAATATATAAATAACTTAAAAATTATTTTTAATAACGTAATATAAATTATTTATTAGATTTTTTATATAATTTAATAAAAAAAAACTTTAATATAAATAAAAAGCATTAATAAATATAATAAATATTAGATAAATATTTATTAAATAATAAATTTATTATAATTTATTTGGAAAATATTAGATTAATTAAGATATTTATAATATATAATTAATTTAAAAGATATTTTTAATGTTTAAAAAACTTTTATAATAATTAATTATATTATTATAAATATTAAATTTAAAAATATTATTATTTTAAAAGATTTAATATTTAAGGCTAAAAATTATTAAATTAAATTAGCTAATAATATTAAATATAACGTTTTTATTATAAATATATATTATTTTAATAATATTTATAAAAATAACGAAGTTTATTTTATTAATAAATTAAATAAAAAAGATGTTTTAATAATAATAATAATAAAACCTGGTTTAAAAAATTAAAGCTTAATAATTATATTAATTTTTTTTAAAAGGTTTATTTAATATATAATTAAATAAAAAAGGATATTAATTATAATAATATTATATATTAATATTAATAATAAAATAAAAATAATAATAAAAATAAAATATATTTTTAAAATAAATTAAAGCTTATTAAATCTAATAATTATTTAATTATTATAAAGCTAAAAAGCTATTATATAAATTAAAATAAAATAATAAAACATTTAATTTTAAGTTATTTATTTGAATTATTTTATTTTAAAAAAGCTTATTTTATAAATATAACTAAACTTTTTAAAAATATCGAAATAATAAAATTAAAAATATTAATAAAGCTTAAAACTATTAAATTTTTTAATTAGCTTTTCGATCTTAATGCTTTAATTTATATTTATTATAAATAATAAATATTCGATAATTATTATTTTTTTAAAACCTTATTAAAATAAAAAAAGTCGGAAAAAAAGCTATAACACTAAATATTAAAATAATAATTATTAATATTTAATAAAAAAATAATGTTTAAACATTTATATTTTATAAAATATTATATTTATTTTATATAAAATTTAACCTTATTTTTATCGAGAGATTTACGATAAAATCAGGTTTTAAATATATTTAAAATAAATATAAAGCCGAAATTAATTTTTTATTTTTAATTAAATAAAGTAAAATATTAATATTTATTAAACGATTATATAATATATTTTAACTTTTAAAATATTTTATCGTTAAAAGCTTTAATAAATAATAACCCTTTATTAAAAAATCCGAAAGTATTTATATAATAATAAATAATATTTAATATATATTATTATTATTATTATATTAACATTTATTTTATATTAATTTTAATAAATATTAAAAAATAATAAAAATTTAAAAAATTAAAATTATTAATAATAATAAAATAATAGCTTATAAATCTTACGTAATAAAAAAATATATAAAATATAATAATATTAAAGTTTTTAAATTTATAAATAATATATTAATTTAAAGGGCCTAATTTTATTTTTTATTTTTATTAATAAAATCTTTTATTTATTAATTATAAATAATATAATAAAATTATGAAAAGTTTATTTATTAAAATAAAAGTTTAATATAAAATATTTTATCGAATTTAATATTTATTAAATTAAAGCTTAAATTAATATAAAAATTTAAGCTTATAAAATTAATAATAAAAAAAAGTTTAAAAATAATAATATTATTTTTTATAATAAAAAGTATTTAATTAAAATATATCATATTTTATTAATTTAAATAAACGGGGCTTATTAAAAGATTTTATAGGATTTTTTAAGGATTTATTAAAATTATTTATAATAATTTAAATCTTTTATTAAAATTTTAAAAAGAAATTTTTAAAATAATAATATAAATTTAATAAAAGATATTAAATAAAAATTTTAATAATATATTATTATATAAAGCTTAAATAAAATAAAAACTTAAAATTAAATATTAAAAACTTTTAAATAATAAATTTTATAAACTAGTTTTACAAATAATTTATTCGAAAAAATTAAAAAATCGCGCTAAAGTTTTTATTTTAATCGGTTATAATATAAATAATATTTATAAAATATAAAATATATTAATAAAAGTTATTTAATAAATAAAAAAAATATATATCGATAAAAACGTATTATTAAATTAATTATTAATATTTATATTATTTATTTTAAGTTTTAATTTTTTAGCATTTTTTTGCGCTAAAATAATATATTATTATATTTAATTATAATAATATTTATAGGTTTTAATAAAAAAACTTTTACGCTTTAAATAATTTGCTATATAAATTAAAACGAGGAATTAATAAATTTAATTATTAAAATAATTTATTGAATAATTGTTTAAAAAATAAAATAAAAAAATTTATAACGTATAAAAAAAATAATTTAAACTATTTTACGATTTATTTAATAATTAATTTATTATAAATAAAACGATTAATTAATTTAAAAACGAATTATATTTAAAAACGATATTATAAAAATACTTTTTTTAAATAACTTTAATTAACGTATTTAAAAGTTAAAATTTTTAAAGATTAAAAATATAAATATTATTATAATTTATAATTAAATTTAAAAACCTTTAAAATTTTAATATTATAATATATTATAATAAAATATTAAATAATAGCGCGTATTTTTTAAAACTTAAAAATTATCGAAAAGCTTATTAATTTAATAGTTAAAATTATTAAAAATAAGCTATAAACAATAAAATAAGCTTTATTAAAAAAACGATATTTAAAAATTATAAATAATCCTAAAAAATTATATATATTTTTTAATTAATAAGTTTATAAAATAAAATTAATATTTAAAAACGTTATTAATTATTATAAAATATATTTTATAATATAAGGTTTTAAATAAAAATATAATATTAATTATATTAAAACCTTTATTTTAATAATTTAATAAAAAATTTATAAGATATTTTTTATATTAATAGCTTTTTATAATTAAAAAATCAAATAATTAAATGTTAAAATTACTTTTTTTTATAAGGATATTAATAATAATATATATTTTTATTTTTTTTAAAAATATATTATTTTAAAAAAGATTTATAAGTTTAAAAAAGCTTTATATAGCTTAAAATAAACACTTAAAATTTAGTTTAATATTTTATTCGCTTTTTTAATTAAATTTAATTAAAAATATTTATTATATAATAAAGCTATTTTTTTAAAAAGTATTTAAACGCTAAATTTAAAAAAAAAATATTTTTATTAAATATTATTTTTTTATATAACGCTATTATTAATTAAAAATTCTAAAAATAATTAATAATTATAATTTTAAGCATTAAATTCGAATATTTTATATTTTTTTTAAAAAAATTTAAAGGCTATTTATTTTTAAGCTATTTTTAAAAAGTTTAAAATAAACCTTAATAATAATAAATTCGTAAAAATATATATTAATAATAATAAAGTTAAATAGCTTATTAAAAATCTTATTTATTATAAAAAAACTAAATATATTCGAGTAAAATATTATAAAATTAAAAAATTAAAAAAAGAAAGATTAATAAAAATAAAATAAATGCTTAAAATTAAAAACCTAATAAATATAAAAATTAAAGCTTTATTAAAAATAATTTTTAAAAAATAAAAGAAAGCTATTAGCGTAATATAAGTTTTTAAAAATGTTAATATAAAAAAATTATAAAATTTTTAATAAAAGTTTTTTATAAATAATAATAAACTATTATTTTTTATTTTTAAAAACCTTTATTTTATTTTAAAAAAAAAGATATTAAAAAAGGTATTATATTAAAATAATTAAAATAAACGTTATATTTTAATTAATTATTAATAATATATTAAAATTACGTTTAAAATAAAATGTTAAATTTATTTAATAATTAAGGTTTTTAATATAAAAATAATACGTGATTAAAAGTATTTTTAGTGGCTAATATTTAATATTATAAGGCTATTTTTTATTATTATTATATTATTTAATATTATATTTTATATTTGTTATGATCCTTATTAGCCTATTTTAATAGTAGATATTGTTTATATGATACGCACTTAGGAGGATAAGGAATACTTACGCTCGCTCCTTTGACGTCGTTCGCCTCGCCTCGCATCGCATCCCTCGCTACGTAGAATACCTATCAAGGGAAGACCGTTGATCCCCAACATATCACATCTCAAAGCCAGGCTGGGAAAGAAAAAGAACCCATCCAAGAGACCAAGACATCCATCCCTTCCATAGTCAACAGGTAAACCAGTGACTCCAGTCAGTCAGTGATCTCACTCATTCCTTACTCCCAACTCCCACCACTTCCCAACCTCACAACTTGGAATCTTACTCCAGGTCTTTACTTTCTACGATTCAAGTGTTTCACCCCATCTGTTGGTGATGACGATGACATCATTTTTCAACAGCCCCAAACTGCCCCTCCCCCGGGCACATACATACCTACCTAGGTAGGTAGGTACATACCTTATCCACAGGAGAACTTACGAAGGAAGGACGGAAGGAAGGATGAGCGAGCAGGTAGGTAGGTTAGTGCGGTCCCCTGGATCTGGCTGAACACGACCATCATCGTCATCAATCAATACAGGAGAGATGGATTCACAAGTTTCTTTTGTCTCGCCACCGCGTAAAGCGTTTTTTAAGGGAAAAAGAAGAAAAAAATCACGTATCTCCCAAACAAAACCGATGTTGTATGTAAGTATGTTTGTAGGCAGGATAGGTATGTAGGTAGGTAGACCTCTCTCTCTCTCCAGGGTCTCCGCGCGGTTCAAGATAAGAGTAAGTAGGTACCTAGGTAGGTAGTCCGGACCATCATCCAAGGGGATCCGATGGAGCAAATTCCCACCCAACCTGACGATCTGACAGGTATCAAGCAAGCAAGATATGCCAATTCAATGGGAGTGGACTAGCCTGGCGGCTTCTCAATTCTCATGCTCAGCTTCCTCACTGCGGACGTATTAATTGTGAACCACCCCCGGTCATGTCATCCTCTCATCGCTACCTGCTTCGCTTTTTTTCCAGTTCTCGTGAGAAAAAAAGGTCATTTTGCTCCGACCCTGAGAAGAATCACATTTTAGATCCTCCAGCCCGAAGCGGAAACTCCCAACCAACCGTACCGTGGCCGCAGTGGTCGCAGTGGCCGCAGTGGTCGCAGTGGCCGCAGTGCGAGACAAAAGCAAGAGATTTCTCGCCGACCCCATGGCTACGTACACGCCCACTTCAGTCCAGCTTCTTAATAGAAACTCTCCACCATGGTATCCTTCATCCTACCGCCGATATTACCGGGCGCGGCGCCCTCGCCGAGTCTAAAGACGCTCTCGATGACGCTGAGTTCCGTAGCCGTAGTGTCGAGGCCGGTGACGGCGAGCCAGTCATTGACGACCATGCCGGCGCCGACGACGTTGCTGCCGCGGTTGACGCTGCCGGCGACGAGGGGCACCTGCAGCAGGCTGCTCAGCTCGTCCTGGTCCTGGATGCTGGTCTTGGGGTGGACGAGGCCGCCCTGGTTGCTCAGGCTCATGTAGCTGCCGACGAGCACGTTGTCGGCGATGGTCTGGCGGAAGACCTCGACGCCCAGGACGTCGGCGATGATCTCTTCCGTCTCGCGCTCCAGGTCCGGGTGGATCAGGGCGATGTGGTCGTTGGTCACGATCACGTTGCCCAGCGCCGACAGCCGCTCCTCTATCCGCTGTATCTTGATCTCGTCCGGTAGGGAATTCCGCAGGTGCTGCAGCTCCTGGTCCGTCGTCGAGGTCGGTACGAGAAGGCCTTTGCGGTTTCTGCGGTAGGGGAGGGGGTTCGACGGTCAGAACAAGAAAGAACGTACACGGAAGAGGGGTATATAGGGAGGAGGGTGCTCACCCTGCTGTTAACCTGCCGATAATGCGCGTGCCGGCGATGGTTGTGCGGCAGATGGGGATGACATCTTGCAGTTCGGCTTCAAAGATACTGTAACGAGCCGGCATGTCAGTCTCGGAATTATGCCGCTCCAGCTTCAGCGGCGATGGGCCGGCCGTACCTGTAGAAGTTTTCGCTCGCGCCGACGGCGGTCAAGGCATAAGAATTGGTGAGTGTTGAGAATACGCCAACCCTAGAATTAATTACATGGTGAGCTCTCTTGCTTGGCGGGGTCTTTTTTTTTCTTCTTCGTGTTTTTGGCGGGGCTCTGCTTACTCGTTGGAGTTCTCGAATTGTGCGCGGACCGCCATGATTGTGTCTAGTCTTGTGTAGTTTCGTGACAGATGGTGGTAGTTGGAATAGTGACGGAGTATGAGTACGACTACAAAGTACTTTCGCCTCGAGATTTGTAAGTGTCGGATGCTTTCGTTTTGTTTGTGTGGTCTGGTGGGATAAAGAGCAGCTCGAGGAGGATTGTGATGAGGTCTTCGCGGGGCTATCTAATGTACTATGTAAGCTGGTAAGGACTTAAGCATACATGTAGGTATGAGAAAGGTCCCTTGTGGGGCACTTGGTTTTCTTGGTACTCTTCGTAAAGTACCTGCATAACCCAATTTCTCAGCTTCTATCTATCGTGTGACTACCTAGGTAGACTCTACCTAGGTAGAGTTTAGACTATCTAGAGTACTTGATGACTCAATTCTGAGCTTTGCATTGCCACATCCAACGATGACTCCGAGTCTCAATTTGCATGCTTTGGCGCTAATGAGGTTACTCCGTCGCAGATTCGGCGATGATTCATTTTCAATCATCGACGCAGTTTGTCACCCCGAGCCGCAGTTCATTTCTTCTAACTATTTTCAGCAGGTCCCATGAAGAGGCCCTACTTTCGAAGAGCGGCTGTAACTGTATAGTAAAACATGGTAAATGTGAATTGAAAAATGAAGAGAACGCAAGTTCGTCGACTCATCTTCAGAGGTGGATTTCTCTGCCCGTCCGTCCAGTCGCGCAATGCGCTCGAAAAACCTCCAACCGTCCACTCTCCCCCCTAGACTAACTATCCCATCACTGTATATTACCCTCAGGCTTATCAGTGCACTCAGGCCTGCCGACAGCGCACCCTTGATATCCGAGACAGGAGAGCGCGCCGTTTATATTATGAACGAAATCATCTGTTTTATATTCGTATACATACTGCGCGTCAGCCCCAGTTCGACTCGATTCGACAAAACCCCAGACCGCGAAGCCGGGGCCCATGAGGCTTTCTTTCTGTATGTGGACCGGTAAAGAAAAGGCAGATAGATAGATAGATAATCGCATCATCACTCACCGAGCCACACCGTCGCCAGACTCATACCACTCGGGCTCGTACACTTGAATATCGCCAGCGAGCTGTCCTGGCCCGTGGCAAACGCGCCGTCGCTGCACGATGCGCCGAAATTGCCGTCCTTGATGACCGCGAGACCGCCGTTCTGGACGCCGAGACAGCTATGCGAGGGCGATGACTCTGGATCAGTTCATGTTGGAGAGGTTTCTGAGTCTCATATGGTAGTGATAGGGCCGTCATGCTGTGTGGGAAAGGGGGCGCGGGGTTTTGGAAAGAGAGATGATTCCATCTATCGTGGAAGGTCCCGATAGAAGTAGTTCGTGCGGATGAGTTGAATATGATGAGCTGAATGATCGAAACGTACTGATTCAGATTAAGCACCGAGTGCCACAGTGCGCCGTTCTCCGCGTGGCAATAGGCCAGAAGCCAGATGTTGGTTCCCTGCTGCGTGAGCGACCAGCGGTCGCAGGTTGCCACAAAGCTCCTGCTGACCGCGCCGCCCGGCTCGCTCTCGGAAACGGGGGCCGCGGGTGCGGCGGCGGCATCAGCTCCGGCGAGGCCGGAGATCAAGAGGAGGAAGCGGATTATCTGGACCATTTCGTCGGGGGTGATAAGTCTGGTGCGTGTCAGGTAGGTGGGTTTGGTATGATATGGCGGCTCAGAGCATTCTGCTGTTGCGTAGTAAAGTCACAGAGATAGAGAAAGACAAGATTGGCGAATATATAGAGAATAACAGTATTCTGGATTCGAGATATCCCAGTTCACTTGTCGAGCTTATGGGATGGAAATCTTTTGATTGGATATCTTCTAGTAATAGCACTCGTGGCACTTGCAAATATTAGTGAACACAAGCCACGGCAGGACAAGCAAGATGATCATCTCTAACTATATGGTATCAGCATTTCTCGTTGGAAATTGATGTATAGTTGGGATGAAGTATATCGTCGCATACTATCTACCTACTTAGGTACCTAGGTTACCGTGCAGGAGTTTACTATCTGGTCTCTGTCCGACGATTCTGGTCCCACGGATCTATTGAGTCTATGACATGGATATCAAACTTGCTGTGGACAAAGGATTTCTCAGGAAGATACATAATATCACTGGTTCATGTAGAAGATTGCCTCGAGGCAAAAGCAGTCAACGCTGCCGATGTCGAGATCGGACCATTTGGTTCAGGAGAACACCCCCTAATCTCAGTTTGCATAGGCACGCAGACGACAGCACATAAGACGAGACGCATTGCCTCCACCAGCCAATCCTACTGTTTCACATAATATTACGTGTTCTCTTGTTTGCTCATTTCCCCTTCCTGAACTGGATTAAGACGGAGAGTATGGAAATGTCTAACTAGAAGATCGAGCCACTGGTGCGGCGGGGGTATTATCCAGCACATGAATCTTGTGTCACCTGCCAACTGAAAATCCGTGTCCTTTCTAGCCCTTCGAACGGTATAATGGACGAATCCGACTATCCTGAAGCTGCAGGCTTCGAGAATCAATGCTCGGACCCTTGCGCAGGAGGATGGGCCGACCTTTGGCCTCTGAATGTCAGGTAATATCTGGTAGTGTCTCCTGAACGCCATCCTTCCAATACGTACAATACAACGCCTCTGCTCTACATACCGTTACCCGGCATCATTTGAGGCTGGCCCATGGCGACCATCTGCGTGGGGTCGATTTGGCCCATGGGCTGCGCCATGGGTATCGGGTTAGCAAGCTCCAACTGAGCTCTGCCAAGTTTCCCTTCAGGATGCATTGGGTATACGTTCGCCTCCATTTTGTTGCCGTCAAAGACAACCATGTTCTGAATTGGTTGCTGGTTTTGGCCGAGGACATTGATAACATCTTGCGCTAATTGCCCCCCAAGAATTGCAGTAACAGGCGCAATCTCACTTCCAATATTCTGCAAGAAACTCCGAAGGAATTCAGATCGAAGGGTTTCGGCTGGTAGCGACAGCAGCTGGTGGTTGTGCGTTGCGGATCTAGTGAAAGATTCAAGGTCCTGTTTGTTGTGCCCCGGGTTGCGATCATGCAACTGCTGGAACGCCCAGAGTGCACGAAGGCAGGATAGTACTGGAGTGACAGCCCTCAAGCGGCGTTTGGACTTCAGATATTCTGCAGGAAGCACACTAGTTTCCGAAGCTAGATCCCACGTAGAATACAGCTCTCTCTTGCCAACTTTCTCGACCGTCTTTCCACCCTCTTTCTGAGTTTTCACTTCTGTAACGCTTCGAGTTCTAGACTCGGGTTTCACTTCTGTGATGACATTGCCTTTGTCGCGCGTCAAGACATAATCATGCTCGATCAGGTCACAGAAGATGTAGCCGTATAGGCCGTGCGTACCGGCCGCGTAGAACTGACGAGCATGAAGTCGGGTGGCCGTGTTGATGAAGGCGAGTAAAGTCGGGTTCAGGTCAGTGGCGATGACTATGTCGTAAGCAGCGAAGTATGACGCGCCTTTGGTCATGATGCTTCCCGAATCAGGGTATACCTTGACTCGTGGGTTCATCTTCTGGATCTGGACGGCAGCGGCTTCAGCCCTGTTCTGGCCGATATTTTCTTCCGAGACGAAGAATTGGGCTCCCATATCGGCTTCAGTAACTCTCTGATCATCGATGATAGTCAGTGATCCGATTCCTGCAAGAACAAGATTCTTGGCCACCTCATTGGCCAATGCCTTCATGGTAATCAGGAGAATGTTTGCGTTCTGGATTTTCTGTTGTGCCTGCATACCCCACAGACGGATCTGTCTGTCGTATAAGGCAATTTCATCTGAGCAGCTATGTTAGGTAGAGAGGTCAACGGAGCACGAGGGTAGACTTTCCTGCAGATACGCTGTTTCCGTTGGCTGGCTGAGCATTGGCCGGCTGAGTATTGGCTGTGCCATCGGGTGCAGACACTTGCGGATTCATAGGCATCATCATGTTGCGAATTGCAAAGGCGCCGTTGCTCTGTTGTAGAGGTGCAAAAGTGGTGTCTTGGTTTGGGAACACAAGCCCATTATCTGGAAACTGCTGCTGCTGTGGCTCAGCTGGCAATACACTAGCAGGAGCGACAGGCTGCTGAGCAGATGGGTTGGTACTATCCTGCTGAGTGTGACCTGCAGACGATGCGACAGTCTCAGTGGGTTGCTGCCCAGGGACAGTGTTGTTCTGTTCTTGACCTTCCATACTGCAATGTTTCTTGGTCCTGAATGAAGTTGAAAGAATGGAAGGTTGAGACAGGACCGAAGAAGTGAGAAAGGGAAACAGTCGTGTACAAGATTGGATCGCAGATATGTCGCAGACATGCATCCAACGAATAAATGAATAAGTCCTCAAGATGGCAGGTCGTGTTTGAATGTGATGAATTCGGTGACAAGTGGTTCAGTGGACGTGGGTGGATGTCACTCTGGATGGCCCAGTTGATGCTCGGGTTGTTGTGCCAAGACGAGATGAGATGACTTGTCGAAAGAAATGAACACACAACCCTGAGGCAGCCCTTGATATGGATGTATCTGCAGGATGAGAGTACTGACAGCAGCATCAAATTGAGATGGTTATCAGGGGAGCGAGATGACCTTTTAATGCATCTCGCTGCAGTCCTGGGCTGTTGGCTGGTCGCTGTTTGTTGTCTGCCTGATACGATGAGATGGGGATATGGATATGATGGATATGTTTTTGAGCCTTGTCCGTCGCCTCGTCTGGAGAAGGCCGACCGCTGGTCTGGTGCTGGCTGGGTATGTACTTAAGTATCTAGTATACATATGTAGATATCGAGAAGTACCTACATAACTAGGTATGTACCTTAAGTACCTAACCGTAGGTGCCGGTAGCAGCAGCAGCAGTAGCTTGGGGGCGGTCCAGGCTACCGGGCACTAAACTTGCAGACTTACCTCAATTGCTCCAGGGCTTGGACGCACGTGAGGTCAACGAGGTTAACGGTGAAAGGATCACACAACAATGAGTCCTTTGAGATCCTCCAACGTTGGCCCAGGTGGAACACCAGAATCACCAATGAGGTAACAGTCACCCAAAGCATTCAATGTTCAATGGATGCTGCTACCTACTTAAGTACCTAGGTATCTAGGTAGTAATAGCTTGAAGGTAGAAGGTGCTAGGGTAGGCTCATGCTAAAGAGATACATCCAATGGGCTTCAAAGTACCTAGGTATCTGGTAAGCTCCAGAACCCTGGATCCAATATCAACCCTCCATGTCTCCCTGCGAAGCTGCAAGATGACTGGAAGTACACACTAACAATAAATACCGGGAAACAGTGACCCCCGCCCCCCTACGTAGCCTGAAGGTGCACATGTGTACCTACAGGGGATTGACCCCGCTAAATGGAACCTCCATCTACGCAGTAAATTCCAACGTTCAAATGGATGTCCTTTCACCTTCCGCCTTTCACCTCTCACCTTACAGAGTCTAGGTACACTTGCGCAAATCCCACCGCCGTGGAGTTCCGCTTCCTTTCTTCCAACTACAAGTGCATACGTCCTTCTTCGAAAACGTACATATCCACCATTCTGTTGTCGACCTCGCGCCCTGTGCCCTTTAATCTAGCCTCAAGTAAACTTCTTGAAACAAATATAGCACCCAACGTATCCGTACCCGATATCGTATCATTCCGATTCTCGAACTGCTCTTCTCTTATTACCACTCTGTCTGGCCTTGTTGTATTACGCCACGCCTGCCTGACCTGATCGCCATCTTGTGCCTCAACCTCCCAACTGCCCATATCTCTTTGTCTCTTCATGGTGAGTATCAACTTTTCGTGATGCTCGTCGCCATGCTAGATTCATTGTTTCCTCCTCGCCCCCTCAAGACCGGGGCGAAGGAAGGGCTGAGTGCTGCGTCATACCTTTCCAACCCGCTGTCCGAGTAGTCCAGCACAAACGATGCTAACGAGACGACCTGATCTCACAGTCGGGCGATAACTCAGGGCGGTCGACGAATCCACCAAGCTCATATGCTGACGAGATAATCCGGTCTATTCTCGATGACAACGCCTCACCTAGAGATATCAGTCCCTCTGGCGAGTTATATCGGGTCATAGAGCGCTGGCATTCCCACCGTCCCCCCGCCAGCAGCGCACAAAGGGAGCTGGTCCGAAATCACCTCCGACGTTGGGCTTCACGCTCTCCACCAGGGAACAGCATATCCTCCGAATCCAACTCGGCCCAGCATCGTAGATCCTCGAGGGATACCCAGCCTTCTGGTTCGTCTCCCTTGTATAACCTCCCCCCACCTGTCTCGTCACTGCCTCCATTGCGGTCTATGAATACCAGGTCCGCTCGACCGTCAGCCATGTCAAGCTCTGGAACCTCGGGCGACCGCCAGAACCGGGTACGCTTGTCTGATCGGTATTCGGGGAGAAACCGCGCGGAATACGAAGGTCGTAATGGACAAAACGAGGATGAGCTGCGGCCGTGGGCACGTGGTGGGCGCTCCGTGGGTGTGCAGAGCCCTCGATTCGGTGAAATCGGTCTGGATAGGGATGGGGATCATACACGCGAGAGCCACGATCCCCAACTTCTCGCCTTGCTCGACTTCACAGGTCATTCTGCGAATCACTACTCCGAGCTTTCGTTTCAATCTCCACCGCCTCAGACGCAAGAACCTGCAGAGGACAATCGCCGGGCGAAAAGGCGCAAGTTGGACTTGGACCGTCTATCTCCGGATTTCCAAGGGTTTCATTATGGCAAGTATGGTTCCGTGGAGCCAGGTCAGTTGAAGATGGAGCTGGTTAGCTGCGACGGTGGCATCTACTCCGACGACGGCCATAGATATGCCGCGGAGAACATTTTGAAGAACGACCAGACTGTCTATTGTACAGAGGGGCCCAGGTGCAACATTGTTCTAAGGCATCAGGGTGCTACCCCGTTCACTTTGAAAGAGTTGGTAATCAAGGCGCCCAGGACAAATTTTACGTCGCCGTAAGATACCGGTTCCCCCCTTCTTCTTAGCATACATCGATACTAATCATGCGGTGCAAAGTGTACAAGAAGGGATGGTTTTTGTATCGATGTCGTCTGATCACCTACTGAACCGGACAGCGCAATATCAGATACAATACTCACCATCTAGCCGCTCATCAAGGCGCATCGAGCGAGAGACACAGCCTCTTACGCCCATAGTGTCCATAAGACACAATGATGATGGGAGCATCATGACACGAGCACAAGTACGGGCGAGACGGTTGTACAACATCGGTATCGAGGACGAAGACAACGAGCTTCGATCTGCGCAGATACCTTCAGAATTCAACGCTTCGCCGCCTCCTTTCAGAGTGACTACAGAATGTAGTGACGATGAAGCGGATGTACCCTATCGCAGAGGCGATGGCGACTGGCGACTACCAGACCGGATCGGCTCGCTGCCCTTTGAGAGTGAGAGCAGCGACGATGACACCAACCTGGAGTCTTTCCCCTTCCGGGATGTCAATAACCCATCTCGCCCATCTCGCCCATCTCGCCGGAGCCGTCGGAGTCGCGCCTCCACGGCTCTAGCCGAGGCCGCCGAGGCCGCCCAGATAGCCACCCAGGAAGCCGTCCGGGCGGTCGGCGGCGAGCTGATGGTCCCGCATGCCCGCTTCTACATCGAGCGCAATAAGAGCAAGTGCACGATCAAGTTCGATCCCCCCGTGTCCGGCAGGTTCATCCTCCTGAAGATGTGGAACCCGCACCGCGACCCGGACGCCAACATCGACATACAGGCCGTCGTGGCCAAAGGGTTCGCCGGGCCGAGGTTTTTCCCGTCCATAGACTTGCAGTGATGAATGATGGGGATACACGGGGCGCATGGTTGGATGGATGAACGGATCGTGAGGAGAAGTTGTAGCAGCAGGATGTGGTAATGATGATGCGGTGTAATGTGAACGCTGTCGTTCATCGTATTCGAAGGGCTCGTTACCGTCTGTCTGTCTGTCTGTGTTATGTATAAGTTTAGCTTGTGAGAAACAAACAATCACCAGCCGACCAAGCAGAACAGCCTTATGTCTACCCGACATATCTGTCCAGTATCGAATCCATGTGCTCTAGATCCATCCTATTTGAATCGAGGTATTGTGTTAATTGTTAATCCGCTTTGCCCGATCAATCATGACACCTGTCAAACTTTGGAAGGTCACTAACTCACGAACCCGTTGGCGCGCTATACATATCCAATACTAACCTACCTCCTATGGATGTAGATAGGTACTCTACAATGGATCGTTAGGAGTTAACACACCTAGGCCAAATATATATATATATATATATATGCATGAAAAAGGCATTCAATCTAGCATAACCATCTGGTTTTTTTTTCCCTCCCTCTTACGCAATTACCCCGGGTTTAAGTGAGCGAGCTATTCAAAAAAGAAAAAAGAAAAATTAAGGAAATCTGCTAGAAAAGAAAGAGAATTCATCTTCTCCTGAGACGACGTAAAAAAAACGAATTGCTTTGCTCGCCTAGACGCCCAGACGCGGCCTGCCTACCCGTATCTAGTCAGGGTTGGTTGTTTTTCGTCTTGATATGAGGATATGATATGATAGGAATAGAACGATGAGGATGAGGAAGAGGATGAGGAGGATGTGTTGAGTCAAGGTAATGTATATATGTATACCCTTCCTACCTATCTACCATATAATCCCACAGCAGCAACATCTTTATAAAAAAAAAAAAAAAAAAAAAAAAAAAAAAAAAAAAAAAGAGGGGGGGAGGGGGGGGGGGGGGGGGGGGGGGGGGGGGCGGATGACAGGACAGGAATTGATAGACGAGGACAGGAAAGGATAGGTTGGGCATGAGAGAGAGAGGGCGAGGCACTGGCTCTTCTAGTTTGCCCTGGTTGAAATTGAGAGGGAGTATCAGTTGTAAGGAGTATCACTCAGTGTTTATGAAGTTCCATCGTCAATTATTATTTTCAGTCTAGAGTTCCATTTCCGGAAATGAGAAACAAAAAAACCAAATCCCCGTTTGAATCAAGGGTGTGTGTATCCGTCCATCCATCCTATAACTCCTGCGCCTCGTGAAGAAATCCATGCATGCTGTATGCCGGGGAAAAAAAAGGCTTCAAGGTCTCTTTCTCTCTATATCCGTCCATGAGACCAGTGCCGAAAAATGTCTCTTCCTTTTCTTTTGGTTCCCTTTTATTCCCTCAAAACGCCGAACATGCTTGATGGTAATGACGATGACGATGATGACGAGATGATGATGATGATGAATGATGCTCCCTCGCTCGCCCGCCCGATCCAATGATTCCGGAAGTTATGTAAACAAATCGTACAGTTTATGCAGTAATGAAAAAAAAATTGTTGCCGGTGCAGCGATCATAATGAGGCTCCAGCCATGAACTCCGCGGTCTATTCGGGATCGAGGTTCAGAGGCGCCGCACCTAGCCTCTGCCGGGCAATCATGCCTGGGCAAAGACGTCCTTGTCACGTAGTTGAATGACAACTTTCGCGTAACACAGTAGTAAGAAATCTAGCTCTTCTCGGAAGGATTCCATTTGTTCATAAACGGGGTGATGCTGCTTAGATACAGTCAGTATGAATCGGATGAAATGAGTGTTTATCATTATGACTCACTTGGCAGGAGACTCTTTCTCATCCGAATCCTCCTTCTTGACAGCCTTGTTCCGTCCCTTGGAGACATTGTTGATATTCCAGCCTCTAATAGTTGTCGGTCCACTACGAGGGGGAGGTTCTGTTGCCGAATAGTCCTTGATGGCATCTTTGTATTCGTAGTGGTTCAGTCTGAGTTCGTTGCCATTTCCCGACCACACTCGATTGGGAGCAATAGGCGCGGCCGCGATTTTCCGGAACTTGCCGGGATTATTGGAACTCGAGTTTGAAGGGATCAAAGTTCTTTGACGCTGGCCCTGGCCTGGCGGTGAACGGGCTGTTAGGGATCCTGGTGGCGAAATAGATGGTCCTGGTACCATATGTCCCGGCATTGGGGCTAACTGTGCCTGTCCTTGTGCTGGAGGAGACATGTGAAACCGACTATGCGGGTGAAGAGGAGGAGCCTGGCTCGGCATAAATCCAGATCCGGCACCTTGGTGCACTTTCTGTAGCGGGATAGGCATGATCGGGGTGGGTTCATGAATCGAGAGTCCATGGTGATACGATCGCGGCGGTGCGGGTGGATAGTAACCTCCTGAGTTGGTTTGGATCATGCCGCGAGGAGAGCCAAACTCATGAGGCTGATGCTGAAGGGGCGGGATAGGTTGAGAAGGCGCGAACGGTCCTTGATGTCCTTCCAAACCTTGATCGGTTCTCTGGGGCTGAGGACGAAGAGGCGGGAGGCCGGCGTTCCCATTGAGACCTCTTTGGTGCGTGAAAGGGTTCCTGGCGCCCATGCCTGGATTCATTACATCCAAGGCCTGGGGAGGGGCTGGTGCAATAGGCGCATACGTGGTTGTTGGGTTCAATGCGGTTTGCAAAAATGCATTGGACGGAGCCGAAGGGTGGCTAGGGGCGCCAAGGATTCGTGGATCGATCATCGAGTCATCGCCAAGGGGACCTTCGGCTGGTTCATATTGGTACTCGCGTTGATAAGGGGCTTGCTCCGCTACGTCAGCAAGGAAAGAAAGACCAGTCGTGTCAGTACCAAGAATGGACGGGGGCGAAGGCGTAGGATCTCTGCCCGTAAATACATCCCGAACAGCATCATAAGGCCGGCTAGGCCTTTGAGCTGGAGGGGGCGGAGGAGGAATGGGACTCTCGGCCTCTAAATAGTCAGCCGCACGCAGAAGTTGGGCTACCCGCTCTTTAATGAGTGTTTCGCCAGGCGTGGAAGCTCGGCTGGGTTTTTCCTCTTCTGCGGCGCCCACTTCAGGTTCGGAGACGGTGATAAGTCTCTGAGCGGCAAGGCGTTGACGTTCACGCATTGCATCGGTAACGATGTTGTCGGGGCTGATGCCTTCGTCCTCGCAGTATCGATTCAGCATTGCAGTCATGCTTTCCTTTTTGGCATCCCACTCCAATGCAATATCCACTCTCTTTGACCTGACTGTGCGGGACGCATGGAGGGTGCTGTGATTCGGTGTGACTATCACCACGGGCCTGGTATTATCGATTTGGCTCTCGCTGCGTGGCTCTGGGTGATTCTCGGAACCGGGTAAGAAGAGGCCGTACTTCGGGTGAAGCTTGTGTTTCTGGATGGTCTCAGGGTCAAGTTCGCCGTCCTTGTATTCGCGGCAATCATAATACCAAAGTGTTGGGTCGATGTGCCAGAATCTGCTGTTGGGCTTGTTGAGCCACTTGCCACGCGTTGCCTTGGTCGCTTTTCGTGTAGGATCGTTTGTAGAATCACGGTAACCGATCTCATCCTTGCCAAATTCGAAAGCAGGGGGAACAATCAGACGGTTGTTGACCTTCTGACCAGGACGCTTCTGCATGGTCCTCACGCCCCAGGCATCCGGTTCAGACGCAGCCGCAGGGATACCTTGAAGGTCTGTCTCAATAACCGCCGCTTCAGCCTCAGCCTTCTGTTCTACGCCGGGAGATGGTTCGTCGTTCACAGCTGCGGGTGACGCCGCATTCGAGACTGGTTCACCCTCCGGTTCATTTACAGCCGACAGCAGACCACCGATATGTCGTGGTTGATCGACCTCGTCTGTTTTGATGGTCTTCTTGGTGCCTGGCTGACCATCTGGCTGGTCCTCTGCCTTTCGCTTGCCCCTGCCCTTGCGGGTCTGACCCTTTGCACTCGGCTTTCTCGACTCATCCAGCAGATGCGGATAGGGAATTTTGATGCCGTTTCGGAAGACTACGTAAGGCCCTTGTTCCTTGACGACATCGTCGGGCTCTTCCACATACTCGTAAGAGGTGTCGGGTAGCTGAAGCAATTGTGAGACTTTTGGGACTAAGAAAGTAAAGGCACTACGAATTCATCCACTTACATTAAGACTTAGTCCCTCTTCGCGAAGTTCGGCGAGTATGCTCGTTCGGTTAAGGGCACCGTCGAGAAAAGTCTCCGTCTCGTAGTTGAAAGCATCCTAAAAAAAAAAGAGTAAGAAACAGACGAGGCGAAGAGAAATGCAATTGAGCACGACGTGAATAGGTGGAGAGCATACCTCGAATTGCTTCTGTGTACAAATCTTGTTCAACTCGTGAGTGCGGGTTGCGATGGCAACTCTGGTATGATATTCCTTGTCAGCCGCGGCGGTGGCGGCAGCGAGGTGTTGATCGAGGCGCTGCTGGACCTGGGTAAATTCCGGTACGAATTCGTGGGCGTCAGGATCATCAAGCATCTTCTTGATAGTCTGATCAGCTAGCTCCTCTAAGGCAGGTTTGATGGCGCCGGCGACCTCGGAGAATAGGTCTTTCAATTCTTTCTGTCGCTCATAAGCAGCTTGGACTCGGGGATCGTCATATTTCTTGTTGCGGCCTCGTCCCCTGCCGCGACCGCCGCGCTTTGCAGTAGTGGTCTTCTGGGTGTTTTTCTTAGCGACACCTTTTCCGGACGCCTTCTTGCTGGCGACAGGCTTGCCCTTGGCGGGACTGGGAGCCGGCGAGCCGGCGTTGGGTGTGTTGGCATCCATGAGAACGGAGCATAAGTGTGTGTCGTGAGTGTAAGACTGTGCAGGGCTGAGAAAGAATGGAAGATGTGAAGGATAGCTGCCGGCTCAGAAGCAGGGAAGGGAAAGAGCGGAAAAGATCGAGGTAGAGGTAGAGGTAGAGGTAGAAGACAATTAGTGGCGAGGTCAGGAGGGTAGTAGGGTCGCCGCAAAGAATGGGTGAGGATGAAGATGAGGAAGAAGAGCAGTAGGTTGTGTTGTACTGTAAGTTGTGCGCAAGGAATAAGTAAGTGCGTGGTGTTGGCCTGAAAGCTGCAGGTTAGAGAAACCAAAGGAGGCAGTTGGTCTGTCTGGGCCGGATTAGATACTTGTAGTTAGCTGGGCTGGCTGTTGATGTAAACAAGAAGAAGAAGAAGAACTTTAGTGGAGAGGACGTGGTAAAGTTCAAAGGGGAGAGAGGAGAGAGAGGCTGTCTCTTCCAACAAAGTATCAGTATCGTTGACAGTGTCGTTGATTCTTGTTACAAGAGGCTGGCTGGAATAGAAGGCTCCTGTTCACTGTCACCCAAGATTTTCTCATCCAGGATCCAGCACCAATTCCGCAGCAGACAGATACACCCCAGACTTCCCGATACAGTCAAGTCCACCTTTGGCCAGTAGTTGTTGCGCTTGTTTTCATTTGCGCATGACGCACGGGCCATAACTTAGATAAGTACATATGTCCATTACCTACATAGGTATGTATATGTCGGAATAACCCCGGATTTTCATACTGTCAGTATCTCAACCTGGGCTACACCCGGACAGCGCCGTACAGCCCGCAACAGACCGAAACAATATCCTCCTCAAGAGACACTCTACGCAATGTTTAAGTTTTAAACTTGGTACATGACCTCGGAATCTTTGGTCGAAGTATGGTTGCGGTGACTACTGTTGTATGATCACGATTCTCAGTTTAAGGGCATAACTCTTATAGACAAGTAAGTGCATGCATACATGCATACATATCCATCTATGCTGCCCCACTCGGCAGCCAATGATGTTGGCATATATTCTTGGGATGCTCAGGTACTGTTACGTGGTCACAGTAAGGTCTTCAAACCTTCAATGTCTTCTCAGCCTGGAATTGTCACGCCTGTCTATTCGCTATCTATTGTCTTCGAGCCAAGCCAATCGGGACAAGTCACTACTGCAGTGCAACTATCATCCTGGAAATACTGAGGTATGCAATCTTGTACAATATGGTTCGTAACTAGAGTAGTGTTGGGTTCCATATATGGGTTACACTGCGCTCCGGACACGGACGGAAAGACGCCAGGTATTGAAAGAATCAACCTTCCAACCGATCAGGATACTCACCCAGGTAGATATAGACAAGATCGAACCCAAAGTAAATAAGTCAGGCGGCAAAAATGTAGGTAGTACTTACTTATCTACACAGGCTGACCACGCACTCGACATGACTACACAGCCTGGCATGCGTCGCATCCTGTCTGACACATAGCCAACTTATACTAAGGATATCAATCCTCAGCCTAATGTATGCGCTGACACGATTCTAGATGATTCCACGTAGCCCGAAGGGATTCTGTAAAGGGAGCTCAACGAGTCACATCTGTCAATTACTAAAAACAGAGGCGGATAAAAAGGCAAGAGACGTTGAGGTTGTCAAACTCTGCTACGTAACTAGGGCAATGATAAGGAAAGAGTACATCTAGCTGCTGGGTATCGTGAAATTCGACCTACGAGTAATTCTTCTATATCCGCTGAGTCCGGCAAGGCCATCGTTATGCCAAAGCACTTGAAACCAAGGTTAATATAAAACCATACATTGGTGAAGACAAGAAAACTTCGGCTTGCACAAGGAGGTACGTACCAGCAGTTACCAAATTCGGTGGAACCCCTGCTGAGGCATGCAGCAGCCACTCCCCAAGACGGACTAGCGCAGGGTAAAATGCATGGTCCCGCTGGCAGCTAGCGGCTAGCGGGCCAGGGGGTCGGGGGTCGGGGGTCGGGCAGTGGAGGGGTACTTTGTACAGTTCCGAGCGATCAACAATAGTGGGGGCCACTTTTTGGTTACTCGCGTCTGCGGAAGCTCCGTGAGCCACTAATTTTTCTGATCGCGCAGAACTACACGCGGGTAACGATACACCCCTAGGAGCTGGAGACGACCTCATTCTTTCACTCCCGACCTAGGCAGCTAGGTAGGGACACTTATAAATCTACTCTGCGCCACAGATATTCATCCGCCCACTGTCCACTACCCAGTGCCCACTGCCCATCCGAGTCCTCGCTTTACCCTTCCAACATCACCGCCTGAATCGACCTAATCTTGTCGAGCACTCCGTACCTCTTAGGAATAGGAATGCCCGTTCGGTAGGGAGAGATGGGGAAGAGAAGGAAGCTCGCGCAACCAGTCGCGAAGTCGGCCTCCAAGCCAAAACCCGGCGGCGCTGCCTCAACCAAGAACGGCCATAAGAGCAGCACCTCCAAGGATACATCTTCCTCCTCCTCCTCCTTCTCCAAGTCCCCGAAGTCGAAGCCGCCGCAACGTCACCAGCACCACCACCAAGATGAGCCGACAATACCTTTCTCGCCCGAAGACAAGATTCTCCTGGTCGGCGAGGGCGACCTCAGCTTTGCCGCCTCACTCGTCGAGCACCACTACTGCGCCGACGTGACGGCAACGGTCCTGGAGCGGAGCCGCGAGGACCTGATCGACAAGTATCCGCAGGCGGGGGAGAACATCGCAAAGATCGAGGCCGAGGGCAGCCGGGTGGTGTACAACGTGGACGCGACCAAGATGGCGCCCTTCCAGGACCGGGACCGGAGAGGCAAAGGGGGCGGTGGCGGTGGCGGTAACGGTAACGGTAACGGTAACGGCAACGGCAACGACAACGGCAACGGCGTGATGGACCGGGTCATCTTCAACTTCCCGCACGTCGGCGGCAAGAGCACCGACGTCAACCGCCAGGTGCGCTACAACCAGGAGCTGCTGGTCGCCTTCTTCGGGCGTGCGCTGCCGTCCCTGGCGCCCGGCGGCGCCATCGTCGTCACCCTCTTCGAGGGCGAGCCCTACACGCTGTGGAACATCCGCGACCTCGCCCGCCACAGCGGCCTGCAGGTCGAGCGCAGCTTCCGCTTCCAGGCCGCCGCGTACCCGGGCTACCACCACGCGCGGACCCTGGGCGTCGTGCGGAACCGGAGCAGCGGGGAGGTCGGCGGGGGCTGGAAGGGCGAGGAGCGCGCCGCGAGGAGCTACGTGTTCGTTAGGAAGGACGACGTGCCCAAGCCGGTCGGTCAGGGACCTAAGACGAAGAAGAGGGCCCGAAATGCCGACAGCGATTCTTCGGATGATGATTGATATTCAGCCAACCCCCAAGATTGGTCGGGAAAAAAGTAGAGTGAGATATGGGACCACCAAGGGTCGCGCTTGAAATACCACTGAAAGAGTGGTGCTGCTGAAAACATGTTTACAGCGCAAATGCGTTACGAGCGTGTGCGGGACATGGCCTGGAAATGGAGCTACGGCACATGCGACTTCGGGCAGCTTCACAAAGAGGTTGCTGGCTACGCCGAAGAGGGTGATACTCCTGATTGCGATTCCGCGGATCTGAAACACTATGTGCAAAAGGCTCTCCCGGCTCAAGACGATTTCTCAGACGAGAGATGAGCTTGCTGTGCGTTTTCTAGGAAGTTGAGCCCGTGGCCACCTAGACGATTCGTATTCAGGGGTCCTAGCGTACGAGTCTACCTAAGGAGGAATCAGGAAAAGCGGAGGAGAGAGCAAGATGGGCTGTTTAAGAGATATCGGATGCCGATGACTTTCAACAGCATGCACACAGCTGTATAGGTTAAGAGACCTAGCTAGAAGTAGGTCATTTCGAGCACACCAACATATTCGAAAGAACGTATAAATCATTCTATATAGAGGTAGACGCCTCTACACCGCCAAGGCTTCGCTTTCTCCTCCTTTCTCTGCCATTTCCCCCTCTCCCTTGGCTCTGGTAAGCAATCTTTGTGATGGTCTTGCGCAACTGTATTGCACAAGGATAATACCAACAACCCAACGGGGCGAGTTAATAGAACAATAAGGGGCGAGGCTTCTTCCGTTTAAGCCTCAACAGCAGTAAAAAACACAATATCGGCGTGTATTTGGGTGGGGTTTATCCCAAGCCACGGCTGGGCTGGGCGATTGGTGCAAGTCTCCGTCAGATGAATGCATACACACTCTCGTAAATGCAATCTTGTCGTTTTCGTACCTCCCAAGTGATAGCCCAACAACATGAAGAAGAACCTGTATCTTCTCTTGTAACTACTTAACTATATGCCTTAGGTAGGTAGGTTACCCTTCCCGCTTTTTCTGTTATTGTATCATCTAAAACTAAAAACGTACGACATCAACCGCGACTACAGTACCTCTCACCCCATATCAACATCCAAGGGGACTGACTGCCTGGACAGACTTACTTAAGTACACACCTCCTATCCCTCACGATGCAACTCCCCTCCTTGCACGACCAGCTCTCTCTCTCCGGACATCGATGAATAGCAGGTACTTAAGTAGTTGTTACTCGCTCCCGAGCCGCAAGATCATTCATTCATTCATTGGTCAGGCGGCGTAAACCTGAGCCCTTCGCTCTGCTCTGCTCTAATTCGACCATATACGCTATGCTAACCCACACCGCAACGTCGAGTCTAGTTTAGGTCGTTGCTTTACTTCCATTTCCGTCGGGTATTCGAATTGCTGTGGTTCGGGTGACGAGCAAGGTTGTGGGTCCCTCTCTCTCTCTGCGGCAGAATAGGGGCTTCAGTCATGTTACTGGTATTCGTGCTTTGTTTTTACTTGCGCGTCCAGAGGAAGAAGATGGTACGTATGCATGTACTATATATATATATCTATATGGGAGGTTTTCTGGTAACGTCAGGGAATATATGAGGTTACATCTTGCGCTGTAGCAGCGTCCAATAGGGGGGCAAAAAAAGTCCAGTAATACAGGACTGCGCGTGCGTGCTCGAGACGGGTCAGGTGGTACATAGAGGGCCTGGCTCGATAACATCTGCTTGCCCCAGGTACACGTATCTACCGTAGGTAGGTACACGAAGTCAAGTCGGCTACCTATCTATATGATGGCCGCTCGTTGGCGTCGAGCCTCCTGGGTACAGTAGTTGGGAGGAAAATGAATATGCCTATCTATGCCTAGGATGTTGTTCAATCAATTGTGTGAACCAGCGAGCTTTTATGACCCAGCCACTCGACGTGTGAACAAGAGTTCAAGGAGCAATGTCAGCATCCATACTTACCTAGGTAGGTAGGGCAGGCAGTCGTCGAACCCCTGAGATGGCCCCAACTCACAATTCAACGGGAACAGATAACCAATCACGCAATCATTGTTATCATTTTTGTAACTATCTACCCTCTCCGTATGCTCATTACATTATTTTTCATATCCACGGCCCAAAATACGCTCCGTAGGGAATAAAAAAAAGACCTGCATACTCCCGAAAATGACCCCCCTCGTACTCGCACACATCGACGATGCCTACTTACCCAGATGCCCCCAGGCTAGTTAGTCTAATTAGTGCTGAGTCAGAGGTTCTTGTAGTTCTGTAGTGAAGGATTCAGGGGTGTGTGTGGGAGTGTCTTTGGTGTAACCATTCTGGAGTAAGTGAGTACCTACCTAGGTAGGTAGGGCATAACGTTTAACGGTCGATATTGTCACATTGTCTTGAAGCCCGGGGGGAGGGGGGGCGCCGTTGTCAAAGTTGATGATACCAAAGACTCCCAGATGGCGGGGAGCGAGGTTCACCCGGGTTAGTTAGTTCTTACTTACATGTACGAAGTAGCCCGTGATTGATGGCCTGACTTATTATTCGATACACGTCGTTCCCGTTCAGAACATAAGTACCTAGGTACATAATAGCTCCCGGACGCAAGTTCCTATTTCTCTCGCCCGTTAATTGGATGGATGCTCAAGTCAACACGGGTCTTGGCAAAATGCGCGTTTGCGGGATTCATCAACTGGCTTCTTGATTGCATGAACATTGATTAGAGAAAGCGATAACAGATAACACAGCATGGCTTGTATCATGCGGTGAATTCGCTCCAGAGAATTTCAAGCGTATCAACAAAAGTGCGCATGAGAGTAGCTGCTGTCCCGCGCGCAATAGCTAGCTGTAAGAGACAATTTTTTAACTGAGTGGGCGAACCCCGTGATGCCTTGATTTTCTGGACCCTTTTCTGTATTACCATCAGGAGAGAGAACCTGACCAGGTGAGGGATGAATTTCTTGTGTTATGTGCGTAGTCCAGCTCTCTCTCTCATAATATATTCGATCATCTCATCACTTCTGAAATCACACACACCGCGTTCGTCCGTCCACCAGCAATGTATAGACGCCGAGGCTGACGCGGACGAGGAACCAATTAGGACCACCCTGTGTAATATTGCTGTAATTTTCCCAAGCTCAAGTAAGATTTGACTTGTGTCATCATAAGCATACATTCGGATAGTCGTACATACGCATGTGTATCGTATCATAGCCGCGCTGGTGGCTGGACCCCCAACAGATACTCCTCAGAACGCCCGCCCTCCAGCGAATGTGTGTAATATTACACAAAATGAACCGAGGGAAAAAAACGCAGATGATGCTCGAAGCCGGGGAAGCGTGAGATCGTGGGCTGCAGCTGAAGCCAGAAAACAGCAGAAGAAAACACAGTGGATCGCAAAAATGCCGTAGCCACAAAGCTAAGGGTAGGTAGTATTGACACCCGGGCTGTACGCCATGGAAGTGAAGATATATCGAGCCGCCCAAACAAGAAAAAATCAAAGTAACCCCGCCACCGTAGTATTTATCTTTCCTCTTTCCTCTGTGACCCAGTTGAAATCCAGGAAAGAAATGAGAATGCAAGGCGCCGAAAATGTTGCGCATGACGCCGGCAATCGAACGATCACCATGCTGGGGGTGTGAATAATGCGTGGAACGCCTGAATAGCAATCCTGCTGCGCCTCTGGAGAAACAGAACATCTGGTATCGCAATAGAAGTAGAAAAAATCGTGACCGCCGGGGCATCGAGCCATACTGCAGATCTTCCCTGTATAAAGCCAAAGACGCCAGTGATGGGTTTGTGTTTCCGTGATTTTGTACGTCAAAAGATCATATCGTCTCGATTAGCATTCCCTCCGCCTCCTCAACTTCGATTCTCTAATGGGGGAGCTGGGGAGCTCCGCGGTACCTGATCTGGCATGCTCCTCATCCTGTCTCGGTCGGGAAATATCGGGTCGGGACCTCGATAATGATCGTAGGGTTGGATAGGTCGCGGTGCTCGCGGGATCGAACCCGAAGCTGCCTGTGCCCTGGCTGGCATATGCGCGTGCGTCTGCGCATGCTCCGGCGGCTGCTGCATGTACGGGAGTAGTGGTGGCGAGCGGGCGTCTACGCGAGCTGGTCCTCGATCACGCGGTGACAGGTTGGCTCTGTCGTCCTGCTCCGGGGGCCCTGGCAGCGTACGCGGGGTATTGGTGACCGAAGCAGGTGACGGGAGAGGAAATGAGGTGGTTGGTAGCTGAGGACTGTCAATTGCGCCCGGCTGCCCGCGCTTCTTGGACTTGTCGGCAGGGCTGCCGGCGATCTCATAACCAGGAGAGGATGCATACTCCCGCTGGGGTTGTTGAAGAGTCATGGGAGCTAGAGGGGCAGGGGTTATAGGCGCGTACTCTGTGGATCGTGAGTAAACAGCACGAGCTTGGGCTTCCTTGTCCGCTTTAGAAGGTCGTCCGCGTTTCTTCCCCGTCACCGTAACGGTTGAACTGGTACCGGGTAATGCTGGCGGCGCATAGCCATTAGAAGGCGGGCGAGGCTGGATATTGCGCGCCGCCGGGGCTAGAGGAGGAGGCTCGACTGCTCGCCTCTTTGCGGGATGATCAACAAGGTCGCTCAGAGACTTGCGCTTGAAATTGGGCGGAGGGTATTTAAACTGAAACATATTGTCTACAGCCCCGAAGCACTGGTTCATATTGCGGCCTGGACTATTAGGAGCAGTACGCGAGGGGGGAGAGTTGTACAGCTACATACCATTAGGAAGTTGCATCGACATCCAGTTTGGCTCAATATTATGTGACTTGATGAACTCCACAAGCGTGTGCACGTCGACGCTGCTAACTTTGATTATTTCGCCCAGGACGAACCGCTGCAGCGCACTTGTTAGCGAGAGAAGCCCACGGGGCTCGCGAACTGTACCTTCTCGTCATCTGAAAACGTGGTATCCATGATGAGGGCGCCAGTCTGATGAGGGAGAGAGCGAAAGGTGGGGGTAGTGAGGGAGTTGACAGCAAACTTGCGGGAAAGTCATTTGAAGCAGATGAAGAATAACATGAACAGATCAAGACCGTCGAAGACAGGATATTGAATCCACAAGGCAGACACCAGGCAAGAGGGAAGAGAGGGACGTTTCTAATTCGATAGACGGACGCCTCGTCTAGGGGAGGTATCCAATGACCTAGGTAGTTAGTCTAGGCCTCCGGGTGGCAGTACGAAGTAATGGGCAGGGCAAAGCTCAGATAGGCCAAACAAGCGAGAAGGACAAGCGACGGCGAGGATGGGACCAGAGCCTGGAAGACAAGGGAGGGTGCGGGAGGTCTCGCAAGAGGATTGAAAGACGCGCGCGAAAAAGAAAGAGAAGAATCCAAGCGCGCGTCTTTTTTTCCCTTCTTTCTTTTTTTGGCGAGAAGAGCCGGGTAAAAAGAGTGTGTCTCAGCTTCGAGGTGAAGTTGAGTTGTACAGACAAGGAAGACAGACAGGAGCGAACCGCAGTCGTTGGAGAGAAGGTTGTGTGTGTGCGCGCGCGGGCGATCTCTGGGGTTGCTTTGCGTCTCCAAGCAGTCAAAAGAGACAAGGATGGGATGCAGAGCGCGGCGGAGGAAATCGAGTCGGAGTGTTTATTAAACAGGACGAACAGGGGCTGGGATTATTCTGCTGGTGGGAGGTAGCAGTCGAGCCAGCCAGATCCGGGTACAGCAGGTCTCAGTCGGTATGGGTATGGGTATGGGTATGGGTATGGGTATGGATCATGGATGGGTATGGGGTATGGAGTATAAAGGTATGAAGTATGAAGTATCTTTCCAGACGACGAGAATACATACTTCCTAGGTCAGGTAACAGTCATAATAACATGGATGTATCCGTTGCCCAGAAATTGTTAAGGGTGACGAAATGGGGGGGAGTGTGTAAGAGACAGGAGAGAGGGGACCGACAGGCAGAGAGACCCTTTCCAACTTTTGTTTGTTTTTTCCCCAGCTGGGAAGCTCCAAGCAGGGCGCGATGGAGATAGAGAGATAGATGAATGGGGGACGAAGAGTAGGAGAAAAGCACCTTCCAAGCACGCAAGCATCTCAAAGCAACGCAAAGCAAAGCATATGCGGGCGAGAGAGAAAGCAAGCAAGCGACAGAGCGCAGGTAGTATCTTTTTTTCTCCAACTCCGAATTAATATTCTTGGCTGGTAATAAGATGATAAACAATCCAACCCCGACAGTGGCCAGCGCAGAAGGAATCGGAACTTATACTAGAATATAAGAACGATTCGCCTTTCCCCGGCCTTCTTCTGTAAGCCTTATTCTTCTTCTTCTCCGTATTCTCCGTCTTTTTTTTTTCTTGTTGTTTCTGCTCCCGTTTCGGCTTCGTCTTATGCTTCTGCGTTTATCCGATACTGTAGCGACTTATTCGTTCCAGACGACGCTCGCTTCTCTGATGCACCCGTGGATCTGGGTCCAATTGGTGAGACAATGGTCTCCAAAGTCTCAAAAGAGACAAGCCGGGGGCCGCATTGGATGCATCATCCATGGATGTAATTCGGACGATCCAATGTCTCTTCACCAAACCTCAGCATTGGCCGATGGAGAAGAAAGGTAAACAGATGCGGCCACTACCTCAGGGTCGGTAATCAGCCTTGGTCATATGGCGAAGGTATTTTGGCGGAGGACGAATCCCATGCGTTTGCCATGCAACCTTCATGTCTCCGGCTCGGAAGCTGACTGGACTGACGATATGCAAGCTGCTGCCTCTTGCAGGTATGCAGGACACCAAACTCGTCGATAGTAAGCCAATCCCGCTGACCACTTATACAAATCCGGTCGCCTGACCTTCTTGTTTGCAATGGCATACGCCGCGACGATGGCCATCTTCCCACATCTTCCCCATCTTCCCACACCACCACGGCGCACCTAGAGGTGTTATTGACAGCGCTCGTCATGAGTGGGTGATGCATCGAGACCAGCTCGTATTCCACACCGCCAAAACTGACACCCAGATTCCCAACGTACAGAGTGACGGTGACCCGCAACACAAGGTGACATGCGGAGGGGGGGAAAGGGCATTCAGAAGGAAGACAAGCATTGGACTAGATCCTCATTAGCTTCTGCACGATCGAGACTTCATTCAATTGCATTCAATTCCAATTGGGAGAAAGCCGGAATGCCGTTGGCCATTTCTCCCCCCCATTGCTTCGCTGGCTGATGCTGCAAGTCTTTCGAGAATTGTAAGCTCGGCAGCGGCCCCCAAGGATGGCCGCTTTGAGGCCGCTTGAGTGGCCAATATTCACTGGATGCTCGCCAATCATGCTGCTGAGATGGCTTCCGAAGTGTTCATACGCCGTTTGCTAGCACAGAGCACGCGTTTGTCATCTGACTGATAACTTGAGCCGCAAGAAAAAAAAAATCTTATATATACCTACACCTACATACAATGTAGGCGTAGAAGAATCCGACGGGTAAGACGACGGTTTTTTTCAAACCAGAACAACTTTGTAAGTTCTCCAACTTCGGGCTCCCATGCTTCGGGCTTGTGCCTATTATATACCAGTTGCCAACTCACATACCGCCTTTTCACCTCCAGGTTTTTCTGTTCTCCCTGCTCCGTATTCCATGCACAATGAGTTGGCAGCTTCTTATAGGGACCCACCCACGTACAGCTCAACAGCTCGCCATAGGTAGATAGAGACATCCAGGTCCGGGTACGTGTCTCGAACTCGAGCATGGAATGCATATATATACATACATGTAAGTAGCTGCGGTATACAATATATATTGCCACTTCCGCATACAATGCATTGTCCCATTCATCCCGTCGGCAATTATACGATTCTAGGAGCCAGCGATTGGCCAGTTTGCCAGTCCAGCCTGTACTGCCATACAAGGCATTGTAACCGCCACCTGGGGCATTCCTCCTACAGTTCGGCTCTCTGGATTCCTGGCTGGCCATAATCTATGTACCGCCCACTCTGAGATTTCTAGCTTCATGGTTTCCTGGACAGCTACGGAAGCCTCATGGACGGATGCTCAACGACATGGAACGGAGATCGATAAAGCTGAAGACCCTGGTGGCATATGGCCAACACTGAGAAGAAACATGAGAGGAGCGATATCAAGAAAGAATTCCGAAGACAATAGTATCAGCGAAACCTCGTAAGGTTGGAGGACAACAGGGCCAGCTCAACCTTGGGAAAAGTGCCAACATAATGGAGAGGCAGAGGGACACGCACATGGGGGAAAGACCTTTGCAAACGTTGTCTCCCAATATCCTAGATGGTCTCGATGTACGGAAGAGGCGCATATCGGAGGAAAGCCTAGAGTGAGCGTTGGATTAACCCCAAGTCGAGACACAGTGAAGAGACTTCAGCCCAGGAGTTTGGCAGCAAACTCAGTCACTGTCTGTCCCTACCAACCAGGGAGATACCTACCTAGGTAGGCCATGAGGCTGGGTGTTGCTCCGATCCTACACCGGCATAGGGGTCTGGTGTCCAGGTGCTGGGTGAGGCCGGGGTACAGTCTGCTGCTCTGGTGCTGCATAGGCGAATGCACAAGGGCATCTGACCATGAATACACCCCTTTTTTTGCGAGCAGGTATTGAGGGCAGCCTAAAGAACAGTGAGCTTAAAGTCGCATCCATGGATGGAAGAGAAAAAGAAAACAAAGTCAGGCACAAGTGAATTTGCCTGCATTGTACTTTCAAATTCAAATTGCATGAATGGTTTCAAAGGAAAGGTGAGCGGGATTGAACATGCACCTGGGCAAGCAGCTACCAGCTACTGCAGATGGCCGGTGCTGCTACAGTGGTCGAGTGGGCGCTGGAAATTCTGGAATTGGTTCCCGAAATGCCACTGGACTGGAATATATCCAATCAAGGCTGCCGCAATTAGGTGCAGGCCCTCTAGGCACTCCAGCACTGATAGGCGGGTACCTTCCACAGTGGGGTTGGACAGCCCTGGAGGTCTTGGACTGGCTCGGTTAATTGAATTTCCAAGTATCTTTATGCCGAACTCGCAAGCTGGGAAAGCTCCCTGGCTCCTTCCTCCAGCGCGTGTGCAACCTACCTACACCTGTGCCTACACTAGGTCAGGTACTCGGTAATGTACCTAAACATCGGCGACTGGCTTTGAAGTCCGCCCTCTGTTCCTCAACTTTTTTTTTTATTTGCGACGACCCGACAACAACAACCACCTCCCACTTCTTGTGCCCTACCAAGCATCAGGACCCTGCTGGAGAAGGCGAAGAGCAAAGGGAGCCTGCTATCGCATGGTTGACGTTGTAGTTTCCGACGTCTGGTAAAGCAATTGCCTACCAGTCTGCTGGCAATGTCACAAACTTGCGCACAAGATAGACCACTCCCCTCGGCACTCTAGCTCGGTCTCCTACTCACCCTTCTTCCACCAACCTTCCCTCGACAAAACACCTACACTCTCCTCCTCGGTGAATCACAGCGGAGTGACAACCCTGCCATCCTACTTCTCAGATCTCGACATCCTCTCATTCCTCTATCGCGAACCCCCAGCTCCTCATCCTGCCAACTGCCATCAAACAAGACCCAGGTCCAGGGTCCCCGCTGCCCTGGCACTTTCTTTCGACTCCTCTCCCTCGCGGGCCACGCGAATCTCCTACCGCAATCATGGACGAAGAAGAGCGTATTCAAGATGGACTGGAGGGCCTGCGTGTTGACACGAGCGCTGGCTCCCAAGGTATCAAGGTAAAAAAGGAAGATGCTGATAGTGCGACTTCTTCCACACCAAATGGAACCAATGCATCACCCGAAGATCACAAAGCCAGTGTTGATAGTGTATCTACACCTGAGGCTGGTCCACCACCGAAACTTTCTCGCAAGGCATCCTCCAAGGCGATTCCCCGTGCTGCTCAGCTCTTTGATGACTCACCCGATGCCACTGAAGAGTCCTGCAAGCATTTCCAGGCAATCCCGGATTGTCTGTATGGCTCTAAGTCGCTGGGCTCAACTGAGCATGATGCATTAGACTGCGATTGCAACGAAGATTGGCGTGAGTCTGCTGCTTTCCTTACGGCTTGTCATGGACCTGTGGGGCGCTAACGAGCATGTTTTAGGGGGTGATATGAACCATGCCTGCGGTGAGGACTCAAACTGCATCAATCGAGCTACCAAGATGGAATGCGTCGATCAAGATTGCAACTGCGGTAATGGTTGTCAGAACCAGCGATTCCAGCGCAGACAGTATGCCTCGGTTTCTGTCATCAAGACGGAAAAGAAAGGCTTTGGACTCCGTGCCGACAAAACCCTTCACGCGCACGACTTCATCTTTGAGTACATCGGGGAAGTCATCAATGAGCCAACCTTCCGGAGACGCATGGTACAGTATGACAAGGAGGGCATCAAGCACTTCTACTTCATGTCCCTCACGAAGCACGAATTTGTAGATGCGACAAAAAAGGGAAATCTTGGTAGGTTTTGCAACCACTCGTGCAATCCTAACTGCTACGTGGACAAATGGGTTGTGGGCAACAAGCTGCGAATGGGCATCTTCGCTGGTCGCAGAATCCAAGCGGGCGAGGAATTGGTATTCAATTACAACGTGGATCGCTATGGGGCCGATCCCCAACCATGCTACTGCGGTGAGCCAAATTGCATTGGTTTCATCGGAGGCAAGACGCAAACGGAGCGTGCCACGAAATTGCCCGCTGCCACTATCGAGGCCCTCGGCATCGACGACGGAGATGGCTGGGATACTGCTGTCGCCAAGAAACCACGCAAGAAGAAACTCGAAGAGGATGACGAGGAATACGTTAACAGCGTAGAAGCTCGCGGCCTCGATGAACGCGGCGTCACCAAAGTCATGGCTACTCTCATGCAGTGTAAAGAGAAGTGGATAGCCATCAAGCTTCTGGAGCGGATACAGCATTGCGACGATGACAAAGTACGCAACCAAGTGGTGCAGATGCACGGGTACCAGATCTTGAAAGCCGCGCTGAACACTTTCATCGAGGACCACAACGTGGTGCTTCAGATTCTTGACATCCTTTATAGTTTCCCACGCCTTACGAAAAACAAGATTGATGATTCGAATATTGAGTCAACTATCAAGTCGCTGACGAGCTCCGAACACGAAGATGTCGCGATCGAGTCTGCACGCCTGCTGGATGAATGGAGCAAGCTGGAGGTTGGATATCGCATCCCCCGAAAGAAGATCGATCCGAGCGCACAGGTGACGCCGAGTTCACAGTCTTATAATTCCTTCGAGGAACGCCGCAATAACAGAAATGAAGAGCCGCTGATCAAGAATGTGCTGGCCTTACCTGACAATACCCCTAAAGGCCCCAAGAGCAGCATCCCTCAGCGGAATCCCAATTACTTCCACAGTCAGCGACCCCGCCGGCCCCCTCCACCGTCCTCGGCTCTCCCTGCTGGCTGGTTCTCGGCCACAGATGCATCTGGAAACCTGTACTACTATGATACATCCGGCACCACGACCTGGAAACGGCCGAACACACCTGCGACCGAGGCTGGACCATCTCGCCCAAGCGGTCCTTCTAAAGCTGCTCAGGATGCAAAGCGGTTGCAGTCGATTATCGATTCTCTGACTAAACCTGATAGCTTCCCAAGGCGCTCTGGCTCTGCATCACAGACCCCGCACACAAACACCCCGGTCCAGGAGCCTAAGAAGGAAAAGTGGCGTTCTCTACCAATTGAGAAGCAGATGAAGATCTATGAGAACACAGTAAGTCAAGTTTTGCAGCGGTATTGTTTTACAGTGGGCTAACTAATCGACAGCTCTTCCCGAGCGTGAAATATGTTATGGACAAGTTCCGCCATAAACTACCGAAGGAGGACCTTAAAAAATTCGCCAAGGAGATAAACAAGAAGCTTGTTGCATCGGACTACAAAAATAAGAGAGTTGAAGATCCGACTTCCATCACCGAAAAGCAGGAGAGGAAGATCAAGAAGTACGTCAAGGAGTTTTTTGACCGCGCCGTCGTGAAGTATAACGACCATGAGAAGAAGAAGACAGAGCGGGCAGCAAAGGATAGCTCCAAGGCGTCGCAATCCGCCGGAGATGTCAATAATGGTGCATCGGCCGACACACTCATTGGCAAGGAGGATGGCGATATCGTGATGTCAGATGAGGAGGACATTGCTTCGACACCCGCCAGCGGTGACCTCAAGCGTAAACGGGAGGAAGATGCATCAGGATCTCCCATGCTAAGCCCTTCTGAGACACCTCCTATCAAGCGAATGAAGGAAGAGGAGATCGAAGCGCCAGCCCCGCCACCACCTCCCCCTCCCCCTCCCAAGGACGAAGTCATGCTGGAAGCTGACGCCAGGGGCCATGACAAAACGCTCAGCGTGCAGGAGGCAGTTCTGGAACTTGAGAACGCCCAGGCGCAGCAAGCAGAAGATGAAGCACAAAGGCAGAAGCTTCGCGAAGAAGAAGTTGCGCTGGAGAAAGAGAACGAGCTTAACATGCGCGATTTCGAAAGAGAGCAGCTTCAGACGCAAGCCGTCAATGGCAGTAGCCACATCAATCTGAACTCTACGCCTGGCGGGGATTCCACGATGAAGCATGATGATACCACCAAGCCTCAGGAGGTGATGAGCCACTAGGCTGGATTTCAAGCAGCATCTGCGAGGCAGTCCAGCATGTTGTGGGATCAGGCCAGTCTGCCGAGGTTAACTGAAATAATTACAGTGGTATCGGTATCCCGCAACCTTCACGCTCTGCTGCATTTACAGTTTGTTCAGGTCCACCATGACATGTACATATGGTTAAGGATCATTTGCATCGGGGGTCATCGGAACTTTCAAGGGCGCATATCTTAGTTCGTCACGTCATTGCATTATCTGGCTGGCAGGCAGGCAGTCCCCATCGAGTGCGGAAGGCTCCGCATTATTGATATTTCACCGGCGTTCAGGATCAGGGGGGGCATCAATGTAACTGGTCCCATCAGTCAGTCACTTTCGTACCATCTGCCATCTGCCGCCCGACGTACATACACACCACACATGTACATTATGAAGCAATTAATGGACGTGGCTCTTCAGAAGAAGAAAAAGAAGAAGAAGAAAGGGCGCAGCGGAGCTGCTCTCACATCTGATCCGTATCATGATACCAGGCCGGACGCAAATCCCAGTGAGGTTCAGGCTTGTATCGAGGCGTGAATAGTCAGTCATCATGATAACATTGCGGCCGGAGACACGGTCATTCGGGGACGATCCGTACAGAAAGAAGCCTGGCCAGGATCCCGCCATCCCACGGACGAGAGACCTACCGGCAGGAAAAGGGGAGGGGATGGGAAACGATCAGATCATGACAGGAGTCCTCCCCACGTGGTGATGATGATGATGATGACAATGATGATCATGGCTACATCTGCCTTTTCTTCTCCCTCCCCTTTCCCTCTTCCTTTTCTTTCACTTTCTCTCTTCTCTGACCCTCTCTATCTATCTATCTCTCTCCTACCTCTCAAGTCTCCCAAGGAAAGAGCAGTGAATTTCTAGAGACGATATGCGTCTAATCTCTACACCTAAAAGCACTAAGGGTAGATGGACATCACGCGTCTGCCTTTTTCCCCCTTCTGACTCGGTGATGCGGATCAGGTATGGGGCGGGGCCGGGGGGACGGGGGGACGAAGGGGGCACCGGTGGTGCAGACAGACAGATGGAGGATATTATTATTATCCTGAACTGCCTGAAAGCGGGATACGTATTTCAGAGAGAGAGGTTAGAGAGACTTAAGAGCGTTTGTGCGTTATGGTTTAACGTGTGCTTGTGTGTGTGTGTGTGTGTGTGTGTTTTGTAGGTATGTATGTATGGGTGTGTCTTTGTGTGATGAGTGTACGTGTATTTGTATATATGTATGTATATGTCTGAGTAAGATATAGAGGCTACATATCAAAGGGGATTGTGGTTATTTTATGTATGTATGTATGTATATATGTATGGCTGGCTTCAACTCTGATAGGGAGGGGGATGAGATCATCCGATCGAGTTGTGCTTATGCTGCGATAAGACTGAATAAAGAACGATGGAGATAAAGGGTGGTAGTTGATGGATGCCTGGGTGTGTGTGGGTGGAGTGTATACATATGCATATGATAGATGTATCTGCAGGGGGAAGAGAAAGGGGAAGAGGAAATATTAGATGTAGATATGATAACCCCCAAGTACTGACTACATATATATACCTTACCTGACCTCATTTATCACACATAGGGTTACACATGTATAACAACTATGCTCTCCCTCTACCACCATAGACCGAGTCTTTTATATCATCCTTAGATCACCTTGTTTGATGGGTTAGTTAAGTCTCTAATAATAGACACATAGGCGTGAATATGCATGCATATAAGGTTGATACGTGAGGACTGGACTGGACTGGACTCTGATCTGTCTTAATTGAACCAAACTACTTCCCTACCCCGGAGTAGTTATCCAGGGCACACCCCTTGATCCAGAAAATTATGTCTAAGTAGTCTAGGTATTGATAATGTGCTCATTCTTTGCTATTCTTTGCTTGAACATCTTTTTTTCCTTGATAGGGGAAACACACAGACACATAAACACCACATAAAACATCAATCACCTGTATATAGAAAGAAAAATATACCAACCATACGTAGGTAAGTACCTAATAATGTAAAGTACTTGTTGGTTGGGTCAGTCAGTCAGTTTCAGTTACTCCAGAGACAATATCGATATTAAGTCAAGTAAGGTTGGTTGGTACCAAGCTGCATAGGGACAGAACATGGATGGTTCTGTCTAAACCCCATATATCTAGGTAAATAGGTAGGTAGGTAGGTTGTTAATAGTTTAGTAATCACGATAATAATACTTTGGGGGAGTGGAGGAGGAGTGGAAGAGTGGAAGAGGGGAGAGGGGAAGAGGGGGGGAGAGATAGAGGGTGACAGGGTGGGGAGCATAGCACGATATATATAGGTATATATATATAACAAGACACACACACACACACACACACATACGCACACATAGGAATTGTCGCTTTTCAAATCTCCATATTCAAGTCTTCCGCAAATCGCTAGCTAAAGTAGATATCTAACTACTTAAGACAAGTAAGTGATGCGCAGCCATATGTACCTAAGTAGGTAGGTAGGAGGTATTATTTTATCATTCTGTTCAATCAATTTTCCTTTCCTTTCCTTCCCTGCCTCCAGCCAAATTTGTTGGTTATTTGCTTGCTGTGGCCCTCATATTTCTTCTGTCCTTCCTGGGGGAAAAAAGGATTATTTCTTCCAATTTCAACGCACGCTTTCCTCCTGTGTGTTTGTCTCCTTCTCTTTGTTGCTATTCTCCGATTTGATGAGCTCTGTCGCTTTCTTCTTGTGTCCTTCCTCTATGGGTCATGGTTCATCAGGGTAATATGTCCGTCACGTCCGGGAGTCACCTGCTGGGTATTCTAAGGTCAAAATATACCCCCTGATTTTTTTTCTTTTCTTCATTGCTTCCAAACCCCCACTCTAGCTCTGGACGACCTTCTCCAGAGCCTCGAGCAGCAGGTCAGCATGCTGCTTCTCGAAGATCAGCATGGGCCGCAACCGCACGGCGGTAGCCCCGCTGCCGCCGATGTTGATGCCGAACTTCTTGGCCTTGGCGAGGAACGCGTCCCGGTTCGGGTTGTCGAACGCGATGAAGGTGCCCCGGTTCTTGCCGCGCAGGTTCTCGAACTGTCCCGGGTACTTGGCGGCCAGGCCCTCGAGCTTGCCGAAGAGGTAGTCGCCAACCTGGGCGGTGTGGGATACGAGGTCGAGGCGCTGGATCTCGTCGATGATGGCGCGGAAGAGCAGGGCGCGCGCGGGGTCGCCCATCCACGTGTTGAACTGGCGGTACGGCTTGTTCGGTCTCAGGGATGGGTCCCCGAAGTAGTAGCCCGCCGTCTGCGCCTTCTTGCTGAACGTCACCATGTCCGGGGGCGTCGGCAGGTCCCAGTGATCGTGCGCCCAGAACTTGCCGGTCGCGCCAACGCCCGTCTGCACCTCGTCCACGATCAGTAGCACGTTGTGCTTCTTGGTGACCTCTCGTAGTCCGCGGAAGAAGGCGGGCGAGGCATGGTTGTCACCGCCCTCGGACTGGATCGGCTCGACAATGACGGCGCAGGGAGGCACGTGGTAGGTCTTGATCAGGTGCTCGACCTCGGCGAGCGAATCGGCCTCGGCTTTCGCGTTCTCCTCGGCGTATTTGTCCAGCGGGTACTTGAGCTGTGGGAAGGTGGCCTGCGGCCAGTCGAAGGCGGGGATGTCGAGTTTGTGGATCGGTTTAGACCGCGTGGTGGACAGGGAGCCGAAGAGACGGCCATGGAAAGCGGTCTTGAAGGACAGGATGGACAGCTGGGACGCGCCGGGCGACTGGTTGTTCATAGCCGATTCCATCTCCTCTTCAGTGAACTCGACGGCGGGACCGCCCCGTTCCTGCTGCCGCCGCCACATGAATGCGGCCTTGTATGCAGTCTCGTTCGCGTCGGATCCTGCCATGGCGGTAAAGACCTGGTTAAGTCCCTTGGGGGCTACCCTGAGGATCCCGGTCTCGAGGACGTCTGCCCAGTCGTGGGAAGGGAAGTTGCCTAGCGCGGGTCTATTGATTATAGAAGAGACCATCTCGGGGCTCTGGGCGGCCTTGACTAGGGCCGGGTTGTTGTAGCCAATGGGTATGGAGGCAATCTGGGCATAGCTTTTGGGGGCGGTCAGCTTTGCGATGGTTGACGGTGGCGATACCGGTCTCTTTCTCAGTTTGCACTTACACATCCAGCAAGGCGTTGTCATCAGGGTCGACGATGTAGTTGCCGAAGCTCTTGGTGTAGTCGGCAAGCATGTTCAAGCTCCGAGTGTCGAAGACCTGGTGGAGCTTGGCGATTTTCTCCTGGGACTTGGGGCCGGGGATGTCGGTCTTGACGACGGGGCCCTCAGGCTCGCCTGTGTAGAAGGTGGAGGCCATTCTCGGGTGGGCAAGGGCCGATGGTCTGGCGAGTGATTGCGAGAGAGTGTGTCTGGAGGAAGAAGAGATGGAAGGGCGGGCTGCGGCGGTTGAGAGAGGTCGTAGGAGGCCTCCGTGACGAAGGGCAGCCATGGTGCTCTTTGAAGGGGCGTCAGATGGCACAAGAGTGTCGTGAGAGGGTCGATTTTGTTTACCCTTTCCTCAATCAAGATATTCCAAGCGGACAGAGAGGCAAATAGTGGCACAAACACGGACTAATGGATTTTTGTCAAACCTTGGGTTGGTGCGAGCCTTGGAAATGCGGCACGATGGTAAGGTGGACAGACTTAAGTAGTTGGTAATCGGCCAGGACAATCAGTCAGGCAACTTGAGGAAAAGGGAATGAATTGACTTCTAAGGTTATGAGCTAGCTGGGCAGTGTAGCAGAGCAGAGCAAGGGAGGGAGGGAGCTTTAAAGCTTCAAGGAGCGGCGGACCTTGCGGACCTTGCTGGCCTGGACGCCGTACCCGGCGCTGAGGAGAGAGGAAGAGAGAAAGAGGCAGCGGTATCTTATCAATGGATTGCCATTACGTCCAATTGATGGTACCGAACATCCATGGATGCGGCGAGGGGCAGCAAACCAAGCTTTCGCGGGGTCTGATTCCATCATCTGATTGGTAAAGGGGCAAACGACGTCAGCCGAAAAGGGGACCTACCTAGGGTACCTACCTAGGGTAAAAGGGGGCTAGTCGCAACCTTGGAATGGAACGAGTGCTGAGTGGTCCCAGGTCCCTCTTGACCAGCGATGCTCGGAACTTTGTCCAGCCTGTCCAGGATCTTCTCCTACTTCTACTTACCTAGGTTCGGGTACTGGTTTTGTTGCACGGTGGAATTGAATTGTCAAAGTGACCGGAAGTCCATCGTCCCCATCAAGGCAATCTGTGAGAATAGAATATCAATATCTGTCATCAGACTACTAGTACGAGAGAATTCGCATACGGTTACCGCTTTCAGTTTGGAAGCTCTCTTCCAGGTTATCACATACCTATCTAACCTACATAGTAGGACTACTAACGTGCTTATTAGCCTCGTCCCGTCGTTCGATGTCAGAAGCTTGTCTTGTGAAGGAAAACGACTCCTCCACCGACTATGTGGAGTTTTCGGGCGCTGGCTCTGCTGCCCCGCGACAGAGAAGAGAAGCGATAGACTAACTGCGTAGGAAGTATCTCGAGCTTGCAAGTTACCACATCGGGTAACTACATGCGCGCTCTAGCGTATAGATAATCATCACTTGTGTCAAGTAATACATAGTGGAAATACATTGCGAGAAGATATGTAGCTGCTGCGATAAATACCCGGAATCGCCCTTGGCACCAGAACCACCAAAACGAACGAACGTCTTCTTTGGCGAAACTGGTCGACTTGCTACTACTTGCGAGCTTTTGCCCAGCTTCGGCCAAGGCGAGCAACTCACGAGTCACGACCGTCAACGTAAAAAGGGCGTCACGATGCGCGATACCAAGAACCCGGTTGGCATCCCGTGATTACATACTGGCCCCTAAGTTGTCAATGTCGCCTGCCGGCTGCGAAAAGGAGGGGTTGCATTGCATATGAGGCCTTAAAAAACTACATAAAAGTATAAAGAGTCTTGCATGCCAACCTGCCGCTCGGGAACGTCGTGCGACCCAACCTGCCAAACCGACAATCCCCCCGCCCCTCCTCATCAAAACTACACATCTCCGCCCAATCTCCTCATTTTTCTCCCACCTTCCAGCTCAGTATCTAGTGGCCATATCGTACGAGCGCGTCGTGCCTAACGGTTTGAAGCTTATGATCTTATTTTATCTTCTTCTTCTTCTTCTGTCTGATATGCTGCTGTGCGAGCTGTCGGCACATGCATGCAGCTCCATCACAGACACGGTATGCGACCGCAGATCAGCCATTCAGACACACGTACGACTGAGATGCCTTCTCTGTTGAGTTGGAGGTACAACCAGGCTCACACGTCCCAGAAGCCTGACAAGTAGGACACACGTGTTATGTTACTTACTATCACAGGCTCTGGAATTCATTCATGAACCGACTGAGTGGTACTGGCCAATGGTTCGTGAATGCTTCCGCTCATGACCGACTCCTTCCCCTCGCGCATCACATCTGCGCCGACGCGCCCCGTATCCCATGGCTGACGAGTATCTTAATGATATGTGGTCGATGTTTTGTTGGACACTAAGCATTCGAGTAGTGTACGGGTGAGGGGGGAGAAGGAATCTCGAGTACAACCTAAGACACCAAGGACAGAAGATCTGCTCGAAGTACCTGTTGGCTGCAGAGCAATTGACATCTGCTTTCCTTCTACTACCTGAGCAGGTAGTTAAGAGGACGAGACACCCAGTGTTGCTTTGCTTCTGGCCTCCTCGACAGGAAAGTAAGGCAAACAGTCTTCCAGCACGATCGAAGCCTTGCGCAGTTTTTTTCGGATGATTACAGCTGGGTCTGTACGGGGGCTTCAAATGTGTTGGGTAGCTTTCCACCCTCGCACCGAACCTTTCATTCCACCGCCACTCGTATCTCGGGTCATCATCACGCCAGGTGCCAGGTCTCCCATGTGGCAGCATCAAATCTAGTTATAATATGCAGCCGCGGTTCTCCATTGCCTATCAGCTATATCACTCGGATCTCGCCCTGAACACCGAGCTCACTCTGGTACATCAAGTCTACGAGGCCGGACCGCATGGGGGAAAACAGCATGTCGATCAAGGCAGAGAGATCGGAACGCTCAGCCGCGATGCTGAGAATATACGCCGATTGGTAAGACATGGCCAAAGCCCAGCTGACCAGCGCGGCCCGGAGGGACAGCTCCAGGAATCTGTATTGGGAATCGGGGCTTGGTAAGAAGGGGCATCAGAACTGACTCTTGCCTCGAGAGGTGTCGCCGGTGATTCATAGGGTAGACAGGGTGGTCGTAGGTCAGACGGAAGAGGTCATTCTTCAGCCATGGAAGCATGACATTTGGGCCATTGGCTTGCTTGCTTGACTGTGAACAAGCTGTAGAAACCCGAGTTCTGCGCCGACACATCCATCAGCTTATTATCTATTACACGGCGATCGCCTAGGTATTTCGACGTAAGCTAGCTAGCTGCTATCTAGATGTAAGCTTAAATAAATTGAGACTCGAGTCCTCGCATAGATGTCCAGCTCCTCGTGAAATGGGATACCTTCCTAGGTATATAGGGTGGGATATTCATCCATCCATCCATCCCTCCTCAGCTCCCTCCTCGTGATTTGGATATACCCGCCCAGCTGCAGACATCATCATCATCATTATTATCATTATCATCATCAGCCTTGCGGAATTCTTGGGAAAGAGAGAGAGAAAAAACCCCCGATATAATAGGTACCTAGGTACCTATAAAGACAAGCATCTCGATCCTTCAAGAAGGAATCGATCGAGACCCCTTTCTCACTCACGGGCCGCTCGGAAATTGGGACGGTCTACGAAGTATTCTTGGAGGAAGGGGGGGGGGGGAAGGATTCGACGTGTTGATGAATATGCATACTGCAGCCTGGAGGGCGCCTTACAGTATTTCCCACGTGAATGTATGTATGTATGTACGTGTATGTATGTATGTATGTATGTATGTATGGTGGATTGGCGAGCCGTGTGATACCGGTATTGGTGTCATTCGCCCCTTCCCCCTTTTTTCTTCTTCTTTTTCTTTCTTCATCCATCCGAACCATAAGCAACCACACGAACCTAATAAAAAAATCCGATATAACGAATCTTGTTTTTAGTTCTAGCAAGCCGTTACCTGCATGATCATCGGAGGTTTTTCTATCTAGGTAGATATGTTAGGAACTTGGGGGTCTGTAGAGTTAACGGCGTCCAAGTTGGTTTGGTTGGTTGGTTGGCAACGGTGTTACTACTTACATACATACACAGGCAATTTCGGATCTGTCCGACCATCGATGAGAAGCCAAAAAAAGAAGCAGGAGAACGTCGTTCGTGTATATCGTGGTCCCTTCCCAATGAGCTTATTATTAGGAAATTAGATAGATATACGACCTCTGGGTACGTATGTATGTATGTTTATACAGAGACATAGGCAGCATCGTATCGTCATGCGTATCTTTATCTTTTATCTGTCTGGCCTGGGCCTCTCTTCGCTGCTGGTAGGTACAAACGGTATTGGGGGCAAACATCCAATGTCAACAACAACTAGCCACCTGGGAGGAAGTAAGTAAATAAACAACAAACAAACAAATAATTAAATGAGAAACATTATTAGGTATCCTCCCCTGCATCCCCCAGTAACTAGCTGTTATAATGTCGATGTACTAAAGACACACGCCGGCATAAAAAACAAGGTTCGGTCAACCGGTTTTTTTTTTTTTTGGTTGTAGTCCAAGTCCGTCCTATGTGGATCTCTCCCGAGAAACGGGAGATTGCCCGTGGGGAACGGACGACGACGACGACGGGCCCGAGCGACGAACAGATGGGCATCGCGAATCTTTGATCTCTCGATGGAAGAGATCCTCATACTTTATCGGGGGATCGCGAGACCATATATATATATACTCTAATATACATTACATGTAGACCTAGTACGCAGCAATAAGAGGGAGTGAGTAAGTAAGAAGTGTCCGGAGGTTTACGACGCTTAGTAAGTCTTATAGACTTAATTTACAAAGGATCTTGCTTGCGATTTTCGGTAATCATAATAATGAGAAGCAAGCTTGATCTTTTCCCATCCTCGCCTCCGGGAGGAACAGCATCCCTTGGGGAAGTTTGTAGATCTGTGAGTACAGTACCTAGGTAGGTAGGAGATCTCTCACGATTCTGATCATCAAAAAGATCTCGATTAGACTAGCTCCCCCAAAGAATTGAATTGACGGTTCTGGAGCTCTGGATCTTCGCGCTGTAACCCAGGATTGCCTTGTTGTTGTTGTTGTTGTTGCTGTTGTTGCTGTTGGTTGGGGAACGAACGTCAGATTCCTAGGCAAAACTATAAAACTGTTCATGGATGGTCCTAGTATACACATCGACTAACTACTCCTCAAGGCTCTCTCGCAACACGAGTTGAGATTATTATTGAACGTGGGTATGTGGGCTTCGATGGGGAGGGGGGGGGGGGGGATCTGTACCACTTTCCGGATCTTCTTATGATCGATCTACCTATTGTACCTAGCTTGTGCGCGGTGAGAAACGGAGATATGCCTACAAGTACGTACCTAGGTGAGTCAAGTAACCTACTTAAAGTTCCTTGCATCGAGTTATTGATTTTCGGGCACTGCGAAACGCTGCTGCTGCTGCTGCTGCTGCCGTACAGTAGTTATAGAACTATTCATTCGTGCATTTGATAGGTTGTGTGATGAAAGATGTAGAAAGACGGTGCGAACCATGGTTCATGCAATGGGAAATGAATACCTAGGTACCTACTTACCTAGGTGCTATGTAGGTTAGTTTAAGTCGATGAGGGTGAGGGACCTGGTTGGGGATGAACATGTGACCTGAGTTCTGGAGTCTCGTGGCATGAAATTTGCGGGGTCGCCGTTGCTTTGCTTGCTTTCGGGTCGAGTTGACGATACTTACCTATTGGATCGATCAGTGAGTGAACGGTGCCATTGGGGAGGGAGTAATATATCGTTTTCGATCATCAGTCCGGTGCCAGCAGAGAGACGCCGTTGTCTCGAAGCCACACATGATATAACTAGACCGAGAGAGGGAGAGTGAGAGAGTGAGAGAGAGAGAGGCAGGCCATCTGTTGAACCGATGGATCAAGGTCCTCCTGGTAGGTAATTTCAAGATTTGGCGCGGAGGAGGCGCGGAGGTAGAAAAAACCGTCCATAATAATAAATAAGTAAGACTCGGGGGAGCGGCCGCGCGCTTGGACTGTTGCCCCGATGACAATCAAGTTATTCATTCCTATGCGGGAAAAGCCAGAAAGCTCTCTTTCGGGCTTGGAAGAAGGATCCATTCATGATGGATGCTGACAAGAACTTTTAATAAGGTAAGAAACGCGCGATGCCCAGTTGACTGGCGCGGAGCGACGGCGTTGTTTCAAGTCGGAGATTTATTACTTACCTCCTAACTTTTTTCAAGGTTTATTTTTATCCCCTGGACGATAGTCTACAGCCACAGCCTTTTTTTTTCGAGACATGTCGTTCAGCATATGTCCCTGTTTTTTCTCCTTCCTGTCATCCGCCTCGCTCGGTGCTTGATTATTTTGGTGAGTATTTTAGTCCTCTTAGATGAGAGGTCTGAGCACCGTGGTGGTTTAAATGAGAGGTGGGAATCCATAACAACATACCTACCTACCTATTGATAATACCTAGGTAGCAATGAAACCAGAGCATAGTATGTACGTATGGCCAAACTTTTCATCTCCTTGGGCGGACACAGATGTTTTTTTGTGAGCTGTCGATAAAGTAGCTGGTAACGTTTGCTGCAATGCAGGGCCTACGGTACCAGTGCGACACCACGCCTGGTTGCCATTCTTTGGACTGGGAATACATTGGCCGCCTCATGATATCATGGTGAGACCTTGCTGATAATAAGCTCGTGCATCACCTCCCTACTTAGCTTATTAGCTACCACTCCATACTGTGCTTGCTACCTGTTCTCCTGCTGCCATGTTAATAAGTTATTATTATGTTGGCCGTTCTGCCAAGTTGTGATCGCTTCCGCGGTGCACTGTGGCGCGAGCCCGCGCAAGGCCTTGTTACCACCGGAGGTTACCACGACACAGACTACTGCGCATACGCCGTAGTGCATACCAAAAAAGAAAAAAAGAAAAAAGGCTTGGAAGGGGAACGGGGTCGTTGAATGGCGCAACTGACGCACCGATCCCATGGAGGCTCAACCAACTCCGCTGGAGCGGACGATGGTTGGTTCTGACGGGGCTCGGGTAATCAAACCACTGCAACCAAGGACTCTCAGCTATTGAATTAGCTTGCTTCTAGGTTAGACAGATGCCATCGTCCATACGACCACGACGACGAGGGCCAGCGGAGGCCCTTCATTCATTCGAGAAGACAGGAAGAGCATCAATAATAAAGATGAAGGAAGATACTTGATTGGCATGGTTGTTCCTTTCTTTTCCTTCATGAATCAATCAATCAATCTACTTTGCGGCCCTTTTTTTTCCCTTCCCATTTCCATTTCTATTATTCATCGATAGTCGCAATTTTTCCTCTTTCTCTCTTCGCCGAAGGCTCTGGAGCTTGTTTAACGTTACGAAGTTGCTGTCATACCTAACAACCCATTCATTGGTCCAACCAGAGTGCAGATTTCCAGGTTATATGGCTTTTGTGGCTCAATAACGCAATTGCCCGGGAAAAAAGCCTCTTTCTTGTGCTGCGAGAGGACCGATCGTTCGGAATAGTGGGAGATCCCATTCAGCTTTCCCCCGGTCGTTCTTCGAATGGTTCTTTCGAGAAGGAAACAAAAAAAAAGCGCAAGGAAGTTGTCGACAGTTGGTAGATCTACTTACCGTACGGCTGGCTCCGGACGAGCATCAACAAGACAACTCCTGCAAATCATTCGATCTGGATCGAATCGAACAGCCCCAGCAAGGTCCTACCTTAGGTAGCTGCTCAGCCTCCCTCTTGCTCTAACTACTACTGTGTACGGAGTAACAGCCTACCGGCTTGTTTTAACGGTGTCAAGAGGGTTTTTGCTTGTTTCTCGCAAAGATCCCTGAACAGCACCAAGCACTCCTGACATCCTTGCCACACCTTCCCAAAGGGACCCCAGCCCAAGCCGCGGGAGCAGGGATTCTTGTGCGTGTTGTGCATGGGTTAGTGTGTGTGGTGGGTTGCGCGCGTGTTGTTGCCCAGATCGCCGTCGTGGGTGTTGCTGCTGGCGCTGCTGCTGCTGCATCCCCCCCCCTCCCCCCCACTAAATCCCAATCCCAGTCCCAGTCCTAGTCCCAGTCCACACTCTCCGATACCACCACCCCCAAGCTCCGACACGCGACAAACCTCCAAGGTCCAGGACGCGTTCCAACTTTGCGCTGCTTCTTTTTTATTAGCCTGACTACATCCCGTCGCCCTATGACAAAACAGAATCCTCTTCCTCCGTCTGTCTCGTCAAACCCGTTTTATTCCAACCCACCGACGGAGTCTCCTACTTCTTCACTAATTGTTTCCCCCCCCTTGGCCTGACAACGGGCCTAGACTACCTTACTACTAAAAGTCACATACTGCTACTAAATCTATACTTTCCTTCTTCATCTCGCCAAAGCCAGACCTATCCTGCGGCCTGCCTGCCACTATATCTCATCCTTCTCTTCTTTCCTACTCCCGCTCTTGTTCTCTCGCTTAAACACCACCACACTCGCTTATCTCATCTTGAGGACTCTTAACCGCCACACTCTCTACCTTCGCTACAAGGGCAATAAGACACCAGGACCGTCTCCGATTTCAGATCGACGGCTGTGCTGCCAACCAATTATATATCCAGCTCATCCCATGTCTGCTGTGCTCGTTCCGCTCTTCACCATATCTATATCTCATCTTCAACTGGACACGAATATCGATTACTCGACCCATACATTCTTTGCCTATTCTCGAAAACCTGAGTCCTGCCGCCGCGGCAAATTGACTTCGCCGTCCCAGCATTATTCTTCCGGATCACCTCTTTAGCCTGGGGCCTTCACCGTCTCCTTGGTGTGATACCGCATCATCGTATCGCGGTCGTAGCTCCATCTCGGCTCTCTTGGAACTTATTACAACTCGACGCTCATACGGCTCACCGAAGTTACCCATTCGCTGCCTACCTTGTGTAGGCAGTCTGGTGTCTTGAGTGGACGAACAGTCTCAGCACGACCACGACTCCATCTCACTCACCAAGAGTATTCCCTTTTCAGCCACTCATAGGGCTACGCTGTCCTTCACATTCATACTCCTCTTTGCTTCGTTTATTTCAATTACCCGAAACATTTGACAGATTACGCCTCCACCAATGGCTCCTTTTCTCCCAGCCGCGCTGGGCACCATTGGTCTGTTGGCCACCTCGGCTATTTTCGCGCTCGATGTGGTTTTGGCGCATGGTCTTTGGGCATCCGGATCGCCCGTGCGGATAGCAGCTGTCATTGCGTCATGTTTCGAGGCGGCCGTGGTGGTTATACTTCTCATTCTGCTTCCCAGTCAAGTCAGAGGCTCAACCGAGTATGGCTCGAGGAAGCGGAAGGGTGCCTGGTTCGCCCTTAGTATTGTGGCTAGTGTGCTGGCCACAGCAGCTACAGTTGCGCTCTTGGTATCGATGAGCCAAACTGATGATCTTCCCGAGACGATACTTGGGACCCCTTTAACCAATTTTCTGATTGGCTCTTCCGTGGCTCTTGGTCTCGCCTTCGCTGGCCAACTGGTTTTTTTCGTAGTTTATTTCGTCTCCGCTCGGTCTTCAGACTCAGACCCCGCCCTGTCTCTTCATACTACCGAGGATGGTCACCGAACGCTAAAGATGCGCGTCAAATCAATTCCATACTCCCGAACGCAGCCAGCTAACCGCAGCTTTGGTGAGAAGTTGCCCGTCATGGACTACCAGAGCCGCCCAGGTTCTAGCCGATCTGCTGCTGAGACAATAAGCTCCATTCAGTCGTCCTTGGCCAACATGGTACGCCCTATGGGGTCACAGAGACGGTTGCTCTCTACCAGCTCAAAGTCCAGGAGGCGCGCAGCCTCCATCGATTCGAACAGTTATCGCGAACGGTCAAGTGTGATAGAGAATGGGTTTGACTCGTGGGATACCTCGTCTGTGGATCCAAATAACCGGCAGACAGTCATAGATGCTGCTTCGCCAGTTCGAACCCGTTTCCTCGGGCTGGAAACCATACCGGCAAGCCCAGCACCGAGCAGGAGTACAAGCCCCGGCTTCCCTCTCGACCCGCCAGAACGCTGCCGCAGGAGTCGAAGCTACAGTCCGGTACCCCGACCCCTTGCACAACAAAGCTTAACATCGTTAACATCGATGGATGAACAACATATCCACCCACTTTTCCGATCCGATTCCCCCGTGCCGCCACCGGCAGCAACGCCTGGAACAGTTGTCCTGGCAGCCCCCGGTGCAGGACAAACGATATCCGAGAGATCAATCTCCCGGATGCGAAGTGGTAGTCTCCCAACGGCACCGAGCCCTCTGAGCCGGCAAGGCAGTTATGACAGCTTCCGGAAGACTCCTAGCCCCAATATGGAGAGGCTTCGGGTGGAAGACGTGGCCGAGGAGAGGAAAATGACGCCTCCAATTCCAGAGTGGATACTGAGTGCCGGGTCGCGGACAAGCTTGGCCGAGTACGAAACGCGCAAGGCCCGGGACCACGAGTCATAGGCGGAAGAAGATGGAAGCTTGAAGTAAAGGTGCGCAGGCACTGGAGCGTTGATGAATTGCATGATATTACGAAATCGATATAGATGGGGACTCGGGAGTCGCTGTGATCAGTCACCATAGCTGTTTGCCATTTTGTTTTCTTCTTCCTTTTTGGGATGATATCAAGGGGTTTTCAGGCCAGCTGGGAGATACCACTTTTTGATTTATTAGCGAGGCGTTTGACATTGAGGTCTGATCTGCAGAGGGAAAGAAAGACGACGATGCTATTCGTTGGCGGTAGGAGATGGTGGTACCTACAAGCCGAGAGTAAGAAATGAAGAGATAAAAAATAAAGCTACAATAATAAAGTATCAATGAGATCAAATTTGTCTTCAGACATACGGAATGACGAGAATGGTCCATGACTCTCCATGAATGCTCGGAAGGTGTTGGCAGTACAAACATGGCACAACGGAGACTCAAATCAAAGAGTCATTCTGCCTGCCACGCCTTTGGTAAGAGTCAGAAAGGCTGAAAATATCTAGGTAGGCATTCAAGATGCCTGATCAGCTCAAATTTGAAGTAGAAATTATGCGAGTCTAGAGCATGCATGAATGCCAGAGGACACAGGTAACAGACGATGAATAAAGCCTCCGATGTTCAACAAACAAACAAATGGTAAGGCTGAATGTGAATGAATTGTATGGGGAAACCCGGCTTATGCGTTGGTTCTCGGACTGTCATTGGCCACGAACACTACCCCATGTGGATATTTTGGTACCTAGGTACCTTTGTTACCCCCCTTCCAGTCTGTGCTTCAATCCAATGTTTTTTGCTGCAGCTGGGCAGTAAGTAGCGGAGTACCTCCAGACCCGTAGCGGAGTACCTCCAGACCCGTAGCCGCCACTGCCCGGCGGCGACGAACACATCATGGAAACTGCTACCTGAATTTCGTGCACCAGGCCGAGCCGTGCTTTTCCTCCCACTTCCACCACTTCCACTGCCACTTCCACATAAAGTTGACCCGACTGCAATACCATTGCCTCCTCCTCCCTACCTACTATTACCTTCCAGGTAGTCAGCCAGCCAGTTCAACCAACTTTATTCGTCAAACCTCAACCAGCAATCGAGGTTCTTTTTCTTCTCCTTTCCTCATCTTTTCATCTACACGAATCCTCTCCCCCGCACACATCTTACTGCACCTACGCAGCCCACTTAGAGCTATCTGGGTCCTGTGTACACCATCACCATGAAGGTCACATTCAAGGTGCGAGGCTGCCTCTTGCATTGCAAATCCATCCCGCCCATGAATTATAGCTTGCTAACAAATCTCTGTCGCCAGGATCTGAAGCAGCAAAAGTTTTCGCTCGATGGTGTTGAGCCGACCGACCTTGTATGTCGTCATCCTTCCTTCACGGGCCACTGGCGGCCTATGCCGAACCATCGCCGTCTATCCCTCACTTATTGATTCCTGCGCCGAGCGAGATCCGATGCGACCTGACATAATAGCTGTGTTCTGACCTGGTTCTAGATCTCTACCGTCAAGCAGAGAATTTCCGAAGAGAAGGGATGGGATCCCAAGTCTCAGAAGCTGATCTATTCCGGTATGGTGGAGTCTGTCTCCTGGTGCGCACGCCGCCTGACAACCTTCGGTCACTCACTGCTCGTCTAGGCAAGATTCTCAAAGATGAAGACACCGTCGAGCACTACCAGATTGAGGAGAAGGGTTTTGTAGTCTGCATGGTTCAGAAGGTAAAATATCCAGGTATTCCTATTGATTGCCATGATTGTGTGCTGACAGATATTGTAGTCCAAGCCTGCTGCTGCTGCTGCTGCTCCTACTGCTCCTGCTACGGCTTCTACATCCAGCTCTGTCCCCGAAACCCCAGCGCGATCTACAGCCGCCACTCCTGCAGCTCCTCCCGCCCCATCCCAACCGTCAGGCAACCCTTCTCCCGCACCCGCTACTCCGTCTCCAGCTCCTGCCGCTGGAGGTCAGGGAGCTGGCGGTGATGGATCTATGGCACTGGGCGCCGAGAGAGAGGGTGCTATTGCTAATATGGTAGCTATGGGTTTCGAGCGGGCCACGGCTGAAGCTGCCCTGCGCGCTGCCTTCTTCAATCCCGATCGCGCCGTCGAATACTGTCTCACTGTAAGCCTTGCAACTCCCGGTACCCGCGTCGCATCGCATTTATTCCTCTAACAAATCGCTCTAGGGTATTCCGGAGAGTGCCCGTCAATCTCAGCAGCAAGCTGCGCCTCAGTCGCCTACTGGAGCTCCTGCCGCGGCCGCTGCCGCTGCCGGTCAACCGGCCGGTGGCGATGCCGAGGCTGAGGGAGGCAGTGTCAATCTATTCGACCTCGCCGCACAACAAGGTCGAGGCGGTAGTCGTGGCTCAAGCGGTGGTGCTGCGGCGGCCGCTGCTGCTGCCGTTGCTGGAGAAGGGGCTGGAGCTGGATTGGCTGGAGGGAGAGACCTTGGGAACCTGGACTGGTTGCGTAACAATGCGCAATTCCAACAGCTCCGACAGGTCGTCCAGCAGCAGCCGCAGATGCTGGAGCCTATTCTGCAGCAACTCGGTGCCGGTAACCCGCAACTTGCTCAGTTGATTGCCCAGAACCCAGACCAGTTTCTTAATCTGCTTGGCGAGGACGGCGATGATGATGCACCTTTGCCTCCTGGCGCTCGGGCTATTAGTGTCACTGAGGAGGAGCGTGATGCTATCGAGAGAGTACGTTTTGAGTTTCTTCGCGGATGAACTACGGGGTATGCTAACGGTGACAGCTGTGCCGCCTGGGCTTCGACCGAGACGCTGCCATTCAGGCATATTTTGCCTGCGACAAGAACGAGGAGCTCGCTGCAAATTTCTTGTTCGACCAACCCGAAGACGACGAACCCCCACAGAACTAACCTATCTACATGGATGTACTGAAACGGCAAATTAATGGAGTCTTGCCGGTGTGCCCCAGGCATGCTCACTACCCAATAATGATATCCGAATGCTTTCTTCCCTGTCGGCGTTTTTACGAGATTTACTGTCGACCAACTTGTGGATAGCTCATAGGTCGTAGGCCATCACCATCATCATCGTTCTCCTTTTTCCTTCCCCCGACGTGTTTACGATGCCATCATCGTTTCCGATCTATCGTGCAGAACGGAAAGGGAAAGGAGGAAAACGGGAGGCGGAGAAGAAAAAGGGGAGGGTGTTTGACAGATAGGGGGTGGAGTAAGCGATGCTTGCATGGAGAAAAGAACGAGCGAGAGAGAGGGAGCTCTACTTGTCGTCCGTCTATCACGCTCCCAGGCATAGACTAAATTAGGTAGTAGTCTCTCGAGAGCATAAAAAAGAGAAAAGAGAAACAAAAACAAGGCTGTCATAACTTTTAACCCAAAAAGACCACAATCCTGAACAACCGTCTCACCATCTCTCGCTACGTAGGTGTTTGTCTGTCTACTGCGTAGAACAAACGGATAGACCTCGACCGTTCTCAACAGCCTTTCCTTACATTTGAAAACACAATCTCGCGCAAGGTTTATTTTAATTTTTTCCCCCATAATATGTCAGGGTACCTAGGGCAAGTATATTTCACTATGTTCATCTCTTGCGCTCTTCTCACTCGGGCTCTTTAGATTATCTTAGACACGAAGCACGAAAGAGCATTCCCGCTTACCGTACTACTTACTGTACTCTCTCTTGGATTTCCGAATTAAGACTCTTTTCTTCTTCCTTCCTTATTATTTGCATAGTTTTTTCTCCTTGAACTTGCCTTACAGCAGCAGTATGTGTAGTCAATTCCAGTATGTACAGATCGGGGATCTCTTCCATCTTCCAGTCCCCCCCCCCCCCCCCCCCCCCCCCCTCTCTCTCTCTCTCTTTAAAGGGAATCTCCCCTGAACGGCCGTTCAGGAGCCGGCATCTCGCCATGATCAAATGCCATGGGCGCGCTAGATGTGAGTGAATGATAACACGCGCGATCTCGACCTCGAAAGCAGTGTGCAAACAAGCAAGCAAATCACGAGCCCAGCGTATGGAAAGAATCGAATAAGGGGGTATCAAAGATAAGGCTATGAAAAACAAACCGAGGGCATGATTTGCTTGCTTGTTGCGTTTTTTCTTATGTGTCGGTGCTCAGGCCGATGCTTGGACAGCTCCAGCTTCGGTAGGACCCATTTGGTCTTCCGCCTCTGCTTCCTCCTCGAGCTCTCCATCTGCCTCGTCATCATTGGTGGCAAGCGCGCCGCCGTTCGGAGTGTCATCGTCATCATCGTCAAGCAGACCATCTGCGCGGCGCTGCTCTTTGAGACGCCTGATATCCTCATTGTGTTCCTCGGCGAGCTTGCTCTGCTCCTCCTTAATTTTATCACTGTCCTGCCAATCTCGTTGAGCGGCCTTGTATGCCTCGAGATCAATCGCGACTTTCTTCTCGCTGCGCACCATGATAGTAGCATTGATGCGGTTTGGACGAAGATTCTCCTCCCGGTTGAACTTCAACTTGATAGATCGGCGGGTTCGACCTGGGAAGCAGTTGGCGATGGTGTCAAAATCGGTCCCAAACATTTTCAGGTAATGATAGAACCGATCTGTTTCCACCTCATTCCAATGGTTGGGGCCCGTATTGCGACTTTCCCTCCTGTATGATGAGGATGTCGTCAACTTCGTAAAGTCGTCTTCCTCAACTGCCTCGAGAGCCGAGTGGTCCCTATGAGCAGCATGCCTGTCGATCATCAACGACTGCTGGTTGAGCACGATTTGACCATCCACAAGCTCGAAACCCAGCGTTGGATCTGCCATACTAGGTCCTGTGGCGGCATCGTTGGCTCCAGGGTCATTTCGATCATTGGTCCCTTCAGCTGGTGTTCCGGCACGCGAAGAAGATTCTTCATCCCCTTGAGGTAGGAGGCCCATAGCACGTTTCTTCTTCTCCAGCCTTCTCAATTTGTTGGCTTCGCGTGCCTGGCGGGTGCGCTCGGCAACAACATCCGCGTGTTTGAACTTCTTACCGATTCCTAGGTCCCTGGTCAGCTCACTAAGCTTCATAGTAGATCGATCGATTGTCTGATTCTCGGCATCCTCGGGTGTCGGAGAGCGAGCCCGGCGCCTCGGAGCCTTCGCCTTGGGAGGAGCTTGAGAAGCATCATCGGAACCTCCTGCTACTATACCCTCTCCGTTCTCCGGCACCCGAGGAGCTGGCTGCTTGCGGGGTCGTTTTCTTTTGGGTGCTGTGCTTCCACCCCCTTCCTCGCCATTGGTGGTGGCCGGTTTACGTTTCCGGGGTGCTTTCTTCTTTGGTGCAGGCATCGAACTAGGAGGTACTCGGGTTTCATCGTCGTCATCGGGAGGTGCTACGGCAATTGTATCGGAAACCGGAGCTGGGGATGGAGGTGCGGTTGGCGGCCCGATGGGACCGTCTATTTGTGTTAAAGGTTCAGTGGTCAGGGTATTTGGAGGGACAATTTGTCGAGGTGTCGGAATTGCAGTAGAAGTACTAGCTGTACCTTGGCCTGCAGGCGTTTCGTCTCCAATCGGTCCGCTTGCTGACTCAACTGCATTTCCAGCAGATATCGTTCCGGGAGTCGGTGTAGGTCGAGCATTCTGTCCATCTGCTGCTGAAGTCTCGACTGGAACAGCTGGCTGAGCCGACTCAGCACCCGCCGTAGCAGGTTCAGTGTTGGCGACCGATTCTGCGGTAGGTTGGCTGTGCGCGGTATCTTGTGTTTGAGTCAAGGCTGGAGCTGGCTCTTTACTGGGAGCATTACCAGGTTCCCCGGCGGGGATAAGAGCAGCAGACGCTGTGGGAGCAGGTGTCGATGTTTGAGATGTGGGTTCGGTGGTGGGATCTCTCGTAGTGTTGGCTGATGCGGAGGTTGTAGCGGGTTTTGAAGAGGCTGCAGCACCACCTCCTGGACGACGACCACCGACTTTCGGCTTGAAGGCTAAGCCCCCAGACTTCTTGAGCATAGAACTCATGACTGCTGATGTTCAATGCCCAGAGTTCTAGGCTACCTCGAAATTGGTATCATTGAAATCATCAGTGCAGAGCGATCGCGTGGGAATGAGCTTCGATGGCTGATGGTAAGTTTATAACGATAACACACTACAAGTTGCCTGGTGAGCTGGCGACTTCGATGTTGGTAGGAATGGGAGCGTTTGCTGTCTGGAGGGTTGGTTGGGTTGTATGTGGTTTTTTTTTTTTTTTTGGAGGGGAGGATGAGTCGAAGATCAGATTCAATGGAGTGGATGGAGATGGATATTTGTTGGAGCCGAGTTTGGAACTGCTCACTGTTGGCTGGCTGGCTGAGACTAGCAGACTGGACAGGGAAAAACGGGTGCACAGACCACTCCTTGAGCTTATCGCGTATGCAGATAAGACGAGGGACCCGAAAACGGCAAAGCGTGTTGTCCTCTGGATTCAACTTCGATTTTTCGTCAGGAGCCAAGTCAAGTCAAGGCAAGTGTCCATCCAATTCGTCCCCATTATCATCTCCCATCGATTCCAACTTCTACTCACTTTCCCTCACCCACCGATTGTTCGCTCCCTCACTAATTTCCTGCAACCCCATTTCTCTCTTCTTTTCCTCCTCCCCACGTTACGTCTCCTCTCCCAGCCGAGTCAATGTCTTCACCGCCGTCCATTTGAGGTTTCCTAACACCATTGATCAGGGAGCCAAAGTACAACCCGGTCGGCCTCCTTCACCACTACCCAGATTTTTGCGCTTCTCTACAGAGCCCTTTCTGCCGGTCTACAGCCCCTGGAACCCGTGTTTCTCCTCCTTCTTCCCAACCGCTCCCTTTCCTGCGACCCTTCTCAAGCGGCTCCCTTGCACTCTCTGATGCCTGTATCGACTTCTCCGACATCTGCACCTCTGTCGACTCGTGTCAAGATGGAGGACCGTAAGCGGCCCGCTCTCAGCAATTCCGACGACATTGCTCCTCCCAGCAAACGTCAAGCTGTGAATGGCGCCGGCAAATCCAAAGACGACGGTGATGTCAAAGATGAAGCCTGGATCGAGGTAAGCCCTATAGATCATCCACTCTGCATCTCTCAATACATACATCGAGAACCTGGCAAGCCATCCACGGTGCATCATCGTCGCCTGTGCCCCCCAGCATGACACTTTTTGCAGCAACTGCCTCCATTATCACCGGGATGTTCTACTCACCATCTCAGTACTGATGCGCGGCTTGGATGTCATCACCGTACCTTATCATCCTACCTTCCTCTACCATCTTGCGAGTGCGCCTTACTGCCCAAATTACATCGAGTCCAATCCGCCATCAACTATAACCGCACATCCAACATGGCATGGCTGGGGTAGAAAGAGTTGCTGACATGTATTGGGCTCGGATAGGACTACCAGAAAGATGCTATTTATCGACAAATGCTCGAGTACAAGCGCGAAAAGGCGACGCTGGAAACCCGTCTTGAGGAGTCAGCTAAGCGCTGTACTCACCATGATGACCACTTGCGAATTGTTGATGCCTGGTGGCTACAAGTAGGTTCGAACCATGAACAAATAGCACAGTCAAGGACGCTGATTTTTTGGCCAGTTGCTGCAAGAAGTTCAGTTTATGCTCGAAGGCACAGTCCCATTTCAGCCTGGATCCGATGGTACTGCCTCCAAACACACTGATGTCAGCCGCGTACTGACCTCCTTTCCAGCGCCACCTTTCCCAATGCACACGCTCTTCAGAGATATGGAGGGCTTCGACCAACACCTGGGCGAGAAGGCGTCATCGATTAAAAAGTTCCTCGAGTCCATATTCTCCCGGCTGGCAGGTACGCGCGGTCCAGTCGCACCTGATATTGCCAAATTAGAGGATCAAGTCAACGCGCTATTAGCCAACCAAAAAGATTTCCTTCTCAAATTTGAACGTCTCACTTCAGACAAGGAGAACCTCTCTGATCAGCTCAATACGGCGACGCTGCGATATCTAAAGGCCGAACGCAAACTCGATCGTGCCAAGAGTGCCCAAGTCCAGAAGCTCGAGCAACAAGCCCTTGCGAGTGCGACTTCTCGTCCTTCATCGAATATAGACCAGCAGAATGGTATGGATATTGACGGACCCAATGGCAACTCCGTGGCGTCACAAGCTGCTTTGAAGGAGGCGCAGGTCGTCATGAACAAGCAGAAGGACCAAATAGAAGCTGTTTTGGCCGAGAACAAAACGCTGCAGGAGGAGCTAACCTCTGTTCAATCTCGTTTGACGAATCTGACGGACGAAGACTATTCCCGTACTGAGGTATTCAAGTTATTCAAGAACCAGAACGAAGATCTCATAAGAAGAATCAACAGTCTGGAAGCCGAGAAGAAGACTCTTGACGCAACAGTCTCCCAGCTGAAACAGGAAAGAGAATCGAGTCGACAAAAAGTCGAGGCAGAAGCACAGGGTCTGGTGGCGGACCTTGAAGAGTCCCTTCACCAGGCAGACACGAACCTCGCTCGCATTCGATCCGCAAGAGACGAACTTCATGCTGACGTCACCATGCTGAAAGCAAGCAAGGAACAAGAGAAGGCTGCCATGGACCATATGAAGGAGTTGCTGGACGCCAAAGAGAACCGAATATCCGCTCTGGAGTCTGAAATATCAAGGCTGCAGCCTAGCGAGGACGTGGACATGGAGCCACGACCAGAGATCGACGGTCTTGGATTGGAAGAGTTACGCGAGAAATACAAAAAACTGTCGCGGGACTATGATTCAATTCAAGACGAATTGCCAGGGATGACGACAGCCGTCAAAAAGTTTCAGGCTTTGGCGAATAAAAAAATCATGGATTTCGCCGCGCAGGAAGAGCGAGTGGCTTTGACCATTGCTGAGAAGAGCAAAGCGGATCAGAAGTACTTTAGCGCTCGCAAGGATAGCGATGCTAAGGGTGAGGAGATCAAGCGCCTGAGGTCACAAAATGCGAAGACCTCGGAAATCATATCCCAACTGAAGGATAACGAAGCGCAGAACCGTATGCTGGTGACGAACCTCGACAAGCAGCTAGCCGACATGAAACAGACAAACACGTCCATCATGACAGAGAACAAGAAAATGGAGCACTCGAGCGGCGAGGCTCTGCAGCGCTACAACGCATTGAAGCAGCAGGTCGCCGAACTCAACACTCTAGCAAGATCGAAGGATTCTACCACGTCGACTGCAAAGGAACGAGCCACGGCGTTGGAGACTGAGTTGGAGAAGTTGAAGGTGCGCCTGGAGGTTGCATCTAAAGATCGAGACAAGTGGAAGGTCAAGAGTCTAAGTAACTCGTCTGAAGAAGAAGAAATGTTGCGCGTAAGTTGTCCACATGATCCTCTCCGATCTGTACATGAACTTACGAATTTTTCAGAGCATGGCATGCTGTTCGATATGCAAGAAGGACTTCAAGAACACCATGTTGAAAGGTTGCGGTCACATTTTCTGCAAGGGATGTGTAAACGATCGGCTTTCCAACCGCATGCGCAAATGTCCGGCGTGTAATAAAGCCTTCGACAAATCAGACGCCATGGCTATCCACCTGTAGGAGATTTTATTGCGCAAGAGGCTTGACGAACCAAGCAGACATTTCATTAAAGATGCGCTACATTGTACACTATCGGCCAGGGGTCGTCGTTCAGGGACAACGACCTGTAAGAGTTGAGAAGATGTACATGTAAGTTGCGCACACCGAAGGGGCGGTTCGATATTCAGCGCGCCGCACGATGATACAGACAGGCGCTTTAGGAATTCGATGCAATTCTTTCTAGGACCTAGCAAACAAACAAAAAACCATGCCACTGCTATGCTATACATACAGTCTATGACATGCGTGATGGGACGACGTGCTTTGGACGGATTCTGGACTGCCCAGGTGGTGAAACGGTATCCGTGGCCACCTTAAGGGTTCCCTTTCATGACCTGCTCATACTCGGCTCAGCTATCGAGCCTACCTAATAAGCAGCCTTTTTTTCACTCCTGTCGCTAGCCAACGCATAAACTCACAGGTGACCAACACTGACGTCGCTCACTTTCTTCCACTGCTTAAGTTCTCGCGTCTTTCGTCTTCAGTCCGTGATGAAGTTTAAGCGAGCGGAGGGACCATCCATCATCATCATCGACAATCATCACCAAATCATCGTCAGCCTGATAAAATTTCAAGAATCAATGATGGTGATATCTAGGCATGTATCGGGACTTCAACCATATATATTTATTACCAAAGTAAGGGGATGGATGATGGATGGGGATGGGGATGGGGATGGGGATGGGGATGGGGATGGGGACTGGGGGGCTAGACGGGGGAACGAACGAACGTCCAACCAAAACAAACAAACTTTTGGGCTCTCCTACCTCGACTATATTGGATGAATGAATTTCTGAACCGCACCGTTGGTTCCGGTTCCGGTTCCGTTTCCTTTTCGTTTTCTCCCCTTTTGGCTTCATTTGGTGGCACTTTGGACCTTCCGGCGAGCTCAGCTTTGACGCGTTGGTGATCTATCTTCTTGGGGAAAGGGGTAGGTCAGTTAGGGGCTCCGGGTTGGGAAAAGAGGGGGGGGGGGGGGGGGGGGGGGGGGGGTTAAGGCAGAGAGGCAGAGAGGCAGAGGCAAAGGGAGTAGTAGTGGCAGTGAGTTCCCCGTGTTCGTGCTCATCATGTTGAGAGAGAGAGTCAAGCGCCTGGTGCCCGCCCCAATAGGTCAGACGGACAAGGCTGGCTGGCTGGCTGGCTGGCGGTTAGGGGTAGGGGGGGGATTTCTGGTAACCTCATTTACGAAAAGCTTTCCTTTTCTGTTTCTTCTGTTCTTTTTCTTGAGCAGTCCGAAAACGGTGTAATCAACGTCGGTCGGCCCCGGGCTCGAATTCGGAACGTTGAATGAGGGGGGGAAACCGCGTGAATATATCTCCACGTACAACAGTACGTGTCTCGTCTTTGCTCTTCTGATGAGCAAGTGAGAGACTCGCTTGACGGCGGTCAAACTGAGTGAGTTCGGGAATTGGAGACGTGTATAAGTAATCTGACGGGGGGGCGCGGAGGAGAAATCGAGGTCTGATTTGGGATGGGAAAGGGTGCCTACCCCCTTCAAAAGGAGGTCAGCGAGAGAAGTTCGGGGGTTCCAAGTCTTTCGTGGCTTGATTTATCGCGTCCCGTGTCATCCATCCTATTATCCTCAGGTGTAGTCACGATTTATACTACTACTCCTCGAACATGATACAGTGATCAACAGCTTAATACCAACCACCTTAAGCGTGGACAAGCTCGTGCTTTAAGCATCAAACCTTATCCCGGCATCAATGCACGTTCTTCTCCCGGCTTATATTATGAATGTCGTCGTCGAGAATGGGCTCCGGTGTACTTACTGTATGAATACTTGTGGCCCCCGGTGACTCGATCGTGGTCGCACCACCCAGGGGGGGCATGGATGTCATAGGCCATATGGTACGTACTTGGACAGCGATGGTGATGATAGATACATGGTCGTAGTTGCAGGAGTGTCTCTTTTTCCCTGGGTTAAGGTAAAAGGCCCTACCTACCATGAGATGATCTCCCCTATGGATAACTCCGACTTGACAATGAGATAGCCAAGGAGGATTTGAAATTAACACCGGAGGTTGTCAAAAGCAGAGGCTGTAAAGGGTGATGATGAGTTACAGGTGCCTGCTTATTATTACCTCACAGCAGAGTTACTGAAGTCCCCCCCCCCCGGGACTCGTTTGTGGGTGAGGCAACCGATGTACAGTATCCAAGTCAAATCTGCGGAGTATTGTGCAAAAACATTTCATATATACTTACAGTAACACTGTCGTTCTATGACACCTGCTGTGCCTCTCATATATCTCCTCCTCATCATACAGCGATATCCCCTGAAAAGAGAGGCTCGCACGACGGCTTGAAATATTCCGAGGTGAGGGACTGAGGTCGGGTCCAGATTCGGATGGGGAGGCGAGCAACAGGAATCCAATCTCTTCGATTCTGCTGATCTGGAGTGCTTTAATAAAAAAAAAGCTTTGTCCCGTTTTCTTCATTCTGGGACGACGTTGATAAAGTTGAGCTTGACAAGCATAATAAATAAGAGCCGCACCGTTACTAGGCTGAACCTTCGCGAAGCAGCGACGGCGTTGATCGCGGCTGAATCATCGCCCGCTTGGTGTCATGTCATGTGCAGGGGGTGCAGTATTATCAACTCTTGATTTAAACCACACACAGTTTCCCTGTTGATGTACGTACAAGTTTATTAACTAACTCGATTTCGAGACTATGAGCACGCCAATTACTCGAACACTGGAATTCTTCTAGGACTTGTGAGTGACTCCAGGCAATATGAAGGTTTTGGTTGCATAGACACAGAGGTCAGGTTGGGCTGGCAGAAGTAGAAGCCACAACGTTCCGGGGCGAGGACCTCCGTAATATAGGTATGTGTTACCCGATCCCCATCAATATGCCAAAAAAAAAAAAAAAACCAGTCTCTAGAGAACAATCAAAAAGCATTGCATCCTCAAGGTCAAACAACTGCTTTTGAGTAGAGGGACTCATGCGGCTTGCTTACAGTATTGCAACGAGGCTAGCTACGGATGGATTGGCGTCCAGTCCTTACGACGTGTCTCCTCCTAAGAACCCGGAGGTCTGAAAGCCAACACTATGCTAGGTAGGTACCTAGGTAGGTACATTAGCTTCCGAGCTTTTTCCAAGCCATGAACTCGAACGGAAGCAAATGAATGAAGTCAATCATGGCAGAGAGAAAGAGAGAGAGAGGGAGAGACATTGGACACATCATAAACCGGAGACACGCCACTCGAGAAGACAATCGCGGATATACGACCATTCATTTGTCTTCCGGTGTGGTCTGCTCCCGCTGGAGAAAAATGATTGGTTGGTACGTGTGTATGTGCTGCGATGATTAGGTACTGGTCACGACATTTGATGTAAGGGAAGGAAGGACAAAGCATGGATACGTTTACGCAGAGTCTCTGCTTTCCCGGCGGAACCTTGCAGGATGGAAGCCCAGCCCAGCCCGTGAGAGTCGGGTGGTGTAAGTGAGTGAGTGAGTAAGTGAGGCCTCTCTCTGTCTCAGTCCGAATCCGGCTGAGCCGCCGAAAAGGGGGGAGGAAAGCATATTCGTACCTAGGTACGACATGAAGTCGCACGGAGGATATGAAGTCGACTGTTGTTGTTGTTGTTGTTATGGTTATGATGATGGTCAACGATGCTGACTACTTACTGCGTACTGCGTGTAATGTAATGGCGGATTTTGCGGGTAACTAATCATGAACTATTTACGGAGGATGGATAACGGCAGCTCCTAGACGCAAGCGCGCGGCGTGTAATCAATAGCGCAAGAGCGGCGGCGGCATGTTGGATATGCGTGGCAGGCCCCTTGCACGTGTGTAGGTACCTACCTAGGTACTAGGTAGAGCTAAGGCAGTCAGCAATAAGAGCTCTGATAGGTTCAAAATTCTCCGTTGCATTGCCTGTTGCCCTAGGTAAGCACATTGCTAGTGTCAGGGGTAATGCAATCAAACCACCAATTTCCCAAGTCCCCAATTTCAGGCTTCGTTTCTCATAGTCTAGTACAAACTACCTAAGTACATGAAGAGTAGCAGGACTCCATCAATCTTAAACAGTCTTTGCTAACTTCCATATTTTCGTTGTCTCCTCTTGGTTCCTAATAATGTGAGAGACCCATTTGCAGCCGCCAATACACAGGAGTCAATATTCGAAGCCTCAGGCGTCCTAGACGACGAACGGGTCATGGATCTGGTTCAATTAATTCACCAACTGCTTGGCCCCATGCAGGCTGCGTACGCCCGGTCTCGTCGTATTGGCTGCCGCAATCTAACGCCCATGCAAGCCATCATGGACCATCATGGACCACCCCCTGCCAGCCAGCCAGCCTGCCAGGTCCCTGTTGGTTGGTTGACCAAGATCTGACCGATCTGTTGCAGCTGCCTGTAGTGATCACTGATCGTGATGGTCGTAGCAGCAGCAGAAAGGTACAGTACAGAGGCGAACATCAGCGAGTCTCATCCATCACTTGCCACATCGAATACCTCGGGCAGCCTTTGACAAGCAAGCAAAGAAAGACACAGCGTTCCTCCCTCACAGAGAGTCGGTCAAGATGGGAATGTATTACTGTAGTTTTATTAGCCAGTCAGTCCATACAGTAACTACGGCAGCATGCAAAAGTCTGCTAAAGGAAATCAACGCCCCCAAGCATTTAATGCATCGTACCTTTGCCCGTCTGCGATGGGTCGATATCCCTATCCCCGCTTAATTACAACCCTACCAAGCAGCCAAGTCGACGCCGGGCCTAGACTCTTGTCCGAGAGAGGAGACGCCATCAGCCCATAAGCCCATCCCATGGCTGTTGGCCGTTCCCTTTTCGGCTTTGCAGTCTCTTTCGGGGGGAGTACTTGAGTCAAGTGTGCCCAAGTCTTCCTTCAAGTTTGGCCAGAGGAGCTCGGTGTCGGATCCGGGAGACGTCAATTCAACTGTTTGCGATACTATCAGCCCTATTGCTGGCTATTTTTCCCACGATATAGCACGCCATTGGCCATACTCTCACACAACTCTGGTTGGTACTTTATTAGATGCGAGGGCGGCATTACAACAATAACCAACACACCCCTACGTTGACGCTGTGCCTCCCAACCACGGTGACCGTTCATTTACCCGCCAGGACTGGGTGTTCCTTGACGGGTTGGCAATCCAGCAAAGGTGTCATCTCAACTAGGCGGGAATTTATGGGAGAGAGCATTCGTCTCTCACCTCTGGAGTCATAACAAGAAGAAAAAAAAACAGGAATTCGGCGGGAGACGGCGGTCGTCCAAATTCATTCCACCTATAAAGCTTCTTGGTCCCCTGGGAACGTTTCAGGTGGTCAACCAAGGCCCCCGGGTTTACTCGCCCACGAAGTAATGTTCGGACGTTCCGCCGATCGGTTCCCAAGTGCGACATGATGTTTCCAGCCAGTTGTTCCTCGTCGCGACGGTATTCGCTGCGCCGCCGCAGTGATCCACACCACCCTGCCCAACATATGAATTCCCGGCAACCTAGGATACATATGGCAGTGATTTTCCTCCTCATTTCCTGCTGGGTCTCCCTATCCGCAGCTACTTCTGTCGCCAATCCCCCACGACCGGCCGAGACATCGCTGCTGATCGATACACGAATTCCCGTCTTCGTCAACGGTCGGTGGCAGATCATGTCGGAGGAAGACCATCGCAAACTACTCGCCCGTAGGGACGATGGCGATTCTTCCGATTCCGACGCAACTGCGATCACCACGACCATCGAAATCGATGTTTCCACCACGACTGCCGAGTCTGCCTCGGCCACCGTCGCGTCAAGCCCTCTACCAAGCCCCTTTGACGGCGCCCTATCATCCAATTTCTCAGGGGACGATGGCGGCTGTGTAGACTTCATCAACGACATGCTATCGAATTCGACATTCAAACAATGCTACGCCTTCTCTTTACTCCTGCAGGTTAGTGGAGACCTTGCGTGCTCATATACATCAAGTGACTAACTCCTTTCCAGGGCTCGCAGTCATTTTTCCAAGCTCAGAAACAACTCGTCACCATAACCCAAACGATCGAAGCCAGTTGTGCCGCCGATGTGGATATGTGCACCTCTTACTTCAGCGATCTGTCCAGCCAGCTCATCTCCAGCAAGAACTGCGCCGAGGATTACGAGAAGCAGAACCAGCTGGTTGTGAACGCCTACGTGGGCATGCGCGCCTACCAGCCGGTGTACCGGGCAGCGTGCCTGACGAATCCCGAGACGTCGGCGTACTGCTTCGCCAACGCGGTCACCAACCTGACGACGCCGTCCAACGTCTATCTGTACCACCTGCCCCTGAACGACACGCTCCCCAGCACCGCGGTGCCTTCGTGTAACACGTGCACGAGCCAGACCATGGCCATCTATCAGGCCGCCACGTCGAGCCGGAAGTCCTACATCGCGAATACGTACGAGTCGGCGGCCGAGCAGATCAACCAAGTATGCGGATCCGACTTCGTGAACGCGACGCTCGCCGAGGCGTCAACGGATAGTTCCGCGCCGTCGCTTCACCAAGCACCGCCTTCTCTGCTGCTGCTCCTGTCACTTCTTTTCGTCGCGGTCTCCCGCTGCCTCTTCTAGGGCGGGCTTTCAGCACGCCACAGATAACGGTCAGCCCGGCTGACTAAATACGCTTTCACACAACGGCGTCTTTTGGGCATTTTGGGGGGGGATAAAATTAAAAACAGCCCACCAAGATTTTGGGAGGTGGGAAAATGGGACTCTTTTTTAGGCTTCGATATTTTCTTACGACGAAAGGAAAGGAGAGGGATAACTCTCCTTCCGAAGAATCAGCCAGCGCGCTTTTGATACCCAATCTTTCGCAGTCGAGCACACACTCCTCCGGAGCTCGACATTTCACGTCCTTGGTTCTTTCTTTATTGCCTACTATGGCCCAAATTCTTAATTTTTGGAAATTTCCACTGCACATATTTTTCGGAGCCCTCGAGCCTTTCAAACCGCGGTCAGTTGTTACGGAGTTCAGGGTGGTATATAGACGGGACTGCGACGACGGGTATTATCCTGGCTTGGGTGGGAGCAGACATGTCTCCTTATAGGCTCATAGAATTGGGTGGTATGGGATGGATGGGAAGGAAGTCGTAGTATGGCTTTCTGGACGAGATGAGATCGTCAGGTCAGGTCAGGTCAGGTCAGGTCGGTTTAAACGGCCAGATATTGGATATACTTAAAAGCTTCTGTTCCACTTAACACAGACAGAGCGCGGTAACGCAAGCGATTATCTATCTTCGGAGTCGTACACATTTCATGTATATATATTTACATACACACAAAACTCAGTATCTACGAGGAGAGAAAAAAATAAAGGACAGAGTCACCTGCGGAATGTACCGTACGATATGATATAATGTGTGTCACAAGATGTATATATATATATACCGTACCATCCATCATCATCATCCTCATCATCCTCACCATTATCAAACCAGCCAAAAAGTCAACCGCCGCGGTTTCCCCCGTTCGACGTTCAAATCATCCCCCTACCTGGATGGATGGATGGATATCTACTGTAGCCCTTACGTATCGTATCGGTTAGTCAGTCAGTTAATTGTGCATGTATATATCATTGCGCTGTTTTATCTGTACTTAGGTAACACACCAAGGCAGTGAGTGAGTGAGACCAAATTAACCGCAGTTGCCATTCAAAATATATATGTCATGTCATGCCAGGAGTGGCCGGTAAACCTCTGGCCCCCCTTCGATTTCGGTCCACGGGGGCCGTCCAGATTAGGATGGGTAGATGGGCGGGGGCGGTTTTTGATATTATATCATAGTTATGGCCTGCCTGTGCACTTTTACATGAGAGCGGTACGGCAGAAGCTCTCTATCCTTTCAAGGGGTTTGGCTCCTGAGTGTCTGTGGAGGTTCATACTCGTCGTGATGCATTGGGGACCGAAGGTAAAGCGGAAAAGGGGGGCAAGTTTGGGAGCTCAGGCAGGTCCCAGAAGCACCGGTGGTTGGCTTCACCAGCTAAGATATTCGACTTGCTTGGGTTACTATGACTTATCTTTGCCAGTCGGAATGCAAGAGCATGCATAACTGTGTGAGATGAGACTATCGAGAGGAGGATATCTAGTATACAGAAAGGGGCAGATGGATGCGTGCGGACCTTTTTTTTGGTGAGACGGGTCCAATCATAAAATGAAAATAATGAAGGGGTAGGTCACTCGTTTTAACCTCCTACCAGGTTTGATAGGCATGTATTCCCACGCGTTCAGGCCGGGGTCGGATTCCCTTCCATCGACCTCGGACGTCCTCGGAGACCGTCCGGTCCTTCCAGCGCCCGTGTTGGACATACCTCCACTTGCCGCTCGAGTACTCGCCCAGAACGTACGACTCCCGAAACGCGATGAACACGGGCACGCCGGCGGACATCGTCTTCGCATCGACCCGGGGCTCCAGCCCCTGCAGCCTCTCCCACACCCGGTAGAGCACCTCGACGTAGGTCGTGTAGTCCTTATCGAACCCAGAGCCCTTCTCGTGGGGTAGTACCTCGCCCTTCTCGACGATCCGGGCGATGACTTCGGGGGTGAGCTCGGCGTCCACGGCCACGTAGACCTTGGTGATGCGCTTGCGCACTCCGGTGACCCGCTGCATGACACTCTGGTGGTTTCCGAGCAGTAGTGGATGCCACCCAGGTATACCGCCACTAGTGATCTCCCCCAGAGTATCTTCCGGCTCCTCGTATACACTTCCGTTATACAAGTGGTGCTTCTTCAGGTTTCTCATGAGACCTCGAGCACCTAGGCAATTTTTCCTGTAGTAGTTTGCACCGTAAATGAAGCCTACAAGTGCGGCGAACTTCAACCAGAATGACACGGAGCTGCCCTGATCATCTTCATAGTGTGATCTCTCCCCCGCACCCTCTCCTTTCTCCTTAGGAATGCTCTCTTCTCTCTTGAAGATCTCTTTTCTAGGCCGTGCAGCCGGTTGATCTGTGGTATGGCATCGGAGCTGCGAGTACTGTTCCGTCGACAGCTTGACCCGGCCGAACTGCGAGCACAAATGATGCTGGGCTAGGGAGGCGATCGGGCGCTGGCGAACCGGGCATCTCGCGAGCGGGAGGGCAGGCGGCCGCGCGAGAAGGCCGCGCGAGGCTCGTACGGCTGTCGGTAGCATGATGACGAAATGATTCACACGGAAAGTTGGTCTTGCGGTGATGAGGAAGATGGAGACCGGCAAGTTTACGTCTACTCTGGATCGAATAAGTAGGCTCTCTGGCTTGAGACATTCACACACGTGAGTGGCGGTGTCGAGGGCCCGGATAGGGGCAAGAAATCAGGGCTAGGTGGAAAAGAAGAAAACATCCTGTCCCGAAGATCGTAAATAGCACTGCTCTCGAGAGAAGCAACGTAACTGGCTACTAAGAACTTCGAGCTCGATGACATAGCTGCCATAGTCCCAACGTCAACTTCACATAGTAGCTTTGGACACACAAGTGCACGATACCATCGTGTAAGAACTTCATCATAGACATATAGACATAAATATCTAGACGCTGAGGTCACCAGTCTCCTACCTAACTAAGCCAGATGGACCGATAGCAGATCCATTGAAACATGTAGGTACCTGGCCTATACACGTGAAGACTCATGTCATATTGCTATGACTCGATCAAACAAGCAAGACCCCCCCTTTTAAACAAGGATAGACAGCTCTAGATCGAGACAACTCACCCCTGCTTTCGACAATTACAAAGCTGGCCAAGGAAACACACAGTCACGCACATCTCCAAATGTTCGGGTCCGAAACGAACGCCGGTGGCTCGCCCCTTTCCCTAGTGATGTTTGGTTTTTACCGCCCTCCCCCAGCCCTTAAACAAGTTCATAAGTAGCTCCACTACCAACACACCCAAGATTCACTCCGCTGCGAAGATGTAGAGATGGAAAGCGTCATACCTGCTTAATATCACAGATAGGCACCAGGTAGTCTAAGTGTGAATTCACATACGTCTATCTCGATACACGCGCACAGGAAGCATATGATATCGGCGGCTGAGACTCCTCGATGCAACTAGACCGACCCTCCACTTCCGTTATAAGTAGCCCATCTCATACGTACAGAGAACCACAGGTTCGGAAGCTTACTTACATATTATACATAGCTAGCTACGACACCGCACACCTCACCACCTCACCACCTCACCACCTCACCACCTCACCACCTCACCACCTCACCACCTCACCACCAATCAACAATATACATACACTTTTCCCGTAGTATAAAAGAAACACGACTCTCAAGAAAAGAAACAATTCAGACTACGATGGCAAAAAATAGAAAAGTGACTGAACCGCCAAAGGAGTTTTAATTTGACCGAGAAGCAACAAGAACCAGGGAGGAAGATAACAACAACAATAACAACAATAACGAGAAGAGGTAGCCGGCGGGAAGAGAGAGAGAGAGAGAAAGAAACAATCAAAACCTCCCATGCCTACCCCTATATATGCATGTAAATAACAATACTAATAATTAATAAAAATAAATAAAACTTTATATAAACACTCGACCTTTCGCTATGTACATAAAGACAAGTATACAACACTAATATCAACTCGGTCTTCTTCTTCTTCGTCTTCTTCTTCTTCTTCTGACTTGATCCCGTTTATTAACAGGGGAGGACCTACATGATTGAGGTATATATACTCAGCGAGGGTAAGTAGCGAAGTGATGTTTAGTCTATGTTCCGTCACCCAGTGATTTTCATCTGAATTCATTCGACGACGTTATAGAAGTCACTGACGAGTTTTGTTTGACGTTAGTTAGTTAGTCTGGTTATTTAGTTAGTTAGTTGGCAAGAGAGGAAAGGAGTAAAGTAGTCTTAGTAAGTAATTTTGACTTCGCTTCTTTGTTATTGTTATACGAGGTAAGACTAGGTAGACTACCGGATTTTGCTATCCCATCATGAACGACGATCCCGGACAGAGGAGGAGTGACAATACTCGTGTGTAGCAAGCAGCGTGTGTGTGTGTGTGTGTGTGTGTGTGGTCTGGTTCTTGTGGTCTTGTTGAGAGGTGTTTTATTGATTCTGGTATCTCCCGTGAGCCGCTTCATCCACAAACACACACACACATATATATTTCTCGAAAACAAGCCGATTTTCCAACCGTACCGTCAGAGCGCGTCCATCCAAGCAATATGGAATACCCTATGGACTCGTCCTCTGCGTCACCGCCTGTTAGTCGATCCGAATCCGGTACTCTCATATCTCGCCGACGAAGTCGAACCCGAACCCGATCCTGAGCCCCAGCCGGAAGACGAGCTGGAAGATTCCCCACCGCTGCCCCATCCGCCACCGCCGTAACCGCCCGTAGAGTTGTTGTTATTCCTCGAAGCCCGGCTCCCCGCTGCGTACCCGGCCGCCGAACCGCCTGCCAGTCCAGTCCAGAACCCCGGCCGCCAGCCCTCCTGGGCGTTATTGTTACTCCTACTACTACCGCGCGAAGACGACGAGCGCGTGGACTTGGAGTACGGCGGTGGCGGGTCATCGGATGTGTCGTTATTGAACCAACCGCCCCCATCGCCACCACCGAAACCGGGACCACCGCCTCCTCCTCCGCCCCCACCCCCGCCTCTGCGCTGTCCCGGCGTTTGTCTGCGGTTCGCAGAGGCTTGGGTACACGCGCTGACGAGGATCCAGATGCAGACGCCGACGAACAACACGCCAAAGAGCACGGCGCTCCAGTCCGTGTCGCCCTTCTTTCCGCCATTACTACCGCCGCCCCAGGTGGGCCGACCCCCCTTCGCGATCTCGGGGAACTTCTTCTCGCCCAGGTCGGTCAGGACGAGGCGGTACTCGACGCCGCAGCTGCCCTTGAGCACGTAGGGGTCGTCGGGGCCGGCGTAGCCCTCGCAGATGACGTCGGTGGAGCCGAGCTTGAGCTCCGGGGGCAGCGAGGCGGCGCAGGACCACTGGATGTCCTCGTCGTCGTAGCCCGAGCCCTGGTTGGTGCAGCGCATGGTGTCGACGGCGTGCAGGCGGCAGACGGTCGGGGACGAGACGCACTTCAGCTGGGGCACGGCGGAGACGCGGCGGTGCGCGGTCTGGGCGTCGTGGCGCAGGGTCAGCGACTGCACGTCGGAGAGCAGGATCGCGTTCTTGGGCTTGGCCTTCGCCGCGCTCGGGGTTGGGAGGAGGGCGGCGGCGAGGAGGGGGAGTGCCAGGTGGGGTTTCATGGTGGTGGTCGCGTTGGCGGGCGTGGCGGCGCACGATTCGATGGTCTCGATGTCCGTAGACCTGCGTTGAAGCTCCTTGAAAAGAACGTTGGTCGCCTTTGGCGATCCTTGATGGAGTGAGTATATATAGGTAACAGAGCCGTATCTGTTAGGTACCTAGGTAGGTAATTATTATGTTTGATGTCAGATTCGCGGGGTATCTTGTAAGTAATGCGCAGATTCGGTACTTAAGAAGCTTAGACTTCGCCTGTCTCACGATGAATTGGCTTGTTTGGGCAGGCCAAGATCAACATTCGCCATGAAAAGAAAGACAAAAACAAAGCACTTGGTCATACGAAGATGAAGATGAAGATGAAGATGAAGATAAAGCGGAAAGGACACTTGTTAGGTGATAATAGGTTGACGGGATTGGAGTAGAAGTCGAAGTGGGTTGCTAGGCTGATGGAATACATAGCGGGCTACGAGGCTGAAAAGTGAAAGAAATGGAGCTTCTCGGCCAGTCTGCCAGTGTCGCCACGGTGGAAACCTTGGCCATCTGAGCCGCATTCTTGGAAGTCTCTTGGTTTCTTGGTCTCTTCTCTTGGTCTCTTGGTTCATTGGAAATCGGGACGAATTCTGCGGTGCCACCCTCTTGGGATGCTTACCGCGTCTGCCCGTCCCGAGTTCTCAATGCATTCAAACATACAGTACTCCGTATAAACACCGGCCATTGTTCTTCCCGACGGTTACCGGGCCGAATTGTCAGTTCTAATGTCCACCCTGACTCTGGATACTCGTAAGGCTGATTGACGCGGAGGGCAGGCAGGCTTCGCTCGCAAGTTGGACCTGACTGAGACTGGGAATCCTCGCCGGCGTATGGGAAGGGAATGTCGTCTTTCTCGTCCATCCTACTAGTCTACGAAGTCCATGCCCAAAATCAGGGGGGAATTGCTCATTCCGCTAGGGTCCTCGCTACCGCCTCTACGCCTACTTACTTATTATGTAAGTACTTAAGGTACGTTGTGTGCACCGGTAGTAAAAGTAGCATCCAGTACGAAGTAGATTGATTGTTGCTGTCAGGTCTCTCGCCGGTTGGACGACGCGGATTAGTTCTTAAATCCACTCGATGATCTCGGACGTAATTACTGAGGACGGACTTCGGGCAGGGTCAAGTCCCCGGTCAGCTTGGACAGAAACCTTATGATTGTCGGAGCTTGTACCTAGACACCTAGATAATACAGATAGATACATAAGTACAAATGTACTCTCATAGTAGTAGGTTAAGGTACCTAGGTATGCAGTAGGGAGGCCGGGCAGCCAGGCTGCCAGGCTTCTAGAAGGCTAGAAGGTCCGGGGAGTGGGTTATGCACCCGATAATGGACATGAGTAAGTGGGGTCCGGAAACCGATTTCCGAGGAGGACTTTTGTGCAGAACTAGCAACCTTGCTTATTAACTACCATACCGGTAATGCATCACCCTCTCGGAGTTCATTTTCATTGTCGACTGTCAGCATCGCGGTCAGCATTCCAGACGGGGAGCACTCCGTACATTCAACATCCAATGCCAATGCACCCAATGGGAATGAATCGGTGACTGACTCACATCTCCACCGCTGTTTCGTCTTCCAGAGTCCAGATGCCATGAGACCGGGTTGCGCGAATTGCCTTACCATACCTAGGTACACTGCATACGCCCTTTCAGACAAAAGCTTAAATACGAATAATCCACAGAACCACACGCTTATTCCAGTCACTCCCTCGATTATACGCATTGAGGCTTCTTCTGTCAAAGTTCAAGGTAATCGTGGATCTCTACTAAGTGCTCGAAATACATAAGTACCTAGGTACTTATATATGCAGGTATAAGGCAGAAAACGTCGAGGATTTTAGGTATGAGGCACGGTTATATGATCGCCCGAATTGTATAACACAGCTGGCGCCGGTGCCATGAGATCCTGACAACCCTGGTCCTTTTCGGCATACAATCGATGATACTCGGTCCCGCTTACCTGGTCCGTTGCCCGGACATGCCAATCGTTAATAAACGAGAGCGAGAAACCGTTTACCTACTGCCCACGCGCCACAATGTTTGCGTACCAGTACAGAAAACATCGGTCAAGGTGCTGGGCCCCTGGGGGATACAACGATAGAATAATGAATCACTTACCAGTACAACTTGATCATGGCATTTTGGATATGAGTCTTGTGGGAGGTGACTAATAACCGACCGACTAGAGGTGGCTGGCTGATTCCTGATGTAATGCGTACGTGTGTATGTTGCATATAGCAGACGATACCTAACCTAACCTAGGGACTCATACATTTTCCAGAGAGAGAGCCCTGGATAGAGATATGGACTGAGAGTTGTGCAACGGATTGATTGGGTGTCGGAACTGGCCAGTGCCGTTGTTTTGCACTATTTAGAAGCAGATATGGACGGTACCTAGGTAACTGGTAGGATGTTTGTACTCCACAGTACCTACCCGGAGTTCGGTACTTGTAGATCCGCCAGCGCTTGCCTGGATGTCCGGGTACCTTCTTTAGCTGACATACATACTATGGAATAGATGTACATCAATTGATCCCAGTGGAGGTCGGACACCCGCTGAGTCCGACCGACTAGCCGACCTCGACTTGCCTTTTCTGCAATGGCAGGCAAGCTTGCGACCCTATGAGAGGAAGATGAAAAGCAGGGGTCAATGATAAATACGGCCATACCGTTTCCTTGCCCCCGACTGCTCGCATTCCATTCCCTGTCCCGTGCATCAACAGCTACAGGATTCTACTTCTTTGATCTTGATTGCCAATTTTTTTGTTTGAGTTTTTGACCAGATGCGCCATAGACTGGTTTCCATCTACACACTACTGTCCCCGTTGTTGGCGCCGTGGTAACTGTTGTACCCTGCCGTTGCCGTTGTTGGCGTCGTCGTTGTTGTTGACTGTGTGGAGGGCCCTACACCGAACGCCGCGCAACTAAACTCTTCACTGCGCGAGCAGAGGCTGCTGCACTTGACTATCAGGAATTTGCCGCAGTGCGACCTCTCGGCAGTCTGCAGCTTCGTATCATTGACAGCCTTGCGCTGTTTTCCCGCCACTCTCAAGGTCCGACATAGAAAGTATTTTGAACCTCGCTTCATCATACTCTCAGTCACCTCTCGCCTTCACACAGGCCACCCCCTCGAGCAGACTCGACCATGGCCTCAAGCATATCCGAAAAGGCCGAGATGGCTGCGCAGAAGAACCAGTCAAGTCGTCCCTCTAGTCAAGGGGAATCGACTGAAGGTTCCACTCCAGCCGCCAAGGAAAAGAGCCCGGCCGTATCTGGCGCTGCATTGGAGAAGCCTGATTCCAAGGTACTCCAAGCCGTGAAGGAGACGAACAATGACCCCTTCAGACACCTACCCGATCACGAGGCCGAAATTCTCAGAAATCAAGTCATCACCCCCGAAGTCAAGGCCGGTATTGCCACCGTCTATCGCTATTCTTCAAGGAATGATCTCATCATCATGTTCGTGAGCGCGATATGCGCTATTGCCGGTGGTGCTGCCCTGCCCCTGATGACTGTCATCTTCGGAAATCTACAGAGGACTTTCCAGGACTACTTCTATAACGGCGAATCATACGACGACTTCCTGGGCCAGATGTCTTCTTTCGTCTTGTACTTCGTATATCTAGCCATCGGTGAATTCGTCACCATCTACGTCGCTACCGTCGGCTTCATCTACACTGGCGAACACATCAGCGCCAAGATCCGAGAACACTACCTCCAAAGTTGTATGCGTCAAAACATCGGCTTTTTCGATAAGCTCGGAGCTGGCGAGGTCACCACGCGTATCACTGCCGATACGAACCTCGTTCAAGAAGGCATATCGGAAAAAGTCGGTCTCACCTTGACAGCCATGTCTACCTTCATATCCGCCTTTGTCATTGGCTTCATCTTCTACTGGAAGCTCACACTCATTCTGACCTCTACCGTCTTCGCCCTGATGCTGGACATGGGTTTCGGGTCGCGCTTTGTCATCAAATACACCAAAGACTCGATTCAAGCCTATGCCTCGGGCGGTAGCATTGCAGAAGAGGTCATCAGCTCTGTACGAAACGCCGTGGCTTTCGGCACCGAAGACCGTCTCGCGAAACAGTATGATAGTCACCTGATTCGCGCCGAATACTTCGGTTTCAGAAAGGCCGCTGCCGTTGCCTGCATGGTTGCCGGTATGTTCATGATCATCTATTTGAACTACGGATTGAGTTTCTGGATGGGGAGCCAATACTTGACCGAGGGCATCGTACCCCTGTCGAACGTCCTGACTATTATGATGGCCATTATGATTGGCGCTTTCAACTTGGGAAATGTCGCACCGAACATGCAGGCTTTCGGAACCGGTCTCGCTGCCGCGGCTAAGATCTTCAACACCATCGACCGCGTGTCTCCACTGGATCCCACCGACGACAAAGGGATCAAGCTAGACAAAGTCGAAGGCACCATTCGGCTCGAAAACATCAAGCACATATACCCGTCTCGACCTGAGGTTGTGGTTATGAAGGACGTGACGCTCGAGATCCCCGCAGGCAAGACAACTGCCCTGGTGGGTGCTTCCGGGTCCGGCAAGAGTACAATCGTAGGATTAGTCGAGAGGTTTTATCATCCTGTGGCTGGACATGTTTACCTCGACGGTCATGACATTAGCACGCTGAATCTACGCTGGCTACGCCAGCAAATGTCTCTAGTCAGCCAAGAACCGACCTTATTCGGGACTACCATCTATCACAACATTCGATATGGCCTCACTGGCACCAAGTTCGAAAATGAGAGCGAGGAAAGGCAGAAAGAGCTGGTTTTCGAAGCTGCCAGGAAAGCCAATGCGCATGACTTCGTGTCGGCTCTGCCAGAAGGCTACGAGACAAATGTTGGTGAACGTGGTTTCCTGCTTTCTGGTGGACAGAAACAACGAATTGCCATCGCCCGAGCTATTGTCTCCGACCCAAAGAGTAAGGCAAAGTTCCGCCGAACACGTTTTACATAGCGAACGATTACTAACTTTGGTCTAGTCCTTCTCCTCGACGAGGCAACGAGTGCTCTCGATACGAAATCCGAAGGAGTCGTGCAGGCCGCATTGGAAGTCGCTGCTGAAGGTCGCACGACCATCACCATTGCCCACCGCTTATCGACCATTAGGGACGCCCATAATATTGTGGTTATGTCACAAGGCGCCATTGTCGAGCAGGGTACCCACAACGAGTTGTTGGAGCGTAAAGGAGCCTATCACGGCCTGGTCACAGCGCAGAACATTGCGGCCGTCGTCGAGACGACTGATGAAGAGAAGGAAGCTGCCGACGCTGAGGTCGAGGAGCTCATCCGGAAGGCTTCCACCAAAGGCGGCGCCGAGGCTGGCTATACCGGAGATCCAGATGACGACATTCGCGCAAAGTTGAATCGGTCCACCACGCAGGGCTCCGCATCGAGCAGAGCACTACAGAATCGCAAAGCAGAAGTGACCCAGAAGTATGGGTTATGGACATTGATCAAACTTATCGCGTCGTTCAACCGAGAGGAATGGAAGTTGATGGTCTGGGGTCTTTTCTGGTCTATCATATGTGGCGGTGGCAATCCTACTCAAGCTTTCTTCTTCGCCAAACAGATCATGGTGAGTTATTATTCGAGATTTGCAACGTCTTGCCAGCTTACTAACTTGCCTTGGAGATTCTCGGTGTGCCTATCACCCCTGCCAACAGGGATCAGATAAAGAAAGACAGCGATTTCTGGAGTGCCATGTTCGTTATGTTGGCTGGCGTGATGTTTATCGCACAGCTGGGACAGGGTATTGCTTTCGCCAAATGTTCGGAGCGACTCATCCACCGAGTCAGGGACCGCGCCTTTCGGACTATGCTTCGTCAAGACGTGGCATTCTTTGACAAGGACGAGAACACGCCCGGCGCGCTCACCTCTTTTCTATCGACCGAAACTACACACGTGGCAGGTCTGAGTGGTGTTACCCTGGGGACTTTGCTCATGGTGACCACCACTCTCGTGTCGTCCATGATTCTCGCGTTGGCTTTCGGTTGGAAGTTGGCGCTTGTCTGTATCGCCACCGTTCCGGTCATTATGGGTTGCGGTTTCCTGCGTTTCTACATGCTCGCCCATTTCCAGCAGCGCTCCAAGAAGGCGTACGAGGCGAGTGCTTCTTACGCATCCGAGGCCATCTCGGCTATCCGCACCGTCGCATCCCTCACCAGGGAGGACGATGTCCTTCTGCAGTACCAGAACTCACTTGCTGCGCAGCAGAGAGCCAGTCTAACTTCTGTACTCAAATCATCAAGTCTCTACGCAGCCTCTCAATCCTTTCTCTTCTTGGCGTTCGCCTTGGGCTTCTGGTATGGCGGCACCCTCATTGCGAAAAGGGAGTACGACCAGTTCCACTTTTTCGTCTGTTTCATGGCAGTAATCTACGGTGCTCAATCCGCAGGTGTGGTCTTCTCCTTCGCCCCCGATATGGGCAAAGCGCACCACTCGGCGGGCGAACTCAAGACGCTCTTTGATCGGAAACCAACTATTGACACATGGTCCAATGATGGCGACGCGTTGAAAGCGGTCGAGGGAACTGTCGAATTCCGAGACGTCCACTTCCGGTATCCGACTCGACCAGAACAGCCGGTTCTGCGCGGACTGAATTTATCAGTCCGGCCCGGTCAGTACGTTGCTCTGGTCGGTGCATCGGGGTGTGGTAAGAGTACCACAATTGCTCTCTTGGAGCGATTTTACGACCCTCTCGTCGGCGGCGTATTTGTCGACGGAAAGGAGATCAGTACATTGAACCTCAACGACTACCGTTCTTTCATCGCTCTTGTGTCACAAGAACCAACCTTATACCAAGGTACTATCAAGGAGAACATCCTCCTTGGATCGGCTCGCGAGTTGGTGACGGACGAGGCCGTCGAGTTCGCCTGCAAGGAGGCCAATATTTATGACTTCATCCTGTCGCTGCCGGATGGCTTCAACACGGTTGTCGGTAGTAAGGGCACGCTGCTTTCTGGGGGCCAGAAGCAACGTATTGCCATCGCACGCGCCCTTATCCGCGACCCCAAAATCTTGCTCCTAGACGAGGCCACCAGCGCCCTTGACTCTGAGTCTGAGCACGTTGTTCAGGCTGCCCTCGACAAGGCAGCCAAGGGCCGTACTACCATCGCCGTTGCCCACCGGCTTAGCACCATTCAGAGAGCTGACATAATCTACGTTTTCGACCAAGGCCGTATTGTCGAGCAAGGCACGCACAGCGAGCTGATGCGCTTGAACGGTCGGTACGCGGAGCTCGTCAATCTACAGAGCTTGGAGAAGAAGGTATAAAAGACACAAGTGTGGAGAGAAAGTGATAAGGAAGGAGAGATGTTGGAAGAACAAGGAAACTCCGAACGAGTTGAGATTATACCCCTCGCAAACAGAAAGGCTATGCTTCGCGGCAATGCATCACTTCGTCTTGGGGGGCGCGCGATGCATATACATAGGACGGCGTTTTTGTTTCTTTCTGGCCTGCTCAGCTGCTCGCCCATGAGATGACGGTTGGCATTGGAACAGGCTAAAGGTAAAAAAGGGAAGGGTAAAGCGCATGGTAATGTAGTGATGGATTGTAGCGACGAAGGAGGACATTGGGGGTTGTAAGAGAGAGAGAGACAGAGAGAGATACCCCACTACTTTTTTTTTGCAGATTACTGGACTTGAGGAGAGGGGAACAGATAGACGGATGAACAGGTAACTAACTACCTTACCCACTTACTCACTTTGCCTAGGGGGTAGGTTAATAAGTAGGTAGGTAGGGAGGTGGGAAGGGTAAACTGGGGAGGACGACACACTCCACACCGTCATATCTCATAATAGAGTTGTAAAAGACTTGAGAAAGAAAGATAAAAGGAATCATCTGTGGATACTGAAATAAGCTATCTTCTCTGGTGAATGTGAAATCGGGACCAGTCTACAAGGCGGCAGGTAACCCTGCTCTGCTCTGCTCGGTGTTGGTACTGGTACTTGGTATCATATATAGCCATGAGGTTGGGAAAAGGGGTGGGGGGGACGGGGAATAAGAGAAAAACCAACTGAGTATGATCCAGGGCTCTAAAGAAGAAAAGAGGGGTTGAATACTAAACCTGAGTAAGTATCCCCCCCCCGCCCCCCCCCCCCCCCCCCCCACTAGGTCTGGATAGATAATTGGGATGATGAGATTTCTTGCAATCGCATCGTGGTTTTATATGATAGGAGACGTTCATGAACAAAGCCCTTCTTTTTATTCTGATTCTTGGCAGGACAGTAGAGTACAGTACAGCGGCCTCTGGAGGAAGATAACCCCCCCGATGTGCCCTGTGCCCTTCTAGTTATGTGCCATTTCGCTGTCTAGATCTGTCTGTCTAGTCCATCCGTCAACGCCCCGCTAGGAGAGTTCTTCAACGCAAGAAGGAGGCTTAGTCACTACCGATAGGCTGAATGAGAAAGTAGAAACACCAGAATAAAGAACTGAGAAACGCCCACACCGAACCCCCCATGATTTTTTGTCCAGCCCTCATTCATTGCCTTTTGTCTTTGAGGATCGGATGAACGGCCGCTGTTTCCGCTAATCGTGACCCGTGGCCTTTGATGACCGTGAACCCCAATTGTGATGACCTCAACCCGTGACCTTCTGTACACCACCCAATACCCTGTACCCAGAGAAAAGGTTGACCGTCTCATTACCCAGCCGAAATGAATAAACTGACGCTAATACCAAAGGAGGTATATGTGAAAAGAACCCATCGCTATCAAACACATGATTAAGAACCTACAATTAGTATGAGAGACGGTAGGTGACGTGCCGAATTGGAGTGTACTGAGTTGAGGAATATTTCACGTTTCCCTATGAATGTGCCGTTGCTTTTGTCTACTGTCTCAAAACGTTCCACGCTCGCGTGCTTGCAGTTTGTACTGCGTCGGTGAAGTCAATCAGGGTAAGTTGGCTCCTAGGCATCTTGAATCTGAACACCTGAAACTTTCTGACCATCTAGCTGTGACTCAGAAACAATGTTTTTATCAACGACCGTATCCTCGTGAGTGCTAGCGTTCGTCGTGCTTGGAGGGCTACTACTCTGAGGACTATTCTGCTCCATAGTCAGGGAAGGTGTGGGCACAGCCGAGTTAGGGTCGACGACGAGACTCGGGGAGGGAGGAGTAGTCTGTGGGACTTGGAATCCTGCGTTTGAATTGTGTCGTGGCGATTGTGATGCCGTATTCGCTATGAGCCTCTCAAGAGCTGTGATCTGGCGGCCAGTGCTCATCTTCTTGAGAGCAATAAGATGAGGACGCACCTCGTCCACGAACTCGTCGCGGTCGGGACGATCCAGGTTCAGAATGAGTTTTTCTGTCTCCAAGGTCAGCACCCATCGTGGCAAAGTTTTGCAACAGCGAAGACTTACGTATAACATAGTTGCCATATTGATCCTTGATCAGGTTCAATAATTGGGCATTTCCATCACTGCTGTTTTGGGTCGTCGTAAGTTGATAGCGTATTGCCCTCCGCTCCGCAGACGTTCCGGACTCAATGCACTTCTCAACGACATTCGAGGCAAATTTGTGCTTCGACAGATAGTACGCTCGACCAGTCACGAGTTGAATCAGCTTCAACTTGTCTTCTGATCCTCCGCGGGTGACAACGTGCTGCATGACGTAGTTTCCATACTGATCTGTGATGAGCCTTGCGGAGCAAGCATGAAGATCAACCATAAGTGATTTCTTTTCAGCATCGGTGCCACACTCAAGGATCCGTTGAATGACTCGGCAGCCATAGTTGTGAGATGCGAGGGCTTCGATTTGATTGTGGAGCGCATCCATAATGAAGGGAATGCAGAGCCCAGGGGCCATCTGTATGATCTTCTGGACGACGTGATTCCCATTCTGGTCTTTCACGATGCGCATTATGTCGGGTTCGAGTTCGGCCACGATTTCCTTCTGCTGGTCGACCAGGACGTGCTCCAGCGCCTGAAGGTGTTAGCAGGTTCTCTTCATCCTGAACTCGAAATGACCAACCTTTTGCACCACACGACAGGCGTACATCTGCGTGGAGAGTTCTGCCACCTTGCCCTTCATTTGTCCTGCGATGATCTTCTTCTGCACTTGGTCCCCATGCTCGAAGAACTTCTGAATGACGTAGTTGCCAAATACATCTTTCATCAACTGAAGTGCGTTGGGCTCGATCTCCCGGAAGACTTGATCTTTCTCGTCACTGTTCGCAGTTTGGAGTTTCTCCTGAATGAATCGGGAGCCGTGTTGATCGCCGCTGAATTCGACGATGTGGTTGTAAATTTCCTTCAGACGAGTCAGTGGCTTATTCGCTTTCCAAGACGGTGATAACATACCCTCAGCTCAAACTTCTTGGTCGATTTTGTGTTTGCTCTGAACTCCTCGAGGAGCATACTGCGGACCCCTTTGCCGGGATCCTGGTCCCTACTGGGCCGCATTGGTATAGTTATGCCCGGGACGAAATTCATGTCGTAGCCATTGACTGGCACATGTGACCTGAATCTCTGGGCTGGCACAAATTGGTGGCCACAGGGATTTGTGAATTGTTGCACGTGGGGGGGCATGTAGGATGCCTGCAAGAACCCAGACTGTTGCTGTATGAATTGCGCGCCTTGTGGTCGCTCGTTTTCCGTCAACATTCTCGGACCGCGTGACCCAGGTCGACTCAAGGGGCCTGCTCTTGGATTCGGAGTACCGTTGAAGGCTCTCGGACTATGGAGATCGGTGGGGTGTGAGCTGCCGCCTGGAGATATTCCTTCCATGGAACCCCTTTTCGGCCCGTGATGTGCCGTTGTCACGGGGTCGTCCCAAGTATCTTGACCAAGCCCAGACGCGAAGCTGTTTCTCGTGTTGGTACTTGCAGGCTCCCATGGTTGAGATCCAGGGTTGAACGGAATTGGCTGACTACCATAGAAACGAGCTCCGGGGCCAGAAATATCGAGAAGACCGAAACCACGATTGAAACCACGATTGAAGGTTTCATCCAGATCCGGCGACGGAGTAACCGCCGGCTTGGATACGCTAGCACGCGCAGCGTTTGGCCTTGGGTGGGTTTGCATTGTAGGGAAAAAGTTTGTCGCCTCCGGATAATGACCTGACAATGCTAACGCCGGTGTCTCAGCTTCTGCTGGCCCTGTGAGACTACCTTGGCGGTTTGGCAAATTGAGGTACGAAGGATCAGTGGAACTGCGTCGGTTGATATTCGATACGTCAAGTCCGAACTGTGAGCTGCCTAAGGACCTGAAGAGCCCTGAATTGCCCCTCTCATCAACCAACGACTCCCCAGTGCTTTGCACGTTTTTGAACGAAGGCGTGGAAGGGTCAAGAGATCCTGGCGGAGCCGCCCTAGTCGGGAAAGTAGCACCATTCTGATTCAGACTTGATCGCGAGGGAAAGACATTGGAGACGCTAGGGCCATCAGGGAAGTTGTTCTGAAAGCTATCTCTTGTTCTAGTCGGTGAGACACCCCCGGAATTGGAGGCATTCCGACTTGACCTTGGTGGCTGGTTCCACAGGTAGCCGGTCGACCAGGAGGGCATGACCTCGGATTGTGAGTTTAATTGTGCAGAGCCCGAGGGCCCCGTGGGGGGATGTTCTTCGACTCCTGCAGCGGGTGTCAGAAATATCATCTGCCTGTTCTGGACACCCATATCACTTACCTCTAGAACCTGAGGTATCTCGGTGTGAACCAAAGGGCCTGTTCGCCCAGATATCATTGGAACTGGACTGCCACGCCGCGTGGCTGAAGGAGCCTACAGGCTGTGTCGTCTTATCGCCTGAATTTGCCATAGCGAGATTCTGGAAACCGTTGGATCGTGCCTGTAGGGAGGTTTGTCAGCGATCAATCATTCCAGCATATGTTCTGGCGAAATCAATGTAGTTTGCACCGAGTCCTTGACATAGGTGGTGTATTTGCATTACAAACATTGCAAACGTGTATCAGTGATATGTAGATACGGCCTTTCGAGCATAGCCATACTTACAGCGGTAGTCATACTTTCACAAATCGAGCACAGCTCTGACGCACACCACGGAGCTCAGGCGTGACTGAAATCAGCGAGACCTGTGTATTCTACCAGCTCCCGCTCTTCTTTCTCCCAATGAACCTAAGTGAGAGATCTGAAATGGCCAAGTATAGCGAGGGACGGAAATGGGCGAAATCGAAATAGCACTTTTATATATGCAGTCGATGTGCAACCAGCCTTATCTACCTATGTGGAGTATCTGTCACACGATAAAGAAGAGTATGTTAGCCTTGGAGTTGGAACAAAGTTTGGAACAAACGATGAGAGGATGACCGAAGTTCTCAAGAGCGGCTGTGCCTCAATATGCTTGTGAAGTACAAGGTGATCGCAAGTCTCGGGCGACCGAATGACAGCAAACTCAACCTTGCGCAAGTAAGAATGCATACCTCGGCTGCTATGATCCTAGTTCATGCGTTCCTGAGGCCTTCGGGAAAAATGTAACGAGAATCTCGCAAGGTGACAATAGACAGAGACAGTCTAGCCGAATGTATTCACGCTACCATACACAGATGGTTCTAGAAAGTTTCTACGAGAAGAAATGCGAGTGATCGATCGTCAGGTATCAGGACGGTAGCGACGGTGGTCGATTCGTGCGACGAAATTGGAACGAAGGGAGGGCGAGGTGCTCGGGAGGAGTCTAGGAGATAATAGGCAGCCAGACGAAGGACTGAGGACTGAAAATTGATCCCCTAGACAGGCCATACGACGGGTTAGTTGAATGCGCGCCACTGAATGGTTGGTTTGGCAAGAGTAGTGCGAAGGCAAGAGAGGGAGAAGACGAACGTTTTTTTTTTTCGGGTTGAATGCGCAGCTTGGAAATTTCGTTGTAGGCGTGTCAGCTGGAAAAGAGATGTAGGTCAAGTATAGTAAGGTGCCGTATGTATGCACTTTATGGACGTGATAGATGGCAGGTAGATAGGATGGTATGTAGGTATGAAGGTATGAAGGGTTAGGAATTATCTAAGGTAAATGTATAGACGATGTTGGGCGTGCTGCCTTATGACGGAGCAGCAGTGGGTGTGGTGGTATGGATACAGTCGAAAAAAGTACACCTAGTCGGTCGGTAAGTACCAGATGTACGATGTACCAGAGCGGCAGAGATGGTGAAATAGGATGGATGGATGGTTAGCCTGGTAGCGCAGGCCAGCCAGGCCTTGGGCCTTAAGCCTTAAGGAATTCTTGGGAGGGTCTGGCGAGGGTCTGGCGAGGGTCTGGCACGCAGGACTGGAGAATGCGGACTCGAAATTCGATTGGTCTGATTTTTATGAGAAGCGATCTGCCCAGGTGCAGGTGGGATTCTGATTCTGGGGGTTTTGGGGTTTGGATTTTGGATTTGTCGTCTCCCTAGAGCCCAGCTTATTAGCAGCTAGACAGGGGTGGATTTCCTGTCTAAGTCTACAATAACAGAGGGTCAGAAAATATGTTATTAATAAGAGACTTTCACGCTGCTGACAGTTCCTGGGAGTGAGCGATTCGTTCCAGGTCCAGGTCCAGGTACAGGTACAGGTACAGGTACAGGTACAGGTACAGATACAGGTACCGTACCCAAAGTGTTCCAATGTTTTTAGGTTAGGTAAGGAATACTAAAGAGGTAGTGCCGGGTAGGCAGGCAGATAGACTGGTAGATAGGCTAGGGCTGGAAATTTTTAAGAATAGCACAGCCAGGTGCCAGGGGACGGACCCGAGAGGCCTGACAGATCTCGTGGTGCAGCGCAAGGTAGGATGGATGGATGGATGGATGGGTGGATTGGGGGAGGGGGTGGATGGGTGGATGGCAGGGTGGGTGAAAGATGGGCGGAAGAGTGGGTGGATTGAGAGGAGATGATTTGGCGGCGGGAAAAGGGACTAAACACGAGTCACGACTAACCTGACTGAGAGAATGTAGAACAGATGGATATGATCGGTATTGATTGGGTAATGTAATGCGGCACAACAATAGGAATAGGGTGAAATGTGACGACGTATTATCAGGTATTCCAGGGACGTTGGTAGATATAGATAGATGTCTGGTAGGAGGTGGACAGGTCAGTGAATGCCTGAGCTGTATACCAGGTAGGTATGCGAATTCTCGGTGGTACTATGATTTGGTGCGACTTGAGTGAGTGTTCTCTTTCAAGGGAAGGGGGGGGAAAGGCCAAGAGATCCAGGTAGGGATGCTTGGACGTAGTAGGTATCTCTGTGTGGCTTCTGGCCTGTATCGGTGGCCTTCAAAATTGATGATGCAAACTGCAAGATCTGAAACCCTCGCCACGAACTAAGATTGACGATGAGGGAAACATGGAAATGCGAGCCAGGTGGTCTACCTAGGTAGGTGATATATTTATATATTGAAAAATGAAACGAATGGAACGAAAGTGCCCTGGACTTACTTATACCAGATTCATATATGAATGACAGGAAGAAATGCTCGTGGTCGAGGCTGGAAGTTTATACACGTCTTGTGAGTGCACTACCAAGCCTAGTAAGTACGTAGGTCACAGCCTTGTGGGAATCCGCAAAGAACGGTAATTGAGGAACTCCTTCGGCGCCCCAAAAAAATAAAAATAAAAATAAAAAGTGAAAATGTTTAGCCGTTCGTCCGGTCTATGAAGGGAAGGGACTCGAGGACGCCAAAAGCGAGTAGGCGCCAGTAAAGGAGGGGGGGAGGCAGAACGAGAGGATCTACACTCGTTTCTTCTTTTTTTTCCCGGCTGAAAATGAGGATAGTGATGCTGCTGCTGATGATGATGATGATGATGATGACAACTAACGATGAGAGAGCACTAATGCATACCTAACTAACGTAGGCACCTACGTGAGTTCCCACGTTTCGTTCTAGAAGCACGCGACAGCGGTCCGCCTCTGCTAAAGGGACATCCACTTCGCGAGATAAACCTTACTTTAGCTCCCACTTTGACAGTCGGGAACTAAGAAAAGGTACAACTCAAAAGGCGTGCGAAAGGAGATGGAACTAAAAACCTTATAGTTCAAGGTTCGCACTTGTTGGGCTCTCCGTCAATTGACTTTGGCGCAAGTCTTCACGACCCGGTTGCCGGTCGCCCCAGATATGCTGCTCCCAGATACGCGATCAGCGCGTTGGTGACGATGTATGAGGTGCCCGTGGGTGGGTGGGTGGCTAGGTATGTTGTATGGCTGCAGCCAAGTCTCTGTCGATGGCCAGCTATGCTGCTATTTTGACTTTTGGGGACCTCTCGTTCGATATCTAAGCCCGGTCTGCAATGCAACATGAGTTATCAGCAACCGCCCAGCCGCTCGCTGACTATGCACCAGGCTTTCCAGGGGTCACCAACAAGAATATACAAATATCCCACTATCCCACGCCCGTGTCTATAAGGGGGTGATCACCGTGGTTGGTTGGGGTCTGGTCGTTGTCCGTTTGTTGGTTGTTGGAACTTGGAACTGTATCGCTCTCGACCTCGATCGTAAGGTAGCTATGGACAGGGGTGATCTGGTCGAAAACGGCAATTTGCGTGGGGGTGTGTGTGTTTTGATATGTATGTACCTAGGTATGTACGTAAGATGTTGCTGTGCTGCGCCGTGCTATGTGCTGTTGGGGCCGAGCAGCCCTGTTATGTACTTGGTTGCTTGTTGGTCGGATGTTCATACCATGAGCAGATATCGTATCGTCTCGGGCGGAAGAGGGGGGCCACAGAGAAGAAGAAGACTTCCAAGATTAATTCGTGCGATTGGGTTGACCCCTGGACTAGCTTCCGCTCTCCTGATCTCCCTTGGTTTCCGATAGTGTTGAAGACATAGAGAAGTAAGGGGAACTTTGGGGACCTGAGAAGGGAGGGCCAGTAGTCATATCTACCCCGGTACCACGAAACTAGCGAACACTAATGGCTACGACCAAAACCAGCAGCGAAGCATGTACGTATAATAACTTTGTAGTACAGGGGGTGACGTGCAGGCGTACAAGCAGATCACTCATGTGGCTCTCCTAATGTCTGAGGCACTGGTCCCGGCTCCGATCTAGCACTTGTTTGTTGTCCGAATTAGACCCTACCGTCGTGAATTGCAGCCTAGATCGGCCGCCTTTCTTCCTCTTGAACGCCCCGGTCCCCTCAAGGCAAGCAGCGGAGATGCCAAAGGCAGTACCTAGGTATTTGATGTGTAGGTTATACACAAGACCACATCCTGTCCCAACAGCCCCAGTCGCGGGTAAACCAACCCCGCTAAGGTTCTCACTGCGAGCTGCTTGGGGCTTTCGTTTTCCTGGTATGAAGCCATTTGTCACGATCCGGGTTGAGATGTGCATGTGAGTAATCTATAGCTTGTAGCCTGCTGCGAGGCAAGGGGCCAAATGCAGGTGCCAGCCCCAATGTCTCGCCGAGTCGCGGGAAACAGGAATGTAGAAAATCTTCACACCTATTACTTACAGGAACGAAGCAATTATCCTCAGGAATGTAGGTAGGCAAACCCATGTACCCTTTTCAGTCGCCGGGGTCGCGACCCCCTTGCTGCAATTGCTTGTCTTACCTTATGGGTGTTGCTCAGTAACACCGCAATACTCACACAGTTTCGGCACATCAGACTGTCGTCGACCTTGGACTACCATAGCCAGATGTGCGGTTCGCCCCAAAGAGAGTTTCCTGGCGCTTCTCTGGCCATTTATTCGGATGGCAATACGACTAGTGGCCGCCATGGGGGCTTCGAAGTGTCGTCCGGCTCGTGCAGGTTATCGAAAATAGACAGGCTGGATGTTATAGAACGACCGCAAGTGAGACAGCGTCAAAGCTAGAAAGAAAACAACCCATATGCCACAGATGTCGAGGAAGCGGTGTTCGACCGGGTCTGGATTATGCTCACGCTCCAACCTCGTATATCGAACTGTCTGCGCTATTGTTGTGAGTGCATTCGCTAACAGATTCGATCTCATTCATTCCGCGTCAGATTGTAGTGTTTCGACTTCCAGTCCAGTCGCGAGACATGGCACGAGTGTTTGGCCACGAAGGACCTCATCGCGGGTGGGTGCATGCTCCATGAGTAACAGATAAGAGTGTTCAACGGAGGTTCGTAGCACAATAGGTGCGTGGTGCAGATCCATCCTCAATAGGACCAATTTCGAAGCTATGCCAGCCTATTGCGGACTGGGGCGAAACTTCTGGCAACACTGGAAGGGCTTCAGCTGCCCGAAATTTAATCGAGAAAATAGCCGCCGCTCTCACGACTCGACATGGACAATCGGCACAATGCTCGGTTCGACCTTTCGAGCCATGTCTCGGATGGTACCGCAGTATTAGAGTTGAGATCGATTCGCAGGCTAAGGAGGGATACAGCCCCGGAGCCTGGTACCTGCGTCGATGTTAAGATAACCGGTATAATGTCAATCAATGGGGTTCACTGGCGGTAGTTTGGCAATGGTGATAAGTAAGTACCTAGTGCTCGCCTAGCAGCCAGGCTTCATGAGGCTGAGCTCAAAAGTATTAGACTACACACAGTATGCCGCCTGGAAAAGGAACGACGCGAGATCATGACGCGAGATCATGACGCAAGTCTGCGGCCCATGTAAATACTGAGAACGAGAGTTTCAGGATCGATCTGATCAGATGCGTGGAGTAGGGAATAAATAAGTAGAGAAAGATGGTCGAAATTGGGCCGGGCTGCAAAATCAAAATCTAAAATCATCGAGTCTTCGGTCTTTCCTGATGTCCCATTTTCATTTTGCGCAGTAACCTGCACGGATCACTCAGTGCAACGCTCCCCTTTTGGCCGACTAGGATGCTCATCTTATCGCTTCCAAGGTTGACCGTTTTTGTGTTAACGAAGGTCCACTCGTACCGGCGTTTCTGTCCGTGCAACCAATCAAATCACCCAGAATGTTCGAATCAAATTAAGCTGTGGTTTTCGTTTTCTCGTTTTAGGCCTGCCAACACACTGCCGCCGAATCAGAAGGCCGTGCCTGGTAGCCCCCCCTGTAACTTTGCTAATCTAGCTAATCTAGCAGGTCCCAATGCCCATGTCCATAGCACCGATTGAACGAGATTGGCTACTGATGCGCCCAGCTTTCGGGGGGTGGCCCACCCACGCCTCCACTGTCTCGTTCGTTCTTCAACCTCTCCTCCGCCTCCACCTCCTTTCTCCCATCCTTTCTTCACGGTCTTCATCATCATCATCGTCGTCGTAGCTGTTGTCGTCGTTCGTTGTCGGTACACGCACTCTCTTTCGGGCTTTCTTACGCCCCCCACACTCTTTTCTTGCCTCATTCATTCGTTACCTGGTCTCAACTTCATTCTTTTTAGTTGATTCCGTCCTATCATTTCAAGGGGATTGCTTGCTGGCTTGACTACATACCATTCTCCCTTGCGTACGTTGACCCCATACCATTGTATCACCAAGCCTTATAGTCGTCTATCAATCCAATAAGCTGACTTATGACTCATAGTATTGTCCCTCGTTGAAGTTAGCCCGAACCGACGAATCAAACAGCTACGCAGCACACTACCATGTCGACTTTCAGCAACCTGATTGCCCGCGGCCATGCCGTCCTCGGAAAGCGTGACGTGGATTTTGGCAGCGATTCCGACACGGTCATGAATCTGATGATTGCTTTCTTGGGCATTGCGTTTTTCGCACTTGTTCTTGTCGCCCTCCTGGTCATGATCCGTCGGGCCAAACAACAGCGAATCCTCCGCGAAGAGACCCTACCTCAGTACAACGACATCAAGCATGATGGGCAAAGACCTCGCCGCCTGACTATCCAGACTGCAAATGGCCGGTCAAGCATCCTTGTCGTCAACGGCCAACCCATGCTGGCCGATCCCCAATCTCCTCCACACTCTCCTAACAACATACCCGAAATCCACATCACTTTCCCCGACGAGCATGATGAGCAGGGTCGTCAGAAGGGCGGACGTGTCGTGGTTGTCCGCGTGGGTGAAACCACAGTTGGCCTAGAGCCTGTCAATGAGGAACAATTGCCAGCCTATGAGAAGGAGAGCAAGAACGGCTTCTATTCGATCGACATGGACCGCATCGGCGGATTGAAAGAGAAGGACCAGACTCACTACTCGTGATACACCACCGTTGACCTGAAACTCGAATCTATTGAGCCACGGCTGTCGTGATGGCGGCCACCACCTTTCTCATATACGACAGAGCAGCGTAGTACGGATGACTTTTTTTTTTACTGGCAAGCATGAATAATGGAGTACCACACAAGAAATACGCTTTGTATATCATTCTCATCCCTGCGGAGATATTGACAGCGAAGTCGCAAGACAAGGATCGCTAGCGAACACCAGGCAAGACGACATACCAAGGTATTTCGGGCCTTGGGTACATAGGTCGGCATCGTTGTACATACAATTGAGCAGTACCGGATATGCTTTCTTTCATTGTTTGTCCACAGGGCGCATGTGGATAGCCCTCTATGGCTGAGCCCGTATATTCTGTATTGTATAATCAATTTTACTGTCTTCGAGAACCCGTGATTGACAGTAGCCCAGTGAGAGCGAATTTGGATACTTCGTAGTCTCTGAGACCAGTGACGTCGATGTTGAAGAGCAGTTGCGATAATGCCGTGAGGGACGGACGACGAGAGCGTACCTACCTAGGTAGGTATCTAGAGGCCAACCAATACATTCCAAGGCTAATCGATTAGCGCACCTTCGAGATGAAACCCTGTTGGCCTCGAAACCTCTCATATGATAGTTGCCATCATATTATATGTTATTCCCATTTGCTGAATGACATCTTCTCGGAGGTAGAACCCAGGGCTGTTGAAGCTCGTGGCTTATATCAGGGGCTTAGCCGGTTCCACGTGGGGAAGACTCTTTTTCATAAGCTTTACTTCGCCACGACGCGATCAATCCTCACATGAGAGAAGAAAGAGGGGTATCTAAAGTATAACCCTATACCTACCTAGGTAGGTAGCCATTGTCTAGCTATAGCCATATCCTTAGTTTGATACGAGGTGGCATCACGAGGTCGTGGATGATACGTATCAACTTTTTTTTTTGGAGTTGATGGCGTCTGGGGTGAGGCGCTCATGTGAAGGTATACAACCCCTCCGGCAGCCTCGAGGCTTTTTTTTTATACTCTCAAGCTAGTTAGGGCAGAGAAAGGAGGGAGGGATAATGGAAACGAGAAAGTAACACAAAATACTTCATGGGGAGAAAACTGAATAGAGGAAGGAAAAAGACAACGTTGAAGCGCAGACAGAGAGAGGGTAAAGAGGTCTGTCAACCGAGCAAACCTCACCTACTTCCTCACTTCTACCATCTATATATATCAATTCGAGTGAGGATCTGCCACGGTCCTACTGTATCTACGACACGAAGACATCGAGAATCGGATATACTACGATACGATATAATACAATACAATACGTACGGAGCCTACACTACAAAAAGAACGGCCAGTCGCTCAAATACCTTCTCGCTCAAATATTCTCTCGCTCAAATACTCTCTCGCTCGCTCACTCACTCTCGTCGATCTCTACCTCCTGCACCATACCATACCCCTACCTTACCATACAAATACCATACCATACGAACCAGGAAAACACGAATCCGACCTGAGCAGGTCGTCGATAGCAGAGCAGAGCAGACAACCTCATGCCCCTTTTCTTCTTCTATTCTTCTACCTTCCCTTATACTTTCCTTCCCATGGTACCTACATACCTACCTGGAACCTTCCCACTCAGTTACCTACGCACGCGCTTACATCCACCTGGGCTTCTCTCTCCATACCCCCCAAATAGACACCGCCACCTCGACGACTGTCACCATCACCACTACCATCACTATCACCATCATCCCGGCTACTATCACCACCATCACCACCCCGGCTACTATCACCATCACCACCGCCACCACCACCACCACCACCTCCACCGCTACCACTGCCCCCACCACTGCCGCCACTATGGCCGATCAGCTCAACCGCAACCCCAATCACAATCGCAACCCCAATCTCAACCTCAACAACAACAACCGCAACCTCAACCCGAACCAGAACCCCAATCACAACCCTCCCCCCAACCCCTTCTCCTACACCACCCTCCTCCTCCACATCCGGCTACCCCACCACCCGTTCTTCTTGCGCCGTCGTACCCCCACCACCCCCACCACCCCCGCCCTCATCATCACCTTGACCATACGCTGGCGACGCCTGCTGACCCGGATCCTGCTCGTCTGGATCATCACCTGCGTCTTGGTGCTGGAGCTGACGGAGCGGCCGGACCTGCTGGTCGCGCGGTGCGCATACGTGCTGCTGCTGCTGGGACTGACGCTGCGGCACCACTTTCTGGTGGGTGAGGGGCTGTGAGGAAGAAGGAGGAGGAGGTTGAGGGGGGATTTTGTAGGGGAGAGAAAGGGGCGGGGGGGAGGGAGAGAGAGAATAAAAAGGTGGGAGGGGATGAGGGGAGATGAGGGAGTGACGGGCTTCCGCTTCGGATATCTATGGGTACGGAGAGGTACGGAAAGTGGGAAGAGGGAGGGCTTGGGGTGGAAGCTGTAGTCTAGATGCGACGAAGCGGTTAGCCAGCCTTGGGAACAATCAGTCTTTGAGATGGCGGTTTCTCCCTTCCCCCTTTTCCTTTGTACGCAAGTGAACTGAGTCCTCTCGATTGCCTTAGTGTATATCTATCTTAGCTGGGAGCCCTGGGTAATTTTGGGAAGATACCTGATAGTTAGTTATCCTCATATGGTTGCGTCAGGAAAGCGCTGGGTTCTTGGAAACATCTGGTAATGCGATAGGGGCAGGCTGGTTGATGGTTGTATCTGGATTGTTTCCGCGCGACTTAGAGAGATCTATCTTAGCAACTCCAAACATACGAGTTATGGGGTTCATGAGCAACTTGAGCATGCATGATATCGAACCAGTTTCAGATGTAAATGTGATTTTGAATTTAGCTCAGCTAGTAAGAATTCGAGCATTAGGGTATCATTTCTAGTGTATGGGGTCAGCTGGGGTGGTTGAAAGACAGATGGCAGAGGCAGGAGAACGGAGTATCTTACATGAATCTATCATTAATTTCAGACCGAAGTAATTGGCGTCTCGGTGAGACTGCCCGCATCATGATATGTCACCAATGCTCCCTTGTCAGTATATGTCAAAGGTCTCAGGAGACGCGACTGTCAAGCTATCTCGCAGAGCCTCCCCATACATGATTCCATCCACGTACGCCTCCCCGATCATACGATACCAGTGTCTATCGGGTCTCAGCAAGACCGGCACTTTGCAGCCCATCAGTACGGCTACTCTGTCTCCGGGCTTAACCGTCGCGGGCCCGAGACCGATATACCCCTTTTCTGTCACGAAGACAAACCTATCAAAGCAAGCCTGGCCTGCACTGTGTTCAAGTGCTGTCCATAACGGATGCGATGCTGCGGTCATGATCTCAGTAGTTTCTGGCCCGGACACATGCTTCAGCGTTGAGGTCGTCGCCAACTCGTTGGCGAGGCCATCCTCGACAATGGTCCATATCGCCTCACCGCCCACTTCCAACTCGCGCGTGCTGCGCCATGTACGTTCAAAGCCAGAAGCCGTCGGGTAGAGTTGGAGTGGGAGGGCGGTTTCGGTGGGAGCGCGTTCGTACGGTTCGATGACGTCTTTCAGCTCCTGCCATCTCTTGGCGAAAATCGCACGGAATTCTCGGGGCGGTGGACCCCAGTCGCCCAAACGGTTCGTGTTCGCGGTGACTGTCCTGCACAAAGCCTCGAAGATTTCAAGCCTCGTCTCGTAAGCCTTGTTGCGTGACTTGGACTGGCACATAACGGTCGGCTCAGCGGCCCAGCGGTCACCAGCAACGCCATCGACAACGTCGAATTGTAGACCGCGACAACTCAGGACATTATCAGGGCTCAGCTTGTCGGTAGACATAGTCGCCACCGCTGTGGTGCCGTTTGCCGCGTCGAAGTACGGCCACTGCGGCTGGTCTTCGTGTGAAATCGAGCACAGCGGGTACGTCGGTTTCGAAGGACCCCAGTCAGGGAGCCATGAGGGAAGGTGGCGATAGCCCCGTGGTTGCATTCCCGCCAGGCATATGATATACAGATCCTTCTTCTGCTTGATATATGTTGACAAGAAGGCGAACCATGATTCTTCTGCGTCGATCTCATAGTTTGGGGGTGCCAGATCAGCGAGCTCGCGGCCGCTGAGACCTAATTTAGCAAACAGATGGTCTCTGGGGTCCGTTGCCAGAGATAATCTCGTCATCTGGAGGCTCGCTAAGGCGGATATTCTCTCGCCACTCTGAAGACGATGGCGCAGATCCAGGAGGTTTCTCGCATGGATGGGGACAAATTGTCGAAGCACGGTTACAAGCCGGTTCTTGGCGGAGCTAAAGTGGACGAATATCAGTCGATTTGCCGCGGCGAACTGAGTCGCAGATAACCGGCGGTCACCACATATGAAAACGACCTTGGGTGCCAGAGCGAACTCCTGAACTATCCATGCCCGGCTCCACCAGTGTCTATTCATGAAGCAACGCAGCGCCTCCCACACGGGGTAATGGGAAGGCTGGAGCGCGGTGTCCGTCCACCACTGTTCGAACTCTTCGTTGTCAGAAAACTGAGAAAGCTCAGCAAGGAAGTCGACTGCGAGGTTGCTATTCTTGGCTTCTCGTCCCAACCAGGCATAGACATGTGATGCGCGAGAGAAGATCTCTCGCATAAGCATCACCTGGCTACTGCGCTCAGGCATATTGGTCTGATCTATGCACAAAGCATCGGCCCAAATGCATTGCGCGGTGTCGGTACGGATGCCACGAAGCGCAGCAACAAGATTCGTGTGTAGGGGGACTTCGTGGCCGTTGACCACTATCAAGTCGTGAGCTTCTCCTGTTTCGTCGTCGTCGTCGCTGTCGAGCCGGGACTGCCAGGTATACGAAAGGGCCATGTAAGTTGCCTTGGGCACGCTGAGACTACTATGGAAAAGCTCAAGCCGGAGCTCGCCGGTTGGATCTGACGCCGATGGAGGGAGAAGCGTTGCCAGGCGGAACTCATCAGGCCCTAAAGGATGATATCGTAGTCTCGAAGACATGGTGAGCTTCGTGTTTCATCTGACATATGTGCGTTGAGAGCAGAACGAATGGTCAAGCAGTGCAAAGAAGAGCGGGGGAAGAAAGGGTGTGCCATATTCGAGGCTGGCAGCCATGTCGGGCAGCGATCACACATTACGCCCGGGTTCAGAGATAAGTGCACTTTGAGCTGAGGGTAAGGGGCCTGGTAGGCTGGGGGCCAGGGACATCATTGTCACCATTGCTGACTGCCGCTCGTCCTCACACCATCGAGAGCTTGGCACCACAGGTTCCATTTGCAGTGTCTGTAGTGCACGATAGACACAGTAGGCAGCACTCTGTGGTCATGTCACATTCAAGTCTTGAGGCCTGAACGAATGGTGAGGGAGAGCGTTGCTGGCTCGGCTGAGTGCGGGCATGATATTTACATGGAGATGAAGGTGATGAAGTATAAAAAGCCGGGATGACGGTCAGTGCAGTGAGTGTCAGTGTCAGTGTCAAAGGAATTGGTGTGGCGCAGCAATCAGATACTTACCGAGCCAATCACCAACGGCTTTTCCTGCCCAGGCCACGGTTCATGATGCAACCTCGACCAAACAACATGAAGCAAAATCGAAATTTTACGAGCAAGTGCAGAGGATGATTCCATATTCACTCGGCTCTTTCAACAGCCCGGATACGAGCAATCTCGATGGATCTCTTTGTTCGTCTGATTGCTACTAAAAATGCTTCGACGTGAAGACCAACAGGCCGTCGTACTTGTCGATGGTTTCATCAGCGATCATGTTTATGGTGCGAGTTTGCCATATGCCCCTGCTACTCAGCATGACGCTATCTGGGTGAGGGCTCCCAAACCGCATTATCTCTGCCCCTTCCCGCTAAAGCAGCATTTCTAGGATCCTGTGCAGGCCAGGCTCGCACCACGAGTCTTTCCATATATCAGGGCGATTCCGTTGTTCGTAATTGCTATTATCTTGATATGTGTCGTGCTGCGGGTTTTGTTTCCTCGTCCGCCGACGTGGATGACCAAATTCGTCCGCGAAACCAGACCTGAGATAGCATGGGACGACGTTCCAGCCAACCTAAGGCCTACCACTTCGTGGACTGTAGGGCTATACGCCATTTCGTCGTTCGCATGTGTCATCCAGTCCTACCGTACCGGAGGGACGTCCTCGCATTTCACCGCGATATCTTGGGTACGTGTCTCTGTATGAGCCTAGGCGACGGGGACGGGGTTTGCTTACTATGTTTCAAGGCCTTCGCTCTTGTTTTCGTTGTAGCAACCAGACCTGCATCTACGTCTTGGCCCTTACTCAGCTTGTATATTGCCATCTTCGCGTCTCAAGTCATCCTCTTAGCTAATGCTAGCTCGGGATCATCCCGGGACGATGTACTGGATAAACTCAGCCTCGTTGCATCTATTGCCGCTATCGTAACTGTGGTCCTCATGCCGATGAGATCGACGCATTTCAGTCGTGAAGGGATTAGTCCAGTTGGGGCAACTCCCACGAAGATGCTACGGTCGCCTGAAGATGACATTACTCTGTGGCAATGGATGACCGTCTCTTGGATGGCACCTCTCCTCTCTGTTGAGAAAACCAAGCAGATAGACGGTGACGACGTATGGGCACTTGGCTACGAGTTTCAGAATGCGAGATTGCACGACTTATTTGGAGTTCTGCGCGGTTCCGTGATCCGCAGGCTGCTCAATGCAAACGGATTCGACATGATCGTCCTCTGCGGACTTGGTATAATAGAGTTGGTAGCCTGTGAGCAACTTATACTCACTGATCCACGTACAGCCAGCTGATGTCTTCGTAGTCTTGTCCCAACCCGTAATTCTACAGCAGCTGCTGGCATCCATGGAGAATCCAGAATCTCCGGTACGGGCGGCAATAATCTTTGCTATCCTCCAATTCGTGGCATCTTTTGTCGACACGCAATGCTGCTGCTTCGGCCTCTGGATCGGCAGGCGCATATATGAGAGATCAAGAGGCGAGATGATCACCATGTTGTACGAAAAGACCCTCAAACGAAAAATATTCATGGTCCCACATGTAAAATCCGAGGAGGAGCTCGCCAATGACGATGAAGGTTCCGCCAGCGATCGTCCTCAACCACCCCAGGGTATTGTCAACCGGGCATATCAGAGCATAAAGCACTTTACTTCGCGACCTTACAGGAAGCTCTATAGCTCTCTTCCCACACAACATCTAGAACCTGAATCAAAGCATCCGGCCTCGATAGGGAAGATACTTGATATCGTCAAAGGAGATGTGTTTGAAGTCGCACAGCAACTATGGGAGGTTGATAAATACCTGAAAAGATTCGGTCATATCATCTTCTCGATATTTCTGATATGGAAACTGCTCGGTTCAGCCTGTCTATTAGGTGCATTGACCGTTATCTGTGCTCAGGTGATCACGGCCTTGATCGCCCGTATACTTCTACGGTGGGAAAAAATTCGGCGTCATGCGACAGATGTCAAGCTGCACGCTGTGTCGCAGTTTGTTGAAGCTGTACGGCACCTACGGTGGTACGGGTGGCAAGACGTATGGCGCGACGAGATCATCGAGAAACGCCAGAAAGAACTAAATTATCGTCTTGTTACGAGTGCTTGGAGCATGTTGGTCTCACTTGTCGACGGCCTGGCCAGTGGTATGTTCCCATTCGTTGCCTTCTATGCGTACACCGTGCTTCTCGGGCAGCCGTTGCGGGTTGATACCGCATTTCCGGCACTGGCGCTCTTCCGGAACCTCGAATACAATCTCAAACAAGTTCCCGCCCTGATTACGAAGTTTCTGAATGCCTATGTCGCTCTTCAACGTGTGGAGAATTTCCTCGGTGAAATTGAGAAGCCCGATGTTGACGAACGTGTTGTTGCGCAGCAGCAGCAGCAGCAAGAGCAAATCATTCTAGAAAAAGCATCATTCGCGTGGCCTGGAAAGCCCGAGCCTTTTGTTTCCGATGTGTCCCTCACCTTTGTGACCGGCTTGCACGTCATCGTGGGAAAAGTAGCCGCTGGCAAAACAGCGTTGCTCCTGGCCCTCATTGGCGAGCTGGACCAAGTATCTGGTGAGTATGCTCGGTCGAATGGTGCTGTGGGCTATTGTGCACAGGCTCCGTGGCTTCTCAATACGAGTATTAAGGAGAATATACTCTTCCATTCCCCGTATGACGAAGCTCGCTACAAGGAGGTGCTCAGTGCCTGTGCCCTGATGGCAGACCTAGCAACTTTCAAGAGAGGTGATCAGACGATAGTGGGAGAGAAAGGAAGCCGTCTTTCAGGGGGCTAACGTGCGCGTGTTGCTCTGGCTCGAGCCATGTACTCATCAGCTAGGACACTGATACTCGACGACCCGCTGTCAGCGCTTGATGCTCCAACAGCCAGCTGGGTCGTCGCGAATTGTCTGAAAGGATCGCTCGTTAGGGGACGAATCGTCATACTTGCAACTCATCGACTGGACATATGTCGAAGTGCTGCCGATCAGCTGATAGAAATCGAAGCTGGCACAGCTCGCGTAATTGGGAAAGGAGAGTACTGCAAGGCCGGCACAACCTGGGAAGCTTCCAAGAATCCAGAGCTTCATCCACCAAGCCCGGAAGATATCAAACAAGACTTAGGGGCTGAAGAGGTGGACGCAGAGCATCGAGAGCGCGGAGGGGTGAAGTATTCCGTCTACTGGCAATATATCAAAGCAGGCAAAGCGCGATGGTGGCTCTGTCTGGTTCTTTTCCTTGCTGCAAGCCGCGTCATTTCAGTTGGCCAGTCATGGTTTTTGAAGGAATGGGGCGAAGCATATAATCGAGTTGCAGATCAGCGGACGACCAGCGTTACCGGCTCTATGTTCAACCTCCCGAACCCTGAGGCCAATGTTCGACGGTGGCTCGTCACCTTTCTCGTCATTGCAGTCGCCCAGATCATAGCGAGTCTGATAGGCCAGGTGTTCATGGTCGCCATCGTCTACTCTGCGGGTAAGAGGATGTTCAGGGATGTCCTTGGACGAGTCGCCCGCGCCTCGTTCCGCTTCTACGACAACACGCCGACGGGTCGGTTGATGAACCGCATGGTCTCGGACATGGGCGAGATTGACGGCAACGCGAGCAGAAAGTTTCAGGAGATGGCCAATTTGAGCACCATCTGGATTAGCTGCATCGTCGTCATCGCGTCCGTGACGCCCATATTCTTCGCTTACTCGCTCGTCATGACGGCCGCGTTCGTGTACTTCTTCCTGAAGTTCTTACCCGCCTCGCACAGTCTCCGTCGGCTGAGTATGACCTCTCTCAGCCCGCTGATGACGGAATTCGGCGCGCTCGTCGACGGTTTGACCACCATTCGGGCATTTCGTGCGCAAGCACAGTTTCAAAGTCGGCTTACCAGCGTCGTCGACACCTTTCAGAAGATGGACCACTTCTACTGGTCCCTACAGGCCTGGCTCAACTATAGATTCGACGCCCTGGCAGACGTGTCCATTTTCTTACTTGTCCTCATCGCCATATATACCAAGATATCGCCGGGCCTCGTCGCCTTCGCTCTAGTTTCCGCTCAGCAATGTAAGCTTACTTTTTTTTCTACATGACGTGTACGTCCTCCTGCTGACATTCAAGCGTCACAGTCGTTGAAGCTACGCACTCTCTCTGTCAATGCTACGGCCAGCTCCAGATGGACTTCGTATCGGTGGAGCGCGTCGTCGAGCTTCTGCATGTGGAGCAGGAAACCACGGGCAGTATCAATCCGTCGGCTCTCACGGGTGATATAGTCCTCTCGGACGTCACCGCTCGCTACGCGCCGCACCTCCCGCCCGCGCTCAGCGACATCTCCCTCACCTTCAAGGCCGGCTCTAAGACGGCCATAGTCGGTCGCACGGGCTCGGGCAAGTCAACGCTGGCGCTTGCCCTCCTCGGCGCGGTCCCGCTACTTGAAGGCGACGGCGGATTCATCTCCATCGACGGGGTCGACCTCGCTACCATCGACAAGCAGATCCTGCGCTCCGAGACGATCGCGTACGTCGCCCAGGATCCGCTGCTCTTCCCAGGCACCCTGCGCGACAACCTCGACCCTCTGCGCGAGCACTCAGACGCCGCGTGCGCGCGCGTGCTGTCCCAGCTCTTTCCCGAGCCCATCGGCGACAGCGACAGCCTCTCGCAGGGCCAGCGGCAACTGGTCGGACTGGCGCGCATGCTCCTGCGGGAGCAGCGACGGCCCTCGGGCCTCATCGTGCTCGACGAACCGACCGCCAGTCTGGACCCCCAGACGAGTCGGCGCGTGCGCAAGGTCCTAGAGGAAAGCTTGGCGGGGAAGACGGTGCTGGTGATCACACATCGGGGGGCCCACGATGTGCTGCCCGTCGAGCGGTGCGTCGTCTTGGATCAGGGGCGGGTCGTGGAGGATACGGCGCTTTGTTGAGGTTTAAATCCGATAAGAGGAGAAACGTTAAGTCCCGCATGTATAAGTAAGTAGAACTCATACGTTTGAGCCACCCTTGCTTTTTTCCCCCTCTTCTTACCTTTTCTATCGTAGCATGGGTAGATAAACAATGGGGGGACTGAGTTTTGTTTTCTCCTTTTTTTGCCCATCCAGAACGACTATCTCCGCCGGATCGGAGCGTTGCAGATAATTCTTTTATTCCGTTGAGTCGCGGGCGTATTTGACCCATAACCACGACTTATGTCCGTCGTTGACGTCAGTGTACGATTCAAGCACCTAGAAGCGGCACCAACGGAGCTTCGGGCGTAAGAGTGTTTTTTTTTATGGTCGAGCTACAAATCGCATACCGGTAGGCGGAGATAGCAATTAATGAGATATATTCTCCCGGAACTGTCCGCCTATAAAGATTGGGGTCTGTTTTTCTTTTCTTTTTCCTGTTGCGTTTGCCGTTGACTGTGCAAGCAACACCCACAACTAGGTATACAGCAGTAGAACTCCATCTCCTCCGCTAAAATGTCCGCCAACCTGTCCTCCGTCAATGCCAATGCAGCAGCTGTAGCTGGCTTTACGAAGACCACGCACACGGATACCTACGAGTACATATCGCCTAAGAATGCCGATCTGTCGGGACGGTCTGTCTTCATCGCGGGCGCGTCGCAGGGCATCGGCAGACAGACAGCGCTGAGCTTCGCCGCCGCCGGGTGCGGCAAAATCGCGATCGGCGCGCGGTCCGACCTGTCGAGCCTGGAGTCGGACATCCGCGAGGCGGCGACCAAGGCGGGCCGCGCCCAGGCGCCCCAGGTCGTCAGGGTCAAGCTCGACGTCGTCTCGGAGGACAGCGTCAAGGCGGCGGCCGAGACCGTCGGCAGGGAGTTCGGCGGGGCCCTGGACGTGCTCATCAACAACGCGGGCTACCTCGAGGAGTGGCGCAACGTGGCCGACGCGGACGCGGACGCGGCGGACTGGTGGAAGTCGTACGAGGTCAACGTCAAGGGGACGTACCTCTGCAACAAGTACTTCATCCCGCTGCTGCTCGCGGGGGAGCTGAAGATCAGTGTGCTGACGTCGAGCTACGGCGCGCTGCGCGTGCGGCCGGGCGCCTCGGGCTACCAGTCGGCCAAGTTCGCCGTCGTGCGGCTGGCCGAGTTCATCGCGGCCGAGTACGGCGACCGGGGCGTCATCTGCTTCGCGCTGCACCCGGGCGGCGTGGCGACCGAGCTGGCGCTGTGCATGCCGCCGGACATGCACCAGGTGCTCGTCGACAAGGTCGAGCTCTCGGGCGACGCCATCTGCTGGATGGCCAGCGCGCGCCGGCCCTGGATGAGCAGCCGCTACTTCAGCATCACCTGGGACATGGAGGAGCTCGAGGCCCGGAAGGACGAGATCGTCGAGAAGGACCTGCTGAGGTGGAGGATGACCACATGATCGATCGATCGATTGACTGATCAGTCGGGTAGAACTAGAAGGAAGCACGTCTAGGCATCGGTGTTTCCCCCCGGGGATATGGAAGTATGTTGATTGCTACCTAGGTACCCCGCAAGCTCTATATCATCAATAAAGTAGGGAGATTTTTGTATACGCGAGAGTTGTGTCGTTCTGTGAGGTTATGTAAGCTTGGTGGTACAAAGTCATGATTATCCACCATGTGCCAGGGGGGGAAGGAGTAACCATTTTAACGAGCTGTAATTGAGAGCACCTTGGAATATCTGAGCATGAAAATGATTCGTCCTCGCCTGCCTAGGAGCTTTGATGATTTCCAAGGTTCTCAAAGAGCTTGAACCTCACCTCTTGATGCAGTGTCCATTTGTACAATGGAATCTAAAGTACTGACAGCCATTCAGACTCGAGATACTCCTGAGCACAAGACCACCTGGTCGCCACCTGTCGCTAGCTGTTCGTCTGGCCCCACCCACCACCTTCTAAAAAAGACTTCTAAGCTCCGACCACCGATCAACAGCTCGAGCTCCTCTCTTTTTTAGTTTCACCCACTTGGCATTTTCGCATGACATGAAGCTGTGAAAAGCTTCACTCAACCCGGTGGCTTGCTTCTGTACTCTCCTTCTACTATGATACCTTGACGACTCTTTCTCTCTTGCTCATTAACTTCTTTTTCTTTTGTATAATTTAGAGAGGCCAATGGCTACACTTCAATCTTCCACAATACATTAGACCATACTCTTCTGCCCGCTGCCCGCCCCCTGAAATATGCCTCCCCATAATGCCCGCGCAAAGCCTCCCACTACCGAATATAAGGCCATTGCCGCTGAATGGGCTCGAGCGAAACGATTGAAAGAGGCCCAAAATGCCGCAAGCCACCCACCGAAGCAACCTTCGGTCGATGACACTCAGCGCGCCGCTTTAGAAGCCCGCCGCAAGACCGCTTTCGAACGACGCTGTTCTTGGACTGTTGCATTTTGGATATGGATGCTGTTTATGCATGTGATAGGGATACTGATTTTCACGAGCGGTTTCCTCTTGACGCGCCTGGTACTCGATGAACGTTCCGAATGCTCCCAGCCCCCAATCGATCCTCTGATACAGTGGAAAGGCCAGGGTACCATAGATGGGGGGTGTTGGCACCCGAAGTCATTCAAGAAAGCCGTGATTGTCCTGATTGATGCACTGCGATACGACTTTACCGTACCTCAAGACGTGGACAAGGCAGAAATCTACCACAATGCGTTTCCCTTTCTTCACGAAACATCAGTGAAGTCACCAGGCCAAGCCTTTCTGCGACCATTCATTGCCGATCCTCCCACAAGCACTCTCCAGCGGTTGAAGGGTCTTACTACCGGGACCCTGCCGACGTTCATTGATCTGGGCTCTAACTTTGCGGGTACATCCATCGAGGAGGACAATCTATTGATGCAACTCAGAGAGCATGGGAAGCGCATTGTGCATCTGGGCGATGACACTTGGACGGCTCTCTTTCCCGATTATTTCCAACCAAATATCAGTAGGGCATATGACAGCTTCAATGTCTGGGACTTGCATACTGTCGATAACGGTGTTCTAGAACACATTTTCCCCCTCATAAGACCCGAGAGAACAGGCGAATGGGATATCCTCATTGGACACCTACTGGGAGTCGACCATGCTGGGCATCGGTATGGCCCTAGTCACACTGCCATGGCTGCCAAGCTGCAGCAGATGGATACCTTTATCCGGCAACTTACCAATGAGATTGACGACGATACGCTGCTGGTTGTCATGGGCGACCATGGCATGGACGGAAAGGGTGACCATGGTGGTGAAAGCGATGATGAGGTCGAGGCTGCGTTGTGGATGTACTCTAAACGACCTGTCTTCGGCCGTACGCAGCCCGAATTCACTATACCCCCAGCCACAGCCAAAATCCGACCCGTCAATCAGATTGACCTGGTACCAACCTTAGCACTGCTGCTCGGAATTCCCATCCCCTACAACAACCTTGGATCCCCGATAGAAGAAGCCTTCGCAGGTGTTAAAGGCAGTTCCTGGGATCAGCTGGCAACTGCCTCCAGTGTGACATCTGCCGGGATTAGGAGGTACCAGGCATCCTATTTCAAGGCTCGTGGCATCGAACAGAGCTTGAAACCTGGATCGCCTGCTTCGCTTTGGCAAGATGCCGAGGCTCTAGCCAATGCCAGTGGCAAGTCTAAGCAATGGCAGGCCCTGTACCAGGCATATTCCGCTTACCAAAAGGAGACGTTGAAGATTTGCAAAGATCTGTGGGCTAGATTTGATGGTTCAAAGATGGTACTAGGTCTGGCAATCACGGCATTTGGTGTGATTACCTTGCTCATCTACATCTCCCGAGACGAAGACGAAGATCTTGCGGTTTTTGATGACGAAGAACTAGATTTTGCGGAAAAGAGTCTTGAACTTCAAGGTGCCAACACTGACACCAGCTCTGCATCATACGCGACGTTGACCAAGTCGCTCGTCAAGGCAGGGCTTCTGGGTGCCGGCCTAGGTGGAGGCCTGAGTTTCGCGGCTACGACGCTGACAGGGTCTGGAGACTGGCTCTTGTGTGCAGCGGGATTGGCGATTGGGAGCATGGCTGCCGTGAATGCAGCCTTTTTCCAGATTGGGGAGAAGCACTTGATCAACCTGGTCCCAACCAGCTTCTGGGGATGGCTTTCTATCATCTTTGCGTTGAGTCAGTCCTTTGGCTTTGCCTCTAACTCGTATACTATCTGGGAAGATTCGATATCATTATTCTTCTTGGCGACCTTCGGAATCACTAGTGCGATCGCTGCCCTTCGAAGGCCTACCGTCACCGAACAGACGCTGGGTGTCTATCATTCCATTCTGTTTGTCGTTCTCGGACGTATTGCTTCATTTTCCAAGCTGTGCAGAGAGGAACAAATGCCTTACTGCACTTCAACCTACTACGCGTCTGCCAATTCGTCGACCTCAGCTCCTTGGCAACTGGCAATCCCGTTCGCCATTTTCCTCATCCTTCCGTCTGTCATCAAATCCTACATGACGACTTCACGGTCTTACGAGGGACTCGCACCTATGTGGATTGGTTACGTATTTCGGGCTATGCTCTTCCTCTCAGCCGTATATTGGACTCTCGATGCAGCGGATAACGGTGGATGGATAACGAGTCTCTCGGAAACCGTTCTGAAGACCATTCACGTCTCGATTGCTCAGTTGGTCCTCGCCGTTGCCTTCGTCGCCGGCACCACGGCCTTTATATGGGCACCCCCGTGTGTGTCGATTCTCACAACCTCCGCCAACAGTCGTACAGCACAAATTACAGTGCTTGGCTACGGCAATACCAATGGTGCTCGGTACCTTCTCCTGCCTATTAACATTGCTGCTGCATGTATCCTCCTATCAAAGCCAATGGGCGGCGGTGCAATCGCCATCATGCTTTTGCAGATCTTGTCCCTAGCCGAGATCATTGACCTCAACTCGATCACCACTGAAACGATCGGTCCCATAACTCTTGCCCTCCTGGGTAATTTTCATTTCTTCAAAACCGGCCACCAAGCCGCCCTCTCTTCCATCCAATGGGACAGCGCCTTCATCCCGCTCTTCACGATCCGCTACCCCTGGAGCCCGCTCGTCGTGGCAATCAACACGTTTGCGGGCCAGATCCTAGCCTGTGTCGCCGTCCCCTTGCTCGTACTCTGGAAGACGTCGCCGAAGCGCAAGGGCGTTTTGGAGAGCGCGAGCCGGGCCCTCGGTGTCTTCGTCGCCTACTACGCCGTCGAGACCCTCGCCACCATGGCTTGGGCCGGCTACCTCCGGCGTCACCTCATGCTGTACCGCGTGTTCAACCCTAGGTTCATGATGGCGGCGGCCATCCTGCTAGTCGTCGATCTCGTCGGGATCGCGGTCACGTTACTGGGCGTTAGGACTAATACCCTGGCTATCAGTGAGGTCTTTGGGTTTGCGGACTAGAGGGCCGAACTGATGGGGCACGAGAAAAAAAAGGAGACGTTGACTACCTATCTACCCAGGTAACTGTACGACAGACACTACGAGCACACCAATTTCTTTGATGAGTGGGTGGTCGATCGCGTCTATAGCTCGAATGATGGCGATGCTAATATAATACAGGTATCAAACATTGCATAGTTCGTTCGAGTCCGAAGACGAGCAAGATAGATTACGAGGCAGCAAGGCGATGATGCTCTACAATGCTCGGGCACGGCATGTTTGTCTCGTCAATATATATATATATATATATATATATATACCATGAGAATGATTCAGGAGGGCCTTGACTTGTCCTTTGACTTGTGTGTCAAATGTTTGAATATACAAACTGAATCAAAGTCCATGCTAGTAATAACGCACGTCACGTCGTTTGCCCGTGATGTCTACAGAAGATATCGGCGGGCACACCTTGGATGTGCATGTGTTGTTAAACAGTGAGCGTAGACTACTACTACTCCATGGCAGTAAAGATGCGGATGCGCAGTCAAAATTATCCTCGTACATATCACGATCCGTTTCATTCAAGTCTCCCAGCTCCTTTTTTTTTTCTTGATTGCTATGCACACCCATCCTCCTACAGTTGGTTTACTGTGTACTAGCTATGTATCTTCCAGAGCAAGAGCAAGCAGACTAGACTAGGTAAGTAGATTAGTGTGATGTCACGGTTGAGATGTACAAATAGGTAGACCTTTAGCTAGCTAGCTGCCAGCCTGCATTTCATTCCTGCTAGCAAGCCTGGGGGGGGGGTCAGATTCTAGGTAATCGTCAAATCCCAAAAGTTTCTATTTTTCGAAATCCTTACCGCATGCAGGGGGAGAAAAAGGCAGATCTGACGACGGCGGCAGGAGCTGGCTAGCTGGCTAACCAGCTAACCTAGCTGAGAGCACTCGTGTAAGCCCAACGCTCTATCTACTTATCTCTTATTGGCTATCGCGTCCCACGAGGCTCCATTGAAGGATGAGATGGATGAGAAGCTTATTCATTAGGTTATCATACGTACCTACGTCAATGGCGTCGGCTTGAGGGATGGGCTCAGCTTCATGAAGCAGAAAGTGTAGAAATCCCATCCACCCCTGCATCTCCTCTAGGCTGAACCTGAAAAAAAAAAAGGAACCTGATATTGCAACTACTTACCTAGACTACGTCACAGCAATGTCCTAGTTAGATAACTGACGATCGAGAGACCCTAAATCCTTCGTCCCGTCTGGTCCAGCTAAACCCACTATGTATATCTGCATCATGTCCCGACCTATCTATCTATGGGAAACTTGGTGTCCCTTCGACCGAGCCACTGTACTGTACTGCGTTTGATATTTAATTGTCGCGGCTTTTTCGTCTCGTCCCAGTGGTCGACGCTTTACTTTACATCAAGGGGGGTTTCGCCAGAGTTTGAAAGTAGTAGCCATCACCACTATGTTGTTGTTGAGTCCATCGGCGAAGATATTCGCCTCTCTAGCCGTCCTCTGCTCCGTCGCCCAAGCCTGGCTTCCCGGTGACGCCGCCGACAGTGTCAAGAGCGTGACCGGCCGGCGGGGCCGCACACTCTCCTCCTCCTCCGAGCCGGCGGACAGCGCGAACCGGCGATGGATGAACGACGGCAAGGTCCGGGGCGTCAACCTGGGGAGCCTGTTCATTATGGAGAAGTGGATGGCGTCGACGGAGTGGGAGAGCATGGGCTGCGGGAGCGCCGAGTCCGAGTGGGACTGCGTCAAGGCGCTGGGCCAGGACAAGGCGGACTCAGCCTTCCAGAAGCACTGGGGCAGCTGGATCACCGAGGGCGACCTGGACCAGATGAAGGACGCCGGCCTCAACGCTGTCCGCATACCCATAGGCTTCTGGATGGACGAGTCGCTCGTCAACAAGGGCGAGTACTACCCCAAGGGGGGAGAGAAGTACCTGCTTCAGGTCTGCGGCTGGGCTAGCGATAGAGGCATGTACATCATGCTCGAGTACGTTTTTATCGAGAGCCCGCCCAAAGATTGTCGTTGTCTGTCTAACATTCCACTTAGAATGCACGGCGCCCCCGGCGTTCAAGCCAAAGGCCAGTCCTTCACCGGGCACAGCACCGATGACGCGCAGTTCTTCACCAACGACAACTACCAGCGGGGCGTCAAGTTCCTCAAGTACCTCGTGAAGCTCGTCCACGACAACAGCCAGATGCGCAACGTCGGCATGATCGGCGTCGTCAACGAACCGGATCGGGACCACGGCGATCTCATCACTAACTACTACCCGAACGCTTATGGGGTAAGTCTCCTTCAAAAGTCCCACTTCCCTTTCGTTGTTTCTCTGGGGAGACTTTGAAGATTGAACAAGGAAGAAGAAGGAGAAGAAGAAGAAAAAGAAGAGAAGAAGAAAACGGACTCATAGGCTAACTCACTCCCCTCCAGGGCGTCCGCGGAGCCGAGTCCTCAGCCGGCACGCAGAAGAAGCTGCACATCGCCTTCATGGGCACGTCCTGGGGCGCTGGTTCCCCAAAGCAGAACCTACCGAGCGACGACTCCCTCGCGTTCGAGGACCACCGGTACTTCCGGTGGGACACCAGCGTTCCCCTGACGCACAACGACTACACGTCCAACGCGTGCTGGAGCGACCGGACGTCGTCGGGCGAGGCGCCGACGCTGGTGTCGGAGTGGTCGCTGGCGCCGCCCGAGAGCGTCGAGAACTCGGACGGGGACTGGACCCGCGACAACAACAAAGACTTCTACAAGAAGTTCTTCGAGGCCCAGGTCATCGGGTACGAGAAGTCGGCCGCCGGCTGGTTCTTCTGGAGCTGGAAGACGAATACGGGGGATTGGCGGTGGGATTACCAGGCCGCGCTCGCTGCGAAGGTCATCCCGGCGGACTTGTCGAAGGTGGCTAGTTCGGGGGCGTGTTGAGGGGGATACTTTGTTTCTGTGTGATGGATGATGAATTAGGAGGCAGGAAAGCGTGTACTACTACTGCCATCACTATCACTGTGCTTCTTCTTCTCTTCTTAGGACAGCGGATGGATGGACCTGTCCGTCTGTCCTTGGGTCCTCCTCTTCTTGTATTCTTATTTCTTATTTGGGGCTCTCAGGTTTCATGTTCGACCTAGGAACGCTTTCCGTTAACTTCGTCTTGGACGTTTTCGTTTTCATAACTTATCATGTAAATACATAAGTAGTTATTGTCTGGCCGGTTGTTATGGCCGATGTAAATGTATAAATTTTGAAGTTACTGGTTGCCAGGTAGGTAGCTCCTGCACTATGAAAATAGATGCATGCATTGATCGACACTGCTGATACTGGAGCGCACAGTGTACCAACCTGGAAAGCATACCTACCTCATTCTGGTTATTGGAACAATCGAAGCAAGTCCCAACACGACAATACACTCATCATAACGCTATAAAGAGAGCATGTTGACTCCGGATCGTCTACTTTTCATTCTACACAATTTTTTTTTGGCTGAACCCGAGGAGATCAGTTACAGTTACATATCACATATCACTCTCTTTCGCCTCACTTCGGACCCCTGCCTAGGCACCTACTTAGGTACCTTATAGACCCCTACTAGCCCTGGAGGTTACTTACCTTACCTAGGTACCTACCGCGTCTAAAGCAGCTCCAACCTGTGCAGGCGGCAATCTCCAGGTCCTCGCGTAACAACACACTTTCAACATGCTGCTGTCACGCCAACTGCTTCGCCAGCGCCCGCGTCTCGCACATAGCATTTCCATCTACTCGACTTTCGGCGCCCATCGTTTTTCTGCCAGTCGATCTACGCGTGATGCAAAGAATGAAGAACCAAAGGGGCGGCCAGCCGAACCAAAAAGCTCCTGGAACGGCGTAGCGATTGGAACTGGTGGGCTCATCGCCGCCGCTTCAGCCATTGGAGCCTACCAGTGGAGGCAGCTGAAGGAAGAGGGAAAGGTGCATCAGAAGCAGCAGCAGCGGCAATCCATCTCTATCCCCAATTTGGACAAGCTGGGCCAGTCCGATGAGATCATCTTCAGCCCACCGCCAACTACAGCACAGGTCACCGAGCAGCTGAACGAGAAGGCGTTCGCATTCCCCGGCACCCACGGCGTCAACGGGTATCATGGCTCACAACTAGCTTCGAATAGCCCCTGCGAGGATGCCTACGTGCACGGGAGCTTCTCCAATCCCCTCGATAGCAAGGGGTCCTCCTGGATGGCCTGGGCCGTGTTCGACGGTCACTGCGGCTGGCAACTCTCTGACCTACTTACCCGACACCTCGTACCTTATGTAACTCGTGCGCTGGCAGACGCCAAAGCCAAGGATGGTGACACCCCGCCCGAGGCGAGCATCCAACAGGCCCTTAAAACAGCATTTACGACTGTCGACGACGCCCTCGTGAAGACCGCCACCGCCACGATAGAGAGCGACGTATCTTTCGCAGACAAGGCGAGGAGACTCGAAGCAGCTTACGCTGGAGCCTGTGCACTACTGACTCTTTTCGACCCCGTGACCAGGGACCTCAGGGTAGCGTCGACGGGCGACTGCCGCGCGGTGCTCGGCCAGAAGGCCGCGGACGGGAAGTGGGAGACGCAGGAGCTGACGGTGGACTGCACGGGGGCGAACCCGGACGAGGCCGCGAGGATCCAGGCGCAGTTCCCCGACGAGCCCGGAATCGTCAAGGGCGGCCGGGTCTGGGGCATGCAGCCGTCGCGCACGTTCGGCGACGGCATGTGGAAGTGGACATCGGCGCTGAAGGAGAACCTGCGGTGGCACTACAACGGCCTCAACCTGCCGGGGGGCCCGCGATACAAGGATTACCGGGATGGGCCCTACCTGACGGCCGAGCCCCTGGTGACCACGACCCGGGTCCCGCGGGATCGGCCGGCCTTCCTGATCCTGGCCACCGACGGCCTGTGGGACATGATGTCGAGCGAGCAGGCCGTCGACCTCGTGGGTCGCTGGCTCGACTGGCAGCAGAATAAGGTCAACAAGAAGGAGGGCCCGGAGGAGGTGACAAAGGAGGCGAAAACGAAACAAACGGACTTCGGACCGACGGTCCTCGGCTGGAAGCAGCAGTGCAGGTTCGAGGACAAGCGGGCGACGTGCCAAGACGAGAATGCGGCGGTGCATCTGGTACGCAACGGGCTCGGCGGCGCCGACGACGAGATGGTCAGGGGCGCACTGACCTTCCGGTACCCGAACTCGAGGTATATTCGCGACGACGTCACGGTTCAGGTGGTGTTCTTTTCTTCTTCTGCGAAACCGAGAGAGGGCTGAGCGAATGGGTGCGTGAGTGAGTGAATGTGCAAAAACATCATTATTGCAGCGGGCTCCCTCTCTGTGTGTATGTGTATGCGTTACGCGTCATCGTCTTTTTTTTTTCGCCAAAAACATATGGAGTTCTGATAGGAAATATCTATATATCCTCATCAGCGCAGGTCTTTGGAGTTCTGGAATCGTGTACGTTTCTTTTTCTCCTTTTTTGGTCACTTACGAGATGGCTAGATGAATAGCTTCAGCCCAGGTAGTAGATACCATTCATGTATATACTTAGGTACATAAGATGTGCTCTCCAACACGGATAGTCCAGGAGTTCCTAGTCTCACTGTCGGTGACCTCTTCGCGTCTCGTTCGTTTTGTCTCTTGTTTGAGAACGACGAGGACATCTAGCTGTTCTATGGTGTCCCGGAGTCTTATGTTTCTCAGCCCATGAGAAGCGAGTAAAAGCTTCGGTGTCCAAAGCGGGTGCACAGATATCCGCGTGAGTATAAACTATATCTAGCTCACCGTTATGAAGATAGCATTGACATCTCGGAGTTGTCTTTCGTTAATCCTAACCTTACATGGCTCTGAATCAAGTACACATCCCGAGCATCCTGGCTGGATAGCCGAGGGGGGGAAATCAAATCGTGGGGTTGAACAACAACGTGGGGTAAGTAAAATAAACCTGGAGACCCAAGCCAAGGCAACATCCAAACGAGCCTCGGCCTGCGATCCTATTACGGTGGGGACAGCCAACTTCGAGGTAAGCAAGCAACAAACTGTTTCCAACGTCATAAGTATAGAAGAGATCCTCCATCTCCCCTGAGCCGCAACTTTTCTTCTTACCTAGTGTTTCACAAAATTATTTTCATTGAACTTGCCTATGAGAGTCTTCGTCTTTCCTTGATTGTTACACAACGACAAGACAAAGAATTTCTTCCAGTTTCTAACTACTTAAATGTAGGGAGAGAGAGAGAGAGTGAGAGAGAGAGTGAGAGAGAGAGTGAGAGAGAGAGATCGAGCCTAGAGATCACTCATCTCAATCGACGCAAATTAGGAGGAGAAAACGAACGACGATCTGACGGTGACAGTGACGGGACGGTAATTTAAAACAAGAGGGAAAAGAGAAAAAAGAAAAATGGCGGACACGATCAAGGTCTCGTACGCGGGCCGCGTAGCCACCATCACCATCGACAACGAGCCCAAGCTCGGCGCGCTGACGGGCGAGGGCTACTTCGCGCTCGCGCAGGCGATGCGCGAGGTCGCCGCCCGCGAGGACGTTTATATCACCGTGCTCACCGGCAAGGGGCGGTACTTCTCGGCGTGAGATTACTTATTTCATTTAATTTTTGCCCCTCTCTCTCTTATCTCTTGTCTCCCCCCCTTTTCCTCCAAACATAAAGAAAGGATGTCTCTAACCGAGTGAGAATAAAAAACACGCACCGCAGCGGCGCCGACGTATCCTCCATAGGTGACCGGCAGCCCCCCGAGGACGCCAACGTGTACGAGTCGTGGCTGCGCAGCTTCGCGGCCAACAACTTGAACATCGCGCACGCCTTCTGGTATGTCTGTCTGTCTGTCTATATAGAAAACCTGTTACTTTTTTTTTGTCATCTCTAGTCTTTACCCCCCTTTCTTTCTCGAAACCTCTTTTTCTCTAGAGCACTACTAACAGAGTCTCTATCCAGTACGTGGAATCTTCCCCCTCCTCCCTTCCCCCTTCCTCCTTCCCTGTAATTAATTCATCTACAACAACAACACCTACCTATTGAATGACCAAAAACCTCCATTGACGCTAAAATCTTCTTTTCCCCCCCTTCCACCCCCCACCCTAGTCTAACCCCCAACCCTATACAGACACCCACCCCAAGATCCTCGTCGTCGCGCTCAACGGGCCCGCCGTCGGGCTCTCGGCCGCCCTCACCGCGCACGCCGACTTCGTCTACGCCGCGCCGCACGCCTTCCTGCTCACGCCCTTCAGCTCGCTGGGCCTCGTGGCCGAGGGCGCGTCGTCGGTCGCGCTGTCCCGGCGCCTGGGCCCCGCGCGCGCCGCCGAGGCCCTGATCATGAGCCGCCGCATCACCTGCGAGCAGCTGGTCGGCTGCGGGTACGTGAACGCCGTCTTCGACGCTGGGGGCGGTGATGGCGATGCGGGGAGGACGTTTTTGGACATGGTCATGAAAGAGGTCCACGAGAGGCTCGGCGACGACCACCTAGTCGGCGACAGCTTGACGGGCATCAAGGCGCTGCTGCGCGCGCCCGACCGCGACCTGCTCGACCGCCAGAACGTCGCCGAGGTGTTCGCGGGCCTCGACCGGTTCGTGAGCGGGGTCCCGCAGCGCGAGTTCCTGAAGGTGGCGACGGGGAAGAAGAGGCACAAATTGTGAGTGTGATAGAGAGAGGGGGAGAGTGAGAGAGAGTGAGAGATGCTGGTCCATCTGGAGAAAAGGGGGGGGGGGGGGGGGGGGATTGGGATGTGGTTGTGAATTTCGAAATCTCGGGACATGATGATTATCAACGAGCGAGCAAGCAAGCAAGCAAGCAAGCAAGCAAGCGAGCGCGCGCGCGCGTTTGCGTACGTATATGAGGAAAATTCAGGAGGAGGGACAAGAAAAGAAATTCCAACGAGGACGAACATATAATTGTCAATAAGAAGAGCCGGAATTCGTGAGATCTTCGTTTATTCATGCATGAGGGGGTATCAATTTTTTCCTTGCGACTATGCTAGCAGGCCGAATAACAGGCTTGTCCTCTTCCAGTACTCCTGCGACATCTTGGCTAGTTTCTCGTCCGCGTCCCCTCCTAGGCCGGTCTTATCACGTATGTCTGCAGCCAACTTTGTGAGTCCGTCATCCGAATCGGTGCTGTCGCCGAGACAGGTCTCTAGGAGATGGATATCGAAGAGCCATTGTATGAGGACGTCTGTGCGCTGTTCCTCTGCCTTGGAAGACCTTTCTCTTGCCTCTGGGGAACTGTCTTCTTCCACCGATGGTGATTTTTGCTCGCCCCTGGCGGTGGCTTTTTCAGGGATCGCCTCGAGCTCCTTTCGCCAAACATCCGCCAGCTGCTGACGGAATGTCCGCTTGATGACTTTCACGGCGGTAGGGGTCCAGAGATCTAACCCTGCGTCGCCCATAGACATGACAAGGTCACGCAGGAGCTTGAAAGCCCCGGGCGAGGGCTGAGAAGGCAGAGCCGGGTCTCCCTCCCATAGTGCTCGGCCGGCGACGCGTTTCTTCGTCAATGCCGAGGAACAAAACTCTTCAAGAGGCGACATCGAGACATGCGTTGCAACTTTTTCGTGGAGGGAAGGCACGTTGCTGAGCCCAAAGGGTTTCACCGCTTCAAGCTTAGGCAGGAGATTCCGAATGTCTCTCAAGACCCGCAGCATATACATAGCGACCGGTCCATTGTCTGGCCTATCGAGTCGGCTGTGCCACAGGCCTGAAAGCTGCTCATCCAAGTCGCGGAACGACTTCTCCAGGATGAAATCAAGCCGCTTGTGGAGCAGCTGGGGGTCTTCTTTGCTGAGCAATGTCTGGCGAGCTTCGATCACTTCCTCATCCTCAATATCATCCACATCGTTATCCCATCGTTGCCGCCCAAGTTGTTCGACTAGCTCACCCACATTGTCGATAATTTGATGCCAGGATTCGTAGCTCCGAACGGCACGGGAAACCGCATCGTTCCTGCCGTATAAGCGAGACAGGATCTCGTGAGTAGCTTGGCTGGCGCCGTCGGATAGGTCCAGCTCCAGTATATCTTGATCCCACAGGCCGCGATGCACATCTGTCATGCCGGCCTGCCATGCTTCGAGGGTCGCCGATACTTCAGAACCCACGAGCTTGAGTTTCGCGACTTTTGTCTCCTGAACAGCTAGGAGATGGTCGTTGATAACCTTGCGCAAACCATCAAGCATCTCGGATGGGTCGAAACCACGAGCCTTTCCGCCGTCTCGAATCCAGCGTTGCAGGACACTTGTCCGGAGCTCGACGATGTCTTTGAAATCTGACATGACCGCTAAGATATTCCTCAGGCCGTCCAGAAGTATTCCGCTCCCCTTGTTCACGAAGTGCGTGAGCATGTCCTTGGCCTGTTTACCATCCAGGTCATCGTGCCGTATGAAAGGGGTGAAATATTGAATATCTTCGCCACACCACCTCTCATAGATGTCTAGTCGTAGGCCTTCCAAGCCTTGAAGAGCCTCATCTGCCAGAAGTGGCTTCTTCTTCAGTCCAGACAATGCTTGTGTGAGCTTGTTTGGAACCAGAGATTGAACGTCCAACATTGTCCTGGTGTACAAGTCAAGACCTCTCAGGACGTTGTCTGTTCCCTGCTCCTTTCCATGTTGCTCGGTATCGAATTGGTAAGTCATAGCCTCTTCTCTCACGTTGAGTAGATGTCTCAGCACATCTCTCAAGCCCGACGTAGATGCGAGGCTGTAAGCACAAAGTGCCTTGAGTATATCGCTCTGCTGCACATCCTCGTCCACATTCGCCAGCACCTTGTCAATTGCCCTACGCAGCCTTTGCCGTAGACGGCCGAGGCTTTTGTCTGCCGCCTCGACGGACTCTTTGATATCATCGTCGATTGGGTCGGCATGTTTGAAGCTCGAAAGCAGCAAGCGCATGAGAACCAGGACCTTGGCTGCCAGCACCAGCCGGTCCCCTCTACCCTCACTGGCGCCTTTCAAAAGCTTGCCGACTGACAGGCCACACGCCTTCAGCAGTTTCACCTTCGCTACCTGACCCATCTGTAGCTCGGCATCCTCCCTGCCGCGGAATTTGCCGAGTCCGGCGACTTTCCCGCCGACAACGGTGCGACCGCAGAGCCCTCCCATGCGACCCAGGACTTCCTGTGCGCCTAGCATATCCTGTCGCATGTGCACAATGGTATCGGCGGTACCCAGAAGTTCGCGATAACTGTTACCGACCTGGGTGCGCAGTCGCGCCGATTTCTCATCGATCTGGACATGGAGGTTCTTGTGGATGGCACGGATTTGGGGCAGGGTGTACGAGGTGAAGACTTGAGCGGAGCTGGTAAGGTCGGCAGTATCTGGGGTCGCCATTGCAGCGGAATAGGAGGCGGGTTACGAGGAGGAGGAGGAGGAGGAGGAGGATTAGGGGGCGAGCTCTCCTATCGTTGCGCGCGCATCGAACTGTGTGAATTTACTGGTTTCTATGGCCCAAAGTCCAGGGGGGTTGGAAATTGGGCGTAACTTTACCCAGGTGCCAGATTAGAGTTTAAATTGACACTTGTCAGACAGCTGCTCATGCTCATGGCAGGTGTCCACCTACATAAGTACATAGTACTACATACCTAGGTACTGCACCTCCACCCGGGTAGTGATGGCAGTCCACTCTGGCTTTAACGTTACCTACCTAGGTACTTTTTATTATTTCTACATTTTATGAGCTTGTTGGAGCATCTTCTCACATCTCAGCTTGACAGAATATTAGGGTTTCCTACTCATCGTCACATCGGTTTGTGCTGCGAGAGTGGACGGTCTAGAGCCATGCTACCACGCCTTATTTGGTGATCTCCAAAGCAGCGATCAATTGTAGGCATGACGCAGATCACGGACTCACAGATCGCTTGCAAATCCTTCCTGGCACTGAAGCCGCGAACCAATACGAAATACTACCTAACCTAGCTCACTCAAGAAAGACAACTTCGAGAAGCTCATGTGATAAACACTTTGCCATTGTCAAACACCGGCTTATGTATCGAGCATTCCCAGACCGTCCTCTGACTTCAAGAATTGTGTACCTAGATACTCTGGACATTCGTGCTCTTGGGTCAGAACAAGCTTTTCCCCTCCTTTCAGGCACCATCGAACATATCGAACATTGCGATTCGACGCCCACATCGCCACTAGAAGCGGAAGTGTCATGCATTGAATCCCGCGCGCCTGGAAATCCCGGCGGAAAGGCCATGTCCCGTCTGGGCGTTTGACCGTCTTCATCGGCGAAAAGTTTCACAGTGCAAGCTCAGTGGTCAAAGCAACCATAGTGATCAGTTCAATGTTACCTACGCTAAGCAAGCTACAGTATGTTTCAGCGGCCGTGAAGAAGAGAAACTCGCCTTCGACTGTGCGTGAGCGTCCAGCCCTCTGTCCTGTAACGCCAAGGCGTTTCCTCCGATCTACGAGACCTGGTCAACACCACATCCGAAGCCCAAGGGTTAGGTGAGGCTCAAATTTAGCAACTGGAGAAACACTTCGTCTTACAGCCAAGCCGGTGATCCTGCTAGTTGGGCATCTACAATTGGCAATGCTTGCTTGTGACGCTGTATTCAAAAGCATGAGCATCGCTCCAAGGCATTATGATCTTCGTTCGGCATCCTTTGGTTCTCATCTCATTCTTCTTAAGTTTCTTATTCTATCATAATATTTTTGTCCTGTCTTAATAGGCGAAGCTTGAGGCCTCGCTGTTCATCATTGACCTACACCTTGACGGTATATCACAAAGACTGCTGCGCAGTAATCTCTCTCTCTCATTACTTTATTCGACATGCGTTTCTCTACGTCAGCCGGGCTTGCAGCGCTTGCGCTTGTCAATGTAGCGGCATGTGAAAGAAGCTGGGGTGTAAGTATTACCCTTCCTACAACGCTACGCGATTCATTCAATCAACTGACACCAAGACACTTGTAGGGAAGCTTAGCAAGCCGAGCTAATGCTATGGTCGCTGGCCCGAAATCACACTCCAAACGTCAAATCGTCATCGGCGCAGATGGGTCCATCTCGCTTGGCGGCGGCAGCGGCGGCGGCGGCTTGACACTTGCGGGTGGTCAGAACGCAGGCGGCGGCGGCGGCCTGACACTTGCGGGTGGTCAGAACACAACCCAGGAAATCCCCAATTTTGTACCAGCAGACCCCGCGGCTGTCGGAGAGGGAGACGCTGCTGCAGAACAACAGCGTGCAGAAGAGGAGGCTGCTAAAAAGGAACAATTAGCTGAAGAAGAAGCTGCTGCTGGTGGGCTACAACTTGCTCAACCATCGCAACCTGATAACTCGGGTCTTATTGGAGCATCGAAGCCTGGCGAGGTTGCTGAGGAAGGGGCTGCTGCTGGAGAGGCGGCTGCTGGAGAGGCTGCCGCTGGAGAGGCGGCTGCTGGAGAGGCGGCTGCTGGAGAGGCGGCCGCTGGAGAGGCGGCCGCTGGAGAGGCGGCCGCTGGAGAGGCGGCTGCTGGAGAGGCGGCTGCTGGGGAGGCGGCTGCTGGGGAGGCGGCTGCTGGAGAGGCTGCCGCCGGAGAGGCTGCCGCTGGGGAGGCGGACGCTGATCAACAGAAACTGGCGGAGGAACAGGCTGCTGATCAACAGAAACTTGCTCAGGAACAGGCTGATGATCAACAGAAACTTGCTGAGAAACAGGCCGCTGAGAAACAGAAACTTGATGAGAAACAGGCTGCTCAGCAACAGAAACTTGCTGAGAAACAGGCCGCCAAAGAAAAAGAAGCTGCTGAAGAGGCAGCACCCGCTCAAGAGGCTGCACCCGCTCAAGAGGCGGCACCTGCTCAAGAGGCGGCACCCGCTCAAGAGGCTGCACCCGCTCAAGAGGCGGCACCTGCTCAAGAGGCGGCACCCGCTCAAGAGGAAGAAGCAGCCGAGGGAGGGGAACTGGCTAACGCCGAAGATATCGCCGCAACCAAGGAAGCCGAGCAGTTTGATGAGAATCTGGGAATCATCGTCGACGGGGAGGGCAAGGCTGTCAATGCCGGTGGTGAGCTTGGTATTACCCAAGGTTCTGATGGAAGCACTTCTGTAGGAGGTGAGGCTGGTATCAATATTGTCGCCTAGACAGACGATGAGTCGGTTACCCCCTTTTCCCCTTTTATGGAAAAAGGAAGGCACTTTTACTATGCCTGATATTTAGTATTAAAAAATTGCCTACTATTGCAGTTGTGCTGTACAGTTATTCATTCACTGGCTCTACTTTATTCATCGTCGCTCTGAGTGATGAAGATATCCATGCCAATCCTGTACGTTCATCCAGGAAGAAAGCGAAAAATGTAGGGCTACATCCTTGGACACATGTAGATATCCTGCCTGTGGGTTTTAGCCTTGTGTCAGCTTTGCATCGTGCGGTGTTTCAAGAGCTTCGAATTTTGGCAAACAAATCTTGGCAACTGCAGTGTAAGTATGGGAGGGCACACAGCCATCATCCAAGCTTTTCCTCCTCAGATATTCTCACGATTATGATTATGAATATTACGACGACGAGTATTGAACTCGACTGCCTGGATACGGATTGGTGGTGACCTGCTAATCACTTGCTCGAGATCAGACGAGCGAGGTAAATGCGACGATTGCTTCCCATGCGGGTATCGAGCTTCCTCCCGGTCGAAGATCGGTCGTTTTGGTGAGCGAGCGCATGAAAAAAAAAAAGCTTAAGTATTACATACTGGGCCTGCAGAATGCACCCGAACCAAAGGATGACGATGCGCTAATATACCTCTGTTCTATTTTTTATCAGGAGCGAGCACCAGAAAAGACGGTTCTTTTGTCTATCCCCCGGATTTCCACCGGGGGGGGCAAACCTCTCGAGGCGATCTTCCAGTGAAGAAAAGACAAGAAGCTGAGACATCGAGGTCTGTTCGCGCGGGCAATTCAATGCTTGCCGTCACTACTTACCACTGCCACCCACCACGACAGCGCACACACACATATGTACATATGATCGCCTCGGCCGGCTCTGTCGCCGCATTGCTCTGACAATCAAGAAGAAAAAGGTTCTCTGGCTTTTTTTTTTCTTACCGAGAAGGCTGCATCCAGCCGTGTCTTGAGAAAGAGGGAGGACACGGCAAGCTGTTACAAGTCTCGAACTGTTTGTTCTAATTCAGCCGAAAAGCTCAAGAAACCAGTCAGTCACTGCCATCATAATCATCACCATCCAACGAAGTCTCGAAAGACCATACATGTAGGTATGGGACGAAAACGATTGGTTTATTTCCCACCCCTTTTCTTCTTCTTCATCGTCCCATCTTTTTTTGCCATGATGTAAATCATCGGTCCCGACCTCTCGCATGAAGTCCCATCTTCGCCATCCTATTTTCCCCCTCTGTCTGATCTACCGTCAGGCTGATTCCCGCCCCTTTCTCTCTTTCTCCCTTCTAGACTACCTACGATGCCAACCTATCATAGCGAGCAGGAATGGGAATTTGAGTTTTCATCTCAACTTCATCAGACCGAGTTGGCCGGGACATCCCGTCTCTAATGCTACTCGTCAGACCTAATCTTGCCACATTTAGGTTCGAACCCTTCGGTGAGTCTTGATCTCCACGACACATGGGATCACGAGATGGGATGACTGAAGCTTCTCGATATCCTTTGGTTGGTAAAACGTGATGTGTCTTGACCTTTGCCAAGCCATCATATCACCCCCTTCAGACTTGTTCACGTCGGGTGCTTGTAGGTGGTGTAATCCTTTGGTCCAACAGCCCTCTATCACTATACCTATATCCCAGCTGCGCATCTATGTGATCTCGTAGTCGTCGAATGCTGGGGCGATACAACCTCTCGGGAAGTGGCCCTTACCAACCCATGCATGCATTAAACAGACAAGCTCTTGCTGTACCCCAGATTACCTACCGGTAGATGGCTGGCTAGCCGCATCTATGACCAGCGCCATGGAACTGCGGGTGAGAGAAGAAGGCTCATCCTAGACTTTACTTACCGCGTGGCAAACCCCCCCTTTTCCTCGTCCCTAACCAAAGGCACGGTATCCTGACACACGAGGCTGGTTTACCCGGAAGGGGCCCCCCCTACGTGCCGCTCGGGAAGCTCGAGACACTCGACATCGAGGCAGAATAGGATGTGGTTGCATCTTCGCGCCTCGGCCTACTGTCATGATGTCGATCATTCTTGACTCAAGCGGGCCTTGTCACTTACTTGACGAGAGGTTAATAGTCGTAATATCGTGGTTTTCTTGTTCTTCCTCAAAAACCTGGGGGGCTGCCGCCTCCTATATCTTGATCATTTATCCCCATTTACTTTGACGATGGAACTTTTGTGGTACCTTCCACCATTTCTTCTCTCCCTTTCGCCTTCTCTTCGACTACTCACCTACCTACCTACCTAGGCACTTAGTCTGTTCACCTCTTGATTTGATGATTATTTTTTCCCACTACCAAGCTCGGCTACCTCGTCTATGGGTGTCTGTATAGATAGATAGATGGTCTGCGCAGGAGCACGCCCCGTGAATATGCCATATACGCCCACGACGCCCCCGCTATCACCGGGGACTGATCTCGTTACAGTCGAGAACTTCACCGCTCTGGTACTTCCCAGCTCGGACCCGTCGAGCAGCGAGCAGGACGCGGCGATAGCCATACTGATCAGTTTCCCGGCTGTCGCTCTGGTCACGGTCTCTACGAGGGTCGCGGGGAGGTTGTCTTCGCATCAGTTCGGTTGGGGTAAGTAAACCTTCCGCACTGAGCAGAGGGGGAAGGGGTGAGACTGACACTTGGTTTTCCCCCCAATACAGACGATGGATTGGTGTGTATAGCAATGGTAAGTCTAATGATTTTTTTTTCTCCGGTGAGAATAACTTAAGGGGGGGAGGTAACCGAGTGCGCTTACACAAGGACATAGGCATTATCTATCTTGGAAACGGCGGCGAGCTATATGTGTAAGTCTACCTACTCCTGAGTGTAGAGAGCCTCAATAGCTAGATAGGCCAGCTAGATAACTGACGATTCCCTCTCCCTCCCCATATAAAAAGACATCAAGACGAATTTTATCGGCATAAGATGGGAGGACATCCCGCCGCATGACCCGGTGCCGGGCCAGATCTGGAACTACGCGGTGCAGGTTCTGTACAACCCGATCCTGGCGCTGGTCAAGGCGTCGATCCTGCTGTTCCTGCTGCGGCTGTTCGGGCAGAAGCCCGGGGTGCGCCGGTTCATCGTCTGGGTCAACACGGCCAACCTGGCGAGCATGGCCGCCGTCCTGTTCGCCACCGTCTTCCAGTGCGTGCCGATCGAGAAGACGTGGGCAGCACCATCGACGGCCGGCGCCGGCGGCACCTGTGTCGACCGCCGCGTCCTCTTCACCACCTCGTCCGCCTTCAACATCCTCACCGACCTGCTCGTGCTCGGCCTGCCCCTGCGCATCTTCATCGACCTCAAGATCCCGCGCCGCGCCAAGATCGCGCTCATGTTCGTCTTTCTGCTGGGCTTCCTGTGAGTATTGATCACTTTAAGAAAAAGAAATTTCAACCCCCCCTTTTCCCCCTACTTGGGTTGGGAATGCCAAATAACCCCCTTATCGAGATTGTAAATAAGCTGACTTGGGTGAATTTTTTTCTTCCCCTTCCAGCGTCACCATCACCAGCATAGTCCGCATGGTGCTGCTGATCCAGGGCCTGTTCATGCTGGACACGGGCATGGATCCGGACGGCAGCATCGGCTTCATCACGTCGGCCATCGAGACGAACCTGGTGCTGATCACGGCCTCGGCGCCGGCGTTGCGGCCCCTCCTGCGCGCCTGGTTCCCCCGACTCTTCTTCAGCGGCGGGGTCGACCCTAACAAACCCAATAACAACAACAAGATCGAGGGCGCTACCGCGCGCCGCGTCCTCAACGGGACGTCCAGGGCTACTACCGTCACGAATAACAATAACAACAACACCAGGATGACGCGGCTCAAGTCGTTTCCGACACTGCAGCAACAGCAGCAGCAACAGCAACAGCAGCAGCAGCAGAAACAGCTCCCGAGCCGGAGCCCCCGCGCCAGCGAGGAGCAGACTATGACACTTAACGGCATCGTTAGGCGCAGCGATATCTACGTCCAATACGCGCCCAGGTGGAAGGATATTAATGATGTTGATGATGATGATGGTGATGGCGTCGGGGTCGGGGTCGGGGTCGGGGTCGAGGTCGGTGTTCCGGGATCGGACCCCGATGAGAAGGATATGGGGAAGTGGTTCTAGGTCGATATAATAAGCAAATCATATCCGATACGAAAAAAAAAAGTTAGCTGCATTGTCAGCCGTAGGGGAAAGAAAAGGTTGGAAGACGACATGGAGTCAGCAATGTTCGGCGTTCGGGGGGGAGGGGGTTGGCTTGCTTGACGGTGGGGGGTTGCGTGCATCTATTGGAGTGGAACGTTGATAAGGCAGGTGGCAGGCGTTGGGATGGGATTTCTTTTCTTACCCTTTTCTATTTGTGGCCGGATTATGATAATTTCAATGTTCATTGTACAACTGATCTAACCTATAATGATTTGATTACCCTGCCTGCACAATGTGAATCCAGGCCGTTCCTGAACGCATGCCACGCGGTTACACCGCATGTCTCGACACATCCACCAGCGTCAGGTACAAAATAGTAAGAGGAATATCTCGGCCTTTCACTCAAAAAAATGTTGGCAAGACCTGTCTCGCTGCTGTACCTCAATAAGTAAAGGCCTTTTGGTTTTCCTTTTCCTTTCTCCTCAATAACGAGTCGTGTATAGAGGAAGAAAGCTGTATGAACGACGGAGTGTCTCATGGGCCAACCAGAAAAAGCGCGTTTTGCTGGTTGACTCGGGGAGCTTGATAAGAATTGGAGAAAGCTTATTATGAGCTGTTGTGTTCAGCGAATGGGGGACGAACGATAAGACTTCCCGCATGCGTTGACAGGTACAGGTACATCAGGCGTGAAGCTGTCAGGCGGCCATCCAGGCTCAAGAGGGTACCTACATGTATGCTTTTTATTCTGGTAATCAAGCTAGGTAGTTTGATGTTGTTGAGGGACTGTCTCGGGTCATCAACAGTGTGTCTACTTTCTAGTACTCGGGAGTCCATAACTGGCATAACATCGTGGAGAGAGTGGTCTAACTATCATCTCTTTAACCGGATGTCGTGGAGATACCTGCGAGGTTCCGTCTAATAAAACCACAGGCATAAGATAATGATGAGTTGGCAATATGCAGCTCGTCCCTTTGCGGTCCAACAGGCAAGGAACCGGGAGATCCCCCTGGCTGGCCACTCGGGAAAGGGAGGGTCTTCCCGGACTACCGGATTGGCGTTAATAAATCCCCACGAGAGTCCTTCACTCTGGAAATTCAGGGTCCTATCGTGACATGGGCCCCCAGCCCGATTTGCTCCCCGTCGTGCCCTATGTATTCCAGGATTACAACTTTCTACCCAAACGATCTGATGAGTCCCCACGGGACGGCGTTTGTTGAATAATAATAAAAAAAATGTGAATTTGTGTCCATAGCTCATAGGTTAGGCGAGTGATCGGTGTCTCAGGAAGACCAACCCGCTCAGGACACCCCGAAAGGCAGTGCTGTCCCCCCAAGAGCAGAAGAAGAAATCCGGTGTAATAATTAATGATAATCTGGTCAGGCACCTACTGATAGGGTATCTTGCTCATGTCTACTGTGTACCTAGGTACTAATAAAATCTAGGCACGTCCTATTCCTGGATCAGCAGATCACTAATAAGCCTGGAGAAAGCCACGGCTGTCTGTCAGTCAGTCGTCAGCAGTGACAACTCATCAACCATAGCAGAAATCTTCAGAATATGACTTGGTGCAGTTCGCCTGTATGCGGTCACGTCGCATCCCGATGTGATCTCTCTTGCTATACGTTGAGAAGTATGTGAAATACTGCACCGGAACTGACAGTTGATTATCATTTGGTAGGATGAAAAAGGTTGAAGCAGCTTGGAGTTACCTTGAATAACCGGATCGCCCTCCGGCCGCTGGTGACTGGTCTGGCTTATCAGCAACTTTATGTATGGTTGCATAAAATTTGTGCTTAATGTGATGGGAGAAGGGATAGACAATAGAACTTCTCCACCGTCGGTCGGCGCGGACTCTCCCTGCTTTCCATTATCTTGCCCGAATCAGGCAGGACGGACAGACCCGTGGACTGGGCAGACATCGCACATGAGCAGGATTTGCCCATCCAGCAGCAGCCAGCAGCTCCGTATGACAAGCAACCTTGGAACCCATCATGGCCCCGATTATCGCTGGCATGCGTACAGTAGTAGACGCGAAGACTGGCTTGGCTGTCATCAAGTCCCAGATGCTCCGTAGATAGGGAGATATTCAGCTACCACACGAAGTATTTACAAGCATATTCACAAGCTGGCCTACGACCTACGAAATACCCGGCATGTATAAGCCACTCGATGTTCTCATCCTTCACAATTGCCTGATATTCCTTCTGTCGTCTGCCTGTCTCGTCTGTCGTCTGTCTCGAATCCCCTTTCTTGTCTTTCTTTGACATCAACTGTCATCATTGTTATTGAAACAAATCCAAATCCATATCCACCTACCACTGCTAATAAGAGGCTGGGTCGTGTGCTCCGGCTGTGTTCTAATTATTCTCGTTAGAAACGTCATTCGCCCTCACCATCTTGGTCCGCAGCAGCGCCCGCACTCGCGTGCCCACTGTCGGCCCCTGCAACACTTGGGGATGCCTCACCATTCATTCACAACATACTCGACTGCTTCCAGAGCTGATGCGTCTGCGACACCAATATTCGATCCATCTATCATCACAGTAGTTGGGAAATTATAGAAAAAGAATAAGAAAAACAAGCAAAGAAACGACGACGGATCTACGTGGCGACATCATCGTACATGAGGACAGCCCCTCTGGTGCTATCCATTCCACGTTGCTGGGATTTTGCCCTGCAATTTACATCGACAAACAGGCTGTCTGTTACGTACGAGAATCAACGGACCCCTGGCCATCTTTGGTCTCGGGTGAAGCAGAGCGTGCCCACTGCCCACGATCATCACCACACGATCCAACAGTTCAGACCGTTCCGGCCAAGCCGTCCAGCGCTCGTAACTCGAACGGGCATCCATGGATGTATGACCTTGCAGCGCTCCGCCAATAAACCGGCCCCTGCAGCGACTCATACGTCGCGGCGTGGCACCCTCCCAACTGCCTATTATACCGAATACTTTAGGTAATTGTTAATATCTGCCAATTACTATTCCGCGCCCTCTAATCAGTAAAGCCTGCTTTCCTAGTTTGGGTAGTCCGAGTAATGATGATGATCCCGAGGTCCTTTCTTTACTCTTCGCGCAAGTCCATACCTACCTCGACCTCTTCCCCAAACACCAACACCACTTCCGCCGCCATTGTCACTGGAACTGCTTCTTCGCCGAAACGAGAGGATGACTATTCGACGAGGAACAACACCAGGAAGCCCACCGACTCTACAGAATTGAAAAGCGATCGGATCATGTCTAAACGGAAAGCACCCCAGGCCGATCGCCTATCACCACCACCCAGTGGCAGCCCACCGAGTGCCACCATGACCACCGCGGTCGCTCGGCCGACGACTCCATCGAGTGCTGTCCAAATCCCCGTGAAGCCGAGGCAGGATGCTGTATACAAGCAAAAATCGCGGCATCATGGGGGCGCGCCACGCAGACACTCGTCATACCGTAGGCAGCGGGATACACACTCGCCCGATGCTATCCCTCCTTCGGTAGCTGCACTTCTCGCCATCACTAACATACCACCCCCAAACCGGCGCGGAAGCTTACGAAGCAGACAAACACAGGAATCACGCATGACTGTCGATTCAATCGTGCCTCGATCAAGGGTATCAGAAAAGGAACTGAGCCAAGAACTCAGCCTGGAATTCGGCCAGGATCTGAGCTTTTCGTCTCTGGACCGTAGCCCCATGGACATATTGTTGAGTCCTCCCGGCGAGTTCGATGGGGATGAAGCGTCGATCACAAGTGATGGAGCTTTCACATCCCCAGTATCAACCCAGATCGGTTCTCTAGATAGTGTACCATCACTGGGAGATTCTCTGGGAACTAGTTTATATCCCTCCGTCGGTTCTCCTATGACCCCGAGAGGAAGGAAAGCGAGGCCACCTCGACGATCCCTGGAACCCCTTTTGACACCGCCAGGCGAGATGTCGGAGGATCCTCTCTCGAAACGTGATTCTATCGAGGTCGATAAGTTAGATTTCCGAGTCTTCGATGCAAAGCCAGCGCCGACAGAAGAAAAGCAGGCTGCGGCAGGCCTGCCCCTTAAGTCGGTATTCAAGTCGAACCTGACCGCATCTCTGCGCGCTTTGCGGTCTGCTGCTCGGTCTCTATCTACATTTACCGCTTCGTCCATACCACCGGACGATTTTCTAACGAGGTCGATACTCACCATAGATCCCCGCGTCCCGTTCACAGATGAGAGGAGGCCACCTGTTCTCGAGGAGGAACCCAGCGAATCTATGCGCCGCTACCTTAATCCGTCCAACACTATGCATCCACAGTCGCGACAACTGCCAGTAGTTCGGGTGTACACGGCTTCCATTCAAATGCAGACTTACAAAGTTTCACGGTCTAAGGGCTCACAAGCGTCAAGCCGCCACTCGTCACCACCGTCGAATTCGAATAAATCGTCGACTGCATATGCATTTCCGCCAGGCCCACGTCAGCGCGAAATGCGTGAGAACTCCGACTTCATTCGCATCGCGGTCATGGAACATCTGATGCGAAAGCGTGGCAAGCTGGATGACCAACGAGAAGGGCATGCGCGCTGGCTCTTGCCACCGAGGAAAGCTACGTCTGGGCTTTACGCGATAGGAACGGATGGCGTGCCCCTGAGATGGGTGCCCACCTCACAGGGTGCAGACTGAGTACAACGCCCTACTGTACCCAACTCACAATGGATCCGGATACACTTTGGACACGCGACATGCATTGGCAGCATCCTCACCTTGCGAAAGCCATTGCCAATTGGTTTCATCGGTTGTCCGGTGGAAACGCCCAAACCATTCAATTAGGATTTTGAATCCATGTCGGTGCGAGAATTCTTCCCTCGGTTGAGCGGAAGGTCGCACGCTGCCGAGTTGATCGGTTTCGGCGATGAATACTTATGACGAGAACGCTTCATCATGGCTACGTGCTTTGATGCGCATAAGCCAAACAATAAAGTAATGATTACCTTAGGCGACACCAGTAGCCACATCAACGGCGACTAGCGACAGGAACCATCGCAAAGGACCCATGAATCCGACACAACCCATTACTCTATAATGCCGAAGTCGCAGGGACGTGGCAGCTCCACAGGCATTTTCTAGAATCACGACTAGAAAGAAGGAGATTCTTCTTTTTTTGACCGGGTGGAGAGTCCCACTGCCCCTTCTTGTTGCCTTGCTGGTACTCGGCTCGTCCCCACGGGCGAGGCCCTTGTAAACAGCTGTTTTGAGACATTCCTATATCGGACGACTCTCGAGTGGGCTTTTTCACTTTTATGGGGGACAACCGAATGCCGAGACAAGCCCAGCAGCTGGACGGCCTCCTTGGGTGTGTTGGTGGTTGGCGATAGGCGGACATCATCATCTCCAGTCGGCTGGGTAACGTGTCAACCGAGATCTCATCCGATGCAACGGCGCCTACCGTACGTTCTTTTGAGTACGAAAATGCAATGGACCCTCGGAGAACCTATGTTGCCCAGGCTTCGACACCGGAGCAACATGGGCATCTTGTCAGAAACGGGCCACTGCTGCAGCGAACCATGCGGCATTCGCAACAATTCCATGTCACGGTCGACGCCCGAAATGGCTCAAAACAGTCCTGAGCTTTTATTAGCCACCGCATCTGGCTACGACGAGGCTTATTCTGCACCTCCTCCCATCTAGCCTGAGACCATGAGTCACCTAGGTAAAGAGATGCCAATATGTGCTGGGAAGCTCTGCTCCATTTTCTTCGCAGCATTCTGATTATCATCTCGGAGCGCGGTTAGCTTCTGCCTATTTTATCTGTATTTATCCGAATACCCTCAGGCGCATCTGCTGCCGATTTTGTCTCATTTCCTTTCTTTTGAATATGAACAATATCATCGTTATTTACCAGTCAGACGTACGATCACATGAGGTCGTTAGCTTTTTAGCGTGTCCTGAATTTCATTCTCCCTTTTGTCTGTGTCGATTAAGTTGCAAGCGAACGGGATGATGGATAATGAACTGCATTGGAAAGGTGTATGTATTGTACTGTAGGCTTCCGCGAAGGTGCGGGTTTTTTGTTAGCCAGCCCGCAAATTTGGATTCAAGAAGCGATGCATGGATATTGGCGTTTCTTCCCCCTTCTTGGCTTTTTCCCTTCAGATGGGGGATTTTCGGCTACCCCTAGATATAAGGTAGCTCTGCAGGAAAGAGTAGGGCATGGGGAGAGGAATGAATGATTCTTGTCGGTCAAGGGCCCCCCGTATTGGGTAGTCTATTGCTCAAAATCGAGCGGTGTGTGGAAGATAAAAAAACAATAAGACAAATAGATACCTAACCTACCTACATGGGTAGATCAACAAGATAACCTGGTTACGTTGGCCTACCAATAAATGGTCTATCATGATTCATCGTCCGTTAATCATAGTACGTGCATGCATGAAGAGAAAAATTGCATAAAAAGAGAAAAGAACTCGTTGAATTTGGACTTGTGTCTGGCGCGCGAAGCGGTTCCTGCATTACTGCCTAACCTCGGTAAGAGAAAAAAAACATGGAGGAGAATTAGGGCTGGCCGGAGGGGAATGGCGGAAGGGTTTCCGGTAGGGCTAGACGTGCATATTTAACATACCCGAGTAGGTAGCTGCTGCTGCCTCCTTGTATGGGATGGATGTGGCGGTGAAGGGGGCCTTCTCCTTGCTCCTGCGTCTGCTCCTGCTCATAGTAGTCTGTCTAGCGGTAGTAATACTATCACGAGAAGAGGTATACATAGAAGCAATTAGGAGATTTTATATACGCTCGCGATAATATAAGTAAGTAACGAAGCTCTCGGGCCCGGCGGCGTATTTGGAAAATATTCATCTCTTTTTTTTCTCCTTTTTTTCCCCCATTAATTGGAACTTGAGGATGGATGGACTATGGGCGGTGTTTAGTAAGATTGGTCGTAAAGAGAGCTCGTCGCCAGCGTGAAAGAAGTTGAAAAAAATGCCAACCTTGGAAAGCTTCGATTGCAGGTGACCTGACCGACCTATTGAATGCTTGCCCGTCGCTCCTGGGCGGGAGAGACATGATTTATGTACGCACTTAGATAGGCACTGGCAGAGAGCTATTTCGTTTCCTTTCTAGTAGGGTAAGTATCTTATTTGTGTACATATATATATGTACGCGCCTCGAATGATGTGAATCGTGATCAGCTGTTCATCCCATCCGAACTACCAAGGTAAAAATGTTTTTACGTTTCTTCAAACCTTACATATCGATGTATGGGGAGAATGATCGGCGATGTCAGGTTGTTGCTGTTGGCTGGTGATATGAGCGTGATAGGAACGCAGTAACTATCGTGGGGGTTGGTCTCGGGATTGTGATAGGGGCTTTGGGGGGGACTTGTCTTTGCTTAAGGAGTTCCTAGGAGGTCGTTTGTATGAGAGAAGGGATGCCGTGGTGGGCTGTAATATTTTCTGGAATATTGATAGAGATGTTAGATACGAAGAGACACGGCAACCCCGCAGTTCTCTCACGAATCCTTGATCAATCAATCAATCAATCAATTCATGAAATAATGTTTCCTGCTTGAGAACGATACATTCCCTCGCGAAATCACTCAACGCAATGAGCGCCTTTGAGATCACCGGCCTGATCCTGGGTTTCATGCCCCTGGTCATCTCCCTGCACGGCTCATACGCCCGACTCCGGGAGCAGGCGAGGGAGCGGTTGAGGCGGACGCGCGAGGCCCTCGACGAGGGGGGACCGTGGGCCGCCGTGTTGCTCAACACCTTCCCCGGCACGGTGGGCATCATGGTGCGCATGGACTCCGCCCTGTCCGGGTCGGCCACGGCGACCGAGGAGTTGGAACACTTCAAGCACTCGTTCGCGTCCAATATGAACATGGTCGCTGTGGCGGTGAGTCAAGTCGATCGATATCCCCAAGTTACACAGTGTAGAATACTTCTATTTATCCAAAAGGCGGTGGAGGCTACGACGAATGATGATGTTTGGGCTGGCTGGGAAAAAAAGAAAGGGGAAAAAAAAAGAGAAAAGATGAATTGACGTTCCCGCCGAATGCTACATAGGGCGCCATCGTGGCACAGGTCGGCATCACGTCCTACGCTCTGGACTCCATAGACCAGGTGCACTGGACGGCCTCGGCCTTCTTCGTCGCCAGCCTCGTGCTCGGCCTGCTGTCCGTCTACGCCAGCTTCGTCATCCAGCAGCAGCTCAACGGCGCCATCGGCGCCGACGCCGTACGGGAATGGCTGTCTATCTCGCCTCCCGGAAATACATTCGCGGTATGGAAAAGAGGAATATTCCTTGTCTCTTCCCACCGTCTAGTGTTGTTGTTTATTGGGGAGGCTTCCACCCAAGAAGAAGGGGGGGAAGAAAGAGAAGGTGGGGGGTTACTAAATATAAGAAAAAACGACTGACGGTACCCCTATATAAACAGGCTGGTGCAGAGGCGGCCCACAGAGAAGTTAGAGAACAACAACAACAACAACAGCAGCAACAGCAGCAGCAGGGAGGATCACCATCTTCGTCATCGCCGGAGCGCCGCCGCCGCCCCAAGGCCTCGGCCGTGTCCGCCATCGCCCTCGCCACGCCCGCGGGCCTGCTCGAAATCTCGCTCAACGCCTACGTCGTCGGTCTGGGCATCTACCTCGGGTCACTGAGCAGCTTGCGCCAGGCCTCCGGGACCGGGTCTGGCGGGCCCTTGGGCGTACTCGTGTTCTACGTCGTGGCTACCGCGCTGGGCTTATTCGTGATCAATTTCCCTCGGACTTTGAAAGATACGTGGTGGTAGAAGGGAAGAGGGCGAAGGGGAGGGCGAAGGGGAGGGCGAAGGGGAGGGCGAAGGGGAGGGCGAAGGGGGGATAGGGATTTATGCGGAGATTGTTGACGGCTTTATCCCATTTTCTTAGGAGGAGGAGGAGGTAGTGTCAGCGGTAATAATTGGTAACAGTCATGATGTGGGTTTCGGGTTGCCCTTGGGAAGGGGGTATATTTTTTGCAATGGAAGAGGTCCTTTCACTATTAGGACTCGGCTAAGTGGAATTTGCGTGGAGGAACGGGGAAACTCCTCTGGCCATGCGCATATTGCTAGATAGGTAGGGCCAGGTGCATGTGATACCGATACATACATCACAACATATTAAGGGCAGGACCCCGTCACGGACCTCCTGGTATATATCCTCGAGGAAAGACCTCGGATCGACTTTCACATGTTTCCTCAGGCAATGTAGTCCTTGTACACCTTATTCGCCCGCCGGCGCACCCGCCGACCCGCCGTCTTGATCGCCCTCGCGACCCTCTCCGACGTCGAGATCTCGCGCCGGCCCTTGGCGACGGCGGCCGCCATGTCGTCCGCCATCGTGGCCGCCCACTCGTAGGGAGCCGCGGTCCCGCCGGGCAGCGAGTTGAAGTACTCCCAGCCGGCGACGCCGCCGAAGGTCGGATACTCGGTCACGAGGGCCTCGAGCACCGTCCTCTGCGTGTCCAGGTCGACGTAGTTGTTGCCGTTGCTCGGGCTGGTCAGCAGGCCCACTATGATATCGCGAAAAGTCAGCCAGCTGCTTTGTTAGAGGGGGAACTGCGGGTTGGAGGTGATGGTCTTGGGGAGTTAGTAGTCTAGGGGGTAGGCCAGAAGTAGATGATGACCCCTGAGCCAGATTGGATCGATCATGCTCGAAGTCTTAACTGCCAAAAGGGGAAAATAAATCATTCCAAAAAAAGTTGGTTACTTACTGACTACCTTCTCAGACGGGAACCCATCGTCGATGATAGCGTCGTAGTCCGACGTGCTGCTCGCGTCCCCCCACCCGTAGTAGAACTGCGCGTTGTAGAAGGCGATCTGGTCGCCGCGCTGCGCTTCGAGCTCGCGGTAGTCGAAGCCGCTGAGGTTGCCGCCGCCCGAGAGGGCCGAGGCGACGGGGGCGAGGGTGATGATGAAGTCGTCGCCGAAGTCGGCCTTGAGCCGGTCGATGAGCCGGATCACCCCCTCGAGCGACATGCTCTGCTCGACGTCGAGGTCGAGCCCCTGCAGGTTGTAGCCCGCGATCATGTCGTGCAGGGGCGCGTAGTACGCCTCGAACGAGGCGTCGTCGCCGTCGAGCCGCGGCCACGAGCCCGCCGCCGCTCCGCCCACCATGGCCATCACCGCGATCCCCGCCGCCTGGATCTGCGCCGCGTCCGACCAGACCGCGTCGAAGGCTGGGTCGCCCGGCGGCAGGTCGTTGAGGTGGATGCCCCCGTCATCGTCCTGGATGTGCACCGCCGACACCAGCACGTGCGTGACCCCGGTGTCGAGCAGCGGGAGGAGCGAGACGTGCCCGTTCTCGGTGTTGTTGAGGGTGAACGTCTGGTAGTAGAGGACGATTCGGTGATCACTAGCATCGGCGGCAACGGCGGCCGCTGCGTTACCACATGCGAACGGGAGGAGGAAGGGTAGTATACGAGCCGCCCATCGAACAGGGTTATAGGCTACCATCTTGACTGACACAATGGGCTAATCTGAGGTTTATGACAAAGTGCGCATGCGTATGATATATCCAACCTCAGTCATGATGAACACTCAGAAGTGTCTGCCCAGGCGGCCCAAAGGCCATATTTATATTTCCATGTCGAGTGTCGCAGAGGAGTGTCGCTGCGCAATACAATTTGTTTCATCGAGCCAGCCTTTAGACCTCCATGGGTGGCCATCCCTATCCGGCATATCGGGGCAAGGGTCCTCTCGAGCGCTTATAGATGACCGCAGCAACTGATCCTCCCTCAATGGGGGTCATACCAGAAAGCTCGGCCTTACCTTCAGCTCGCGGAGGGATTTGGATCCTACGTTCCCCTTGTTTCCCCGAGGGCAGGTTGCGATGGCAAAGGTCAGTCATAAGATAAAGAACCCATTAGGCAGGTATCCTGAGATGTCCAGCATGGTTGCAAGACATACATATAATGGGCTGGAGGGGCCGAGGGGCAACTTGACAGGACTCCTGGTGATTTCCTATTCATCCTGGTACTTGCAGCTGTCCTGCACATTCCTGGGATATTCATGGATACTTGATGTGCCATTCCTTGCAGGTTGTCCGTCTGCCGCGTATGAAGGGATATATTGTGGAATATCAACGCCCATTGTACCTAACAAATATAGGCCATGGAGGTCACATTGTGACAACAATTGAAGTGAACGTGACCTGGTACTTTCGGAAATCTGCTGCTAGAAATATGACTGAGTGAGGGTGTGTCCCATGATACAAAAAATTGCGGGGAATCTCTTGATTTGAGGCCATTCAGTCTTGGCCTCATGTGCATAGATATGCATCCCAAGAAGCTGCAGAGGGGTTATGTTTCTGATCATCAGCAATCTCTACTCACCAAGAACATCTTAAACGAGGGAAGCCAGGAACCAAGGGGAAACTTATTTGGGAGAGGTGATACACGCTGAAACTTGGAATAGGATCCTTGGGTTATCTGGTCTATTCTTCAGTGACAACAATAAGCAGTCAAAGATGAAAGGATTGATAGTACAAGTACCTCCAAAGCAATCGTTCTTTGGTGACAGGACAAAATACTTCGTACCTATGCCGAAGTTAATAAGGCAAGCCAAGATAGATTGAGAATGTCCCCTGTTCACCAACTAATATAAAGTAGGCCATATGATTCACCAACCTCCGAATAAAGTGCTACTAGATATAAAGCTTTGAACATAATATTAAGATAGTTTCAACTCTTGTATGGAGCCCAGGTGGAAGTGTAGGGTGAATGAAAAGTTGGTTGCACACTGGGCAGACTTGGAGGTTCGATATCAACACCGGAACAGACAGGGTATCTCACTCCACTTTATAAGGTATATCGATAAGGTCGGGCCTGCAGAGCATCATCTGCGTCATCCCAGTCTGCCAGTGTCGGGTACTCCAGGCTTCCAGTCTGGCTTTCTTTACAGGCAGCAACTGCGATAGCACAACAAAGATCCTCACATTTCCATTCTCCCATCCTTTTACCCTCAACGCATGAGTCATCAGACACATCCGCTCTTCCGTTCTTTCCATCGATACATCCTCAGTGCTACTTTCAACGGCATCGTAGTTGACATCGCTGTGGATTGTCTGTCTTACAGTCCGATTCCTCGTTGCGCCGCGTTGTATGCACTGATCGTCTCCTGGCAACATCTTCTACATGGACTATCTCCTCAGCAGCAATCGCGACCATGGCCTCTGACTCTGATGCAGAGGAAAACTCCCTCATTCACAATAATTCAAATCCTGGCAGCCTTACAGAAAGGATCAATGCAGTCACACAGTCGGCTCCGGCTACCGATCTAGACACTGCCAATGACCCGATCGATACCCTTGATGAGACAACTGCCCTCCAGAATCTTACCGCTAATGTCCGCGACCAAGATGACATCGAAAGAGATATTACACATCAAGCCAACCTGGCACTGATAGATGCTGAAGATAAACGGGACGAGAAGCGCATTGAGAAAGCCGAAGCCAACATCCATCGGCTGAAGGGTCAAAAGAAAAACCAAGAAGAGCGTCTCCGTAAAGCTCTGGGCAAGCCCGACCTCAAGCAGAAAATACGAGCAGAAATAGCGCGAATAGATGCAGATATTGAGCTGAACCAGAATGACATCGCCGACTTCCGTACCAGAATCGAGCAAAGACACGATCAAGGCAACCAAGCTGGCGTCGTGCAGGGGGGAAACCAGAAATTACCTAACGAAACCCATCGAGATTTTCTGATCCGCACAGGAAAGATAACCCCATTTGCCAAAATCGGAGGTCCACGACCCGCTGGTGTCGATAGCGAGTTGGCCAACGTTCTTGCAGATGCTGAAGACCAAGCAGCTGCCCGAGATTTAGAAGAAGAGGCAGGGTATGAGCCACGATCCCACCGTAACTTGCGTGCCCCCGGTTTTGCAGAAATTCCCGACTTGGCCTCCACAGCTACCGAGAGCGAATTCTCTCTACGCCCTCGAAAGAAAAGAAAAGTTCGTCGAGATACTGCATCATCGGACGAATACACTCCTACAAAAGCTCCTGCGGCTCCTGAGGCAGACTTTGTCGCCAATGAGGACGAGTCCGACGACTATGACCTCACTGAACGACCTCGTAAGAAATCTAAGAAGAAAACCAAGGACGATGGCAAGGATGATGCCAAAGTCGATTTCAGCCAAGTCGATGACGGTAATGAGGCCTCCTACCAGGCCCGACTCGCTGATTGGGTGGAGAGAAGAAGCAGAGCGCGACTTCGACTCCGACAAGATGACTCAAGCGAACCCCCCGAGCAGTCAAATGGTGTCCTCAACGATGACGAAGAGTGGTTCAAGCCCTCTCCTGACCACCCTGACCATGTTTTCAAGAATGGTATCAAGCTACCTGGCGACATCTATCCTGCGCTATTCGACTATCAGAAGACTTGTGTGCAATGGCTATCAGAACTTTACTTCCAGAACGCTGGAGGTATCATCGGCGATGAAATGGGCCTCGGCAAGACAGTTCAGCTCATCTCTTTTATTGCAGCCCTTCACTACAGCAAGCGATTGGACAAACCCGTTATTGTCGTTGCTCCTGCCACGCTCCTGAGACAGTGGGCCAATGAATTTCATCGCTGGTGGCCTCCCCTACGAGTTTCCATTCTCCACACATCAGGAAGCGGCATGCTGAACGTCAAACATGAGGGTATGATTGAGGCCGAGGAACTTGCCTGGGACGATAGGAGGGCCGACGGTAAAGTTTCCAAGGCCGCCAAGAGGATAGTTGACAGAGTTGTTACTGATGGCCATGTCCTCATCACAAGCTATGCTGGGTTGCAAACATATGGGAAAATCCTGATCCCTGTGGAATGGGCATACGCTGTTTTGGATGAAGGCCACAAGATCCGAAATCCGAATACGGCTATCACGGTCTATTGCAAGGAGCTGCGCACGCCGCATCGAGTCATCCTTTCGGGAACCCCTATGCAGAACAACCTCATGGAACTCTGGTCGTTATTTGATTTTGTGTTCCCCATGCGATTGGGTACTTTGGTCGATTTTCGAAATCAGTTTGAGATCCCCATCAAAATTGGAGGATACGCCAATGCATCCAATCTTCAGATCATGACTGCCCAGAAGTGCGCCGAGACTCTCAAGGATGCCATTCACCCGTTCCTGCTCCAGCGCCTTAAAGCCGATGTCGCCTCCGATCTCCCAAAGAAGATGGAACAGGTGCTTTTCTGCAAGCTGACCCGCCCTCAACGTGACGCATACGAGATCTTCCTGAATTCAAGCGAGATGAGTTCAATTCTTAACAGGAAAATGCAGTCATTGTTTGGCATTGACATTCTTCGGAAGATATGCAATCATCCAGACCTGGTCGACCCTAAACTCGAAGCAAAAGTCGGTTACAAATGGGGCATGGCAAACAAGTCAGGAAAGATGCAGGTTGTGAAAGCCTTACTACCAATGTGGAAACGTCTGGGACACAAGACACTGCTATTCAGCCAGGGAGTACAGATGCTCAGGATTCTGGAAAGTTTCGTGCAACGTCTGGGTGATATTAAGTATCTGCGAATGGATGGTAGCACCCCTATTAAGGAGCGGCAAACTCTCGTGGATCAGTTCAACAACGACCCGGAAATCGATTTATTTCTTCTGACCACGAAGGTCGGAGGACTCGGAGTCAACTTGACCGGTGCGAGTCGAGTCATCATTTTTGACCCGGACTGGAACCCGTCGACAGACATGCAAGCTCGTGAAAGAGCATGGCGTCTTGGACAAAAGAAAGAGGTCACAATTTACCGTCTCATGACGGCTGGCACGATCGAAGAGAAAATATACCATCGGCAGATATTCAAGCAATTCCTAACCAATAAGGTCTTGAAGGACCCGAAATCACGCACCACGATTGCCCAGGGTGATTTAAAGGATTTGTTCACGCTTGGGTCTACAGATGAAGGCGCCACAGACACCGGAAAGCTGTTTGAGGGATCTGAGTCTTACAGATACAGCAAGTCAGCAGCAGAAAGTGGAACAAAGGTATCAGCAACAGAAGCAACCGGAAACGAAAATGGCGAGGCGTCAAGCACGGCCGACGGTAATGATCTTCGAAACGTCACAGGCGTAGCCAGTATGGAAGATTATTCACCAGCTTTGGAAGACAAGCCAGCTTCCACCGAAGAAGCTCGCATCATGGAGGGTATATTCGCCCGGTCTGGAGTGCATTCCGCGCTTGAACATGACGCCATTATCAACAATAAGGGGAAGCCCCAAGCCGATCCCAGGATCCTCATGCACGAAGCGAACCGCGTGGCAGCTGAAGCTGCGGCCTCTCTCCGCCGCGCCCAAGAGCAGGCTCGTTCTGTACCTATTGGCAGAGTAACCTGGACAGGCGAGGTAGGCGACACGGGTCGACCTTCCAATATCCGTCGAGGACGCGGGGGTCCGGGATCAGCGGGCATCCTCGCCGGACTTGCGGACCGGCAAGGTCTCAGCTCGGCTGCCAACGGCAGCAGCAACCGGAATAATAACTCCTCGACGCCGTCGATTACGCGCTCCGCCACGCCATCCTCGGGCCCGAACCCCCAGCGCCCTCTGCGTCATGGTGAGTTCAAGAAGCTGATCAGGGATTTCATCGATCGCCACGGCGGCCAGGTGGCGAGCAAGGTGCTCGTAGACCACTTCGGCCAGTACTGCGGCTCATCGACAAACAAGGCCACTTTTAGCGAAGCCCTCCATGACATCGCCGAGGTGAAGACCAAGGGGTCGTCGAGACTGCGGAGTCTCTGGGCACTGAAGAAGTGAGTGAGAGGAGGAGGCCCGTAGTTGGGTTGACCGACATCTACCTGCCTCAACTTACCTTACCATACTACCTGTATCGCAAGGGTAAATCGTGAGCATGGGGAAGAGAAAACGTTTCGATTGGAGGGAAAAGGAGCTTGCTCCCTTGGTTGGTTGGTTTGGACGAGTATGACCTCCCGAGTTCTATCTGGTTATCTAAGCCGCCCAAGAGGATAGAGAGAGAGAGAGAGACATACACAGAGTTTTTCCTTTCCCAGATTCAAGCCGGCGCGTCGTTGGCCGGGCCTCATCTTCTGAGATACCTCGGGGAGGGAAGGATCAATTTTCCCCTCCCATGCATTCTCCGATGGTTAGGGAGGGATCTTTTGAGAAACAGCATTGCATTGATGGACGCTAGAGCATAGCATAGCACCCGGCGTTCGTTTGGTTGGTCGTTCGGTAAACCACTCCCCCCCCCCTTTTCAAATTTTCATGCGTTTGAATTTTTTTTTGCTTTTTCCCCCCATCATGGCTGGTTGTACATAGAGGAGTTTGATACAGGAGGAGATGAGACGAGACGTTTGATGATGGATGGATGGATGGATGGATGGATGAATATACCCCCGACGATGATTTGCTACGACTTTTTTTTAGTGGTCTCTTTTCTTCTTTTTGTGCATTATGCGTGATTGTTGAAGGACTTCGTGAGTGTTTAGACTTGATATATGTACACTCAGTGTGTGACTTCAACTAGGAAGTCTTTTTTTTCCCTCTCTATTGCTTGCTGGTAGCATGGAGAAAGCACTCGTCGACAGACAGATACACCCAGTAGTTGGAGGACTGAGTGCTTATAGAAGGTAAATGGTTTATTTTCGAGGCTCACGCGTTGCTTTCTCGCCTACTTTTCTGGACTCGTGCTCACAATCTTTCAATCACGTAGTACTGCAAGATTTTTTGTATGTGGGTGGGAGGACTCATGGATTCACATTGTTTGTTTTCATTTAGCTGTAGCCGTGCCCGAAGCCAATATACATGGCAACATGGTATAGGTCGACTACGCCTAATGGGTATTGGAGACCAGGCAAGATTCTGATTCCGCTCTGAAACCGAGAATCATGCCGTTCTCCGCGTAATTTTGTCAATAGCATCGACGAATGAAGTAGCCCACACGCAGACGTCCGATTCGTGATCTCATTGAGTTGTTCCCTCCAGCTTGATATCCTCCACCCATCATTGCCACCAAGCCCGCCACCAAGCCCGCCACCACCGAAAGAGATGGTAAAAAGGAAGAATATGGTGCAATCACAGACGACGACCACGACGACCGCCCTTTCTGCGGGTGCTGTCAGAGGGGGTGGGGGTGACGTCCTCGATACGACCGATTCTCATGCCGGAACGGGCGAGGGCACGGAGAGCAGACTGGGCACCAGGGCCGGGGGTCTTGGTGCCGTTACCTAGGTATTGTTAGATCATTGACGTTCGAGGACTGTTTCTTGGGGAAATCGAGGCAGCACATACCACCGGTGGCACGGATCTTGATGTGCAGGGCGTTGATGCCGAGCTCCTTGCATCGGGCGGCAACATCCTGAGCAGCCAACATGGCAGCGTAGGGGGAGGATTCGTCACGGTCGGCCTTGACCTTCATACCGCCAGTGACACGGGTAATGGTTTCGCGGCCACTGGTATCACCCAGAATGTTAGCCTCAGAAACCATTAGAACGGGAGTATCACATCGTAGCATGGTATATAGAGAGAAGAGCAATCCGTCCGAGGCAGAGGTACGCATGATTGCCCCTCATTGCATCCTCTTGCCTTTCCCCGCCATACCATGCTAGGAGTATATTGATATAGCGCTTTAGACGAACCTGAGATCGGTGATGTGGACGAAGGTGTCGTTGAAAGAGGCAAAGATACGGGCAACGCCGAAGACGAGCTCTCCTACAAGTGGTAATCGCGGTTAGCAAGAGTAGTTCTCGTGAGACTTTTGACCACCTTCAGGGCGAGAGAGGGGGCAACAATCAGAGGGTAGGTAACCAACCTTCACGGACCTGAGGTCCGAGGGAGATGTTCTCCTGGGCCGGGCGGGTGGTCTTCTTGGGAGGCATGTTGATCGATTTGGTTGGGTTGGTGGGTGGTTGTCGTCAACTTGTGTGGATGAAGGGAATGAAAGCTGGAAGAGCTCGATTCTTCTGTCGCGAAAATGCTGGTGGGAGGAGTTTCTGCAGGGTTGTGCTGAAGTGTAGCGGGCGGTGAGGTTAGGCAATAAGGGAATTTGCGCAGTGAAATTTTTAGTGGACTCGAATCGGTTGAAGCCCTAAAACCTCCCCATCAAAAATCCGAGCCCCGATTGCTCGCTTGCCCTGACGCCCCACTTCCTGCTAAGATATCAGCCAATCAATCAACGCAGAGACGGTGCCCGCAAAGTTCGAGGTTAATCTTTCTTTTTGTCTTGCACGCTTCAATTTTTCCTTCCTCGCCCACCTCCTTTCACCAACCCGAAGTCAACAACTAACCCATCACGACAACAGCCAATACTGACACAATGGCCGCCTCAACGTATGCTACACCTCCCTAGTACTGCACAATACCTCTGGCCCGGTCCTGGATGTATTGCAAGATTGTCGTGGTCCTCTCGGCTGGATGGCACTGTTCTCTCGTCTGAACACCTGAAATTATGGTGTACTACGAAGAGCATCGCAAGCCAGCTCGATTCTTTCCTGAGCTTCTCCCCCCTCAACTTCGCATGCTTGGAACATAGCTTGCGGTTTGAGAGAAGTCGCTCGGGGCGTTGGAGATGAAGGCTTCGTCCTTCCCTCTTAAATTCAATTGCCGCTCTCAGATATCCACCATATTGCAGAGATGCTCTTCGCTGGTATCTGACCAAGAGCGAGCATGCCTTCTTTGGCGTTTGCCTAAGGCGTTGTCGGATGAGAAGGATGCCTGAGGATTACCTGATTGTCTCGAACAGATTCGAAGGTTTCCTTGGGTTCTCACCGATTAAATCCAATCCTTTCGAGTTAGCCACCGCTGAGAATGTCACGCTTCAGTCGGCAATTCTCCAACCGGCGCTCTACTCATACACTACGATGTATGATTGTGGACTACGTACTAATCTGATTCTCACTATAGTTCCGTCCCTACCAAGGACCAGGTCATGGTCCCCGAGACCCTCCTGAAGAAGCGCAAGAGCCAGGAGAAGGCTCGCGCCGAGAAGTCGGCCGCTGTCGAGAAGCAGAAGAAGGTTAGTCACATCTTCCGCATGTTGAATAAGGAGGACGATATGATGCATAAAAACCCTTTGCGACTAGACCAAGGTCAATGCTGTTGCAAAATAACCATCTTTCGGGTCTGATCGCCGAGGAAATGACACAGGCTGTTTTACCATATCGGTCATGATAGCAAGCTAACACACGGCCAGGCCAACAAGGAGAAGCGTGGTGTCATCTTCAAGCGTGCCGAGAAGTACGTGAAGGAGTACCGTGATGCCGAGCGTGAGAAGGTCCGCCTTCAGCGCATTGCCAAGCAGGAGGGCCACTTCCAGGTTGAGGCCGAGGAGAAGCTCATCTTCGTTATCCGCATCAAGGGGTATGTTCTCTTCGTCCATTCTCAGATGAAGTTCCGCGCTTACGCCATTTTAGTATCAACAAGATTGCTCCTAAGCCTCGCAAGATCCTCCAACTGCTCCGTCTCCTCCAGATCAACAACGGTGTCTTCGTCCGTGTCACCAAGGCCACTGCTGAGATGATCAAGATTGTCGAGCCCTGGGTTGCTTACGGTTACCCCAACCTCAAGAGCGTGAAGGAGCTCGTCTACAAGCGCGGTTACGGAAAGGTCAACAAGCAGCGTATCCCTCTTACCGACAACGCCATCATCGAGGAGAGCCTTGGCAAGTACGGTATCATCTGTATGGAAGATCTCGTCCATGAGATCTACACCGTCGGCCCCAACTTTAAGCAGGCCTCCAACTTCCTGTGGCCTTTCAAGCTCAGCAACCCCAACGGTGGTTTCCGTCCCAGAAAGTTCAAGCACTTCATCGAGGGTGGTGACCTGGGCAACCGAGAGGAGCACATCAACGGTCTCATCCGACAGATGAACTAAGGTGTTTTGTTTGAGGTGATGGATAATGAATGGTTCTGGTATTGAGGGTTACTGCTTCTGCATGGTCAACGGCGTTCATAAAAGCTCCGGATGGTACCAATGAATTGAGATTTTCATGATGATGTACCGAAGTATTCCGCCTTCCCAGTGCACCTTTCGACTACAGCATAGATGTCAGGGTTTCAGTTTAGAGCCCTGCAATATCATGACCATTCCTGAAAATCGTCGGCGTTGATGTTTTTGTGATGCCCAAATCTTCTGGTCATCAACCCTTGATACTGCCCATACATAGGCATTGTGATTAGGTGATCTCAGTAGGTTAACCTAGGGATATCGATGCCTCATCATCATCGTCTTCGAATTCATCTAATAATTACATCTATGATTTTTACCCCCCCCCCCCCCCCCCCCCCATGACAAGAGTTACTCTCTCTCTGGATATCCCATCTGCCTGGTTCTACTACGGGAGCCTTGTCTCAATCCATTCCTCCTCAAGCCTTGATTGATATATCTCTTGTTTGTTTACATACCATCTCAAAAAAGGCAGCGTTTTCTTGAGCGTGTCTGTCTAACCACTCGCTCGCTACCAGCGTAGCAGGTATCTAAACAACCCTTCGACAGACCAACAAACAACCAACATACATACTCACACGACTGCCCAGAACTGCCCAGACGAGCCAGCCCGGCCACGTTGATCAATTACTTATATATATATAAACCTAGGTAGGTAGGTAGGTAACAATATCAGCAAGTCCCCATTTCCTGTCTGTCTGTCTCCTCTTTCTTAAACCTATCTTTCTCTCTCTCTTTCTTTCGATCTTGATATGTTCTGTTCCCATTCCGTTTCGAGTGCGAATTTTCATGCATGCATGGATTTTTTTTTATATCGGAAAACACGTCTTAAAAGTCTTGGTCTGGTCTGGGCTAGGCTAGGCTAGACTCGACTATAGAAACTTAGTTAGACCTTGATATCGAAACTGGTTCCGCACCCACAGCTGCTCGTCGCGTGCGGGTTGTCGACGATCTTGAACTGCGACCCGATCAGCTCCATCGTGTAGTCCACCTTGCTGCCCCGCAGGAGCTCGAGGCTGGGCCCGTCGAGGACGATCTTGGGCTGTGGTGTTGAGGCTTGGGTGGGGGTGGTGGTGTCGGGTTGGAAGGCGAAGATGGTGTCTTCGGCTTCGGATCCTTCTTCATTGAGCGTCGGACCGGGAGTGGGGGACGTGGTAGGTGTTGGGGGTAGTGAGGAAGTGGTGGTTGTTGTTGCTGTTGTTGTGGGTTTGGCGCTAGAGGAGGAGGAGGAGGAGGATGATGATGATGATGATGTCGAGGGAGGAAGCGTGGTCAGCGACATCAGGTACTGGAACCCGTGGCATCCGCCCGATTCAACTTGGATGCGCAGCGCGAGGTCCGGATTATTGTCCTTGGCCATTATTTGGGAGAGGCGCTGGTTGGTTTTTTTCTTTGAATCAGCTAGCTAGTTGGGGAGGGGGTAGTTTCCAGGATCGTCGCGGTGTGGGAAAGATGGACTGGTAGGATGGAGAGGGCTGTATGAAAACTGATTGTATTACGTACGTTGGCTGCTCGGGGTGTGATCTCCATCGTCATCTCGTTGCCCTCCTCGTCCCTCTGCGGGTTATATATCGCTTCCGTTCTCCTCCAGGACGACGTCGTACTGAATGCGCGCCGGCTCGGCGGCAGGTTACCGCTACCACCATTGCTATTCAGAAACCTCGGTCGCGAAGCTCGAAGTGTGATCATGGTCGCAGCCCCCCGGCTAGGAAGACGAGGCACGCGGGTCCGGCATGGTAAAAGCATGTCTAGGAGACTGCCGGTGCCGGCCTCAGTACTCGCGGTGGCTATGGTGGAGGCATTGCGACGGGCGGTGCTCAGCTGGACGAACAGTTTCGCTACCGAAGGGGCGTGGGAGCATTGGAGAGGAGGCATTCTATTCAGGAATTCGAGGGCGGATTTGAGGGAAATTAGGATTATTTCGAAAGCGGCGATTTACACGCAATGTTGGTATTGGACACGACGGGTCTTCCGGTTCGGAAGAGCTTCACAAGCAGATGATCACCTGGGCCCGGGCATGCAGGTGGAATATTTTGATAGAGTGGGATGATGTCAAGGCCCGAAAGGGAAAGCGACGTCGAAGCTAAGTCGTGGCAACTGACAACAGCTGTTGCTCTACTGGCGGCGACTTGTCCAATTGGGAGACTGCTATTTACAACCACAAGAACAACACTATCCTTCTGGTTCAAAGAGCCGAAGGTGATTATGACATCTATCGGACGAACTATGTCTTATGTCCAGTATGCTCGAGACACGTGGTGTGGTTTTGGACTTATCAACTCCCAGCCATTGTTGCGAACAACCTTAGTAACCTCGTTTGGTCCCCTTGCTGGGAGTTGCTACCAGTAGACCCTCTAAATGTCAAGATGCCAAACACTCAACCCACTCATTGTCCAGGAGACACGAGGCGCTTTCCCCCTTTTCATCAGACCTCAAATCCCTGAGGGGGAAAAGGGTTTGCTTGTTATTCCTGGTGTTGGGACGAAGAAGGTTATGAGGTTACTCATTTGTGTCCAACCCTTAGTGATCAGCACCCTCTCCCAAGATCTGATCGGCTCATGTGCAACCCTGAAGATATACTACTTAGGTAGGATGTGTCATCAGAAGGATACTGCTATCCATCACCTCACTACAACTACCAGCCTATTGCAAGCTCGTCCTTGAGGATAAGGTCAATACAAATGAAGCTGCACAAGAGATTCCGTCTCCCCTCGGGTAAGCACAATGATCATGAATAAGACAACAGAATTGCCACTCATATTTCACACTCAACCCGGAAGCTGCTGCTAAGAAAATACCAGGGAGCAGTTGCATGATTACGCTCATTGCCAGCAATCAACACTTTGTCCCTAGAGATTCCATCCTTCCAAGCGACTCCCGCTTTATTACCATCTTTTTCTCCCAGCTCACAAAGTTCCGGCGATCTGAATGAGGATATCGAGACATATCCATCGAAGGCTCCAAATTGTATATGATGCGGTAGCAAAACTATGACCGATAGGCTAGCATGAGTGTTACTCCATTGACGCAGAGGTGTGGTAACTAGAGTTTGTAGGTATCCTCCACAAACATTATACACAAGTACCAGCTCCTTACTAATGATGCAGATCTTACGGATTTCATTCCCTCTAAACTGACTAGCAATGTATACAGCGCTGGTCACGATATCCTACCGTGACCTAGGGCTGACTGCGTCGGCGGCGGTGCTCCTAGTGCACTCTCATCAGGGGGAGATGATATCTCAAGACTGGATACAAATCTCACGATCGTACCGAGATCTACGAGTCTGCCCCAGACTACCCAGAATCCAAGGCCTCTGGTCACGTTGTACGAAAGCTCGGTTCCCTCATCATGAGGTTGAACCCAGTACTTCGACCCACCGTCACCCTGTCTCTCGGGAACGGTGCTTTCCGCTGCAGAAGCAATAGGCTCCCTGCTTCTTGCTCTTCACGAATAGAAAGGAGACATGACGAACAAATTTCCCGAAGGAGAGGCATGTGCCGCGTTTATATCTCGAGTCGCACGCGCCCAGCTTTACCCGGACTTTTCCCCTTTGCCGCTTTGGGACTTTGGCTACTGACCTATTTTGCCGGTGATAGATAGGGAGGGCAGAAAAGGGGGTCCTCCCCTCCACAACAGATATATTACCACACGGAACCTAGGTGGGAAGAGGGAACATGTCGATGTTTTGTCAGCTTTTTTTTTTGATTAAAGTGCCAGGGGAGTAGTATCCTTCTTGGCCAAGGGAACGAACGAGCCGTCATCAAAGCGCTCGCTCGCTTTCTTCCCGGTGCGGACTTGGTGCGGATGCAATGTGAAGTAGTTAAACGGTGGCAGGAAACCCCTGGTGGGAGGGAGGGAGATAAGGAACGAGAATGACGAAGTGACATCCGCGACTAAACTCATATAAAGCAGAAGAAGAAGACGCGTATTTCGAATTCTATCGTATTTGTGTGTGTGTGTACGTGTATGTGCGTTTTCAGACTGATCGATTTCCCGGTGACAACAACGAACCAGCCAGCCATTTGCTACTCCAGCAAGCCGACCGACTACTTCAAGTGATAGATAGATAGATACCCTAGCCGCCATCCAGACTCTACCCCAAGCAAACGACCAAAGATAAAGATGCTCGCAAACTTGGTCCCCCTCGCGGTCCTCGCGACCACCGTCGCCGGTCACGGCTACATCAGCTCGCCGCCGATGCGCATGCCGGGCGACGCCGCCATCGCCGCCTGCGGCACGTCGGTCGTTGAAGACGTGACCAACGACAAGACGTCGCACGTCGAGGGGCTCCCCGAGCTCGCCGCCCAGGACTCGGGCTTCCACGCCGAGTCGTGCAACGTCTGGCTCTGCAGGGGAATGCAGTTCGCCGACAATGTGGAGAACGTCCAGGCGTGAGTTTCTTTCTTTTTTTCTTCTTTTTCTTTTCTTCCTCCATACATTCGCTTGGGATGGAAAATGAGACGGCAAACTACGAGGGACGGTACGGTGGAAAGAGGAGAAAAAAGAAACAGAAGAAGAAGACAGAAGACAGGAGAATTCGCGTATCTCTCTTAAAACATCCCCCCCCCCCCCCCCCCCTTACACCCCCTCTACCAAAAAAAAAAAAAAAAAGAACAAACACACACACCGACTAACCTCTTCCCTTCTCTCCCACCTCCCTAGTTATACCCCCGGCCAGGTGGTCAACATGAAGATCGCCCTGACGATCCCGCACGTCGGCAGCGCCAACGTCAGCGTGGTCGACACGCGGACCAACGCCATCGTCGGCGACCCCTTGCTCGTCTGGCCCAGCGGCTACGCCGACGAGCGCCAGTTCTACTCCCAGACCACGCCCCTCGACCAGACCGACTTCGACCTTACCATCCCCGAGACCCTGGGCGACCAGTGCGCTACCGCGGGCGCTTGTGTGAGTTCTTTTCTTTTGTTTTCTTGTTCTTTCTTTTCTTGTTCTTTCTTTTTTTTAGCTGGCCTCTCGGACGAGAAGTGGTTCCTAGGATTATGCATTTGTTCTCAATCTGCTTGCTTCAGAAAACAAGAGACAGTTAAAAAAGAAGGGGAAAGAAAAAGAAGAAGAAGCCAAAACAGAAACATGAAGAACCATATATACGTACATAACTAACCTTCCTTCTTCCTTCTTTCCACAGGTCCTCCAGTGGTGGTGGTACGGGACCGGCGCCAAGCAGACCTACGAGAGCTGTGTCGACTTCACCGTCGCCGCTGCCAAGTAAAGATGATAATTACGAGATTATTCATTCATACTCGAGACATTGTGTTTTCCTTGGCCACTGAAAAAGGCTAGGTAGATGTCGAGCTGCGGAGGGAGGGGGGATGGGTTTGGGTTATCTACTCACTTTAGTCAGTCATGTCTATTATGGAGAGATCGGAAAAGAGAGTTGGACTTTCGGAGCCCCCATGTTCTTGATGAGTTTGAAAAAAAAAAAGATCATAACGTCTGGCTTACCGGATATTTACCTACTTAAGTAGGTGTATATGGATGTGATAGCTCCCTTGTTACTTACGTACCTTCCATGAACATCCCCTTAACTTACCATGTACGGCTAGAAGTGATCTCACTAAGCCTGTGCCCCTCCCTCTATCATCATTCACACCCTCGCATCCACGGTAAGAAGAAAAGAATATCAAGACCATTGTACGCAAAGACGTAGGTTATTATTATTCATCATTATCCTGTGTGAGCAGGACAAAGCATACTATCTATCCATGTCGGGTATCGTACCGCGTGCTCACTCGAAACAAACAATCAATCGAGCAAAAACTCAAAGTCTGGCGCAGTCCAGCACCTCATATTGCAAGTCTGGGGGATGGGTATGAGGAATGCCAAGCTGGAGGGGGCTTAGACGCCCGAACCGGAGGAATTAACAGGTAGGTAACCTAGCCAGCTTGAGACACACTGCAGATAAGTACCCAAGACGATCCCGTCGTTCTCAACGCCCCTTGATTTCTTTCGTATACGTACGCCTTTTTTCTTTTTCCTGTGTGTCCAGGGGTATGTATTTCATCTCAGAAACCTTTAGTGCTGGTGGTAGCGATCGCAAAGAGAGAGAAAGCATCGATGTTGGTTGTTATGGTAGGACACGGTGCGGCCATATTCGTACTACCACCAAAACGGCTCCAAATGATCTTTTCTCTATCCATCCGTCGATCCATCCATAACGTCACATCTGCGTAACCAAGTCGGCAACCCGCAAACCGACGCTCTCCTCCAAGATGGCGACGCCGTGGTCCACGTCTAGCGGCTCCTGGTGGAATCGGCCCTCCTCCATCTCTTCGCTGATCATGGGGGTCACCGCCTCCTCAGCCGGCGTTGGCGGCGGCAGCGACGTCAGCGAGGCCCGAATGAGGATCAAATCTTTCGTGGTCAGCGGAAGGGCGTTCTCCTCCTCTGTCTTGATAGCCTCGTCATCGTCATTCGGTCCCTCCTCCTCGGTGGTGGCGACGAGGCCGGGCATGGAACTGATCAATCGCTCTCGCAGCTCCTGGTTGGCCTTCAGTGAGGTAGCGCTAGGGGTTTTTTGTTTGTTTAGTTATTGATTCTTGCTGCTGCAGGGGGTAACATTGAAAGGGTAAGTGGGAGAGACTTACCTGCGACCTTCAAAGAGGGTAGGCTGGTGAATGAAGACTGGTTTACCGTCGAGTCCGAGGTATTGTCCTCCTATCCAGGACTCAGGGGTCGGAGGTGGAGATGACGAGGCCCGGACACCATTATTTGCCTCGGATTGCTGAGAAGAGCTGGCCTCTGACAGGGGGGCGGCGGAGCCGGATCCTTTTTTGGCCTCCTGCTCAGCCCTGGCGAAAGCGGCCTCGAAAGTGATAGTCTCTTCATCGTCATCGGAAAAGCTCCAGACCGACGAAAGCGAACGAATGGATGGAGTATCATAGGGGTTTTTCTTGACGACTCGGGGCTTTTCAGCGAGTTAGCGGCGACTTTCGGAAGAAGGATGGATCGGGTACTTGCCCAAGGGACTGCTCTCAAGCCGATGTAGCGCATCTCCTCGGCTCTGCAGGTCGGCCTGAAGCCCATGCGATGGAAACCGTAACCCGTGGCAACAGTGGGGGGGATGTCGCCAGCCAGGATACCGTTGAGACTGAGATAGGTACGAGGGCCGCATGAGGGCCGGCATGTATGACAGAACTTAACCTGACACTCTTCTTCATCATAGGGAACCCATGGCATCTTCTTATGGAGGAAGCCGAATCCAGGGGGAGGTGGAATGAGCGCAGCATCGCGGGGAGAGGGGTAGTCATAATCCGGATCACGCAGAAGCGTCTCCTCCTTCAAGACCTCTTGCAACTAGTAGTGAACAAATGTTAGCACCGTCGCCATGCCTCCATATGACGTCTACTCTATGCCAAGACTTACGTTCTCGCGCTGTCTCAATATGGTGGCGATCTGATCGGGACTGTAAGTGCACAGCTGATCAGTGGTGATCTCGTCAAAGAAGCTGTACTTGTCCAGTCTTTTCTCGGGGCTTCTTGGACCAGGAGCAAGCTTCTTGCTGAAATCAAGTCCCATAAGATCGAAGTTCACCTAAAAGAAAGAGTTATTAGTTATTTGGGTCCAACCTGAACAAGGCTAATGGGAATAAGCATGTGGCATCGGTGCGTGGAATTGCCTCATCTGATAGGATAGAACGCCCATTAAACCAGCATCGGAAGTAAGACATGCCAGGGATATCAGAGTATTGCGGGTAGAGAGGAATAGCTTACGGAAAGACCCCTTGCGACAGCATCTTGGATGAGATGTTCTCGGTCCTGTGTACATCGATATAGCCAGCCCTATTGACCAGGTCGATGACAGATGGCACAGCTGAAGTTGTCGTCGAAGACGCGTGTCATGGTCAGATGGGTGCAAGCAGGCCGAAAATAATGAGGACGCCAGGTCGAGTAGGTCGATAAGGGCAGCGTAGTGACTGCATCACTGGCAGGGGGTGGCGGTGATGGTAACGGTTTATCGGATTGCTCAGGCTGGACCTGGTGAGCGATGTGCGACGCCATGAGTGCCTGCCTAGGTACTTGAGTAGGCAGTTGCTTCTAGAATATTGGAAGGAATACTCGTCAAAGTGCTGCTGTAAAACGATGTTGCCAAGGGGATGATGCGGATCCTTCGATGTCGACTTGATGACACAGGCGTGCGGCACGACGTCGTCCAGTACCTTAAGTAGGTAGTGATGGTAATATCAAATGCGCAAGATGGAAGGAATAGGCATGAAGAAATGGATATCGTAGCCAAGCCCCATTGACAGTGAAATCGGTTTCACTGATTAGGGCGTTGGTAAGAGAGAAGAAGGGAAGGTAACCCAAGTTGTTCGAGGCGGCTTGGTGGTATGAGAATGGAAGGCCACCAGTTACCTAGGTAGTTGCTCGGATTTCCCAGGCAACTGGCTTGGACTGCAGTTCTTGTTAAGAAGCTGGGAAGTAGAGTACCTTAGGTACCTTCTACCTACATGAATATGTACTTGCCTGCCTGCTTTATTTCTCGAAACAACAACAACAAAAACATGATACCATGACACCGGTTGAAATAGAAATCGCCTAGCGGTTTCGATTGGCAGCCAATTAAGTCCACGGGTGCATCATCATGCTGCTTATAACACCAAAATCCATCTCGACCTGTATGTGACTGCCACGTACGTTCATCAGACTTGAACCCTTTTCTACTGATGGCAAAGTCTGATCTTTCCGAAGATAGTCGTAAACCTCAGCTGACCTATCCCCCCAGACAAAGATGTTTGATCTTGCAAATCAGAAAGTGCTGAGGTAGTCAAGGATGAAATTAGTCCTTGATATGTCTGCGACATCTGAACAGATTCTCGTCCGTCAGATACCAGCTATGGAATATGGAGTGACCACTCATGATCAAGAATCCCCAGCTTGGTCGCCCAGATCTATAGAGAGTTATAGGGGCATTCCATGTTCAGGTGATGAGGCTGAATAGGAGAGAGAAAAGCACGGCCTTGGGCAAGAGGAGTAGGAGTAAGTCATCATCAAACACATAGAAAAAGTAGTGGTTATCATCCCGTTCACAATGAAATCTGCTACCGTGACTCGGAGTGGTAGATGAACTGGATTTGGTTGGACCTACACACTTCGCAGGGGGTACCTAGGTACTTTGTTAATGCATGGGTGCCCAGGTGTGAGTCTAGACCCAATGGAACAGTGGAAGATTGTTTCGGCGAATGACCGAGCGAATCAACAAAGGTGCATGGAAGTCAATCTCTGGGGCACTGGGGACCCCTGTAAGGATTCTGTTGTGCAGCAACGCCCCCTAAAAACATTGGAGAACATTGGATGGCTATCCACCTGTCTAGTCGCGACAACGAAGCCAGCCTTTTTAGCTGCTGCGACTTGAATGGCGCACACACCCCCCCAAAAGCCCGAATCGTGTCCAACCTCGTCCTCCCTGACCAACCACCCTCTCATTTCCATTGACGATATCTCCACCGCCAACCCGATGACCCCGTGAAAATAAACCACCATCTCGACGCCGACGATACTCATATCGCGACTGTAAGCTGTATCCTGTTTTCTCAGATTCTCTACGCGACCGTCAGTTCCCGTTGCCCCGTCATTCTACCCCTTGCAACCAAACAAAAGCTGCCTCGGTTTTATTTGGTTCGAGGTAAACAAACCGCATCGACCACCCAAGCCATCCCGCACCCGATCTCCACCAACCGATCAGCTTTTCACCGCCCAATCAACGCTTCCTGCCCGCGAGAATTGACTACTGACCGAATCCTGGCCAGATCTTCCAACACCGAATCGCCCCCTATCGATTGAGATCCGGGTACCATGTCGGTCAAGATAGAGCGGGACACGGTGCGCAAGGCAACCGAAAAGGTCGCCGACGCTGCTCGTGATGGGCACCTTCCCGGCACAAGCGGGAAGCATCCCATCGCCGAGAAGATCGGCACCGCCCTCACCGGCGGCAAGAAGAACGCGGGGACCAAGGGCTACTTGATGGTATGCTACAACCAGAAACCCACACCCACTATACTACGATGAATTGACCCTTTGGCTATGACAACAGGCATACATCAACGAACTTGAGAAGAACCCTCTGCGAACGAAGATGCTTACCTCGGGTACCCTCGCCGGCCTGCAGGAGTTTCTCGCCTCGTGGCTCGCCAAGGACCGTAATAAGCACGGCAATTACTTCACATCTCGCGTTCCCAAGATGGCCGCATACGGTGCCCTTGTCAGCGCACCCCTAGGCCACTTCCTGATCTGGTGCCTCCAGAAGGCCTTCAAGGGTCGCACGAGTCTTCGTGCCAAGATCCTCCAGATCCTCGTCAGCAACCTGATTGTGAGCTTCCCGGAATGCCCGCTCAACCAAGCAGGAACCCCCCTAAACTAACTTTCCCTCTCCCAGATCGCACCAATTCAGAACTCCGTGTACCTCGTCGCTATGGCTCTCATCGCCGGTGCCAGGACCTACCACCAGGTCCGCGCGACCGTCCGCGTGGGCTTCATGAAGGTGATGAAGGTCTCGTGGATCACCTCGCCCATCTGCCTGGCCTTCGCCCAGCAATTCCTCCCCGAGGCGGCCTGGATGCCCTTCTTCAACGTCGTGGCCTTCGTCATCGGTACGTATATAAACACGGTCACGAAGAAGAAGCGGCTCGCCGCCCTGCGGAAGAAGCACTTCGGCGACGGTCGGTCCGGGTCCATGGGCGGACGTCCGGGAGATGACTACCCTCCCATGGGGCCGAACCCGCCTTACTAGGCGTTTGCTCTACGTTGCGAACACGCGTGGTTTGAGGCAAAAGCTGGGAGAGTTGACCCCCCTTTCAGCTTGTGCGGATTGTAGGGAGGGGCCCAAGAAAGGGGGGACGCTGGCTGCGTGGAGTTTCTATCTGAATGTATTTCCACCCCGTATACGAATATACAACTACATGTAGCTACCTAGGCTTACGAAGGAAAAAACCGCGATGGGGGGCTTGGAGGTATTTTTTAAGGGACGATCTATACGATGTTCGGAGTACCAAATGCTGTATAATGCGTGCTTTATCATCGCTTATTTTGCAATGTCAGATTATTTTTCTCTTCCTTGTTATGTGTCCTCCATTTATCTGTCTGTTTATCTTGGAATCCGGTATTCAGTGTTGATATTTTCGATTCCTTGCGCTCTCGGGTTACTGGGCTTCAGCTACCAGTTGGACGTGGTTTGTACCGAGGTTTTACCGTGGTGTTGCTCCACCTATTCAGCACCAGATTGTCCAGACCACTCACTGTTTCTATTCGTGCAGTTGACACCTCCGATTTCCACTTCAGGGGTAAAAAGCGCAAGAGGATTGCATCATCAGCTATACAAATCTAAAGCTGCATGCAGACGCACTTCACCTCATCCAGCTATCCGGAATTGACAAAGCCTGTCATGATTGGCATCAGTGATTTCACTTGCAAAGCCTGATCAGAATTATAAACGGTTAGCTTCAACATACCACTGCACCCATGACCCTCGACCCCTTTCACAGTTAAGTGTGTACGCGGTCAGGGGAGTGTTACGAAGGAGTTCAGTTATCTCACTAACACCGGGAGCTTCCACCACGATGGCACCGCTCTGGTGCCGGGGTCCGAGGCATGGCGCGAAATTCAGCTTGGATTCCCTAGCGAGGCGTTTTTCATGCACACCGTCTGTCCAGTTCTTCTTCTTCAAGAAGGTCAGAAGGGAAAGACCAGCGCCGGTCCAGCCACTCTGGCTGCAGAAATTCGTCGACTCTACGGAATCACCACCGAGGCTGTACGCCTGGGCGCCTGCGAACCTGCCCAGCGGTGATGGAGAAAAGTCCGGGGCGAGTCGTATTCGACCACCCCGGAAACGCGAAGACGGAGATCAATCGGCGGGCGACGAGGAGGAACGCCGCCGCATCTACATTCTCGGCGTGGGCAACATCGGCCGGCTGTACGCAAGCTGCCTGGCCCGCTCGGCGAACCCCCCACCTATCACGCTCGTGCTGCACCGGAGGGAACTGCTGGAACAGTGGGTGTCTAAACCCGGGATCGAGATCGCGCGGCAATGCCAAGGCGGCGGTGACGAGGTGGTGACGAGGACCGAGGATTACGACGTGGAGTACTGGACCGAGCAGGCCCCGACCGATGGCGGTCCCGTGGCGGAACCGGCCGGCGGCCGCATCATCCGGAACCTCATCGTCGCCACCAAAGCCGCGGACGCCTTACCGCAGGTAGACCGACTCCGCCGTTACCTGGATCACACCAGTACCGTCGCCTTCACGCAGAACGGCATGTGCAACCTGTGGCCGCCCTTCGGCGAGACCTACGTCCGGGCCAAGTTTCCGAAAGACAACGACAACGACAATGACACGGGCCCGAGCTGGCTCGCGTGCGTGACGACGCACGGCGTCACCTCGCAGGGTCCGTTTAGGAGCCTGCACGCGTCGCCGGCTAGTGTCCTGGTAGGCCTGGTTCGGTCTAGTAGCGACAGCGGCAGCGGCAGCAGCAGCGATCAAGGAGCCGAATCCGCGAGTCACCGATACCTCACGGATCAGATCGTCAACGCCCCGGACCTCGCCGCCACCGAGGCACCATCGCGCAAGGATCTCTGGATCGCCCAGGCCGAGAAGCTGGTCGTCAACAGCGTCATCAACCCGCTGACGGCCGTGCTGCGCGTGAAGAACGGGGAGCTTTTCGCCGCCGCCGCCGAACACCGCGACGATCCCGACGCCGACCCCGACGCCAGGGGGCTCGCGCTGCTCATCGACCAGCTGATCGGCGAGGCGGCGCTGATCATGGTGCTGACGATCCAGCACACGCCGCTGGTGGCCGACCTCTGCGCCGCCGAGAGTAGCAACAACGATCGCAGCGCCTCCGTCGCGAACCAGAAGCGGCGGCTCGAGATCCGGGACGAGCTGCGCGAGCGGTTCATGCCGGAGCGGCTGCAGGTCATGGTCAGGGAGGTCGGGGCGCGGGTCGCCGAGAACACGAGCTCGATGCTGCAGGACGTCCGGGCGGGCAAAGGGACGGAGATCGGCGAGCTGAACGGCTGGCTCGTCGACGCGGGGCGGGCGCTGCCGGTGCCGCTGGAGCTCAAGTTGCACCAGCGCCTGATGCGCCTGGTGACGGAGGGGAGGGGTATGGAGGTGAGGGAGCTGGTCAGGGCTTTGAAGGTCTAGGGAGGGGGAGCAGCTTTTTGGGGTGATAATGATGATATCAGGGATGAGGAAGGGTGAAAACTACAGTACTCGAAAAGGTGGATCAAGCTTTTCATGAACTCTTGGGTTTACTGGAATCTGGGGGGAACTGTCATGTATCTATCTGTACGGGTTTCCTATCTGTATCTGTACTTGTAGTGTATTAAAAAAAGTTTTGCTGGCTGTCGCGTGTATCTTGCTTGACATTCCATACGAGATAGATCAAGAGGGTAGACTAGCAGTTGTGATCCCGTCCGCCTAGCATTAGCCATATGGATATCACTGCGAGTCAAGACATCACACTTTTTTTTTCACTGGTTAGACTATGAGATACTGACTACAACTACCTACCTACCTACCTCTCTAGTATGAGGAGGGCAAGGGTAAAAGCATCTTCAAGTAGTCCTACACTGCTTAGACTAAGTAAGTGACAAGAATATTATGTTGTCCTATGGAAAATCTAATGTTCCACGGTTCAGCTCAACTGGACGTATCCGACTTTGCCCGGTGAATAGGGGGGGTTAAGTAAGTAACCTGGCGCCTCGTCACACTACTAATCCGATCCCATCGAATCTTCGAATGATCTTTTTTTCTGTGGTAATTTAATTTCAACAGGTTATTATGTCTGGCTGTGGGTTCATCGTTTATGTCCAAGGAAGCGAGTCGAGTGAATGAGTGCTAGTCTATGTAAGAGCCGCAAGATACAGCTAGCCAGCCAGCCAGCTCCCCTGAATGTTTCCAATCAATCTGCGCTGCTTCCGCAAAGGGGATGACGATATATGTATGACATGGAATCAACTACATACGGTTCTGGATATTCGATGGGAAGGGGGGGGGGGGGAGAACTCGAGAAAGAAAACTAAAATTCTCATCGTGAATGACCTGGTGGTCGTTTAAACCGAAGACTGGAAGTGTGTACGTGTACGGGTGTTTATGGCACAAGGTTTTAAAGATGGGGAGAGTGAGGATTCAATAGAAATCACTGAATCAGCATTTTCTGTCCAGAATCCAAAACAGGCGAGGTGCGACAAGGAGAATAACGGCTCTGGACTGGGAAGAAACGTGGAGAGAAAGAAGATAGGCTTAGTCAACTGCATTTACATATGATGGTAGGCCTAGCTGTCTGCAGGAAACATGCTCAACGAACCTGGAGGAACCCGTATGGTAAGAATAATGGATGATATACTATAGTGAAAGCGGTTGGTTCGTGACCGTCCGTCCGTTGGCGCGTGTGTGGTCAAACCCCGGTGGGATGCACCTCGCGAGAACGCTTGGTTCGATGCAAGGAGTTGTGCTCCGTGTCACTCAACTTGGTAACGTCTCGGTGACGGAATGATGACTCGCTCGGCATTCAGTAGATCCTCTTGGAGGTAAGTATGTATGTTCTGTTGACGCAACTTGCGTCGTTGGCCTAGCAGAAAGCCACAGAGGCGTTTGAAGAACACACGAGACTATTGCAGTCACGGGGGAGGAACTAATAGGAAAACCATGTGTTTGTGGCTTGCTCGACATCGCATTACCGAAAAAAAAGCTCAAATGCCCGAACCCTTTTGCTTGCCGCGTTCCGGAGAGACATGACGCAAGAATGATAACCCAAGGCGTCCGTCCGTTGGGCTCTTGCTCTCAGGACTCCTGACACTGGGATAGGCCGCCACATCTCTGGTTGTCCGACCAGGCAATAGTTACGCAGCCGCAGCAAACAGAGATCTCAGATCTCGCTGGGTGGCGCTTGCTGGTAAATGCTGTGCGACCCTGTGTGTATAACCTGCAAAAGTTCGGTGGGATATGAAGACCGACTTTCGGATCACATCTGTGATGGAAATGTCCTGGAACCCGGTCCAAGATTATTCATGATAAAGATGAAGCAAAGACGACGCATGTGTATATTGCTCTGGGGGTAGAAGTTGCATTCCATATGAAAAGCTTCTCGTCCTCCCATGTACGGACATATACATCCTGATCCCCTCCCCTCAGCGAGTTTCCAAGATAGGGGCGTCATCGCTCAGGGACAGAAGGAAACAAAGATGAGTCGACGATCTTCGAAAGATACTTTTACCTCGCAGTAGGATTGCACGAGTGTTTGAGACAAATCGCAGCTAGTATGACCTGCTGCGGACATTTCATTGGTAATGGGTGTACGTGAATAGGGGGCTTGAAGTGGATGATGGGGGGCGTTCGGTGGCTGCTCCGGTGTAGCCACCACCCGGGAATCCCCAGCTATCTAAGCCCTATGAGCCCTCAGATCTGGTACCGAACCTGAGTTTGGGGGCTTTGGCTGCCCGTTCTACTGGAGCAGGTAGACAGATAACTAGTAGGCTGCATTAATTTGGAAACGCAGCCAACGAAAAAGGCGCTCTTTTGAAATACCTACAGCAGAAAACGCCTCCGCCACAGCCATGCGATGACATGGCCTATCCACAGGGCTTACGCACTTCCCAACGCCACCTCCTAGGAATGGTCAAAGAGTTTTATTTTCTTCCTCTTTTTCACGCACCGCCCTCCTGTGGCTCAGATCCGGTTCTAAGGCGTTGGTAGCCGCGGACGTTCTGACGCAGGCTGGGAAACAGTACCCGACCTCCCTGACCCCGGCAGCCAGGAAAGCACAAAAGAAAGATCTACCGGCACACAAGAGTGGCCAGGATAGGATTTGGGTGCCTTTCCTCCCCCACAGTCAGGCATCAAGGGGGAGGGGAGGAGGGGGACCGGGGTAAGGTTTCTCCCTATCGGGGGGAGAGGGGGGGAAACATCACGATCACGAACTTGCTTCTTCATCACAATCATGAAAAGAAATACATACCACATCCCTCACCCTCTCTCTCTCTCTCTCTCGGCTATAAAAGGACCTGGGGCCGAGAAAAACAGCTCATCATGACTCACATAGGGGAGAGAGAGGGAGAGGGAGAGGGGCTAGGCTAGGTGAGCTGGCTACTCTTGACTAGTAATCAGATTTAACTTCCCACTCTCTCCTTCTCTCTCACCGCTAGAACGATTGCATGAATATCGGCTACGTATCTGCTGCCTTTCTTTCTTGCACCATCCTCCGTCCCGAAAACGAGGGGAATCTGCTTTTACGGGGAGGCGGGGAGAGAGGGAAAGCGTGCCCTCTGAGTTGTCAAGGCAGAGACAAGTGATAAAATGCGCGCTTCTCATCACCTCACCTGCATGTAGATGGATCGGATCACCCGGACAGGGTTTAGGGGGAGAGGAAGAGCTCGGTCGAGAGGCCAACTGGTTTTGGTCCATCCGGCTGGCTGGCTGCAAGCGTAATGGGTTTTTAACCTAGGTATGTTTTGCGTGTCTGTCTGTGTTGTTTGTTTTTCTGGAGTGTCAGAGAGAGAGTGTGTGTGTGTGTGAGAGAGAGAGAGAGACGGAGGGGGGGAGCGGGCGAGTTGGTTCTATTATATCATGCCCTGATATAGGGTAGGGTCGATGACAGGGTCAAAACAAACAAACAAAACGAATCCCCCCCGCTCATCCTCCCTTTCTTTACGCCCGCACGACTAACAAGCGAACCCCCACAAACAAAAGTAACCACCGAATGAATCCTCTGTGATCATGCTGCTGCTGCTGCTGCTGCTGCTACTATACTCGGGAAGCCGTATACCTCCCCTTTCCATCCAGTTCTTGACCGAAAGCCGGTAGGTAGTCAGTCAGTCAGTCAGTCAGCGCCTCCAGCAGCCCAGGCCCGCTGCGGTGCTGTCACCGTCCTCCACGCGTTACAGAGCATCTTGCTTGCCCGTAAAACCGAGTTCTAGGCCGCCCGGTGAGAAGAAGCACATGGCTCTCATGTTGAAAGCTGACACCAGGATCTCAATTAACTCTTTGCCAGCGCCATGGCGCTTCTGGAGTTGGGGCTCCCGCGTTGAAAACCGTCAACACTAACTAGCCTCCTCGCAACGTAGCACCGTTCCTGTTCAGTCTGACTCTCGCCTACATATCGATATCATCATCATGTAAAGAAAGGCTGGTAGGTAGGTAGGTACATGTACTCTCGGAACGGGAGGCCTCGAAAAGCTCGTGATGTGGGTAGATAGATACACGAGTTTCTTTATCGTGAAGTAGACTGACTGCTGGAAGAGCAGACCCTTTTCGTCTCAGCGTCGTCGTGACCTAGGTAGTCATTATCGCCATTCCGACATACATACATCACGCACACGGATGGGATTCCAGATCCGGATTCTGGCTGTAATGCTGCTGCTCTTTTGGGCGGTTTCTTCTTGTGAAGTTGCGACTGCGACGACACGAACGTGTCAAAACGGTAACGCTACTACCATGCCGCAAGTTCCGCAGAAGGCTCGAATGGATCCCAGGTCCCGGCCCTCCCCCCCTATAATAATCTCCTTTAACCAGATTTCGAGCACGGGAGGATCCTTGTTTTGGGGCTGTCACTTGACAGCTTGGCTCCTGGAGGGTTCGAAATGAAGACGTAACCAAACCCGGATATAGAGCTTCATTCATCTTTTTTCTCACTCTCTTTTCTCCGCGAGAGAAGGTGGTGGTGGATGATGACAAGGAAGATGATGGGATATCTGGTGACATCTTTTCGACATAAGTACATACAGCTCAGGGTTCAAATAGGAGGTACATCGAGTCTCCAGGCTCAGAGGAGGGGGTACTTCGTATGTATCACAGATCCATGTACTGAAAATGTGACCCACGTACATTATTTCCAGAGGGCTGGCTTTCTTGTTACTTGTACTCAACTAGCGCAGATGGAGACCGATATCGATGAGAAATTTCCGATTGGGGAAGAGCTCATCCCTACAAAATGCTCGGGATCGTCTCCGAGTTCCAGTCCGCCGCTCACTCTGGTTCGCAAAACAAGGTAAAAAAACAACTTCTTCTTCTTCTTCGCGTCCGTGACTTTATTCTGAACCCTATCCTGGAAGGAGATCGTCAGTCCGAGTCATCAGTGGTGCCTGATTCTCATTCTCCCGTTTTACTACTATCCTCAAAGACGGTGAAGTACATTCCCAAGTTGGTGATGTTGTTGCTCGAAACGGTCGGTTTCCTGTCTGACCGATCAAGCGATAATGATACCCCCCACACTCCAGAGCCGAGACTTCTTGGCCCAATCATGCGAAAAGGTGATCGGATGAGGTTCTGCTTTGAGCCTCACGGTTCGCTTGGGCGCCTGCAGGATGGATTGATGAGAGTGATCGACTGGTCTTGCTTATTATCCCGGACCTTGTTGGTTGAGGTGTCATGTCATTCTTGTACTGTGCCCTTTTTCTCGGTATGTTGCGACATGCCAACGCGCATGAAGAAGAAGCCGAGATGCGACTTTGATGTCGGGAATGATTCCCGTCGAGCGCTAGCTAGTAAGCCTGTCGCCGGGTGACGGAACCGAGGCAGTCAAAAAGTCATGTATGCATGTAGACTATGTAGTATCATTGCACTTTGCTGCATGGTCCAAAGAGAGAAAGAAAGCCTTTGTTCCCTCTCTCTCTCGTCTTTCAAACCCGGGGCTTCTCCATTTTGCCGATCAAGAGAACATCACTCATCACGCAAAACCCCTAATAACCTCAAGCTTCCCCGGATGAGAGAAGGCCGGGCGCCACGGGTCGCTTAAAGCGCCCTCTCTCGCCTGACCTGGGAAGAAAAGCTTCCGCACCTAGATCGCGGAAGACCCGGATCGATCGGACAATCTCTTAAAGCAAAAAAGAAGACGACTGACTCCACGCTCTCGCGACGCTGCAGACCGTCTTCAGCTTAATGGACGGATCCCTGTCACATCTCGGTCGCATCTACCATGTCAAGTTGCCCTCTCGACTCTCGTTTCGCTCTCTCTCTCTCTCGCCCGGTTCGGCAGCATGGTTTCGTGCAGCAGCAGAAAAAACTCCCCTAATGCGCGATTAAATTTCCTAAAGCTGCCGCAGGGGGTCTTTTTTTAATTATGCGACCCCCCTCACCGCAAGAGGCTCGGCGGCAGTTGAAAAAAAGAGAAACCTCGAACCGGGGGAAAAGAAACCTCACCGAGTCGCACACATGCTACTTTGCCGTATGTATGTATACATACCTCTACATACGAAGAGAAGAAGTACTTGATATATGGGGGTCTCTTACGGCAAGATTCGATTTCAGCCTCTGGCCATTGTCATGCAACTCCACGTCAGCAGTCACGGCGCGTCGAAGGTGTTGTCCTCTATCTACTACATTATTGTAGCTACTGTACCTCTCAGATGATAGATGGGGACACTCGGCGCGTACATACCACCACCCTGGCTACCTTGTACTTAAGAGCGGGCCTTAGGGGGGAAGATCTTGCGACAGTGACCGGGGGAGCTTTTTAGAATGGCCCAGTGCGTCTTCGACGTCACATCGCGGCCCGCCAGTTTCGTCAAGCTCTCTCTCTCTCTCTCTCTCCTGCGATGCTAGAGTTCGATGATGAAAACCCTCAGCAAAAAGTCGTCGACATCTTGTTGAATAAGGCGCTGAAAGGGGGAGTCTCTGACCCCTCAGAGGGGAGCGTCTGGATTGTAAGTCTGATACTAATGAGATCCAGTTAGTATCACGTTCGGGATATTCTCAGGTAAGGTACCGTCATGTCGAGACCTTTTAATCGATCTCAATCACCGTCCAGCGCCTGCAGCTCCCCCGAGGATTATGCGGTTTCTTTTCTTTCCCCGAAGCAGCATGCATGCTATGTATGTATGTATGTATTCGTCGTACCCTGGATCCTCCAGCCCCGGATTTGCTTCAGAACCCGTGATTTATCCAAGATTGGCATTGCTCCACCGACGTTGGAGGGGAGAGACCAGTGCCCTCCTGATACCCTTCTCTTGGGAGATATAGGTACAAGTAATTAAGTAAGTAAGTATCTTTGAACTGTCTAACTCCGCCCATATGGCTTGAGTGGCATCCCGCTGCGCCAAGGTCCAGAGGTGATGATGGTGCAGGTGGTTGCCCGCATGTAGTACAGTAGTAGCGACGGCGAGATCTGCCTCCAACTCTTGTCTTGTCTTGTCTTGTCTTGCACCAACAAGCAAGTTCTCCATAGCGAAAAGGGCGGGGATATCTCTGTAGGTATGTGTAATCTATCTACGTAGAAGAAGCGTTTCCATGCCAGCGCATAGGTGTGATATCCCTGACTAGTCTCTGACTGGTAGATGGTCGCGCGTAACTCACCAGAAGCCAGCCAGCCCAGCCAGCCAGCCTCTCACCGCAAGAACTGGAAACTGCCTCACCTAGACCAGAGCGAGAGAAGAGCCATCTACCCCGAGAATTGAGCTGCCCGTACTACATCATCATCACCATCGTATTGTTTCAGAACTCTGATACGCTCCGGTGAGTCGAACAGCCTGTCAGGAGTAAGTAAGGCTCACCTCTTACTATGGCCCTCCCCATCTCGACCACTATCCACACCGCCAATAAAAAACCCCAGAAAACGTCTACGTACAAGCTCTTATTAGCTCGAGAGTTCCATCACTCTATCCCAGAAGGGGAGGGGAAGTAAACAAGCGGACTCGAGTCTTCCTAATATAGATGACAAGAAACACTGATACTATCGCGAAGGACTCTCTTGACTCTTCGTATGGATCTAACTAACAACTTAACTTATCAGAAGGCGCTCGCTTTTCTCCCGATCGAAAACGATGAAGGATCTCCCCGCACAGTAGTTTTTCTTCTTTTGGCATTAACGGAATAACCAATAAGTACAAGGTGTCTGTCTTGTGGCTACGGGGGAAACCATCCCCCCCCACCCACCCGCCTCCCGTACCTATATGTGCCGGCGCGATATACGTGGGACGAGTGACAGCACATACCTACCTAACCTACCCACCTACATACCTGCACCGGAGAATGTAAGCAACTACTTCGTAGACAGACGCAGAGGATGATGACTACCTAGGTAGGGAAGACAGCAGAGCCCTGGCCACACCGTGAGACAGAGGGGATAGAGGAAAAGAGGGAGAGAGAGAGAAAAGGCAATAATTAGAATAGATGGTTTTGAAGGGGAAAAAAAAACAAGAGAGAGAGAGAGAGACCCTTCACGCCTGACATTAGAAACCCAGAAAGGCGAGCGAGGGAGCCAGTACCTGATGTAGGTATGTAATGTACGTTTGTATGACGGTAGATCGTCAAGAGAGGGCAGCCGAGTCAGATCAGGTACGACGTAGGTCCGTCCATCCGGGGTAGGTTTTTTCTCTCATAAATCGGGACACCCAGGGCAAATCTCTATTCACGATTCTTGAATCTAGTTGTGTATGCGTGTTGGGTGAATCTTACGGATCGTCCCTCATCAGGCATGGGGCGCTCGCACATTTTGCCACACCTGTTTTTTGTGGCTTCCGTTCGTTTTGACTTCTCTTCTGTGGGTGATATGATTACACGCAGTTACATAGTCAGCTATAGCTACACATAATAATGTACTCATAGTATCTATCTTATCAACCTGACAAGCTCGAAGTATGGTTAGGTGATCTTCGGTAGGATTTCAGGGGTCCTTGAATTGTTTTGTTTCCCCCTGTTTCCCTGTTTCCGTTAACACATACACACCTCTTCTTATGCTCATGACTTATTAATCAAATAAGTGGCTGGTATTATGAATGGGGAAGAAACGAGGCTGGGGAGTCGTTGGTTAGCCACTTTTCTTTTCTTTCCTGTTTTTCGGAACCTCCCTTATTAGTTCTTCTTGTTATGGTTTCCTTTTAAATGATTGATGATAGGCAGCGCCGGGAATTAATAATAAGGTGAACAGGATGATGCTGAACCTGGTACGGCACTTGCAAAGTTGGCCGCCCCATATTCCCCTCCCTGCCTCCTTTTTGCTCGGAGGCGTACCGGTGTGACCTGATATCGTGGATTTTCCCATGTACAGTAGGCTATTATCATACGGCTTTGCTTTACATACCGAGTTCGAGAGAATAAGGGAGGAGGGAGATCCACAGTCAGATCCAACTGCTTTTGTGTGAATCGACTGTCTCAGGATTGCTAAAAGTTAGCCGAAGCGCCTTTGGATGATGGATTGTGCGAGCGAAGGTCATGGGGGAGGAACAAGAAAGAGCATAATTAGGTTGTGGTAGTTATTACTAAGGTAGTAAGCGTAAAAGGGTGGTATGTAGGTCGTCACGAAATGTAAGTGTGTATGTGAGTATGTGTGGGTGAGCGTGAGCGTGAGGGTGAGTGCTTCTCTTTCCACCGATATGCTGACGTTTTGTCCACCGGATAACCAACCCATCCTGCCTGCGCCCTGTTTCGTACTTCCTTCGCATGTATTGTGCCTGTTGGCCCTACCCTCATCCTTTCGCTCGTCGGACTCCGTATGTCATCTTATCCTTGCTCTCTAGCCTGTGCCTCACTGCCCTATCACCCATCGGTCGGTTTACCTCGGGCTCTGGACGAGGAGGGGGTTACCATATTTTAACGGAACCGCAGTATGGAGACTCGCCAAGATCCGAACCACGTTCGAGAGTCTCAAGTAGATGTTAAGCGCAGAAATGTAGGCAGGCTGTTCTCACTTGGGCAAGGAACAAATCGAAAAGATGAAAAAACATCAAGGGAAGAGAGCCCCTCTCCCCAGACATGACAAGAATAGAATAATGGACTGCTTCATTCAGGGGTATCTTCCCGCCCAAAGAAAACACCTTTCCCCCACACATTAATCAACACAAAACGCGAGCAAAGGGACTCCAAGAGTTCTCTTCCTCTTGCCAAATCTACCTGAAACCAGTCCTGCAAAAAATGCGGCCAGAATGCCAAGACCGGATGTGAAGAAACCTCACCAGTCCCTTTCGCTCTCATGCCACGTCAAAAGAAGAAAAGTAATTCAATCATCACCTTCGAAAACAGTAGAGAGAGTAGGAAAGGAGAGGAGATTGGGCGTCGCAGACGCAGGGGGAATATATGGTATCGGTGGTATAAGAAGGGAGGAAATCGTGGTAGAAGAAAAAAGAGACCAAATGATAGTAAACCCGGCCATAAAACCATTGCACGCTCCTGCTCCCACTCCCTCATGAAATGTCTATTTTCCCGTCATCATAAAGCAAGAAGATGTAGAAGAAGAAGATGAATGAAGAGGCGTGACCGTCGTGGTACTTTGGTATCTCTAATTATTAGTAGTAGTAGGGGTTGCGGCGATCCAGGTCTGCTCGACGATCCACCCCTTTCCATTACTAGTGTCGTATAAAGGGGCAATGCATCCAGCCGTTCTTATATGGGGATTCGAATATATATGTTTATCGAAGTGCAAAGGGTCAGGACCCATTGCTGTCCGTCGCAACTCGATCGAACCACACGAGGTGGCGCAGATGGGGTATTATCGTATAGCGGCAAAAGAAATAGGACCTAGTCGATGATCATGGTCGACCGTGGAGACCCGGCTCTTCAATCAGCACACGCCAGAGTGGCCGCCGTGGTCTTGTATGTATGAGATGCAGGAAGTCCAAATCACTTGTCGTTCGTCTCTCTTGCGGCTCCTTGGCTGGATGATGATATGTTTCTTCACCACAGGGCTTCCTCATCCCTGAAGCTGCTGTGGGTAGATGGTGTCCCCGGACCCGGGAGCCGAAACTCCTGGCGGAGACCCTGGTTGCTATAAGTTTTCCTCGCCAACCTCGCTGGGCTCTGGAGCTTCCCCGAGAAGCTGCGCTGCTCGCTCCCGACATGCTTGCGGCGTGAAGCCGGGCCCTACTTTGTTCGACACGAAGCGCCACTTCTCGTTCTCATAGTCTTGGAGAGCCGTTCGAAGCTTTTGGTCCTAGATACCCTTCTCGTTAGCATAGAAAAACTCACTGGGGTTGCGGAATCTGCCTCACCGTCTCGTCTGACCACTGGGTCGTCTTTGCCTTCAGCTTCGTGCAGTACCGGACTTGAAGAGTACCTGAGGACCGTCCCGGGAAGAAATCCGCTATCTGCTTCCAGGTCAAATTTTTGTTTTCCTTCAGGTCGATCAGTAGCGCGTCATCTTCCGGGGTAAATTTGAGCTTCGGCCCCCTTGGTCTCGGCGCTGGTGCTGGCATCCCGGCCTGTCCGACTACGCTCGGGGCACCACCAACCCCACCCAGTCCGGGATCCCCTTCGCGCCTTAGCATCTTGGACGGTGGCCCTTGGTCAGGAAGACGGTGATGGTGGTGTGTTGGCGCCGCACCGGCTGCTTGTGCGTACGCTGCTCCCATCGAGGATTGTTGCATCGATTCAAGATCTCCTTGTTCAAGATCAGGGATACCTGGCACAGTGAGATCAAGGTCATCCGGTCGGCTGCGTTTAGAACCAGCGCTATGGGGCTGGGTAGGTGTCATGGCCGGGTACAGCGGCGGACCGACCACGGAGTGAGGGGACGGCCCCGGGCCATAGTGCGAAGGCGCATGGCTCATATGTCGCGCGGCGGGATGCCCACCGATATGACCCGGATCCATCAGGATCTGGTGGTGATGGTGGGCCGGATGATGCTGCGACATGGCGTGATGAGAGTGCGATTGCGGCTGCTCATGTAAGCTCCCATGTCCCGTATGCTGCAGAGGATTTCCTCGGTGGTGATGGTGCGTGTCGTATGCGTGTTGAGACTGGCTCTGCTCGCCCGGATGCGACTCTTGTGGGGAGTAATCGACATGATAGTCCGGACCTACTCGATAGTTGCCCGCCAGCGTGTCGTCGATACATGGGTTCCGCCAGAGCGAACCGCTCTGGACGGTCGCCGGGATCTGGAGAGATAGAATTTGATGGACTGGAGCCCCTCGAGGCTGTTGCCGATGGGTTGCTGGTTGAAAGGATATGGGGCGTTTGTCGCGTGTCTCGAAAGCGGTACCCGTCTTGCCAGCTATCTTCTGCTCTATGGGTTTGGTGAGTAGTTACGAGGCCGATAGCCGAGTACATGTGTCGGCGTAAGCGGTAGGTCGTCGGTGAACTATGAAATACGGAATACTGTAGGATTGGTGGTGGTCGTCTTGCAGCGGCGGCGAATTCCCGTAAGCCAAAAAAGAATTAAAAATCAAGTTCGGTGCAACCCGATCAAAGTCTCTAACAGCTCATTGCCACTTAAAGCCTGACCAATATGGGGGGATCTGCCCTTTTTCTTGTTTTCCTTAACCAGTCTAATATATGGTGACAAAAACGTCAGAACAGAAGATAAGCAAGAGTGGGCAAGGGCTGCATTATATCGTCTGATCTTCGAACTCGGCTTCCCCCCCCAGACAGGCGCGAGGTTGGGATTGACGGGCAAGTACCTTAGACTACCTATTTTTCATCCAGAAGTCAAAGCATTGGACCGGATTTGCCATGTGCGAGACGAGTATTGTTCCTGAACGGGTGTGGAGAACCGGATACCTTGGCCGGCGATGACGGTAGCATAATAGGGAATCTTATGAGTCTTATGCCATGGCCTGCTTTACCGGTTATAGAAACGAGACGTGACCCCAACCGGAGAATATGATGCAACTGGGGCGACAACAGCCACAACGGAGCTGTCCTCACAGGGCAGCAGGCAGGCAGGGTACGGACCAGGGGGGCAAGGAGGTACAAAGAGACCTGTGAGGAGGACCCTTGGGCTGGGTAGGTATCGAGGTAGTTGTTCACCCAACCAAGGTACTTGGGAGGTCGAGCAAGCGTACAGAGGTGGAGGTCAGAAAACGCATGGAAGGATGCAAGACAGGACAGCCGAATGGAGAAATAAAAGCTGAAACAAGCCCTACTATGTATGTACCATACCATGCGGTTGGGCAATGTCCAGAGAGAGCATGACAAGCGAATGAGAGAGATGGCCCACACCCAAGCTCACAACGGCAACGAGGCCCCTGCCTGAGCTTCCTCAAGCCAGGAAGCCAAGGCAATGGGCAATGGGGCAATCCCTGATGGGAGGGGGGGGGGGGGGGGGGTTTGAGAATGCCGGATCGATGGGGTGTACGGCGGCACGCCCAAGCTCGGCTGCTGGAGGATAATGAGCTGGGGTCAAGCAGTTGGGAAGGAATTTCTGGGCCAGTTTTGCTGACCTCCGCTTGGAGGGATATATTGAGACTGGGGTCCCTATATCAAAGAACTTAAGAGCTGTCACCGTGACACGCCATAGGGCAAAATGGCAATTGGCAAGGTTGCAAGGTAAAAGTAGCCACAGAACAAGCTGGGCAGATTGCCGAAAATCACCAGGGGAAAAAGGTATTAAAGCCACTAAAGAGATCGATCTTGGGGCCTGCTTCTTTAGCTGCGCGCGCACACACAGCTCACAGGCACATCCAGGACAGCCACGGTCAATACCCGGATTTCTCATTCACCAGAATATCGTACCGGACCTAAGAGAATGTATGAGCACCAATCTCGATTTCTTAGTATATGCGGGTTTGATTTGGGGCAGTGCGAGAGCGGTGATGGATACCTAGCAGGCTAGGTAGACAGGATGGAGCTCGAAAGGGGTATAGAGAAATAGAATTGCAACATGGCGATACAAACTCAAGTACTGGAAGACTCGGAGCAGCAGAGGTAGCAGTACGTCGTGGTGGTGGTGGTGCTGGTGGTGGTAGGAGGACGAGCGATGGGCGAACAGGTACCTGAGCTCTCCATCGGGCCAGATCAGTTGACATATGCGGTGGTGTCATGATGTTGAGCGTAGCATGGGCAGGTTGGTGAGTGAACCAGAAGACAGATTCGGCCGGTACAAGTTCGGGGGGCGCAAGGGCAAATGATCCTTGCCATGGTGTATCCTAATATTGCGCGATTCAATGCGATAGCAGCAAAAGGCCAATAGAGGCGCGGATTGACTGGCAAGTGGTTAGCAAATGAAGCAGAAAGCTGAAAGATGGAGATTTCGCATGAACGAAACGCGTTTCAATAGGACCTGGGTAATAAAAGATCAATTATGCTGCCCTGGCCCCGGCTTGTCTGGCTTCTAGAAGGAGTTTAGAAAGAGGTGTTTTCCAGGGGCTCAAACGTCTTAGCCACCCATGACGTTGATGTCCTTCCAGTGTCCCTAGGTACCTAGGTAGGAATCCCTTTCCGGACAGGTACTCAAGAGTGGAGTGGAAAGCGAGGGAAAGGAGAAGGAGAAGAATGAAGAAGGTGAAAAAGAAGATCAAGAAGATGGGAACTCTGGGAGAAAGAAAGAAAGGTTGACGTGCTGGAAAATCAACAACGGTGGTGGTGGCCGTTTAATCGGCCAACCTACCCAAGGAAGGCGCAAACATTGTCTTGTCGACTATCGCCGATAGTCGAATAAACTAGCCACCTGGGCAGACTGCCAGACTGGACTAAAATCCATTTACGCACTAAGTTACTTACAGCTTAGACTATTAATAGAACCCACCCGGAATCTGTCTCCATCACCCGTCTCTGGCCCCAGTCCTTCTACACTCTACGCTACTACAACACTACAAGACAACAATACCTCACCCGAAAGAAGATCAAGAGTTTCTGTGACATGGGCGCTTGACCTCTGTGTGTAAGGATCCAATGAAGCACCGCGATTAAATGTTACAGAAGCAGCGCGCGCATGTGGGCACTGAACGGACTCTTGGCTAGGTATAGTAGTACATGTCCAAGGGTACCTGGATATTTACTCTGCATGATATCGTTCTTGACGCCCTTCCAGAATAATGCTACTCTATCGATGCCCTGGCGCATAGGATCCCTACCTACCTTTATTATCAACTAGGTAGGTACCGCCCTCTGCCAGACAGCAATCCGACTATCTGGGTAGACCGCTGCCGCTGCCGCTACCGCTGCCGCTGCGGCCAGGTCCCAGGGGAGACCGACATTGTCTTCCCAGGTTCAGCCCAGGGGTCGGACAATACCGCCAAATTCGAGCCTCAATAGCGACTCACCAATCGACAGGGTGCCTACATACATACCTAGGTACCTAGGTATGTATGCACCTATCATCACTGACATCAAATTTAGCTGGCCTTGTGTTTATGAGGCTTGATAAGTTCTCAGATAGCGCTCCCGACCGCCTGGAGATGACTCTAAATTAGTGCCCGCCTGAAGCGTATCTTCTTGGGGCCATCTTGATTCTTCAGACGGTACCTACATAGTGGTATGGCATCCATGGATAACAGCAAACCTTACAGCAACACACCGGCCCATCGTCAGCGCTTTTTATTCACCCTTGCCGGCAACTGCGGCATTCCCTCTAACCTACCTAGGCAAGATCCATCCAATATGGATACCCAGGAAGCGCATTCCTTTCTCCAGACGCTCGTATGCGAATACGCTTCTTGCACCTGTTACAGCGCTGAAGAAGTCTATGGGATGTGGGTTGTGGGTTGTGTGTTGTGGGTTGTGCTTGATACTGGAATGCTCCCAACCGTGGACGGAACCTGGGAACTCTCTGACGTCTGCAAGTCACTCCGTCCGGTTTCCGACTCTCCTGATCTACACAGCCAGCCTCTGGCTGTCAAATCACCGCTTTTCATCCACAGATAATCTGTGCGCTCGCTGACCAGGACTGTCCCAACTCTGGTCCAACGCTCGACGGGAAGCTTTTGAGTTGTTCAACTTATGTGCATCGCATTATAGCCATATTTCGTTTCGTCGGACGAACCGCAACCGCAACCGCCCAAGCTGTCTTCAGACGTTGATGCGTTGATGCGCAATCTTGGGCCTCACCCCTCCTGCAATGTTTCGGACCGTTTCGAACACCTGCAGATTGCAGATACTTATGCTTTCCAGAACATCAACGACCCACCTCTGCCTCTACCCCAAGCCAGGTAGGGCGACGAGTAGGGTGAGGAGGCTGGCTTGCGTTACATCGTTACATCGCACCCTACTTAATGTAGCTGTCTATCGCCAGACGCCTCTGCATACGAAGTACATACGCGCCATCTGGCAATCTCGTGAGACTCATCATGACTTGTTTGGAAACAAGCCGTCATGTGACACGCACCACCTTTGCCAGCTTCTGGAAACGCCTTTACAAGCTTGCTTCAGATTCATTGTCCCTTTCAATCTGATCGGGTAGCATCGAGGCCACTCGTTGTGACCTCCCTACTTGCAGTAGTACCCTCGCAAACCCTCGCAACTCTGGCAACCCTCGTAGGTACCTCGTCCAACTTCGGATCCGTTGCGGGTCATTTCGGTTTCGCCCGTCGTACGAGATTCGAGATTATGAAGCTCTCCTCGCACTTATCCTGACTCTTGGCCACCTTATAAGCCACCTCCGAGTCGATTGGTCCGGCCTTCAAACTTAAGTACGTACCTAGGTAGGCTAGGTAGCGACAAGTGCAGCGTCAGCCGCAAGTCTTCATGATCCGAACAACCCAGTCCATTAATGCACATCCTACATACTGGGGAAAGTTCCTGACAGGTGGAGTCGCAGACCACCTGGGGAGCTTGCAGATTTTGTACCACCCCGTTCCAAATTCCAAATTTCCAACCCTGGCTGCTGGCTGCCAGCCTGCCAGCCTACCAGCCTTATTTTTTCACCAGCAAGCAACACTGGCCCTCCCTGGTCACGAGAGGACGAGAAAATCTCCGAGCCCCTCGTTCGCCCAGAGGTCCCCTTATTATCCTAGTACGTACGGTGTACTGTAACTCACGGGCCATGCTGCTGCTGCTACTGCTGCTACTGCTGCTGCTGATGGCCCGTGGTCTTCGCGTCCGGCATCCGCTTGGAATGCGGGCAGCGGGCAGCGCGCGAGACAACGTCATTTTGCGATCCATAGTCTCGCTGACCTATCAGCGCCTCCTGGTGCCTGGCCTCGAGCCCGAACCTGCATAACCCTCCGTGGCGCGTAAATTGTAAAGCATCACGCGCCATCAGCGCATTGATGCATGAAATATGCCAATTTCATTCTTCTTATACTGTCAGCACCAACTCAGCATACTGATTTCGGCGCCGCCATAACTTCGGCTCGTTAGTTCTCGCAGGCTTCGAACCACTTCACGATGCACGCGTCTGCTTCGGGTTCGCGCTCACGATGCAAGCTGGTCCAGGACGTGGTATCGAGGTGCATTACTTATCTTTCAGCGAGAAGGTCCTCCTCCCCCTTCTGTCTCTCGTGACCGCTCGTTGTCAAACCAACTTGGTCAATGGCCCGTCTTCTGCTCATTACCTACCTAAACAAGAGACTTCCCGCGCAACTTCCAATGAAGTTCGCGACTTTGTCTCGAGTGACTTGGGTTCTAGGACTGTGTCCCATAGCCACGGTCAGAGACGATCGCCAGTTTCGTGCCGCTACCCAGCCACGGGTTCTATGACCGCCGGGGACAAATAGGGGATTTTTTCTCCATTCTGTACTTTCCGAAAATGGCATCGAACCTCCTGGGCTCTGGGCTCTGGACTTCTCGGTCGGTACCTCGATGTACATGCAGGGCCTGCATGCAGTCATTTCTACTCCCCCTTACCCGCATTCATCATCATGCCTGTTGCTGCGCAAATCATCCAGACTCTCTCATACGAACATCAAAAATCGGATGCGTTTCATCATCCGTGAGAGCAGCCACAATGACTACTGCTGTAGAGGACGAGCTTGGATTGCTAAGCTCTTACCCATCATCGTATCCTACCTGCTTGGATGGGCGTTGCTGACAATTAGTACCTGCCTACCCCTAATCTCAGATCATCGTCGTACTAGCTCGGTCAAGGGTTCCGTATCGTTATTAACTTTCGATAGCTTTCGTCCCCTTGCGGATCTCCCCCCTGCCCGGCGCCGCCATGGTCCATGGACGCCGGCGCCCGCCCTTTGCGGCTGACTAGCTAATCTAAAAACGAAAGAAGTTACGCCAGCCCGTTCGTACATCCTGGATGGCGTCTAAAAATGCCTACTTCCCCGAGCTGTCAAAAAGAAACCCCACGCAATACGACATCAGCCTCAAAAAATTGGCCTGCCTGGACCCCACTCGCATATTCGCACTTCATGCGCAGCAGACACACACAGACACGCCGAACGGACCCTTTACTGCGATGATTGTCAGGAGTCATAGGGGCTATAGACACCGACGGGCTTCGTCATGGCACCGCTCGCATCCGGTACACGAGAAGAGAAGAAGATTGGTGGCATAAACTTGGGGATTGCTGCGCGTCTTGGTTCGTTCCACACCCCACCGGGGCGGTCAGCTCAAAGACGCGTTGCATCCATCAACGTACCTACCTACGTCGTCGGGCATCATCGTCGTCGTAGAGGCTTGGCATTGCGATTCGGGAGCATGTACACCCTCTTTTAACAAATTACGCCTAGGTTTTTTTTTTTCAAAACCTTTCCACCCTTTACGTGATTCAGACATCTGCTAGAAGGTAATATGATCTCCATGTTCAGATGACGACGGGGTGGGGACCAGCAGCAGTAACGGCGCTGTCTTCACAGTCATTTACCATGAAGACATTACCTACCTACCTACCTCCTAGGTTACCTATAACTACATCTCGGCCAACGCGAAACGGTACTGTACATCTAGACCACCTACCTGCTCGTTCGAGAAAACAAGAATAATTGAAATTTGAATAAATGCGTTGCGTTTCCCGCCAATGTGTATGTATAGACATAACGAGTACCTAAGTAAAGTAACAACCTTTGAAGGGGTAGAACTACCTAGCCGAGGTACCTAGATGTACGTACGTACTTAGGTCGTTGCTCACTGGCACTATTCCCATAACCAAATATATATATATTATATACATACTAAAAAAGGGAATAATAATAATAATGATAATGATAATATACTTTTAGCTAATCTACCATAATACCGCCAACCCCGCGAACCATACATATATCTAACCTATCTGCACCAACACGTTGGGACCAAAACGAGGAACCTTAGTTAGGTTAGGTAGGTAACCTAGATAATAACCTGAACACTAATACCATTAAGCCACATGCATCGAATGAATGAATGAATGAATGACTGAAATAAAAATGAACGGGAGAGGGAGTGAGGAAAGGGAAGGGTGTGATCGCAATGTTAGAGGATTTATGCATCCCATCCCCCACCCCCCCCCCCCTCCCCCCTTTTCCCCCCAATCCGTAACGTTAAGTAGTTACTTAGTTGGGAGAGAGTCACGATGAGATGGCTACCCTTTTTTTTGTTCTTCTCTTGGAGAACGAACGTCCTTGCTGTCTGTCACCAAACCAAGGATTCATCTCTCTTTCTTGCTTTCTTCCTTTGGTATGTAGGTTAGTCAAGATCTCGGGTAAACGTCCCCCCTCTCCACGTGTACTCATTCTATGGCTCTCCACCTGTCAGGACGCACGTAACAAGAGCAAGGTCACAGATATATGCACTGCAGGCCATCAGGCAGGGTACTTCGTTATTATGGTCAATCTCATTCGTTCTCTTCTTTTCTCTTCTGTTATTGTTTGCTCTGCGGAAGGGTCTCTGCCCCGTCCGTATACCATTTTTCAACACTGTACACTCCAAGAAAAAACTACACTTCGTCCATTGCTCCTAATTTACACACATATAGAATAGCCCCCCTTAAACGCCTCGTGAATGATCACCATGCTCTGTCCCCCTAGTTTTCTTTATGCAAAGTTGTCACTCCTGTCGACACCGATATCCTCTAGCTCGGCGAAGTTCTGGAAGTGAAGAGGCCGGTGCTGGTCGCTATAGAAGGGCATGGGCGTGTCGAGTTTGACGTGCACGGGCTTCTTCTCGAGGCCGGCGAAGCTGCTACCCATGAAGCTGTAGTTCCATTTGCCGTTCTCCGGAACGAGGAAAAAGCCTCGGTATCGCGGACTCAGGAGAAGCTTGCGTTTGATACCCATGTTAGTCGTGAAGCCTTGAGGCTGGTCGCTGCCAATGTCCTTATTCTCGACACCCCATCTGTATCCATTCGGCGTCAGGGCCCAGGCAGACAGGGATACGGAACCGGGTGTGAAGTTCACATCGACAGTGATGAAGTGGTCCTTGTTTTCATTCCCTAACTCCGGGTTCGAATCGAGGAGTCGTGCGTGCTCCGTGACATCAGCTGCCGACATGTACGGCAGCTCGTTACCAGCCATCGTGTGTATGACACCCAGAGGCTCCAGGTTACCAAGATACTCGTGTTGAGGAAGTTGATGCGGGAGCTGAACATTGCGCAACCCGCCGATCTGGGGCACCATGGCTATGCAACGGATCTCCTTGACCTGGTCGTTGTCTGGAGCAGACACGCCGTAAAGATAGCCGGCGACTTGTACCCGAAGATCAGCAATGGTAACAAACTTCTTGAGAATGTTGTTCGGCATGACGTAGGTGATGTCATCCAAATCATTGTCTACGGATGAGACGTAAATGTTGTTGGACCGAGTCCGCAAGTTGGAAGTGGCAATGGCACGTGTCCTCCATTCCGTCTTGGACGCAAAAGTCTGCTGCTCGAACTGCGATGTTGTGGTGACAATGATATCTTCGCCATGCACATTCTGAGTCTTGGTGGTAACGGCGGTGAGCTGTTGCTGCTCCTGCTGTTGCTTCTCGATCTCTGCGGCTTGCTGGCGTTGCATGGATGGGGCGGAAATTTCCATACCGAGAATGATGTCTCGAACTTCACTGCTGGTCAAACTGGATACGTTGACATTGTTCTTTTTGCCATAGTCGTGCAGGATGAGATCTCGTAACTGCGTCTCAACCTTGATCCAATCTTCATCAGACAATGATGGCCAGATATGATGCATCTGTGTGATGACAGTCTTGTCTGGTCGAAGAATGAGTTTGGTCTTATCAGGGTTGACGTGGAGCGCACGAAGGATGAGAACCAGTCGTGAAAAGGCAGTATAAGACGAGACGCTCTTGAGCCATTCGTCGTACAAATTGAAAAGCACCATCTGAGGTTCAGTAGCCCGAAGAATCATGTCTCCGAGCTTTTCGACCTTCATCGCGGCTTGGAACGGAAGCTGTAATTCGGAGGCGCGGATCGAGATGTTCGGGAAGTCAAGCAAATGGACTTCGAGAGGATCCAGCAGACCTTTACGAGTAACGATCAGCTCTTTCGGCTGCTCTTCTATGGGCAGGGACCGGATCAGAGCTGCGACCTCCTCGGCCGTCTTCCATTTCGCTAGTTGACCAAGACGCTTCTGACCAGCCCACACACTGGTGTGGATGATCTTCAAGAACAGCTGACCAGTCCGAGGGTTGAATATGAAAATGGCGCCGTTGATTGGCTTGGTGGTCAAGTTGCCTTCAAAGGTCTTGTGAATAGTGACACGATACACATTAGTATCGTCAATGAAGAGTTTCGTCTGCGAACTGAACAGCTCCGAGTAGTTCTGCGAGTTGAGGAATTCCTGGTTGCTCTCGGAAGCATAGAGCTGAAGACCCTTCCGGATACGCTCTCGCAGGACATAAAGCGCGGGATTAGCCTTCATGATCTTGGCCATGGCTTGCTGAACAAGTGTCTTGAGACCCGGGAAGTATTGCCCGTAAGCCGAGTACATGTTGTACGCAAGATCGATACCGATCATGAGTCCGGTAGCCGAGGGATATATGCTCATGCTGTCATTGGTGTAGTCGAGGTATTTGGCACGAGTGTACCTCTCGATATCATGAGAATCGTAGTCACCGTACCGAAGCTGGACATCAATCCAGAATTTGTTGGTTGTTGCACTTTCGATGACGTCCTTGGTGTCGAAAAGGGGAGTAGGTTTGGTGACGTTCCACTTATTGCTTGCGAAGAGGAGGATATCTGCACACGAACTGTTCATTTTGTACGACTTTCGCGGATGGATAGTCTCCTTTTGCACCGTTTCAATGCCGAGAGACTCGAGCTCTTGGTCGAAGACCTGGCACAAATCCAGCACGGTTGCCTCATGAATCTTCTGCCACAGATGGGCACGGAAGATCTGAATGAGAGAGATCTTGAGCGTAGGAATCTTGCCATGGAGGAAAATTCCAGTAAGGTCAAGTTGAACTTGGAAACCGACGTATACATTGGCTCGGTTGATGGTTGGTGACCACCATAGAGTAAATCGACGGTTTGGAATCTGGTTCAGACCAGACCTCTGAGCGTTGGTAAGTTTCTTGAACTTCATGGATTCCTCGAAACCACTAAAACACGTATGGGTTAGTAACCGCAAGCCATGCATCATGTCACTTAAGGAAATGCTCTTACCTGGCTTTCTCCCAGAACAAACCCTCCCAGGACGGGAATCCCGTTGCCTTAAATAGCGTATGCCTGTCAAAAATTAGCTAGCCATCCATGTATTAATTATCATCTGGAGAACACTTACTCAAGAATTGTCTCAACACCGCCCAAGGCCTGGATAACATCTGTACGGTAGGCGTTGAGGTTCCATAGTTTGCCGTCGTGTCGCTGGCTTGTCCACCAGAACGGGTTACTCTTCATTAGCTGATAGACCTTGAACTCGCTTCGTGCCCGGAATCCCTTGTCAAAGCTGAGGGTGCTCCTGTCCTTCTGGAATAGCGTATTAATACGAGGTAATCCACGGTCCCAACTGTCTTCCAGATCTTCCAAGGTGAGGCGCCGGTTTTGTTGGTTGGCCTCGGATCGCTTCTGCGAATACTCGGTCCACACTCTCTGCGAGTCGATGAATTCTGCCTCCCAAGGAATAATGTACCGGAAGATATTTGGAATAAGCGTCTCCTCATCATGCGTCATACCAACTCTGTAATGAGTTACTCCAAGGTCTGTCTGCTTGGACCACCGCTTGTCACTCGCCGGAATCAAGATGTGCGATCCTGAAATCATACCAAGACCTCCTAGTTCTTTTGGCGTGTAGAAGACTGCAGGAGGGAAACGCGATGGCATTTTCGAGTTCAACCCGATCTTGACACGAGTTTGAATCTTCGTCTCACACTTCACGATAGTATCAAGTAGGTCGACTGTGGATGCAGCCGCCTCTCTATAGTACGTGAACAGAGCGATTAGTGCGGTGTTCCACTTATTGGCAATCTTTGTGAAGGTTGTTGATCCAGACGACATCAGAATCTGACGAATCCGGTTGTTAAACTTCTGGATGTCTTCTTCAGTGACTTGGAGGAAGGCATGAGCAGTTCTCTCCTTCGTGGTGTTATCCACCAGTGACCACACACTATCCTTGATGGGGAACTCATCATTCTGGTTCCTGATCTTAGGAAGTATGCGGACTTCGAAGCCACACATAGAAAATAGCAGGTTCGGGTTGTCACGGCTATAGACGCTGGCGAATGTGTCGTCCCATTCGATGGTGGTCACAGATCGAGGAAGACGGTTCTTCAGATCCCAGAATACAGCACGTCCGAGATTGACATCGTGCCTCATAAGCCGCATTCGAGAATCTCTTGGCCAGCACTTCTTACTCTTGTACCCAATGACGTTTTCAAAATTGGGATCGGGTTGCTCTGTCAAGAACCTCTGGATCAGGTCGCGGGATTCGTCAGCAGAGAACCTCAAAAATACCCAGATCCTGTCAATATATCGGGTGTACAGCCTGATAGGGTGCTTCGTCTCTGTCTCGCGATCCCGGAACTGAAGGAAATCGTTAGGGCTGGAAGGGGGACCGGCTATCTCACTAGCACGATTCAAGCCGAGCAGCAGGAGATCAAGCACAAGACCGTAGTACTGGAACACGAAACCAGAGAATTGCAAGCCACGAATCATGCCATAACTATTGACATGGTTCATATCTTTGTACGTCAGCTGCACGTTGTTCTTGGAGCTGATATAGTCTGCCAAATTGTGGTCCATAATCAGCCTGAGGAGTCGGTTGAGTAGAGTGAGGTCCATCTTCTCGTAAACCTTGGAGAGCTCCGTTTCGATCATGACATTGCATTCGCCATCTGCAGTCTCCCAGACCTTGTCAAGGTTGTTGATGCCCTGCGCCCACTTGTATACAAGCAAGGGGGGGACTTCAGAGTCGGATGGCTTGATCCATGCGGGGAACAAATGTCTCTGGTCGGCCTGGTACCAGAGGTATTGGTCAAGATAGGCGTCGCTGATCTTCTCGATGGGTTCAATGTCGTAGACAGGATTAATAGTGCTGTAATTGTCGTTCATATCGATCTGCACTTCCTTGAAAGCACGCTGAGTTAATAGAAAACGCTTGATCCTTTCCAAAGTCGTGCCCGGGCTGTCATAGGCCTGCTCGATGAGAGCCAACTCTTCCCGCTGGCTTTGGTTGAGTCGACCTTTGACAGAGTAAGCCTCCCGAAGTCTTTCAAGAGCGAGGATCAATATCTTAGTGTCATGCTTATACGAGACACTTGGGAACGGGATTGGTGTGAATTTCCGAGACTCCAGCCAGTGAACCGTCGTGGTGTAAATAGCCACAGCCTCTTCAGCAGATACGTAGGGGCCATCCTTCATGTAGTTGTGCTGTCTCTCTTGTTCGGCTTTTAGCCAGAGACGAGTAAGCCGTCCTACGTTCTTCTTCGCGACAGTCTTGTCCACGGTGGCACCCCTGCGGATACGCTCACGATTGTAATGAGCAACAGATATCCACCAATCTGCCTTGGATTTCACGTAACGAAGAATGATGTTTTCAATGGGTGCGGGTAGCCCTGGGACCTTCCACGGAATGTTACTCTTCCAGCATCTCCATGCCTCGGAAAGATGCTGAAGAACAGTGTTAACCTTGTTCTGCTTGATACCCTCGGGCATCATGTCCATGAGGTCAGCCATGACAGAGGCACGAAGCTCGAGATCGAAATGCGACTCGACCCGTTGCTTCGTCACCGTCTTTGCAACCCCCTTACTGTGACGTCCCTCAAATTGACGGGAAAGCAGGTTGCCAAGCCACCGTTCTAGGAGAGGGATGATGCCTCTCATGAAGAAAAGCCATACCCTCCAGGCTGGTGCCCAGAACCCACAACCAGGACCCTTGCCCACAGGGCCGCTGTTGAACCGATGGTAAATTAGATGCTTCAAATCCTTGCATGATCGGATTTGATGCATGAGCTTGTATTTGTACCGGTACATACCGGTCAGCTGACCGACGTGGTTGAATGCATACAGAATGCCATCAGCCAGCTGGAAGGCATCGATATTTCCCAACCGATACTGTACTTGGGCGTCGACGATGAGCTTCGTCAAACGTAGGATTTCTCGCATAAGGTGGAAGGCATTGCCGAACCGGGACTTTTTGCGCTCTTTGGTTGTGAGAGTCTTCACAGGCTTGAGATTGAAATTATAGTCGAGATGAAGGTATGTGAGATTCTTTCGATGGATGAGTAGATTCAGCATGTTGAAGCCTTGCCGGCAGACCTGAAGACCAGCCTCGACCCAATCAATCGTTGTCTGTTGAAAGAATTTAGTCTGCTTCAGACTTCGGAGGAGATTCTGCCTGTTGAGCGCTTTAGGTTTTTTCTTGTGAAGCTCATTAAGCACGTAGGTCTTCAACAGCTTCTGATATGACACGCGAACTTTCACATGTTGCTTTCCTGGGACGTGCTCGAGGTAGTATTGCTTGATCAGAGGCACGTCCTGCGCACGAACCATACGGCCAGACCGGCGATCGAACGGAAACGGGGCCCACCAGAGAGCTATAGCAGAAGCTGTGTCTTCATTGGAGATCTCCTCCTCAGCAAGGAAGGGTTCAACACCTGCAGGTAATTGGAAGGCATCGTCCTCGGGCTCTTCGATGTTGCCCTCTCCAAACAGCTCATCTTCGTGGCTTAAGGTGATGTTCTTTGGTGCCACTGAGCGGGATGAGATTGGATTGATGTTTGAAGCAAAGAGATAGGCTTGAGCATCCGGGTCGTCAACATTGGTATATACAATCTGAGGGTGAGAGTGCCAGGTCAACTGCACACTTCGTGGAAGCGAATTGTAGAGATAGGGATAGGCGACCCGGACTTCGGTTCGAATGGGGGCGCGGAAGATGATTCGATCGATCGCATTGAACTCTCCGTAGTCCTCGTCATTGGGATCAATGTCCTTATATAGCGGCTCGAAGCGAGGGCCTCCGGGCAAGGCAACATTCAATGCTTTCGCCGTCTTGAAACTCTTCAGATCGAAAAGATAGAAGTAATTCGGGTCCAACGCGTCGCTAAGTAGAGGCTGACTGAGTCGATGCAGAGCCGCCATTTGCTGAAGGCTCAAGTTCCAAGTCTTGTAGCTAGGCCCGTTGACGTGCTCCGTGTCAGACAGCGGGCGATGCTCGTAGAACCATTCGTATACAGCCGCATCGTCGTCCTCATCAAGCTCCATCTGGATGGGTTCGAGCGGCTCGACATCCTCGATGTTCTCCGACCACGACAACGGCGGTTCTTCGTCGTCGAATGGAGGGAATCTCATCCTTTTGAAGAGTCTCCGGTCGCTCTTCTCTTTACGCATGGTCGACCACATGGTCGCCCACTGGGCATGGAAGACTGGCGGAATGACTCGAGGAACCTCGTTGACCAACGTCAAACAGCCGTTGACATGATAAAGAACCTTGACCTCACGCGATGACTCCCATGGCATAGGCATATTCTCCAGCAACTTCAGAACAGCGTGCGGCATGAACTTCAGGGCGCCTAGGTAGCTTCGCTTGTCGCTCGTGTATTTCTTTTGGGAAACGTCACCAATATCCTTGACGATCTTGCGCAGATGCTCCGGCGGCATGTCGGCCTTTTGTGTTTCTACAAATCCCCCCTTGCGCTTCTCTCCGAAGCGATTCCGCTGTGATTGAAGCCATTCCTTCTTCTTCTGTGCGAACTTCGCAGTCTGAGGGTCGGTTGGGGGTCGGTATCCAGGGGGAGGGGGGGCTGGTGCTCCAGGCGGAGGAGGAAGGTAATCAGAGGGCGGACCAGGAGGAGGAGGCGGTGGTGGAGGAGGGCCCCATCCCGGAGGAGGAGGAGGTGGTGGAAAGGACGACATCTTCGGGTCAACGGTCGTTCAGAGTTGGCTGACTGGGGATGTTGTCGCTTTCGCGCCGCGGTGTCGCGGAACGATACGGGTGTCAGACGCAGTCGAAAAGGACGTCGGTGGACTCCTAAGCTTGACAGGTGTACCAAATATGAGTGTACTGATGCCGCGAAGTCCCTCGTGATGACCGTCGCGGATGAAGCGTGGAGTGGTGACCTGTTTAAGGAGCGCTGGACTCGCCTCGCGATTCAATACGGGTGGGAATTTTCTTGAGAAGCAGCTAACTCCTAAAACCGTTAGCTCGCATCGCCACGAGCCACAGTGGCGGGAGCAGTGGCATGAGTCCAAGGCCCCACGGTCACGTGCGTGAGATTGAGGTGTGGCAGTGCATTGAATGGCTGAGGTGGATTCGAGGTGGCTGATGTTCGGTTTTTGATTGGCCAAATTAATAACCGGGTTTTCAAGGCCCATCGCACACACCTTTTCCGTTTCTCGAGTGAAAAACACCAAAATTCATCAACCGCGAAAAAAGTTGTGAGGAATCAAGCAATCAACTATTCCAGCAGCAACCGTCACCATGCCTAACAACCGTGTTACCTACCGTCGGCGCAACCCGTATGTTGACCCCATCTACGAATTCCCACATATTCAAATTTTCTGGACACTGGTTATGGTGCTTGGGAGCTGACAGGCCTTTGCCAGGTACAACACCACCTCCAACAAGACCCGAGTCGTCAAGACTCCCGGTGGTGAACTACGAACTCTACACATCAAGAAGCGCGGTACTGCCCCGAAATGTGGTGACTGTGGCATCAAGCTGCCAGGTGTAAGTCACCTCTCAATTCTCCAAGGCAGGGGCATGGTGGACTCGTGAATGCGCCCGATCCCCAGTATCCGGAGTCGACCAACCATTGGTGTACCCTTCCATCATGCCATATTCGGACACAGCCTATAGTCGAATCCCTACTTGACCCCAAGTCTTGGGACACACGAATGGACGTCTACAAGGCTGGCGAGAGGGTGATTATGCGTATGGTTAAGGAGGCGGGTTTAAAGCTAGATGGGCGCCGCGCGAAGATTTGGACCACCGATTGATCACTAACATGCACTCCAACATACAGATCCCTGCCCTCCGACCCCGTGAATACTCTCAGATCTCCAAGCCCAAGAAGACCGTCCAGCGCGCATACGGCGGTTCAAGATGCGGCAACTGCGTACGAGACCGTGTTGTCCGAGCTTTCCTCATTGAGGAGCAGAAGATCGTCAAGAAGGTGCTCAAGGAGCAGGAAGGTGGCAAGAAGAAATAAAGTCGTTGAATGGTATCGGGAATGGAATGGTTCGGCCGTCATTGTTTCAGGTGTTCATGAGGGACAGGACTGCATGGCATACAAACAGCTAGTGAAAAGCTGCTTCCGTTTCTAGGGCTGCTTCTATACTCTAGATGATCGGAAAGGAATCAACAACATCATAACAATTTCGTTTGTGGGAATCTGTGATGCTCTGCCTGGCTGCCAACACATCATCGCGGGTACTACAACTCCATTCCTGAGACATATTGTCAAATCTCCACCAAGATGCAGAATGGGATGCCACATGAATAACACATTCGAGTGTTGGCTGCGATGCACATATTGAAATGGCTTTTGGATACACTCGTCTTCCTCACATCCCAAATGCTCCCCGATGCGTTGGCCGCAGCTGCCTCGGATGCTATTCATTAGACGGCGAACTGAGCTTATGCTATCTTCGATACTTGCTAGGATATCAAATCCGAATGCGCGGTTCTTTGTATTCGCAACTACCCTCGAGTATCGTACAAGGGGAAATATTGAGATGATCGAGGAACCTGACCATCTGTGTGGAAGCTCATTCCCTCCATCCAAGTAATCCCATTACCGGGTAATTGGTGCAGTATTCCAGATTGCAATACAAAAGCTCGTCCTTGTCTGATCTCCTGGCTGTGAATTGCAAAAATGCAATGCATGGACGTCTGCATTGGTCGGGTGGGTTGGTCTCTCGTTCTCCATACACAAATGATGACGTGAAACCCACTATTTTTTTATTGACTGCCCAGGTGATACCTTCTACGGTTCCCAAGCTCCAAATCAACACGCGCCCGCAGCAAGTTGCAGAAGAATCGTAATGGCCGCGCTTCCCGATCCATAGACTCAATACGACAAGACGATCACCTCCAACATGGCCACCATCCCACAGCGCATGTTGTGTCCGCCCATGCGCCCGCTCCTCCTACGAAGAGCTCCTACTAGTTCAGCAGCAGCAGCAACAATACGACGACCACCACCACCACCACCCAACAACCACCCCCAGCACCTTCTTTACTACCACCGGTCCAGAACCCAAAAGACACCACCCCTCGCGGCCCCCTTCCACACCGCGCCCCGACGCCCCCGCCGAGCCGAGGCCCCGCGCACCGACTTCGCCGCCTTCGACGTCCTCGGCAACACGCCCGTCCCCGCGACGTCGGTCGACGTCTGCATGTCCAACGGGTTCCAGCTGAACAGCGGGTCCCGGGTCCTGGGCGGGTCCGGCGTGCTGCTCGTCGGCGGCGAGGCGTTCGTCTGGAGGCCCTGGGTCGTCGAGGAGGAGGACGACAATGAGAAGAAGAAGAAGACGACGACGACGGCGGCGGCGACTGGGGGGAAGAAGCGGTTGCTGTTGAACGGAAAGGGGCAGTGGGGGGTCCCGGAGGAGGCTTTTGGGCTGTTGGGGCTGGTTTGGCCTCGTCCTGGTAGGTTTTCTTTTGTGTTTTCTGTTGCCTGTGTGCCCCCCCCCGTTTCATCTACAGAGGAGGAGAAGCCCTCGGTGGTTGATCGGCTGGCTGGTTGGCTGGTGCTGCTGGTGCTGCTGCTGCTGCTGCTGATGATGATATGTTAATACCAAACGTGCAGACCTCCTGATTCTGGGCGTCGGCCCCGAGATCCGTCCCATCACCCCCGAGCTCAGACGGTATATCAGCAGTCTGGGCATCAGGCTCGAAGTCCTGGACACCAGGAACGCGGCGGCGCAGTTCAATCTGCTGGCTACGGAGCGCGGGGTGAATGATGTAGCTGCTGCCCTGATACCGATCGGTTGGAAAGAAGGGGTTGGTGCTAGCTGGTGAGATGCCTAGGGCTATACCTACGCCGTGCCCTGTATGGGAGCGAGGGCGAAGTCAGGACGAGGAGGTGAAAGGTCATTATACGGACGCTACGGAGCTAGGATGTTCGTGGTCTACTCCCGGCTGTGCATTATCCAAAGTCTCCAGCTGGAGACTTCTCACGGCGTGGATGGGTTTTGTCCCGTCATATAAAGTTCGTCGAATCCACAGTATGGGACGGATTGTATTGATAGTGTATATTCAACGCCAGGGCTACAACGTGCGAAGCCCATTTATCTTCAATCCGAAGACATGATCGATGCCTCTTATTTGTCCTCGCCATCTTCACTCAATGGAAGACGAGTGCAATCCACATCGACTTCATATTCTCAAGGTGGTCTCTCGGGTCTCGAGAAATATCCTGGCCGTCCTCTCTTCCCTCCTGACAGATGCGGACATACTTGGCTGGAACCCAACCTTTCATCGCCCGAGCATTCTTTGCCAACCACCACCCTGTTCACGATTTTAGTCAACGCGAAGTGTCCCGAGCGCAGGCGAACGGTTCTTGCGGCACACCTTTATCTACCTTCTCGATGATTTCCACGATCTCGCCTTTTCGGACGCACAGCTCGTTACTATAGTCCGTGCTAAAATCGTACAGCACTTTGGCGTGTTCCATCGAAAAATACCCAACTCCGGATTGTTGCTTTTGTGACTGGCCTCTTTTGTCGCAGCGACCCTCTGATGCTGGTTGTTGCTAGAATAGGTAGGTAAGTAGGGAATAATTGATGATAAATGTAGCGAGTGATGTAGTAATATTCATTACCTAGCCTAGGGGCGACGATATAAAGCTAGGTAGGCACTCTCATGCCTGAGGTAGTTTAATTTCTAGGTGATCTTACGTATAAATGCGTCGTTGGTTGCCTGATGTTGCGCATTCGATGACGACCAATGACTGCGTGCGAATAGCCTCGCTTGCGAAACCTCGGCGCGATCATCCAAAATTCAACAGTTGATCCAATGATACATTCGGCTCACTATTAAAAGCTTTATTATTTCCAGAGTGACGGTACTCGGGTCGCTATTGGGGCTGATCTACTGGTGCGGCGGTGTGTAGTGTGAATGTTAATATTGATTCTCTTTAGGCAAAGGGGCAGGAGAACTACAAAATGGTGTGATGATGAAAGATCTCATGGTTGACAAAAAGAATACCTACCTAGGTAGATAGCCCGGCCGTTCGGGGTCAAGAGATTCCATAAGTGCCATGTATGGGATTTATACTGAGATAGACAAGCCGAGCAGCAGCGGTGGTAGAGAGAATGTGGAAGAACAGCCTTGAAATGGTGTGGCTGGAGATGAGGTTATGATTGGGCGTTTGCGTCAATCCAATGAACCGTCATCATGCTCCACGTTGAGGCCTTATGACGATTTAGTGGCCGTGACTTTCTTACCTAATAATGTCAATGTTTTCTTGGCAATCATCGCGAGGCATTCCTGTCCAGGTCCTTACTCATTGCCCAGGCCAGGTGGAAGAGATCGGCTGCGAAAATATTTCATTTTGCCCGACTTTTCTTGTAGCTACCCACGTGGCTGGTTTTCTTTTAGTTCATATTATTTTTCTGCAGACATCGCCTGCCCATCACTTCCTAGGTTCGTGCAGGCCTTTACTCCGTAGCTGGCGTTTCCCATATGAGCCCAACCGGCCTGATAACCCCCCAGCGCAGCTTCTTAATTGGATCGTTCACGACTCACGATACCTACCTAGGTAGGTACTCACTCTAAGCCTTCCATTCTTCAACGTTCATTCCCAGACATTTGTGAATCCCTGAGTCACCCTTACTATTAAAGAACATTCGAACTGGAAGTCAGTAAGTCGCATGTTAATTTCATGACGGATACCCTTTATTTACCTACCTACCCACTACCCCTTCGCTTGAAGGATGCCAAACACCCAAGATAACTTCGTTACTTGCCCATACACATCCACAAACCACATATCCATATATCAATACCCGCCGCGATAGCCCAGCTGCAACATTACTGCCGCCCCGCTATCATACATCTTACAGGCGCCGTGCCATTATAATAGTAATATTGACAATGCCTCCCATAGCAACTTCATCATTGTTCGGGGCTAAGCCCTTGATCCTCGCGCTCACTCTTGTGGCCGGTGGATGGTGTGTACGCCGAATGGCAAAGGCCCGAGCCGATCCGACAGATGCGGATGCCACAGATCCCCCGCTTCTCCGTGACCATTCAAGGATAAGGTCGTATCGCACCAGCCGCAACAATGTCGTTTATGATGGTGTTCGAGTTTTCTATCGCGAACTTCCCAAGGCGGATGAAATGCCCAAGGACCCGGCACCCTTACCCTTGATCGTCTTCATCCATGGCCTTGGAGGCTCGGTTGCCCAATTCCACCCCTTGCTGACTAGTCTTACCAACGTCGCTTCATGTTTGGCTATTGATCTCCCCGGATGTGGCAGATCCAAGTTCTCCACGAGGTCCTGGGACGCTTATACTCCGGAAGCTCTCATCGAGTTGATTGAGACAATCATTGATGACTACCGAAGTCATGACCAGGGCATCATCCTCATCGGTCATAGCATGGGGACCGCACTTGCTGCACGCCTTGCGAACAAGAGGGCCGATAACATCATGGGCTTGGTTGCCATATGCCCAGTGGACGGTCCTCCACCCGAGAAGGCAGCGCTCTTCATGAGGAAATTTCTCTGGATGCCGGAATGCTTGTTCAACCTCTATAGAGCTTTCGACCGACGTGGCGGGCTAGAGAGTGCCAGCGTCAGGAGGTTTGTCGGCCCTTCGGCTGACCTCGAGACTCGGGAGCTTCAATATCAATTCAACTGTCAAAGTCGCACACCTGTGTTTCGTCGGATGGCTTGGGGGTGTCTGCCGAACTATGTCAATGGGGAGCCGAAGGGTGGCCTCTTTGGGGAACCCACTTGGGCAGGTTTGAATGTTCCTGTCTATCTCATTGGTGGAGAGTATGATACGGTCACCCCTCCGGAAATGATCAAGACAATCCAGGAACTCTTCCAATCGCCAGCTAAGGCTCTCGCAGTCACTGGGGCCAATGAGACCAGTGGTTCACAGGATAATAGTGCAGCACGTGACGATGGGGACGCCGCCCCAGGACCGAATTTGGCCGCTTCTAAAATTACATTCCCAGACCGACGCAAGCATCTGCCAGACTCAATTGATGCTATAAGTGACCGTCACTTTGAACCGAAGCAGGAGCAACAAGTCGAGGTGCCCGTGGGTGACCTACCCTCGCTTAGCGATCCCACCACACCACATGAACCGCATGGGAGTCCTGGAGATGTTCCGGATCAGCCTCTACGACCGGCCAATATGATCACGTCAACTATATTGCCAGCCGGACATGCTCTGGTTTTCAGCCCAATGACAGGTCGTATTTTGGCTGGATTGATTAGTGATTTCCTTACTGAACACATTACGGGCCGACTCTCACTGTAAGCAACCAAACGCTCATTTTCTTTACTGACTTCAAGTTGAATCTGTCAAGTTGACAATTTTACACAGCGGTTGGCAACTTCAATACCTCTCACGTGAAGGCAAGTGGGATGTCAAGAATCTGAAGAAGTGGAAAGATGTGAAGCCCCTCTCCAAGCCCATTGCCGGCATATTTCGAGCTATGAAGACACTTCGCGAGGCAGACGAAGAACACTGTCCTCGAGTCTTCGCTTCCCATTGGTGAGTTGCTCCCAGTGTTGGTGTTTTCCATGGGTCACTGTGAGCTAACCAGGCACGCAGGAGTCATACTGTCAAGGATGTCATTGATATCAGCCACACTGACCCTATCTACGATCCTCTGAGCTTTGGCCATGGAATCAAGTACCACAAGTTCCCCACGGTTTCCAAAATACCGCCCACCGACATCGAGGTTGCGAAATTCATCGAGATCGTGGATAAGATCCGCGAGGACCAAAGGAAGAGAGCGGCCGAGGAGAGCTGGGACAATGACTACGTCATCGGTGTACACTGCCATTATGGCTTCAACCGTACTGGCTATTTCGTCGTGTGCTACCTGATTGAGCGATGCGGGTACGGTGTACAGGAAGCGATTGATGCTTTTGCTGCGGCTCGCCCTAACGGGATTCGGCACTCACATTTCCTGGATAACCTCCATCTACGCTACTCAGGGATCAAAAAGTGAACCGGGATGGAGTATGAGGGAGGATATGGGCGTAGCTCTTCGTCGGTCTTGGTAGTTGGCATAGCATGGTTTGCCCTGGTATGGTTCTGCGTTCTTGGTCTCCTTTCTTCACGGTTTCATTTTCAGAATTTTCCTATGACAGCGTCATGGTGTTAGCGATATGGAGTTTACATATGTTGGGATAAGGAAGGCAAGGGGAGTTGGTCTCGTTGTCTATTCAGGATTATAATTCTTTGAGCGTTAGGTGACGTCTTTTAGTATTCTGAATCGATTATTATGATGTTGACTCTGTTTGACTTGCTAGTGGCCCTGAGTGGTGATGTCGCAACAATATCGGACCAGCTCTCGACAGACCGACGAGCTGTCACTGTGCCGGATTGTGTGACGTGTGGAGTGCGGAGTGCGGATGGCTGGAGCCCTCAGGCAGCGAGCGTACCATCTGGCCGGCCATACAAGGCCGTTTCAGTTGATGGTGTGGCAGGATCAAGACCGGACCTCAAGCGAGCTTCACAATGGTCTGAGCTACCTATAATTAATTATATAGGAGCAGACCTCTAAGACCGTGGACATAATAAACCATGATCATGCATATATGTATACATATGTTAAGCCTGCCTGAATGATTTAAACCTAATGATCGGTAGAAGGAGCAAAGGCACTGTGGCGGCACAAAAGATAGTTTAATGATATCAAGTTAGTCTACATCCATAATGTAGTCTAATACATCGTGAGAGTGAATACTGGTGGATAAAGAAAAAAACTAACTAACTGATCCCATTTATTGGCTGGTTACTTAGATATTACCTTCACATCAGGGAGACACATAACCCAAGAAGAGAAGAAAAAAAAAGGTCAGATTTCTCGGGGGTTGAGATCAGTTCCAATAAGTTATCCATTTTTCCATTATTAGTCCATTCTAGGTAATTAATCCGTTTACCTATTTTTCCCCCTTTCTGATCTTGTCGCTTAGATAGTTGCTGGCCGGCTGATTGTGCAACTTGTCCCCCACCCAACCATAAGTAAGTCCCAAAAGAAATCTATATAAATATTTGCGCCCTCCTCCCCCATGGCCTTGCAAATTCTCTCTTTTCTTTCTTCTTTATATCTTTTCTTGGATCAACCATTCTTGGATCAACCATTCTTGGAAAAATCTCTTTTTGGATAATCATTCTTGGATAATCATTCTTGGATAATCATTCTTGGATAATCATTCTTGGATAATCATTCTTGGATAATCATTCTTGGAAAGAATATATTCTTGAAGATTTATCATCGTTAATGACTATTCGATTAATTTTTTGGAAAGCACATGACACCCTTGTTTATGGTGGCTCCTCTTCTCTTTTTTTTTCATTGATATCCTGGCTTTATGCTGGGATCCGAAGAAGAAAGAAGAAGAAGAAAAGGAAAATATGGAGTGTATTAGGTGCAATCCAATTGCGCAGCACCACCATGATGTAGTGTAGTACGTAGTCCTTTGAGCTTGCTGGAACTGTGCGATTGCGTGATGGCGATAAGGGTTTTGGCGTTGGTGCTTGTGCTACCTTAGGATGATGCTCTGATCTTGCGGCTTGCTTCTGGTTCTGCTGTGCTTCGATATTTACCATGACAAATTCACCTCGAGCACCAGGCTCTAACTAGCTCTGAGGGCGAGGCTGTCATGATGGTGTTCAGCTCCAGCTGCAACTTGCGCGATCGCGGTTGATTCATGCTGTAAACAAGATCCCTCTCTCTCTTTCCTTCCTTCCTTCCAAAAAGTCCGAATCCAGCCGTGATCCTGCAGCCCTTCTTCTTCTTCTTCTTCTTCTTCTTCTTCTTCTTCTTCTTCTTCTTCTTCTTCTTCTTCTTCTTCCAGTTTTCCCCATGCGCCCAACAATCAAGGTCTGGAGATCGGTCATTCCGGCTGTCTCAAATCAGTCTAGGTATTTCTTTCTCCAATTCCATGACCTCTCGGTCGCGTTGTCGTCGAGGAGGAGCCCCGGGGCCCAGCCCAGCGAAGCCACTTTTCCAGATGACTTGTCCGCAGCCACACAGCTTTTCGGTAACGCGAAAGAAAGAAAGGAATACAGTCTGATATCGGTCTCTATAACTACCTAGGTACTTTCGTCCCTGCATTATGGAGGTACCATCGTGCCATCAAGCGCGTGGAATACTCGGGAAGAATGAATAGATACAACTACCATCATCTATCTAGGCAGCAAGCAAGCCTGCAAGCAGAAGTCTTGGATGAAGAATCAGGTGAAGGACCGGACCATGTTGGTATTTTTGTGAATGTGAGATCTTGTTGCCAAATGGCCGTGTAGTTAATGCCCATCTTATTGGACGTGTGGGACTCAAATGATTCCTTTTTCTGGTGAGAAATGGGGTTGATGGCTTCACACTAGTAGAGAGGAAGGCGTGAGCTTAAGCGTGTGTCTATTCTATCTGTTGAATGGGGGGTTTTTGGCTGGGTGGGCACCTGGGGTCTTGGTGAAGTTATTCTCGTCTTGGGCCGTAGTTATGTCTCTTGCTTGCTGGTATGGACACGCCGTCCTCGGTTTCTTATTGATGCATTATCACTCTTCAGGGAAAAAATGGGTTTGGTAGATACAGATTGGATATTGAATTTACCCTGATTATTTCGATATGATTCCTCTTGTGGGCAGGATATCAACACAGTCACTTGGGGGCCTAATGGTCTGGCACAGAATTCACCTGGGATGTCTTGTCCTTTGTCTTGCAGCGCTGAAAGAGCGCTAGAATCTGGTAATTACTTTCATACTTTTCTGGACGCCACTTGGCCAGAGGGGGAATATATATTCCTGTGCCTAGTGATTATCTACGCTCAAGCCCAGCGGCGTCCAGAGTTTCCATCTCTATGGCCATGGGCTGCGCCAATACCTAAGTCTGTGGACCACGAAAGGAAACCTTTTGCCTAGCCGAAACCCTATAAACTCCCTTAAACCGACCGTGGCTGCGCCATGCTTTTTTCGTCGTCGTAACTATGCGCCACCAGACCGGGTATCAAATGCATATGCAACCAACCCCTGATACCAAACGTGTGTGTATGTGTGTGTGCCTAAGTATCACCCAAGCACCGACAGAACGCCAGAAAACTCCAAGACAGGTACCTAGAAGAGGGGGGGACCAAGAGGAGTATGTCGATGGAGAACTACCTAGTTCACAAGGAGGACTTCTTCTTTTCCTTCTCCGCTCTGGCCCGGGCCTCGCGCTTTCGAGCGTCGGCCTTCTCGATCTCCATGGCGATCTTGGACTTCTTGTGGTTCTTGGTCCACTCCTGTTCCCTCAGCTTCCGGTTCTCCCTCTCCTTCTGCCTGTCCACCGCGGCCTGCTTAGCGTCCTCCTCCGCGTCTTCCTCTTCCTGCTGCTGATGCTCTACCGCCGCCATCTGGGCCGGGGAGCGGAGGCGGGCGGTCGGGAGGTGTGTCATGAGGCGGTGGATGTGGAAGCTGCGCGTCTGACCGAAGGGCGACTGCTTGCTTCCAATGCCGGGGCCGGCAGTAGATGGGATCGAAGGGGCGACCGTCTTGCCAGACGTCGCGATCTCCTGGCTGCTACCGGGAGAAACGGTGCTGGTGGCGGGCGCGGTGGTGGTCTCGCCGACGGGGCGAGTCTCCTGGGGAGCGGTCGAGTCGAGGTTCTGGTCGGACGTGCCTTTGGGCAGAGAAGGGTTCAGACGAGCGTAGATGGCGGGGTTGGGCTGCTCGAAGGCGAACCATGATACTGGGCGTCGCGGGGTCTTCTTTAGGGATTGGTTAGGATTGTATCCATAAATAAAGATGAGGGTTGTGGTAAGATAAAGATGATGGTTGTGGTAAACAAAGTGTCTCTCACCTGGAAATCAACACGACTTTGCATGACAGTTGGGCGACCGGCGCCACGGGCGGTACGAGTGAATGCATCCATCGTAAGAAGATATGTCGCTCTGTTGTTTGTCTTGGGAAGAAAGATGTAGTAGTAGTAGTAGTAGTCTTCTGTGATGCAGAAAAAGAAGATGTCTGCAATGCCAAGGGGCCAAAGAAGGAAAAGTTGTGAAAAGAGATGGATGAAGAAGTTATAATTGGAATCCGGCGGCTCTTCGGGAAGCGTCGGAGAAAGAATATAAAACAGGGTGGAAGGGGAAAGAACGCGGTAGGTCTGGGCCCAAGGTTGTGATTAAGTTGGACGAAGGAGCGATGGAACTTGGGACTTGGGCGTAAATATATACCTGGGTATATATAGGGAGGACAGCTCAGCGGCCCAATGACAAAACAGAGCACCCAGTCGAATGTCTACCTATACCTAGGTAATTTGAGAAAATTATTTCCGGGAGAACCAAGCTTGGATGTGGAAAGTTAAAAGCTCACAACAATATGCCTATCCTCTTAGCTGGTGCAGATATCTAGCAGGGCTTTAAACCCGCGTGATATCGCCTGTCTTGGTGGCGGCGCCAAATGTGTGTACCTGGGAAGGGGTAACAACCACTTCTGAAAGAATAAGTTGAATGGCAGTCTGGTTATTTGTGTGATGATGCTGCAGCTTGCCAATAAATGTCCAAACAAAAAGAAAAGGAAAAAGATCACGTTGCCATCACATACTGACCATGGTCCATGTCAGAATCATAGGCAGCCCCTGAAGTTTGATCACATGGGCTGTTAATGTTACTTGTGAATCACATCTGCCAAAACCTTCTAACTTTTTGATGGCACGCCACAAACCACGCTTTTTTAAAGCAGGGGAAATGGTGCCAGTTGCCACGTGGGCTTCAATCATAGTATGACTCGAATCGCGTGTGTGATTTTGTCTGTTCAGGCGGGGAGCAGGGAAGTGATTCATGACAAGAATTCAGATGGTAATGCTGCATACCTACACATCGAGGTACCTAGGCAATTATTGGATGCTTTCATCTAGCTGGCTTTGATAATATCTGATGCCCTCTCTGCCATAGCATACAATGTAGCCGTCAAATGCCCACTGATCTGCATCGGTATGACTGAGGCATCCACGACCCTGACATTGCTCGTCCCATATACTTTCAACTTCGGATCTACGACCCCCCCTAGACTGCGCGACATCATAGCCGCAGTGCCCAAGGCGTGGTGGTTCGGCATCACTGTACATGGGAAATTAGTACTATGGATCTCTACCAACAGTCGTGAGCCAGAGTGGTCCAAGAGTACTCACAGTTATCCTCAAAGAACCCCTTCCACTGTGCATATGTAGCATTGCGAGGCAAAGTGGCCTCATCGGGGCTGGTAGGGGCAACAACCAAGTCCGCCAGGGGCTCCGTATACCAAAGGTCCTGCGACAAGCGGCCCACGCGTGTCAATATCTCTAAGTCGAAGTCGATGAGGAGGTACTTTGGGTCGATGGGAGGCGAGTTGACAGCATCCGGCGACTTCAGGTGCACGCTGCCCCACGAGAAGGGGAGCAGAATCCAGAAGGAAGATAGCAGAGAAGGACCGAGGGATGCGACTGTCAGGCTCTCGCCTATGGTGATGTTCTTATTGAAGATGAGATCGTGCTGGACCCGAAATACCTGCTCGATGGCCTCGGGGGTCACGGAGCCGTTATTGGCTTCGGACACCACCGCTGCCCATTGGGGCAGCTGCGCTTCGGTTGAGGATGCTACGGCGGCTTTGTCGTCCCCGAAGAGGTCTTTGGCGTTTGCGAATGTGGCGTACGGAGTGGAGCCGGTCAAGTTTGCGGTCGTATTGAAGTTGAGAAGACCGAGTGGTTGGTCTTGTAGGTTGGAGCCTACTCCCGGAAGGTCGACTATCGTCTCGATGCCGAGGCCGCTTAGGATACTGAAATGGGATGTTAGTGATGCAAGTATGTGTATGATAAATGTGATAGATTGTACTTTAATTCGACTTACCTTCGACTCCCAACACCCGAAGCCTCGAGAATCAGGGGCGATATCAGGGCACCGGCAGACAATATAACCTCTCTGCTAGCAGTGATGGAAACCACTCGCCCATAAGCGTTAATATATTCCACCCCCTCAGCAACTACAGCAGCGTCATGTGCTTCTCTATCGGCCCAGGTCACCTTTGTCGCCGCGCCCCTGATGATCTTGAGGTTCGGCCGATCCTCAACGGGATAAAAGTAAGCTCTAGCGGCATCTTGACGGACGTTCTTGTCGCGATCCAGGGTCTGGGGCCAGAGACTGAATCCACGCACGTCGCCGCCATTGACATCTGGGATTTTGGCGTAGCCCAACGCCTCCCAGGCCTTCTGCACGGTCTCATGGAAGGTCCCGTTGAGCATACTGAAGGGGTACCCCGTCGTCACGGGCCCTTCCTCGCCGTGGTATCCTGGCTCGTAGGAAGCACCGGCAGCGATCTGGGCTTCTGTTGGTGCGGAGAATTGCTCGGCTTTCTTGTAGTAAGGGTACAGAGTCTCCCAGTTCCACCCCTCGTTACCGAGGCTTTCCCATGCGTCGAACTGAGCCTTGTCGCCCCGGACGTAGGTCATACCTGTATACATGCGTGTAGTCAGCAAAGAGGAAAAGTAGAATAGGCAGGATCCTGGAGGAGGATGTGATACCGTTGATGGTGCTAGTGCCCCCGATAGCTTTCCCCGAGTGCCACTCGATAACACGTCCAGAAGCTCCGGACTGCGGTGTAGTGGAGTATTGCCAGTCAATGGGGGTGTCGAAGGCCGTCGCGAAGCCGTTGACATCCGTGACGTTGGGGTTATCCCGTACATCTCCGCCGGGTTCGAGGACAGCTACCTGGACGCTCGGGTCCTCGGAGAGGCGGTTGGCGACGACGAGTCCGCAAGTGCCAGCGCCGACGATCACGTAGTCGAAGGCCTCGCAGCTTGCTGAGATGCTGGAAGCAAGCATGAGCAGGGCGGTTGTTGTCTTCATGGCTATCATGGTCCGGGAAGAAGGGTTGGGGGTTGAATAACCAGAACGAGAGAACCTTAGGTAATTACAACGCGGGTTCGATACCTCAAGGTCGCCAGCTTCCAGTGGAAATGCCCGATTCGACTTATTCCTTCCAATGTTTTTTTTTTTTTTTTAGCTTAGATTCATAGTAGTGCTAGCAACACATCCCTGGCTCCATTATCCCCGACATGCCTCATATCCCCGCATCCCGCAGTTGCCAAGAGTACGCCCACCGATGGCAAAGTCACCTACCAGCCGCGGCCCCTTTGAACAAAATAATCACCATCATCCATTTTGCCCATTTAGATGCGGTGAGAGGCACGATCTCTCTGTGCTACATTGGATTCTACGTGGGATGAGAGTATAGTAACAAAATGTATACAGGTCACAGGTGGTTGACGGGTGGTAGCCCGGCCAATGTGGATATGAGGGATTTGTTTTCAATAATCCGGACCGTCAGAAGTGACTCAAAAGTGCTAAGTTTACGCAGATAACAGACCAATTTAGCTTTTCCTTTTGATCTATAAGTATTTGTCAGCACGACTATGCTGTGAATCTTGAGGAACTTGGGTGTGGAAATAATAAGACGTCTGGAACCACGAATAGTAGGACTTGGATATCATTTCATTAGTCTTGTGGGTAATACTATATAATCGAACCTGCCCAAGTACGCGGGAGCGCATCATGTGCCAACAAGCCAACTATACTCCCATCAAATACTGTGGCAATGGAAGTAGCAATCTAACTCGAGGTGCATTCGACAAAATCATTATCACTGGCGCCAGTATGCGTGATAGCTCCTTGGAAATCGCCGGCACTATTGAAGACGACACGGTCGGCGCCAGGGGAGCCACCGTCATAGACTTCGTAGCTGCTGAGAATGGGGAACTCGTAGTACGGCGACGAGCCAGGGAAATCGAAACCTTCGTAGTTGTTGTACTGGTGCGGGTACTCATTGTCACCTGTAGCAATATGAGTTATATGTTCCCAAGGCGGTGTACTGGTACCATAGGTACGCAATTCTAAGAAAGTAATCATGTGTCAACACTTACCTAGAGTATCCCCTGACTCATACAGACTATATCCGGCATCGACCGCTTCATCGATGTCTTCTTGCCAGTAACAGACCGAGCCACAGGTATAGACACACTCCTGCCTGGCCTCGACCTTCTCAGCGTTGACCGACACGCCCACAGCGGATACAGCCGCGAGAAGGATGGGGATGAGCTGCCGAATCGAATGATCATGTCAGATAGACGTCCAAGCCAGAGAAGAAAGCCTGATAGTGGTGGGATTGTGTGTTACCTTTGGGCCGAACATGGTGGGCTGGCGATAGCTTGAAGAGGCAAAGCAAGGGTGTCGAAAACCACGGAGCGAGCGCAGAGCGTCTGGGGCCGGTGAGGAAAGATGGCGATGAAGTTTCGCGACTTGGACCCGACGTCACGTACTTACTTATATAAGTCGAGGGTGCCGGGTTCGGCCGCCTCAAGACAAAAATGTGGACTAGTGGACAAGCATGTGGCCGAATTAACAACGGGGAACACAGCGGCTCCTACGACATTCGGTGGTAATGCTGTGGGATGTTACCCCGGAAAACTGGGGAAGACTTCATGTCAGGCACATGTCGCTACACCTCCTTGGAGGAGAGACCTTCCCGTTTTGAAGGGTTCGGCCGCTCACTGATAATAATAGTCGGCTGGTATGCCTCAATCCGAAGAAGCAACTCCACGCCGAGTGGCCATGCGGTTGGTGAGCTGACAACACCGGGGCTGACGACGACAGGTGAAAGGGGGTGGTAGCAGAATGGCAGCACGATAGGGCTCTAAAGCATCTGATTGGGGGGACGGCTCAGCCTGGCAAAAGATCGACATTGGAGTAGGGAGCGTATCATCCCGCCCACCTGCCTATCATCGCTTAAGGCGGGACGTAACCCGGCGCAACATTATGCAGGAACTCAAGGCTTATCATTGTAATCTAGATATGCCGGCACATGATGGGAGCACTGCCATACATGCCAACGCACTGTCCCCATTGCTCGTCTCCGCAGGTGGTAGATTGAGGTTGGTGGTTCCGAATGTTGTTGATGCAACACCCAGACACCCCAGGCCCCAACTACAAGGGGGGGGTAGCCTGAGCAGGGACCACATTCGAGCCGGGATGCGAGATCTCATAGATCAATGCCTCAGTAAAGGCATGTTTATATCTGCATACATGCATATCTATAAAAGCCATATATTACTAATGATGCTGCCACGATATGTGACCCCTTTTCAGCTGATGATAATGGCGACAATTTAGGGACATCTTAGGCATTTCTAATTTTACCCGTGACAGCTGGACAATGTAGGTACCAATAAGCCATTCTCTATAAGCCGTTGGGCTGGTGTAGTGTGTAGTGTTGGATGCTGAACATTTATGACTTCCTTCTGTCAGTGACAGTAGATATACAAAGATCTCTCTATATAGACATAGCCCTGAAGTGAGTCAAAAAACTCTAGTTTGCCAGGGATAAATAATCTATCTGAATAATCTGCGGTCTGGATTGCAGGCACGTACCCAGGTAGTCAGCCTCCTAGCAACCCGAAAACCTCCCACCTTCCATACCACCTTTGACAATGTAGCTCCAGAAACAGACCTACAGCTACACATTTCTAGCAACACCTTTCTAGAAAAGCCCTCCTCCCGACACCTTTTTTTGTAACACATCTCTTGCGACGCTGTTCTTGCGACGCTTTCCTGGCAACGCCTTTCTTGCAACAGCATTTTCGCAACGGCATTCTCGCATCGCCTTACTCGTAACGCCTATCTGGCGACGCCTTTCCATCATCCCACCATAAAAAACCAGGCATCCGACAGACGCTTTTGGACAAAAGACCTTGAAAGTCTTGTTTCAACGAACGCTACTTCCATCGCCGTGACACCTGCCCCCCAACAGACACCCATTTGCCTGAAACAACTTTCTGCTCTCTTTTTGAGACGCCAAACATTGACGATGGCCTACGCAAGCAATGACAACGAGATTGTCTGCATGAAGAACCAGTCTGGGGATCCAGTATATCGCCAGATGGATCCCAAGCGAGAAGCCGCCAGCCGCGGTCTTGTCGAAAGGGACCTTATGAAGTTCAACGACAACAAACAGGTTCTGCAGCTCCGACGCTGGGACCCTCGAGCTCGGGAGATGAAACTGGACACCTCCACTATGGTCGTCCACTTCAACCGAGTCAGTCGTAAGACGCGACTGTACGACCAGCGCATTGCTTGGGGCGTCTATCTCGGCCCGGAATCGGACTACAACTCGAACGGCCGGATCCATGGCGACATGCCCCAGATCTCCAAGCTCGCCGACATCCAAGCTCTCTCCAAGGCCCTGGACGTCATCGACGCCATCCGAGCCATCGACGAGGGACTGAGCCAAGAGCTCAGAGACATCAAGCTCGCCACCGACTCGGACTACATCGTCAAGACTATGTGCGTAGAGGCCTGGGAGTGGCCCACCACGGACCCGTACGAGAAGGAGTTCATCGCCTACATCGACATGCTCGAGACCCTGCACGAGAGGATCTGCGAGCTCGAGGTCGCCGGCATCCGCGTCCAGTTCTGGCGTGTGACCCGCGGCAAGAACAAGGACGCCAGTATTGTCGCCGACCAGACCTTCCGGGCTGGTGCCGCCTACAACGTCGCCGATCCCGAGAATATCGAGCACCTCGCCGAGGCTATCAAGGGACCTGGCTTGGTGGAGCGTCTCGCTGGGGCTATGGACGAAGGCGAATGGGAAGAGCAGGAATAAAGGCTTCTCAGCATTCATGGCAAGGCGGTCCTTAAGATACTACTTTGCAGAAGACCAAAAGAGACAAACTGGGGTTTGACTGAGCAAAGGACAAGATCAGATGTGTGGTTTGATGGACAAGAATTCTTCCAACTTGTCTTGAGGAGGAAACCTTGTGCTACGTCAGGCAAAAGAACCACAAGGAATAGGTACACACAAAGAATACAGAAAAGCTTCAGTGCTTGCATGATCCTCCTCCCACAGTGGGAGGCCATGAGAAGCACCAGAAGAAAGTTCCCATACTAGTCGTTCTATTCGCATGCTGTGAAACTTTGATCTGTAGCTCTTTGTGCCATCAGCCAGTCTGCCAACGCCCTATCCACTCTATCTGATTATTTGCTTGACTATAGTCACCTTCCACCCGACGGCGGCCCTTCCTCCCAAATACACTACCTACGCAGTATCTACTTAAAACTATAAAATATTCCGCGATTCAGCCATTCATCTGTTCCTTTGTATAGTTGTCCAGCTACTCGTCCAGATGTTCATTTGCAGCACTTCTTCTGGGAGATAACTCTAAGGATTGTCACGTGACTCTTTGGAAAGGGGTAGTTTGGCCTGCTTGACATCTGCTGTCGGCTGGGTGACAGATGACGGGCACCGTGCTAGAAGGTATATTTTTTTTCATCTGGTGTGCATATGGCACTGTGGTAGCAGCATCATTCCTTCGTTTGCAGAATGCCTGCCCTGAGGTGTTTATCCACTATTGGTATAACCCTACATCTTGGTGTGAATGCAGATTCAAGTTCCAATGTCGGTGGAATTTCTCGCAGATTCACGCCTGCCTGTTGCAACAGGGCCAAGTTGTACATTAACTACGCTTTGACAACAATGTCTCCCAGGTTCAGGTATGTCCCCTTTCCATGTCTACTCTGCTATTCATCACGATCATTTAACTCCTTGGTCCTAGCGACTTAGTCCTGCGGCCTCACATCATAGCAGGCCGCCAACGATTGGAATACACCAACTACCAGTTCTCCGACTCTGCGACAGGGTTCTTGAGCGACGCTCCTGGCTCCGCCGGCACTTGCTACCTCTGCATTCCGACATCTTTGTGGTAGTCTTGCGCAGTTGTATTGCACCAGGATAACAATAACCCAGCAGGGCGAGATACTGCATTCCGACATTTCATACTTCTTTGTCCACACGATAACAACTGCCTTCTGTTCACCAGGCGCAGAGAATCAGACGTTCAGAAGATATACGAGCGCCATAGCTGACACCAGGCTATAGTCATCTTGCAGGCCACAGTTTGGAGATGAGATGAGATTCGCGAGATTGGGAGCCGACATGGATGACGGCTTGGTTCTTTCTGAGTGGCTCTCGACAACGCTCTTGCCTCCGCCTCCTTCGCTCCTTTCCTATAAGTGTTCTCCCATGTGCATGCCGTGAGGCAGGCTATACAGATGGATAAGATAGAAAATCACTCAGGCGATTCTGATTTCGTTGCTGCCCGACCCTGCAGAATCTACAGGCCTTGCCAGCAAGACTCCAACATGTCTCGAACTCCACGGTCAAACAACTGGCCAGTCCTGGTACTTGCTGGGTGGTCGCGGTGCTTGACAGTCTTGTCGCCGTCGACCACCCCTTACTATAAGTACATGGGAGTAACACAACAGACACAGAGGTTTTCATCGGCATCAACGGCTCAGCCAGCACCAGGACAGCGAGCCCAGAGATGAAGGATCCGAGCGCATATACCGGTCAATTACACGGCGATGGCGAGAAGTTTAAACCTTGTGTGGTATGCTGGGGTGTATAACTAAGCAGATCTGCTCTATCGACTCTAACACGGGAAAATTTCATTGGGGCTTCCTTTGGCTAGGTAAGCTTATAACTTTACCATCCCAAGAAAATTCTGGAGTATGGGGTTTCTGGCAGGCTTGAAGGTTACAGGACACCCCCCCGGAATCTGCCGTCGAATTTCCGAGTAAGAGTTGCTGACAGATCACCACAGATTGCACTCCGGTCTTAGTTGAGGGGGGCAAGCGCGAACAAATTGAATTTGTCTGGCCGGGTGACATCACCATTTCCTATCCCTTCCATGTGCGTTTCTACCAACGGCCTGGGCCCGATTGGCACCAATAGCGAATCCTTGCTGCCGCGGCCAGATGGTAGTTTGGCTGCTGCGGGCCAGTATGTCCTTTGTGACGGACGATAAGTTCATCTTTAGTTATACCTATCACATCCCCACCCTCAACAACATCTACAATTATTACCTCTTGATCGGCGATCTCAAGCGCCCGCAATTGGTATGGGAGTAGTACAATCTGGCCCTGAACTGATTATTTCCAGGCCATCGCCAAGACGGGACTGGCCAGCGTGACTGCGCGTCCCAACTGCGATTGGTTGCGGTTGGAGAATGGGCGGTTCGGTTATAATATCGAGGTATGTTAGATGAGCAGTTATATAGCGGCCTGCCGAACTTAAACTCCAGCAATTTATATTGTTTAAATCCATGCAGTATGGCAACTAATTTCGTATAATTTGACAGGCCAACTCGATCCTCTACTGCATCCGTCAGAACACCCTCGACCTCGCCGCCGAAGTCCCAGACAACAACACCACTATCGTCATACCCACGCCCTGAACAGTAGCCGCCTCCGGCATCCCCGCAGCAGCCAACGCGCTCCTATGGGACGCGAGCGCGGGCGGGAGCGGGCCTATACCGCGAAAATGACACCACGGCCAACATTTACCTACCTAAAGGACGGCGTTAGGATAGAGGGGTGTGGGTATAGAGAGGAAGGAAGGAAGGGAGGGGGGGGGGGGGCAAGTATTTTCTAGGGTTTCGCATAGAGAATGCCAGATTCTTAATCAAAAAGTTCGGTGCGTATTACATTATTATGATTCCCCCCCTCGTGCCAGTGGTTAAGCTGCTGAGCTTTTGGTGATATAATAAGACTTAGTTAGATACGATACTTATTATCATGGCAACTCACCCCTCAGGGGACCCAGTTTTGGGAGGGAATCTTCTTACTTGTATCATGTTTCCCGAGTTATAGACTACGTACTACATATGTATATACGTGTTATAAGAGTCTCTCCCCAGTCAGTCCAGTTGAGTCAATGAAGAAATTACATTATGCTACCTAGACTTAGATATATATAGTTTTCTCCCATGGTTCAAACCTTGGGAGATAGAACCTGGCAGCGTCCCGTGGCTTGGGATAAACCCAAGAATACACGCCGATATTGAAGTTCTACAGCTGTTTAGGCTTGTGCGCAGGCCTCGCCCCTTATTGTTTTATCTCGCCCTGTTGGGTTATTATTATCCTTGTGTAATGCAAATTACAAAAGGCAACCATCTATGATACTGTATATTCTATAGTTCTCAGAGTTTTTCTCCAGATAGGGAGGGCAAGGAAGTCCAGTCATTCATTCATTTCCATTAATACACTCCCCCTTTTCCTCTTTATTCGCTGTTCTCCTCCTACTACTGCTTCTGCGAGATCATCATCTCCTCATTGGCGGCGATAGCAGCGGGCTTGTTCTCCGTACGATTAATCTCGTTCTCGGCGACGACATTATTGACGGTGCCCGTTGTGGTGTAGTGACGGTACTCACCACCAGCATTACCACCACCATTATCGTTCTGGCTGAGCGTGTACTCCTCGCGGTCGATGTGGCGGAAGGTGAAGTAGAAGACGACGGTCAGGACGGCGCCGGCGATGGCGGGGCCGCCGAAGTCCCAAGTCAGGTACGGGTCGGTGATCACGGACGAGCAGGCGAGGCCGATGGCGTAGGCGACGGCGGTGTTGAGGAGGTTCAGCGCCGACACCAGCCCCCGCATGTTGACGGGCGCGCGCGAGTATGCGATGCCGTACGCCGGCACGTTGATGAAGAGCTCCGAGATGCCGCCGATGGCATAGGGAATCGCCATCCACCAGATGCTGATGGGCGCGACGCCGTCGCCGACGCTGCAGTCGCTGGTCGCGTGGTCGCCGCAGGGGGAGAGCTTGTACGAATAGTAGTTGAGGACGGCGTAGCCGGCGCCGCCGAGCGTCGACAGGGCCAGGCCCGTGGTGATGCGGGCGACGGGCCCGTAGTGGACGTTGAGGCGCCGCAGCAGCGGGTACAGTCCGTAGTTCAGCAGCGGCGCGACGGCGATGATGCTGAGCGAGTTGAAGTTCCCGATAACGTCGTTGGGGACGCCGTTGGTGACCAGCGCCGTCGACAGGAAGCTCGCCGCCGCGCCTAGGCCGTTGTCGTTGATGTACTGGATCGGGAAGAAGCAGAAGATGCCCGTCGCTTGGAAGGCCCGCCGGACGTCGTCGACAAACGCGTCGTTCCAGGGGGTCGCGTAGTGAAGTCCAGCGGCGGCGACATCGGACGGCTTGGCCAGATCCCAGAACCCGTGCCGGCCGACTTTCTTGATGCCCCCGCGTCGGAAACAGATTCCGAGGACCTTGAAGACGTTACCGAGGTCGCTGCCGCCTGGCGGGTGCAGAAGCAGGCGCTTGTAGAGGAACCAGAGGAGGAAGGGCAGGGGCAGGTAGACGAGCAAGGGGAGGAGGAAGGCTAGCCACCACCCGACGTATTTCTCTGCGTAACTCGTGGCCACGCCGAAAAAGCCGCCGATATTGATCAGCAAGTAGAACCAGAGCATAACACGCTCCGTAGTGGACTCGGGGTCTTGGATGACTCGCTCGCCCGAGTCGAGGGTCTTGACCGTGGGAACGGTGGTTGTTACCTGGTCCAGCAGTAGGGGTGATACGTTGGGCTTAAACATGGCTAAATATTTTTATTTTCGAACAAGTCAGTCTCGAGAGCTTTCTCCATTGCCGCTTCAGTAATTAGGAACGTACCAGCACCGAAAGACAAGATGTAGACGGAGAGGAAGTAAGGGACACGGGCAGTTCCCGAGGCCAATAGATTTTTGGCACCGGCGGCCACCATGAGGACGTGAGCGACGCCGAAGACGGCCACACCCCAGCAGATGAGCCGAAAGCGGCCGGTTTTGGAATCGGCCAGCCATCCGAACAACATGGGCAGAGCATAGGCGAGCAAAGAGAAGGACTGGGTGATGGCATTCGCGGTCACGGTACCCATGCCGAGGGCTCCTGCGGTGTCTTGGGTTCCTCTGGCGGGAGCACCCCAACCATTGCCTCCTTCGGGTACTGTATAGCAACAGTGTCAGTCAAGATGGTTCTGCAGTCAAGATAGCCAGTCATTGACCGAATGACACGGCTGATGTGCCGAGGCACTACCTCGGAGCCGTGACCTAGTCTATGTTCTCTGTTCTGATCCGGGAAGGTTGGATTATGTACATGTACTTAGATAGATACTTACGGGGGCGGTTCACGTAGTTGCTGATCAGGGGCGAAACGCCATAGTAGGAAGCGCGTTCGCAGAACTCGACGACGCAGATCAGGTAGGCGACGACGGGCAGCTTGCCGGGGACTCGGCGTAGCGTCTTCTGCTCCTCCTCGGTGGGCTTTCCCTCGTAGTAGTCGTCGGATCCCTTGGTGGAGGGCTCTTGACGTTGCGCATGCTTGTCTTCGCCGGTGGGCGAACGCTCGAGGTCTCTGTCCATCTTGACTGGGTCTTTAGGGAAAAAGAAGTGCGGAGATTGGAAGACACAAAGTCGCGGGAAGAAGGAAGAGGGAATGAAAGGCCTCGATTCTCTCAAGTACAGTACACGTGCTTAACACTCATGGGCGTATGTGCTGGAACGTACCTAGAGGTACTGTGTAGATTAGAGATTTACCAATGGAGGAAATTGACGGGTTAAATGGTGCCACCTCGGAATGAATGGTTCCTATCTCTAGCAGACGGGGATTTCGCATAGATATATACTTTTCTTCTTGCTTGGGTGATACCGATGTAGGAGATATTACTTTCTCCGAATTAGAGTTTATGGCGTGATGATGAGTCTCTCAGCTGATTAGAAGCACACAAGCTGCCTCATTTGTAGCACTCTGATAAGTGTTTTCGAGGCTTGTACGGAGCCTCTGCATTTTCTGATTATTCTCTCCTGCCCTCGGGGGTCACTTATCTCTGTTGTGTAACTAATGCAATTGCCTATCTATCCCTAGAATAGTATGGTGAATGAACGCGTGACCGCATTGTCGGAGGTACCTTATCAATCAGATACGTACCAGTCGACCAGTGAGCTGTTGACGATATCGTTGTGTACCTAGGAGAGGGTGGGATACGAATCTGTACCAATCAGGATAAATGCAAACATCCGGCTATGATGTAATCATCGGGATGAAACTGCTTCCATTGGATTTCAATTAGATGCAGGACCTATATACCCCATCATGTTGTATATACCTAGGTATGTAGTACCCCGTCAGCTAGGTAGGTAGTTGATGCAATCAAGCGCGTTGCTCGACTGTTCGAATGCGCGACGCTTGATGCTATGTCAGTTCAAGCTTTCTGCCCAGCCGGGACGATACTTACCTTATGCACTGCAACGATTCGCTTGCTCCGCTCCACTATGAATGCGAGGTTACTTCCAATATATTGGATATAATACCGCAGATAGGTACCCCTGATTCGTCATACACCCCCCTTAGAGCCAGGGGTACAATATCCTAACCTTCCTATTACACCTCCTCTCATCCTACTCCCACACACACAGACATATAAGTACTCCGCGGTCAAAAGGCGGGACCATAATAAATTCGAGAGAGAGAGGAGATCCTCCGACTTGAGTGTGTTTGCTAAAATCCCGAGGTTATGGGACGGGTGTGTGTTTGCTTTATCCTTACTTACCCACTCCGTCACCAACTTCGCGCAGGCTGGCGAAATCTCATCTGCAGCATATACCATCCAGATTTCTCACCTTCTCGCCTGATACTACTCCCTTTCCATCCGAGGTATATTTCGGTATCACTTACGCTAGACAGGAACTCATCATGCAACCACGGCGCTCTATGGCATCGTTCTTATCGCTCTTCTTGCCCCTTGCAGCTGAACATATCTACCCCTGCATCGCAACCGATTGGACCCTTGTCGTAGATGTTCGCGCTTGATACGCCAGGGCAATCTCAGATGGAACGGTGTAGTAACGGATTTATTCATTTATTCATCGAATTTTAGCTACCAAGCTTTAGTCTTTAAATAAAGTTTCCCGGGTAAACATGCGCCCTTGGTGCTAGTGGCGGTTGCGGTGGCGGTGGCGGCCGTGGCAGGGTTGGACTCTCGTGTGCCTCTTGTTCCGTCACGTGTACACGGCCGGGTAGTTCGATCGACTCTGGCCTCTTGTCGAAGTCTGACAACCCGCCTCTCGAGGTCAGCCCCGTGGACGATTGCTTGGAGATGTTCTGGGGTCTGCGGCGCTCTCGATGGCGATTCCGAGCCGAAGACGCGGGGGTACAGGCGCGCGAGGAGGGTCCGCAGAGAGGGCAGGCACAGCACGATGACCGACACCTCGACTTCGGCCGACGTCCAGATCACCACCTCCGTGTAGTCCCATGTAGGATTTTGGCTCTTGGCGAACTTGATGAGATACTGTAGCCGCAGGCAGCTGATCGCCGTGACCAGGACCCCGAGGCTGAACATAAAGAGGGTGAGTAGCTTCCGCTTCAGCGGCATCTTCAGCTGAGTGATCACCGGCAGCGGCAGCAGGAGAATCACGAAGTCCTGCAGGATACTCGATCCAGCCGCGGCAAAGCTCAGTACGTTGACGTTGATACACTGGTGAGCCCCGTAGTCCCCTTTCCAGCCGAGCCAGTTGTATTCGATGGGGTGGCATTGGAAAATCGTCAAGAGGATGATCGTTACGGCCGAAACGACGACCCAGGCCATGACAATCCAACAGATCGACTGGAATCGGCGTATCGTGAAGACCCGCATGAGAAAGAAGAGAACCCCCATCCTGCATAGGGCGGGAACGGCGGTATAGAGCGTCTCGGTGATGAAGAAGAACTGTTGAAGTCAACAGGATGCGATCGGAGTGGACCCTTCAGGATGACGAACCTTAAGCGCGTTGGTGATCGTCGGCTCGTCCAAAGTCCACAAATCATATCCTATTGCGCTGATGCGAACTGGAACAGCTTTAGCACGTGCTCAAGTCGTAGGACTCTTATGATAAGTTACCGAAATTTCCAAGCCCCAGGAATGCCAGGTAGGTAACGGCCATCAACAGGACCATGTAATCATCGGTCTCTAGCTTAGAGAGCGAGGTGTATCTGGCGTAGATCCTCATCGCAATACAAGCCAGGCTGAAGATCTGTACGACGATCTGTCCAGGGATGTCGCTTCTACGCGTACGGGCCGGTATGCCGCATGCCTTTTTTTCTAGGTTCAGAATAGCTAGGACACGTCAGTATCAGAAAAACTCATGGCAACATGGTACAACGCACCTAGCCTCTCGGTCACGGTGCATTTCAGGGCGGTACACGCAGCTGTCGCCGTATAAAGCTCTTCATTGGTGCATATACAGGTATCATTCGTCAGGGTCTGACAGGGCGACGATGGTATGGTATGAAGCAGACATGTCAACTGAAAGGAGTTAGAAAGCCGATTTTGAAAAGGGGGATCCGAATACTCGCGAGTGACTCACTCCGCACTCCGGTAACTGATCTGCGTATTCCAGTAAGCTTGCGCGGCAAGCCGCCGCAAGCAAGAGCCAGATCAACAGGCTCAAGGAACCGGGCTTCATTGTCGAAAGGTAGTCCGAACACCAAATGATCCCAGATCACGATCGACTCCCTGGCGACGACAGCGGCAGCTTCAACGTGTAGCAGAGGCGAAAATGACAAGAAACATCTCGTCCGAAATCCAAAGTTGGCGGTGGGAAGCAGTGGAAGATATATGACAGCTCGACGGAGACAAGCCGTTTCCCCTGCGGGGGCGAGAAAGGGTTTGCAACGATGGCAAAGCCATCGTTTCTCCCAAGTCGACCTGGATTCCCGGATATGAGCGATCCTATACGGTCTTCACATCGTAGATCCTTCCCATGCGGCAGAGGAGATCAAGATCTTAGCGTGTATCAGCTTGATCAGGCTGAGCGCTGCTGAGCCTAACGGAGTCCCGGTCTACCCTAGTCGGCAACTTTTCAGGAGTCGCGAATGATAAGAGTTCCATTTGCATTCGATGAAACCAAGACCACGGTTGTCTGGGGTCAACGTGGAAGCTGGCAGGCTGACACCTGCCAGAAACGGCTGTTCCTGGTTGGTGGGGCGCCGCTCACCTCTACACTGCAACCGTCTCTTCTAGAACAAACTTATGAGGCGGCTAACCTCACGCCGCTCAGCTTAGGCTCCAACTGCCAGATGACTGCTCCCAGGGCCATGCTGTCAAGATGAAGCCAAGCTCCCAACGGCCCTAACATGACCCCTTTCCAATGCTATTATTCATAATTCGGGCTAAGTAGCCTTAGACTTCCGTGCCCTTTCATCTCCATTCTTTCTAGAACGCAGAAAATTAGCAGAATTCGGCAATGCCTAGCATCTTCGAAGATAATCTCATGCACCATACCGATACCTCGTTTCCAAGCTCCACGGTACCCCCAATAGAAACCTCTAGATAGCGTTAAGAGATTCCCAGGGACGAACAGAAGAGGACCGCCAGCGCAATAGTTTGCTACCGTGGTAACTCATGCGACGTGGGGCCGACTTCCAAGGCAACGACCAACCCACCGGAATCCGTATGCTGCTTCGGATCACCATGAAATATCTCCCAAGGTTCTTCGTTGTCTGACGACGGGTAGCTCCGGTGTAGCGCGTACACCTCGAGAGACGGCATGGGCTCGGTCGACGCAGCATGCATGCATACCCACCTACCTACCTACCTCGGGAGGTACCTTACCATTATGTACGACACCGCAGGAGGCTTCGTGGTGAACAAGTGCTCGATGGAGGGAGGCGGACATGAACCCAGAGGCGTGACTATTTCCAGAACTACATATCTCGCGACATATGCAGGTATGTGGAAGCAGTGCAACAACTGCCGCGTGGCCCATCTGATCCGCCATCTCATCTGGCGCCAACTGCTCACCTGCCGAGAGTGGAGTATAGGAAAGCTGGTCAGTCGTAGTTCGTCTCATAGTTACCGCGCCGGTCTTATCATATGCATTACGTTACTTGAGCTACCTTGATGCAGGGTAGGGTGGGACTTACGACGAACACCTCAGCCCTCCCTCCCTCTTAAGCGCGAAAAAGAAAAATAGAAAGAGAGATTTCCGGGCGCAGGCGCGACCTCGCAACCCAGAGACCACTTCTCCTCGTCGTTTCACCTAGACGAGGTGTGGCAACCCAGGCAGACGTCCAGGGTCATCGGCGCGTGTGTATCTGTGTAAGCACACTGATGAAAAAAAACCCGCGATGACGGAAAACGCCTCTCGCTCGCGGGAAAATGTTGACCGTTGGGCATATGTATGCGTGATGCAGCGCGCTCTCTCGTGACCCTCGCGAAACCTCGGATCGTGCCGAACGAACAAAGGGATCTGGTATCTCACTTATCGGCTCTAGCTCCTCGACTAGAATGACCCATCCATCCCTTTGGGTCAGGTGGTACTTCACCATGCTGTGCTGACATATGAAATTTCTTTCGCGCGCAGTGGAGGGAATGCCGCGGCCCAGACATGGGGAGCAACGTCATCACATGTAAGCAAAGTGCCCCTGGTGAATCAGCAAGATATATAAACAATGAACATCCCTCCCCCCATCGACGCACCGTCCCGGGGACTCCGTTGTTTGTCGCGTCCACTTCGATCGACCTGTTTGCCTATTCGCCCACTTCGTAAGGTCTTTCCTTCTTGTCTCCTGATCGCGCCGAATCTGGGCCGGGAGGATCTGCGGCCTCGTCGTTTCAGTCAAACAGACAAACTCCGTCGCTGGGAGGAAATCCTGTACGAGTATCGGGCGCCGAGCTTAGGTTGTCAAATGTTTTGGGTTCCAATTGGGAATATACATGCTTATATTCGCCAGAGCGGAAGCAAACAATAGATGGATTGCTCTTGCCCACTAGTCGTCCAATGGATCAACAGCGAGCGCCCTTTGCTCGCAGCCAATGGATGCATGCTGGTTGCGCTGGGTCTTGCTGATCACTGCTGTGTCTGCCCCGAGCTTCGTCCTTGACTGGGCTACGTTGGGAATCGGCACAGCTCTCAGGCAGGGTCTCCTCCCTTGAGCCTATTCTTCCACCGAGAAGGCAATCCAGACAGACCCTGAGATGGGTCCCAAGCGGAGATTTTGGTTTGACTGGATCTCATCCCGTCCCGATCCCGCCGCCAAGCTGGGCGAGGTCGGCGTTTGTCATGCGTCTACCCACTCAGTATGTTGGTATTATCCACCGTCTGATGTTTCTGCAGCCCTGACTAAATCGTCACGCTAGCAGCATCTGTCTCGGTCGCGGGGATCTCGACTATCCTCTTTGCCCTTCACAAGGACCAGGCTCCACCAATGGATCATAGGATCCCGCGACGGACTATGGTGGTAGGTACCTTTCCTACGACAAATGGCTCTGAAAAGGGACGTGAATCAAGTGGTAATACGCGGCGGAAGCGAAGACCCGAAATTTGAGCCGCCATAACGAAGATGTATTCATTGAGGACTCGGGTTTCTGTCCTCTCCCATCCCTTGTGTGTCGTGCCGGGTCATGAGGTATGTTGCCGGCTTGATGTGACGATACATATACGCGTAGCGCTCTTCAAAGCGCTCCTCATACCTACATATCATTCTTTCGTCAGCAAACGGGTTCGAGCAGGTGCTGCTCGTCGGTGCGATCTCTGATATATCGTCATTGCCGAAGGTAGTTGGCGGAAGCTCGGAATCAGCTACCAGCTGGGAGTGGCCGATCACCTTCATTCCTTATACACATGTCCAGACAATCCCTGCTTGCCATTGTTCCTTTGGATGAATACTTGGGAAACATTTCAAGACATTATTCAGACTGAAAGCCTGTTGACAACAGGTGAGCCCAAGTCGGCTTCTAATCCATCACCGCTGGGGAAATTATGATTGCCATGGCCGTCATTCGGGGCGGTGGTCAAGCGACGCAGGAACATATCGATAGAAGCACAATGTTTCGAACAAGAAAATTGAGGGTGAAAAACACGAAATTGGGATTGTGTCCTCACTCTCCTTTCGATATCAAACACCCTTCTGGACTTTTCTTGATGCGCTTGGAAGTTGAGTCGACTCTTGTTTATCTCAGTCTGACGCTTTCGTCTGACCGCTAGCAGGCGTCTAGAAGGGCTCGTGGCCTTATATAGAAGGCAGCCGTGAAGCCGAAGGGATGTCAACAAATGGCTCGGGCTGCCAAGTCAGCTGAGGCTCTTCGAAGACTGGAAGGACCTGGATTGCTAAAAGCCGCAGTGGTTGGAAGTGCCCACCTGCAGTAACCGTTTGGGGAGAGGCCAGCCCAATAAGGAGCCAAGGAGTGATTTCGGACCGTTCCCGCGTTGCAGACAAATGGACGGGAACCTTGGGACTGGCAGATCCATTTGCGGCATGCGGCGCCTGGCTGTGTCACTGTGTGTGGCGGCTGTCAGTCCGACCCAGGCAGCCAGGTGATGGTAGGTGGTAATGCCAAGGGGCTAACCCATTCGAGCATATCTGACAGGCTGAATGCTACGTCACCAATATGTATGTATGGGGCGTGGCTTCCACGATCACTTTCAGCCCATCATTTCACGACCCTGCAGGCGAAAGCTTTTCTTCCACTGGTAATGCCCATGCCATCGATATGTTCCTCCAAGCATCCTTATCGTCCTGCAATAAACTTACTCTTATTGCGAGATGTTTGTTTTTTCCACCAGAGGTTGATGGTCAATGAATGTGGAAAAGACAGGAGGGTTTGGCGCTAGAGTGACGGGGGCGCTTTTTGTTTCCGTCCATCCCCGTGCGTTGCCTAGCAACCACTGCAAGCACGAACTCGGAACAACTCATCATCCCTCCATTGAAGAATTGACCTGAGGCATGATTGCGTGTGCTGTTAACCTTGAAGGCTTTCTTTCTGGTTTGAATTGTCAGACGAAATCAGATGCCTTGCCGCGAGATTGGGACTGCTTGAGTCCAATTGCAATGTTATTTCGCCTAACAGCTCGGTTGCAATGGGGAAAATGGCGTTACCCAAATAAGGCTCTGGTAGACTCGATAGTGATACGAAGTACTCTGTATCAATTCTGTATTTATACCTACCGGAGTGCCGGAACTTGAGCCGGGAGCCGTCCTTGGCAGGCTGGCACTCTCGACTGTCGAGACCTCCAATTGCAAGGGTACAAGAGGTGTCAGATGGGAGAAATTGGGCAATTTCGTCGGATTGGACAGGGCCCCGATAGAGGCGCGTCGACCGTTGTCGTGTCACACACGCAAGTTTATCTTCTCATAGCGCGCCCCTTTCTTTCAATGCAACTTGTTCAGATGGCATTGGTGGGTTTTGTTGTGTTCATGTCTGGCTACTCCAATAATCTGTGCGGTACAGCACACGTCGCGTAGACAATGGGCGAGTACGGGCACTCAGTCTGCCTCTGTTGTGTGTTGCATTGCAGATCATGTCAGAGATTCAGAGTCCCGACGAAACCCGTTTTGGCAGGAGTACGCAGGTGAGAGAAAGACAGCTGACAGCCCCTGACGATATGGTGTATTAATATTATCCGAACCAAATTTGCAGCACTCGGGTATTAATAATAATGATTGACGAGTGCCATGGAGAGAAGAAGCAGGGATCTAGGATGATTGGCGGTTATGGTCTCAACTGAATTGTCCTATCGTCGAGGGAAATTGTCTTGAGGTCTCGAGGTTGAAACAAATCAAATCAGGAGAAGGGTCAGAAAGAGGTCGCAGCAGTTCATGTCAAAGTCAAGTCTACTGGGAGCATGGCTGCAGAGATTTGATCCAATGGATGTCAATCCGTTTAGAGGTGTTTGTTTCTTAGTAAGAAGCGGGAGCAGCCACTAGCGAGCCCGTTTGTGGCTCATACATAGTAGTGTTTGTGGGGTCGTTGCCTTTTAGGGACGACCTCGCAACATGGCACTGACGACTTCGTCATCCTACCTAGCTAAAACGGGCTATTACTGGCTCATCTGTAGTTTTAGTGGGGGTGGCCCCAGCTTGTGCAGCAGTGCAGTCGGATGTCAACAAATTCAACCCACCTTTCTCAAGTAAACATTCGCCGCCAAAGGGGACAGAAAAAATGAACCCCAGTTCATACCCACGAGCTTCCACCCTCATCCACCAAATCAACGCTGCAACCCCCTCTGAATCACGCACACGAAGTACACCCCATCCATTCATTCATCCATTGATGGATAGATAGATGAGAGTCACATAATCCCACCCCAGCATTATTTTTTTCTTCTCATCCCTACCGATGTTGCCTTCCATAAACATTCGCCTGCCCGTCTGTTCTGTGGTACCAAACCTCGACTGTTCTTCTTTTGGTTTTGGCCCTTTGATTTTTGCACCAGCATATTGATTGCATTTGAGAAATCATAGTTGACTGAGACCATCACAGTTGTGTACCATATCACTCAGCCCTTGTCCTACTCTGCATTTCCTCGAAGCTTTGGTAAGTCAGACCGCTTTTTGAGTCCACCTCGTGTCCTGCCGGTCATATCTCTTGGCCTCACTGTCGGACCCATCCTTGGGTATCTTACTGCGTTGTTTTGCAAGAAATTTGTGCACTAATCTCCTGCCATCCAGTGCGCCTTACGCTTTACGACCTCACGATCCTCATGCCCTTTCAATGATACCCTCTGTTGTTCCGTCGCCACAGTTTCCAATTCCATTGTCGCATCATCTTTCGCACACCAAGTCAGCTTCGTCGTAGCCCCCCCTCTCGATCCGACTACTCAAAATCATCCCGCTGTCCAGGCGGCTTCATCCTCGCCATGGATCAGCCACCACCTCCGCCGCCCCATGGCCAGGCTCCTAAATCAACCAACCCGAACCTGCCCCCTGGCAAATACGACATCTTCATTATACCACCTCATTCCTCCGGTTCCGGCTTCTTGTACTTGCCATCGATGAAGCCGCATGCTAATAGCTTTGCCGCGGGTTTTGCTTCTGCCATGATATTGTCAGTCGCTTTTCAGAGCATGGGCCCCGCTTTGCGAACGTGGTGGAGTAGTTTTGAAGGAATGGGCAACATGGGAATGGTCCTGTTGATGATCGGGGTGGGTGTCGGTGCTTGGGCGCTAGGCAGAACGCAACAAGAAGGAGGCCCAAGATTTGGTGGAGGTTTTGGCGGAGGTATGGGTAATTCCCAAGGGGGGTATGGACCTCCTCCTGGAGGGTATAACAGCGGACAAGGCCAATATGGACCAACTCCAAACGGCGGTCCTCCTCCTAATGCGGGAGCTCCTCCGCCTCCTCCACCTCATAGCTCTCCGCCTCCTCGACAACCAGGACCACCGCCGACCTCGCCGGGTGCTGAAAAGCCCAAATCATCTTGGCAACAACGCCCTCAGACAGAGACGCCAAAGGGGTCTTGGGAAAAGGCGCGAGAAGAGACGCGACGGAGAGAGGAAGAACGTAAAGCCAAAGAGGCAGAGCAGAGAGCAAAGGAGGCAGAGCAGAGGAGAAAAGAAGAAATAGCGAGACGTCTCAAGGAGCTTCGAGAGAAGGAAGCTCGCGAGCGTGCCAGGCGTGAACAAGAAGTCAAAGAGAGGTTGGAGCGTGAGGCCCGTGAGAAAGCGCAGAAAGAAACGGAGGAGCGTGAGAAGCAAGAACAAGAAAAGTCACGGCGAGAACAAGAGAAGGCACAGCGAGAGAAGCAACAGAGGGAAAGCAGAGCACAAGAATTGAGAGAACGTCAGCTGCGTGAGAGGCTCGAGCGTGAGAAGGCCTTGAGAGAAAAGTTGGAGAAGGAAGCCGCTGAACGCAAAGCAAACCGTCTCAAGGAAGAGGAGGCCGCTGCCACGGCGGCCGCTGCTGCCGCGAAGTTGAAGGAAGAGGAAAAAGCTAGGAAAAGTACCTATGCCTACTCTTCGGTTGGGGAGAAAACCAATCCATGGCCGAATGGCAAGCCTCCTTCCCAACCGCCTCCATCCCCTGCTAAACCCAATCCGACTCCCGCTTCCGCTAAACGACCTCCGCCGCCGCCGCCCACAGCCAAGACCTTCAATGGTGCAGACGAAGAAACCTACTCGTACCGGCCGTATGACCAACCGAGAGCCCATACTCGCCGAAGATCTGGGGAGACGGTTTTCACCGAATCATCTTATGCCGCTTCCCAGACAACCGCCCGAACGACGCCACCGCCATCCATGCGTGGGCCTTACACTACTAAAGACCCGGACAAGATCGTCATCAAGGCCGTGTATGGCTTCCTCAATCAGTACTCCAAGTCTCCGGCTTCGCAGCTCATTTCCGGGGTTGGTCCCGTGACTGATGGTCTTATACTCCGGATAACAACCGAAGGTATCTTCATCGACGACGATGTCCGAGGCGTTCCTCAACGAGAATGGGACGTGAAAGCTTGGACCCTCAAGCAGATGGAGGTATGGTGTCCCTCGCATTGCTTTAATGACCCCAACGCATCCGCCAAGGGCCAGCCCAAGACGGGAGCCCCTCGATTCAAGTTATCCCGCGGCCAATCGAAAACGTTGACGGGCGACGATGCCGACTCGCTCCTCGTCGACCTTTTGCAGACCTGCAACTCCGAGTGCCGTCTTGGCCCCAACGGTGGGTGCGATACAGCGTCATCGTATACTAACAATACCCGACAGTCCGGTGAATGGAAGCATCGTGGTCTTCACGTGCTCCGCGCCACGATTAGAGATCAGGAAGGGAAGAGATACATGTTCGTGTTGGGAGAAGAGGAGGGTTGGAAAGTGGCAGTTGGCCTGCAGCGATTGCGCAAGGGTACTCAGGTTCGCCAGCTGGGTATCCAGACCATGCCGCCTCTCGAGGCTCGGAACACATTAGAATTTCTGGGCTGGGGAAACGCCTGATTTGAAAGATGCTGGGCCCTTGTGAAATTTATATGTTTTGGGCTGGGGAATGTGTTGTCGCGCGAGTCAAATGCCAGCCCTCGGCACAACACATTCCACAGACCAAAGGAAATGAGGATATGAGGCGCATTCATTCGTTTGATCAAAGCATGGCGAGGCGATTCAGGCGTATTCTGCACACTTGTTCAGATTTTGAACATGGCGTCGGGAGAAGATGGAGTTGCGACTTTTTGCATGTAGAGTTGAGATAGCCACCGATATGCAGGCAAGGGCAGGCAGAAAAGATGTTGCGATTTAATCCACCCCTTGATTGGTCTCCAACAGGGATCATACTCGCCGAATTGTGCGCATGTGAGACCCTCCTCGTACAGATGTTCGTCCGTGATTAGCGCAAGCCCTTTTCGTCATGGCCATTTTGATCCTCCCACTGGGCGAAGCAGTCCGAAATATACCCCACCCGGGAGTCCGGCGGCCGCGATGGTAAGACGTACTTGACCGAATAGGCGGTCCTTGATTTACGACTTCCCCTCACCCTGTTCTTCCTCCTATCCCTTCCTCAAGCAAAGCCTCACTTGCAGAGCCACTATATATATATGAGTCAGTCAGAAGCAAGCAAGCATGACAGTAGCCGACAGTCCCTCCCCCTCCAGGCCCGAGGCGGCTATAGCAGGAGCCGGCATCGCCGGCCTGAGCGCGGCGGTAGCCCTGCGGCGCGCCGGCTGGGATGTCGAGGTCTTCGAGCGGTCGAAGTGGAAAAGCGAGATCGGCGCCGCCATCACCGTCGCCGCGAACGCGACCCGGGTCCTGGATCGGTGGGGGTTCGATTTCCGGGCCGCCGGCGCGGTGCTGAACTGCCAGACCCGCGTCGCCAACGCCGCCGATCTGGAGGTCGTGGGGCGGTTCGTCTACGACGGGGACCCGGTCAAGTGCTGGAGCCTGCACCGCGTGGACCTGCACACGGGGCTGCGGGAGCTGGCGCTCGGGGAGGGCAGGGCGGTGATGGAGCATGAGGACGGCGGTGGCGGAGAGGGAAAGGGAAAGGGATATGGAAAGGGGGTGGGGATGGGGCAGGAGGTGACGATGGGAAAAGTGGTCATGAGGAGGGGGTGCGAGGTTCAAAGCGTGGACTGTGAGGCCGGGATCGTCAGACTTAAGGACGGGACCGAGGTCAAGAAGGATCTCGTTGTTATTGCCGATGGGGCTCACGTAAGTTACGTATTATTCGCCGCTACCGACGTCCGCAAAAGATGACCTTCCCTTCTGGCCTTACCAACTCCCTCAGAAGTAAATACTTTTTGTTGATCAAACCTACTGACAAGCAACATCATCACCCCTCCCCAGAGCCGACTCGTCGAGTCCTTCCTCGGCCACGCGGCCCCGGTTCGTCCCACGGGCCGCTCCATCTACCGCTGGCTCGTGCCGCTCGCCGACGTGACCCGGGCGGACCCGGTCCTGGCCGCGCAGTTCGCCGACGACCAGCTGCCGGGCTTCCTCGCCTGGGCCGACGCGCGGAAGGACGTGTTCTGGGCCAGCTACACGTGCCGCCACAACACCGTGCTCAACAACGCCGTCGTACACGACAGTAGCATCGGAATCAGTGACGACGAAAACGAGGACGACGATGAGGAGGAGGACGGGAATGATGTTAAGAGCAGCAAGAAAAAGAACAACAACAACAGCAACCCCTGGAACCGTCCCGCATCGAAACGCCGCGTCCTCGAGACCCTGGAAAACTTCCACCCGGCGGCCCGGAAGATCGTCTCGCTCGCCAGCGAGGACGGCATCAAGGTGCACCGGCTGTTCGCGCGGCCGCCCCTGGCCAGCTTCGTGCGCGGGAGGGCCGTCATCGTGGGCGACGCCGCGCACGCCATGATGCCGACGCACGCGGCGGGCGGGGCCATGGCGATCGAGACCGCGGGGGTCCTGGAGGTGGTGCTGTTCACGGTTTCGGGGGTAAACGGTGTTCTTCTCGGGACTACTAGTACTACTTCTACTACTACTACGGACAATAATACCACAACAACAACAACCATGGGCATAGACGAGAGGCTGCGGATCTTCGACCGCCTCCGGGTGCCCCGGTGCAACCTCGCCATGCTGGCGTCCAACGCCGGGCCCGCGTGGCTCGACGTCCCCGGGCTCGAAGAGGAGATCCGGAGGTTCTATAAGGGCCCGCTGCCGGGCAGGGGGGAGAGGCCGTGGGGCGATGAGTTTCGCGAGGTTTTGTTTGGGTATGATGGGGTGGGGGAGGCGGAGAAGGCGATGAGGGAGAGCGGGGGGAAGGGGAAAAGGGGGTTGAGAGAGACGCCGGGGGACGATAATTGGGTAGTTGGTTCTTGAGGGTCGTTTGGGGCAAGGACAGAGTGATCTGCCCGGGTGTATTATCAAGACAGTCTGGAGGCGAGATTAAGGTCTCTCAGCCGGGTCACTTGCGTGCGATCCGGCCCCTTGGTCTGTGTCGCATGATGTAATACCGAGAACCGTTCGTCTGGGCATCGAAAGCGGTTCCCACCTTGCTGCCTTCCACCGCTGTCTAGCTGCAGCACTGATGTCCGGAATCCCAGCAAACTCTTGACTGGTGGACGAAAGGGTTCGAAATTCTGTCCTGCCTTGGTAGTGAAATTCATTTTCAACTTCTTTTCTGTATTTGGTCTTCGATGTTGCCTGTTCGTGGTGGTGTTGCGCAATTGCATTGCACCGGGACAGATGTTACATGTTCTTTAGTATGATAACTACCCCTATCTTCCAGAAATTAACCCGAGACTACATGGCGAATATACGATACTTCACTTGGGCCGAACATTGTTCTGAAATTCAAAGACGCTGACTAGTTTACCTAGAGCCATTAACTCGTGGCCCCTCTCTCTGAACGTTGTAGTCACACAAAAATAAGTAAGCTCCTACAAAGCCGTGATCAGATCATAGACGTACCAATGTCACCTAACCTACCCATGGAACTCCTGATACTGGCCTTGAAAACAAAATGAGAGTCACCATCCTGTTGAAGTAGAGAGAGCCCTAGATATAGATACGTCCCGTAAGTTCAGCTATGCAGACTCGGGATGCTGCGGTAAAGGAGTGTACGCCGTGCCCCCGTCAGGACGAGCAATGTTGGAGAAACGAGCTGGCTGCGGCGTGGCGGGAGTGGCAGACAACGAAGGACTTCCTAGCCCATTTACACTGTTGCTGTCTCCGCCACCGCCGCCACCACCACCACCACCACCCATGAGGGGCGTAGCCGCCTGTAGATCCGTGCCGTTTGTGTTGGTGCGCGACGGGGTGAAGCGCGAGGGGCTCGCGAGATCGAATCGGGAGCCGGACCCGGGCGTGTCGACGGCGTTGGGGCTGAAGTACGAGGTCGCCTGCGCCTTCTCTTCGGGGGAGAACATCTCGTAGCGGGACGGGTCCAGGTAGGGGATGTTGGTGAGTTGGGGCGGCTTTTCCTCGCCCGCGTGCTTACGGTTGCCGCGTCTCGTCATTTTTTCTGCAGAGCATGAGGGTTAGAACGATGTTGACGACGCCGAAAAGACAAAAGGGGGCGGGGGAAGGAGAGAGAAAGTTCGTTTAAGTTTCATACCGCTAATGACAGTGCACAGGCTCCAAAGGATAAGCGCACTGGAGAAGATGGGCACCAGCTGGCTGAAGCCCGTCGCGTCGTTCTCGGGATTCTGGCCGTTGTCCTCGAGCTGGAGCCAGCCCGAGTTGCTGACCCAGCGGCGGAGGCCGAAGATGAAGGACCCGGAGGTGATGGTGGTGGCCATGCCGATGCCGACGCCGCCGACGAGGTAGATCAGGAACACGAACTGGGTGATCTTGCGCAGGAAGGCGGAGCGGCCGAAGACGCGCTGGAACCAGGCCGCCGTCCGCAGCCGCCACCCGGGCCGCTTCTTGCCGCGGCGCAGGAACCGCGTCACCTCGGCGATGATGGCCGCCCCGTAGAATAGCAGCATGATGATGTACCAGCTCCAGCCCGGGATCTTGGCCCCGTCCAGCATCGACTGGGTGATGGTCTCGCCGAAGCTGCCGGCCGAGCTGGTCGCGCTCCGGAAGGCGTTGGACGCCGAGCTCGACGCGCTCTGGAAGCAGGCGGCCGGGAGGAACAGGAGGTTGTCCGTCTCGTTGGCCGGCGGGATCTTGTTGGGAAACCCCAGCGTGCCCTTGGCGCTCTGGTTCGTGAGCAGGAGCCCGGTGACGATGAAGACTCCGGTGACGCTCATGATGCGCGCTACCGCCAGCCACGGGTACCGCCAGTAGTCGCGGACGATGGTCACCGACATGAGGTGGGTGGCGCAGGTGAGGAGCATCATGTTGGCCACCAGGTTGTAGTGGTAGGCGGATATCGTGCAGCCCTTGAAGTATCGCAGGGTTAACGCGTAGGCGGCGCCGGTGAACACTTGCTGATCACTGCATGCTAGCACTAGGGTTTCGAGCGTGTCGGAAATTCTTCGTCGATCCGGCTTCTCAAGTTTTTCTCTGGTTTTCCCATGCATGAGTCAACGACTTTGTATGTATGCGTATTTGTAGCCCGATGCTCGAATCTCCCCGGTTTGTTTTTGAGAACGCTCCGGGGATCGTGCGGCTGCAAAAGGGGGGCAATTACTTACTCTTCCGACAGAGGTTTCTTCCGATGCCACGACTGAGCAAGCTGCCAAAGGACATCGATGAGACTAAGAAATATTGCCAAACTAGTGACCGCAATGAACACCCCGAGAATCTATGCGCACATTAGTATCGATCAATGCCGTAGTATCATCTGTCAGAATGCGTACCCCTACTCCGGCGATATCGGCGTCCCCTGGAAATTGTCCCCTCGTATAATCGCCGATGATCTGGAATTTTCTGCCGGGCTCGTCACTTACGGTGAAATTGCAGTTCACAGTGACATTGTAGGTTGCCAGGCAATTCTCCACGGAGACGTAGGCACCCATCTTGAGGCAGCTGGGAGAGCAGATGGGAGGAAAAGAACGAAATGTTGATCAGAGTTGAGCTCCGTATAGAGGGCAGGGGAGTGATAAGCGAGGGCATCGAAGTTTTCCGTCCAGGGGTGCCAGGGTGGCCATATATAACACCACCAACCTGACCAACATGGGGTCCAGAATATCGCCTTCCACGAGGCTGGTATAATATGCATGCCAAGCCCTAGATCTAGTGGCAAAGGCATAGCTGAAACTTTTTCTTCGGACGTGGTGTGATAACCGTTTGCAGTCGTTGCAAGGGTAGCAGTTCTGGTGATCCTCCCGTTGCGCAATTCCAGAAGAAGGGTAGGAGGTCGCCGCTGCGAGGCCAGGAGCATGGGTGAGCCGCTTCCCCTCCTGCGGAGAGGGTATTCAAGCCCGATAAGGCAATGTACCAGATGTTGCAATGGATGGCTGAGGCCTTACTCCGCATACTGTTCCATCGACCTGCGCGCAGCCAAAAATAGAGCGCATGCACAATGTTCTCAGGCTTTCGCCTCGTCCAAGGCGTTGTTGTAGCGCACACACGTATTACGAGGGGAGAGGTTCAAAGGCCTCATGCAGATAACGGCCGGTCGTTACATGCACGTGGGTTCTACGGAGGATGTAGGAAGGATGCAGGGGGATAAAAATGGAACGGGCTGTGTACAAAAGAGGTTCTTCGGGACGCCCCGTGCACACTGGATACTTTCTTATGTAGGTATATATCATGCATAATATCCTGCTGCATCTTACTAACGCATGCGATGCTGCTGTGTTCCCGCCACTGTAACCAACATCGGCTGGCTGGCTGGCCTTGTGAGATGTAACCACCAGCTTCGTTCACCAAGAAAGGTGTGTGTGTCCCACCTCGACCAGTGCGCCATATGGATGCCATGTGTGACCAGCCCTTGATTCTTGCTGCCGTGCTATGATCCCATTTGATGGAAAGAATCCTGCGAATGCGCCTGGTTAGTGATAGTGGCCGCAGATCGGGCCGGGTGTGGTGGGATGTAGTAACGGGCATCGATAGTTTGTGGGTGTTATAAGCATCCAGAAGGCAGGCTGCATGGTTTTGTTCTTCAAGCGGGCATTCTGTGATGACTTATGTAGTATTGCATATATTATCAGGTCAGAGAATATGCAGGCTGCGGACCAACAAGCATTGCCGTTGGGGGCCGGATAGGGGCCGGTCGAATCAGGAGCCGGCCCGAGGCCGACTCGCTGCAAGCGGGCGAGGAAGCTGAGGAACGAGCAAGGGTTACGATACTGTCTATTTGAAATAATACTGTCTGCTGCCCAGTTGAACCAGAAGTGCTGACCGACCGGGTTGGCTATGAGGGGGATTCCCCTCCCCTCCCAACCCCCCAACCAATGTGAAGGGTAAATCAGATACCGGGCATTGAAGGGAACGTCTTCTCTTCTGAAGGAGGCTTATCAGTTGATCACATCTCTGCCGAGGTACATTGCAATGTGTACTGCCAAAATCCCCCTGATTTCAGGACCCGCCCTCGTCAAGAAAAGGAGCAAAGAATGCAAATCGATAAACAAGAACCACCGCTGGGAAGGTGGTTTGATGTCTTAAACCAATTTCTGGGCGATTTGAAAGGATTAATGGGATAGACACATATCTGTCGTAGAGGGGTTAAACGAGCGCTGACCACAAGCAAACAGTGAAGCAGGCTCCGTGCCTTTCATGGAAATGAAGACCGTGACATCATTTTACTAGGTAGGCTATCAGATATCGCAACGCTCAACAACGTTCCATGTTTGCCCTTCGTGTTCAACCTTGTCACCAGTTGAGAGGCTGTAATCCCCAATGGCCTCCTTACAGGGAAGCCAAAGCGAGCCCATCTTATGTGAGAGTGTCCACCCTCCAGTGGCCTTCCAGCGTTCGAGAGCTATCTCGTCGCCTCTCCGCACGAATCCCTGACAGTACTCCCCCAACCGCACCACCATACCCCGCTCACCACGCTCATCGCACTGGAGCTGCAGCACCACACAACGGGGTTTGGGCTCCCGTAACGAAAAAACCAGGTTTCCCTCGTAGATTTCTGGCACCGGAGACGGGTCGACGTCCAGCCAGACCTCTTCGTAGTCCGTCTCTCGACCCGTAGCGGGATTGACCATGCGTCCCTTTTCGAGCGTGCGCCCGTGCCCCTGTGGGAACATGTCCCCCTCGTCGGTCAGCTCCTCGGGCCGCGTGGAGCGCGAGTCTACGAAATGCTCCCACGTCGAATGCGTGACGCCATTGCGCGACTCTGACCGGGAGTAGCCTGCTATCGCCCAATCCAGGCGGGATAAGGGCAGTCCAACTTCTGTACCTGTCAGCCTATGAAGGAAGGCCTGGGGAAGTATGAAAATGCACAAACCTCGTTCGGTATTCGTCTCGTCGTCCTCGGCAGCAGGCAGAATGCGGAGATCGACAAAGCGCCGGCCTGGGGATGTCAATACGATGGTAGAAGTGGGCTCGGAGGCTGGCTCAGGAATCCAGCGAATGGACTCTCGTATCGATATGGAGCACATCGTATGTATACTCGAGAGAGGTATCGGCCGAATTATTATGAGAAGGACGAAGAGAGCAGAGGATTCATATAGTAGATGTCCAAGTAAGCTTTTGCTGCAGGTTGACTAGTTGTGTGGGGCTGTGACTGTCGAATAAATTTATTACTTAAGGTTAGTACTCAAGTACTTAGCCTAACCTTAGGGCTTTAGTCACAATCTTGTGCATAACGTTATAGGACCAGAGACAGGGCGGATGAAGAAACTAGAATATAACCCAATACTTCGTATGGTGAATGCATCATAACGGATTGGCCAATTCTAGAATGCACGTCAGGGGTGTGATCCATGAATACGAACACGAACACTGCCACTACCTAAGGTTAGCGCAACGGCTGAACCTGAATGGGTAGGTGAATGTGAGTCATAAAGTTAGAATAGCAGTGCTAACCTGAGTATATGAAGACCTTTCCCCAGCCTGAACTCCTCTCAATTCAAGACCATCCTGCACAATCCTATCAGATATCTAATCGAACGCAAGCTCCCAACTTCCCCCCACTCTATGCACGGCTTACAAAAGCTCCCTAGAATGTACCAAGACGGCCAGCTCGAAATCTATCACGATGGCGACCTTCCCGACCCTCCCCTTTGACATCCATTTCCAGGTAGCGCAACATCTCGACGTCGAGTCGGCAGCAGCCCTGAGGAGATGCAACCGCTACTTCCACGACGCCATCAATCTGTACCAGCTGCCCGCGGCCAACTGGCGAGCCTTCCTCATCAAGGCCGAGCAGTTCCCCTGCAACCGTGACCTCCTCGCCTGCTTCACCTGCAGGCGGCTCAAGACGAGGGACCACTTCGGCGACAAGCAGCGCGCCGGCCGCAAGGCCAAGTCGGCCACGCAGCCGTCGTGGTACCCGCCCGCCTACCTCCGCTTCTGCTGGGACTGCGCCGCGCGCCACCGCCGGCACCAGCACTCAAGCTCGGTCAAGAAGGGCAAGCAGCCGCACTACCTCTGCTGGAGGTGCCACCGCTGGAGCCCCCACCACCGCCGCTGCGGGGTCCCCGGCGACCCGGGGAACGCCGACTACCGCGATCGCGACTGGGTCTGCTGGCCCGAGGGCGCCACGCCCGAGCTGGAGGCGCTCCCCGCCGACATCCAGCGGCGCATCTTCGGCCTGCTGGGCTACCGCGACGCCCTCGCGCTGTCCGGGACCAGCCGCTACTTTCGCTCGGCCGTCGACCCCGCCCAGCAGTCCGCCCTGCACGACCGCTACCGGTTTACCCGAGACCGGGCTGTTGCTGCTGCTGCTGCCGCCGCCGCGATCGTCACGGATCCGCCGCGTTGTTTCCCCTGCTACGCCTGCTTCCGGGTCCGACCCAAGGCCAAGTTCGTCGTCAACGCGCACGTCGTGCCGGGCCTCGCCGACCTCGTCGACAAGGCGGAGCCCTGGACGCGGTACTGCGAGACCTGCGTCTTCCGGCTGGGCCACCCGGACTTCGGGCCTTTCGCGCAGGAGGTGCGGTCTCATGAGATCTGCGACCTGTGCGAGTTGATGAAGGTGAAGGGAGAGGGGTGCGGGGGCTGTCTCGAGACACGTTCCTCGGCCGCTTGAGGTTCCTTACTGGGGCATCGGAGCCTTTCTTGATATTTGAGTTCGGCAGAAAAAAAAGAGATCGAAAGAAAATAAGTTCTGTCCATTTCCTGCTCTCTTCTTCTTTTTCTCTCTCTATTGTCCAATTGTCTAGTTGTTTTTCTTTTCTTTTGAACTAATAGCCCAAGCATATGTCTTCTGGAGTGACTGCAATATTCTTTAGGTTCAAGAATGTTGTTAGGACTGTTTTGTGAGGGGCAGCCCATCAGCAGAGGCAAGAACAATATGACTCTTAAAGTGGCTTTTGGCAGGCTGCGAGTTTCTATAAATCCCGGATGCCCTGCGAGTCAGGAATGATTCTGGTGGTGGCCGAGCAACTGCATTGCGGAAGATCCTTCCTACTTTTATTCCCCCCCTTTGCTGGTCCATCGCTGGTCATGCTGCCACTGCCATCATTATAAATTCTGGATTACCTTTGTGGATCTCGATTGGAATGATTGGTGGAGGTTTGTTGTTGATGATGCATGAAATGTGTCACCAGCCTGAAAGAACATCGTTTGTAAGTAATAGGTCTGCACCTGAACACGTTAATTAGGTGCAGTGTTTCTTCTCATTGCCACATGATCTCACTTTGCATGTTTGTTATCCTATAGATCACTGTCTCTGTGAGTAGTACAACTGTGCGTTTTACTACCTTCATAGCTAGATACTATAGATTGACCAACTCTGATGCGTGTGTGGATAGTCGACCTTAGAGGCTCTCTTATGGAAAAAAGCTGAACTTGATGATTTTGGTGGTGCTAAGCAATTGCATTGCACAACAAAACAGTGATCCATAAGGGCAGGAAAATCCAACCAGGCTTTGTTTATGCGCGTCTTGCAAGTATTGCCAGGCCTACTCAGTGCTATGGAATTTACAGTTTGGTCAAGGCACGCACGTATTGTTCATTCCTTTAAGTAGATAGGTGATATATACTCTGTCCCATCTTCAATCTAGTTAACCCCAGATATTAATAATGGGAAAACAGAATGGTCTGTGCGGCTGTTGCCTTGGGGGCTTGTTTTCTTTGCTTTTTTATCCCAGCCGCACTTGCCTTAGGTTTAATTGTCTTGTTGCAAGTTCTTCTTCTCGCACCTTCTACATCGGCCTGTGTTTCACTTTCTTTGGTTGATGGTTTGCTAAATCATTGTAATCAGCCAGTCTGATATGGTGATTACCTAGGTATTGACCTTCAGCCGACTTTTTGGGGTGGTCTGTTCCGCGTTATTAACCACCTGCCAACCACTCTTCCGACCGCAAACCTGGCTTCTGCTGTCCCAACCCCGCGCGTATGTCGCAGCACCAACCAGATTCTTTGGGTTCGATGGAACCTCAGCATACCTCATAAGAGCACCATAGAAGCACGTCAACGAGATTCCGACAATGGTATGACTATGGCCTTTCCATGGATTGGGAAATAACCTGCCTTAACGTGGAAGTGTGCATCTAGCTAACCAAGATCTCCACCTAGGTAATGGAACCGAACATGGATAAACAGCGACCTCCTAAGCGTCAACGCATCTGCAATGGCGAAGCTTCCCACGATGAGTTCGGCCTGGATGAAAATGGGCCAAAGACATCATCTTCGTCTTCGCCTTTCCTCCAAAGAGAGACTCCGAAGTACACTGGTGTGTTGGTAGCAACCACCAGTGATCTAGATTCGGCCAAAAATGAGATCTACTCATCGCTGCACAATATCCACTCTCGTGTCAATTCGCTCGAGGATGCCGAGCAAAAAGCTATTGAAGCATTGAAAGAAGTCGACCAAGATCTCATACCCCAGATAACCGAGCATGCGAATCGTCTCCGGGCAATTGAGTCTGCTCATAATCTGACCGTGCAGTCCTTAGATGATATCAGGTCAGACGTCGCATCCAAGTTGGAGGAAGCTCAGAGAAGTCTAGCACAGATGCATGATGGATTACGGCAGCGGCAAAGTCATCCCAAGACACAAAAGGAAGACAACGAGCATACAATGGAAGCATTGAAGGAATTTACTGATCAACGCTCGGCCCATCTCGCAGCACACGAAAAAGCAGCGGACGAGCGAAATGCAAAATCAACAGCAGCCCCAGTGGATTCAACAAATGCGACTATAGAGGAAAGAGCGGAGAGTCTGCAGGCCCGAGAAAGTACAACCAGTGATGGACCTAGAACAACGGAAGCAGGATCCTGCCCAGTCGCCCCTCTCACGTTAGAAGACTTGCAGTCACCCAAAGATCAGAACAGGGTACTGAGAGAACACTCAACGCGGCTTTCATCCCTTGAAGAGTATAAACAACTCACTGTGGACACGGTGAAGGAGATCCGAGATGAGCAACAAGACATCAGAAACAGATACGATAAGGCCTACCAGAAAATCTACGATGATATAGTCGTGCGCCAAGTACAGCATGGGAAACGGCTTAATACTCTAGAAGCTGAGTCTTTGCTGAAGCATGAGGGTAGCGACAGACTAAGTTCAGATGTGGAGTTGCTCGTCAAACGCGTGATCAACATAGAGAACCAACTGAGCAACAGCAAGGTAACCAAATCCATAAGCAACCCCGGGGCCGCCGTCGAGTCTGATAGCTCTGACGAAGATAGTCTGATCTTTAGGGTATTCCATAAGATGGACTTCCGCAACCAGGTCGACCTGGCGAGATACAAGGACCTGGAAGACACCGATCTCATGGCCCAACTCTATGCTGAGGAGGAAGCTTACGACGGTTGTTATACTGTTCAGAGGGGCTTGATCCATCGCTCGTCGTACCTGCTGTGCAGGAGTCGGAAGAGACGAAACATGATATCAGGCTTTTGGCAGAGAAAAGAATGGCAGCGGTTCCCGGCCGTTCTGGAGGTCGAGTTGGATTCCACAGAGACAACCGGGCAATATTACCCGCGGTACGTGATCGAGATAGGCGAGGTGTTCAACCGAAGGATTCGCCCCAACGGCCAGAACACGCATATGTCGACCGGCTATCATCTCGTGATGGACATCGCGCGGCCCGAAAAGTCCCTCTGGATCGTCTATCGATATGCCGAGATCGGGGAGAGGGACCACCTGAGATGGGGCATCACATTCCAGCGCGACGACTTCTGGCACCCGTTCTCGACCTCGGGCGTCGAATTCGACATTGCTCAGGTGTTCGCGGACGTCCGGGACTGGAAGGGCAACGGGACGGAGCTGAACAGCTTCTCTGCTTCGCTAGAGCTCGTGAAGCGCACCGGAAGGTTACTCAAGCCGACGTTCGTCGAGCCGGTCCTGGCTGATGTCAAGGAGGAGATCGCGGACGGTTGGGCAAATGTGCCCGTGCCGGAAGTGACCTAGTGCAGCACACACACCTACGTCTCAACACTCAAGCCTCAAGCTGCACATCCGATGAACGGATCTCTCACATAGCTCTCTCGTTGGCTCGCTGGTACAAAGGAGGGATCCCTTCATCGCGATTTTCTGGGCTTAGACGTTCGGTTACATGTTCGCATTTACCAACTCTGCAGCTGAATTGAATGGATGATAGGAGGCGGCTCGTGGGGGTAAATTTCTCATGTGATGTGATCCATCCAGGCAGCCAGGTAGCTTTTCAGACTAGCTCACGATCAATGTAAAGAGGCTCTGTCATGGGCCACCCAGCACACCCACCACCGTCTTGTCTCATAAATCAACACATTTATAGCAAGGTACTTATTACCTCTTGTGCTAACTGGTAGGACACAAGTAAGTAAGTATCCATTTGTGTGATACTATAGACCGGACCATGGCTCTGGAGCAAGCAAGCGAGGGTAGTCGCGGATGGTGCACTGTTCACAGTAGCTTCCCCGCATCTTCCCCCCCAAAGTGCAGAGTCGGGGGAAAATTTATTGAAACATTGGATGGATGGATGGTTGCTGCGCAGACTACTTTACCTGCCCAGCCTGCAGACTCACTCGGCCTTATTATTATTACTTCTACCCCTCGCGATATAAATACCGAGTGCCAATGTGCTGGGCTTCCAGCAAGCCCCAAGACCTGCAGAGCATGAAGAAGGGCCGACGTCAGTCGCAGTGTTTTTTTTTCATGACTTTGTTCCGCGGGGATGGGGGGAGCCATTATGTACGGAGTACTTCGTATCAACAACAGGTTTATCACCCCAGCTAGCTTAGCGGGTTTACTCCGCTTGCTTGGCGTTTTCCCCCGCTACTCATATGTGGGGAATTCCTATGATGGCATCGTGGGGATGTAGTACCTCCATGCACCTCGGAACAAACATGTGGGTTTTGAAATTGGTTTTCAGATGAACTGGATGCCCGTAAGCATTGGAAAAGGATGATTTGGGAAGGGGGGAATTCGGGTAACCTAGATCTTTCCAAAGGATGATGATGAGATTCCTTCCCAAGGAATGCTACCTGGACTTTTTTTTTTACTTTTTTTTTTTCTTTTTTAATTTGGATCTGCGTCTTGAACGGAATGCCACGAGCCGGGGAGTTATTATCAAACGCGAGACACGACACAAATAATTGTGTCTATCAGATGGGTACACACAATCTTTTCTCTCGTACAACGATTGTAAATCTAAAGAAAGAAAAGAGATGCAAGAGTCGGGTCGGGTAGGACCAAAATGAAAATGAACCTCGGTGTCTTCGCAGCGGGATTGGCAAGAAGTCATCCAGCCGGGTTCGGGTCAATGACGGCAATACTTCCACCAGGACGTACGAAGTACCCGTACCTGTATTCGTACACGAGTCGTTCCCCGTTTGCAACCTTGGAAGGTTGGAATCGTTTACCCCGCAAAAGCGGGATGGCAGTGACTCCAAGCTTGAAAATCTGCGTTTCCCCGTCCGCAGCTACCGGGGCGGCGTACCTCCAGCTATTCCCCTCTGAAAACTTTCACTAAAAAGTCCTACTGCAGCTACTGCAGGGGCTGGCTAGCTGGATCTGGAAAGCACCTCCCACCAATCTGGGGCGCTAGGTTCCATTAGTGATGGCAGGATCTTACGATCCCAAGCTCGTTATTGTTTCCAGCGCTAATAAGCTTAACAACCACTGGTGACTGGCTACCAACACGCGGTAGAAGCGAAATGGATAGCCTTCCTCGTGTCCATCGATCTCCAATGCAGAGGTCGTTCAAGGTTGCTGCTGACCTCTTCGGCCCTTTTCCGTTCTGACCAAGGCTCCGGGTGGTCTTCTGACCTCACCGTCTTTCTATTCCCCCTCGGAAGGTGGTGGTATGCGGCTCGCTCGTTCAAGCCCCCTGCTCCAACTGGTGGTGATTTTGCAGCATACCAAACCACGAAGAATTGTCTATCCCTCCCTGTATTACTCATGCCACCAGCCCTTCGCTTTCAAGAATCACCAGTCTCTGCTTTCCTCATCATCCATGGCAGGGCCAGTCCATACTCCATACATACATACCATCATTCACCGGTGGGAGAAGCCGGTGCGGAGAACCTTGCTGGACGCGTGCCTTCTTCTTTGAAAATGGGCCCAGATCTATATCTTCAAAGTACCACTGTACCATCACGAGAGCTCTCGTCCCAGTCTTTTCCACGCTTTCCCCGTCATCCTCGTCTCCTCTGCATGAACCCCCCCTGCCACCATTAATTAGAACCTGCACGGGGTGATCATCGAGGTTCCACATCATTTCTGTGCGGCCCTCTTGTCAATAATCAACAAGAGCCTGCAGGTCAATTTTCTCTAAAAATATAATAATAAGAAGAAGCCGCTCTCCAGGCACCATACTTGTCCCGCCTTGCAGTCCTCTTTTCGATGTCTGCCGTCCTTTCAATACTCCTCCCCTGACCCGCCAAGCATTCGTCATCACCGTGTTGCACCGAGGACCGGGGATTATATTGCCGTCGTACCGGGAGGCTGCCTGACCTCTGATCACTCACCGAAACAACGTGCTTCGTGGCCATGCGTTGTCACACGCTCGTCACCTTGGTAGCGGCGGCTACCAGCGGTTCCGCCGCCGGCCTGGTAGGTACAGTCCGTCTTGACATGTCCCAAGCGTCCCTTTTTTTCCCCAGACAAGCGTGATGAAGAATCCCCGAGACACAGAGGCCATGTCGTGGTGCTGGCTCTTTCCGAGTATGCGAGAAAATGATTTTCAGCTGGACGGTGAATGGCCGGCTCAATGGTCATTTCTGTTTTGGGCGTAAAATACGACTATGAGATTCCCATTTTGATCCAACCTTGGAAGATATTCTTACCATGTTGTCACTAAACATGCTGGCTTGTTGGATAACATTGAACCAATTCACAAGCGCTAATCCAGTTCAGGTTGATAAGAGGGATCTGGCTACCTCAGAACCCCATTACCCTTCACCATGGATGAATCCCACGGCTCTAGGATGGGAAGAGGCCTACAGTAAGGCGAAGGACTTCGTCTCACAGCTTACTCTTGACGAGAAAGTCAACCTCACAACGGGTGTTGGGTGAGTCTCTTCAAGCCAGCTCTGAATTCAACATGCGACTCATAAAACTTTTAGCTGGCAGAGCGAGCAATGTGTGGGCAACGTCGGATCTGTACCTCGACTGGGTCTGCGTAGTCTGTGCCTCCAGGACTCCCCACTGGGTGTCCGCTTCGGCGACTACGCTTCTGCTTTTCCCTCGGGCCAAACCGTTGCCGCCTCGTTCGACAGAAGCCTCATGTATCAGCGAGGAAAGGCGATGGGCGAGGAGCATAAAGGGAAGGGTATTAATGTCATGCTGGGCCCGGTCGCAGGTCCTATCGGCCGCACGGCAACGGGAGGAAGAAACTGGGAGGGGTTCTCTCCTGATCCTTATCTGACTGGTGTTGGCATGACAGAAACCGTCAAGGGCATTCAGGATGCTGGTGTGATCGCTTGCGCGAAACACTTCATTGGCAACGAACAAGGTACGTGGACCTAGTCATATTCGATGGAGCTGCGTTTTCTAAGTGGATCTCTAGAACACTTCCGCCAGGTCGGCGAGTCGCAGGACCGGGGCTACAACATTACTGAGACCCTTTCCTCCAACATTGACGATAAGACCATGCACGAACTCTACCTGTGGCCTTTCGTTGACGCAGTCAAGGCTGGTGTCGGCTCGGTCATGTGTTCCTACCAGCAGGTGAACAACAGCTACTCGTGCCAAAACAGCAAAGTGCTCAATGGGCTATTGAAGGGCGAGTTGGGATTCCAAGGATTCGTCATGAGCGATTGGCAAGCGCAGCACGCTGGAGTCAGCAGTGCAGTCGCTGGCCTGGATATGACTATGCCGGGTGACACAGTCTTTAACTCGGGACTCAGTTTTTGGGGTGCGAACCTGACTCTGGCCGTATTGAATGGTACAGTGCCTCAATACAGAATTGACGATATGGCTATGAGGATCATGAGTGCATTCTTCAAAGTCGGGATGACACTTGATCAGCCACCTATCAACTTCGACTCGTGGACATTGGATACCTACGGCCCTGTGCACTATTACGCCAACGAAGGCCAACAACAAATCAACTGGCACGTCGATGTTCAGGCCGACCACGGCGATCTGATCCGGGAAGTTGGCGCTAAGTCGACCGTCTTGCTCAAGAACGAAGGCGCACTTCCACTTAACAAGCCTAAATTTCTGGCTGTCGTGGGTGAAGATGCTGGACCGAACCCCTTAGGCCCGAATGGATGCTCTGACCGGGGCTGTGATATGGGTACTCTTGCTATGGGATGGGGTTCGGGGACTGCAAACTTCCCCTATCTTATTTCACCGATTGAAGCATTGAACCTTCAAGCCATCACCGATCACACGCGTATCGAAGCGGTTCTCAACAACTCGGCATCCAGCACCATTGAGACTCTGGTCGAGCAAGAAGGCGCGACAGCTCTGGTCTTCGTCAATGCTGATTCTGGCGAGGGGTATATCGATGTGGATGGGAATGAGGGTGACCGAAAGAACCTGACTTTGTGGGGTAACGGGGATGAGCTGATCAAGAATGTTTCTGCACTCTGCAACAACACCATTGTGATCATTCACTCCGTCGGACCTACACTAGTGACGGACTGGTACGATTCACCCAATGTCACCGCCATTCTCTGGGCTGGACTTCCCGGGCAGGAAAGCGGTCGCTCACTTGTCGATGTTCTGTACGGCCGAGTAAACCCAGCCGCCCGAACCCCTTTCACTTGGGCTGCCAAGCGGGAAGACTACGGCGCTGACGTTCTTTACGAACCGAACAATGGCAACGGCGCTCCACAGCAGGACTTTACAGAAGGAATTTTCATTGACTACCGTGCCCTGGACCGTTCCGACATTGATCCCATATTCGAATTCGGTTTCGGCCTCTCATATACTACGTTCGAATACTCCGATCTCCAAATCGAGAAGAGTTCCCCTGGGGAATACGAGTCCACGACCGGAGAGACGGCCGAGGCGCCGACTTTCGGCAACTTCTCGACCAACCTCGAGGAGTACGTCTTTCCCAGCGACGAGTTCCCGTATATTTATGGTTACCTCTATCCATACGTCAATACCTCTTCATCACCAGAGGAGGCATCGGCCGATCCTGAGTACGGCGGCTCAGCCGAAGACTTCCTGCCCCCGAACGCAATCGACTCCTCCGCTCAGCCCCTGCAGCCCGCGGCCCCCGGTCTGACGCAGCAGCCCGGAGGCAACGCCCGGCTGTTTGACACCATGTACACCGTGACCGCCAAGATCACTAACACGGGCGCGATCGTCGGCGAAGAGGTGCCGCAACTTTACGTCAGTCTGGGCGGTGAGCTTGACCCTCACGTGGTCCTCCGGGGTTTTGACCGCCTGCGGATCGACGCCGGGCAGACCGTCATCTTCCGCGCCGACCTGACCCGGCGCGACTTGAGCAACTGGGACGTCGCGTCTCAGAACTGGGTCGTATCTGACAAGCCCAAGACCGTGTACGTGGGTCCCAGCAGCCGCAAGCTGCCGCTCAGCGCGGAGCTTCCGTCTTAGGGATGCATGGGCGCCCTCTTCCTTGTTACTCGAACTGGGTAAATAGATTGAGATGACCGCTTGGAAGAATACAAAGAACAGAGAAGAATAAAAAATAAGAAGAAGAAGTGCCAATTGAGAGTGAAAAAAAAAAGACAGATTCAAAGAGAAAACAACAAAGAGGAAAGAGAAGAGGAAGAAGCGCCTATCGAGAAGGGAAGAGAGAAAACAAGGGTGACATATACATGCATGCAAGCCAGCAAGCAAGCAAGCATTTTTCTTGTAAATATTTTCTAGTGGTAATCTTAATAGCTAAGTACCTGAACTACCTACCTAGGTACCTACCTGCCTACCTACCTAGATATATTCTCGCGAGACCAATATCTACCTAGGTAGTTATAGGCCCTATATTATATAGCATCATCTCATCTCGTCTCGTCTTATCTCGTCTTATTCTATCTTATCTTATCTCATCTTATTATATATAAATATAAATATATAAACTTAAATAATATAAATTAATATAATTATTAATAAAAATAATAAAATATTTATATAATTTTCTTTTAAAAAATATTTAAAATTAATAATAATAATTATTAAAGGGGGGGCAAATATAATTATAGGCTTAGAGAAGTGCAGGCATATTAGGTATCTTAAGCTTTTAGGAAATCCTATAGATCTTCATCCGCATGCAACCAGACCAAGGCCTAAAATATATATAGGCAAGTTATATTGGATATATAAGAATCATCTCGCTATAGACTAGGTTTCGAAAGATATATTATAGCAGAGAGATGTATTATGCCGATGAATTGGGGTTCGAGTCTAGTTCTCATATAACGGCATCATCTCAGCCGGAACTAGCTGCGAAAAGGCACCGTTCCATGGCAACCTACTATGTTACCGATAACAATGACGAAATGAAAGAAGGCAGATGTCGTGAGCCGGCCCCTTGGCACCAGGCATATATTCATCTCATACGTCGCTCCCGTTCTCGCTCCACCCTTCATGGTCCCATCGGGTCACCGAACTCATGGCCGTAACCCATGTCGACGGATTCAGCCTCCTTGTTCCAGTTCGCGCCGATCATGCTGCCCATCTCTACTGGGTCCGGAAACCTGAAGCAGAGGCCGATGTTCCCCTTGTGAGACGTCGCCAAAGCCAGTTTCATGGCCTTGACGCAGGCGGCGAAGGTTTCTCCGTCGAAGGCACGTCTGGTCAGGATCAAGTCACTGATGCTGCCGAACAGCTTGGCGACGGGGGCGCCGTTCAGGGAGACCGTTTGCGTCTGGAATGGCACGGTGCTGTCGTTCCCTCGGGCCGCGTGCTTCACCACTCTCTTCGCGACGCCTTGGTCGATGAACTCGGGTCGATCGACTAGCCAGACAGATTTGCGCTTGTTGGTCACGTCCATGACCAGGTTGTACTGGGTACCGTGCAAATCGTAGCGGCCCGCGCCTTTTCGTCGCATGAAGAGCTGCCCCAGATCGTAGACATACTTCGGTGGTTGGTTGTGCTTCCTCCACTCCTTGAAGCCGGCTTTGTCGTTCGTTGCGTAGGTCACATTCATCTCCAAGACCCTTAAGCCTTGCAGCCCTTGTCGTTTGAGAGCTTGCAGATTCTCACGCCGGTCACAGGAGCTATGGTCTTCGATGTAGGAAACCGTGGTGCCCGACCGTAGCACATAGTCAATCTTGAACAGGGGGAAGGAGTGTATATCACTGAAAATGGTGCAGTCCCTCGCGACCTTACGGCTGTCCATATCAATCAGAGCTTTGAGGTGGAGGGGGTCGGTGAAGTCGATTTGTCGCAAAAGCTCCTGTAGGCCACTGTTTGACAGCATATTGGCAGGTGCATAGGCAGTGTGGGAGAGGATGAGCCCCGGAACTGCAGAAGGGAGAGTAGCCGATGGTAGGGAAGCTCGGCTGTTGTGCAAGTTGGTATGGGATACACTGGTCGAGCCGTCCTCAACTTTGAAACGCGGAGCCATTGGCGTCCCATATGCCTCTAAGCACGGCTCGCAGTAGGCATGACGCGGCTTGAGCTGATCGGAAACAGATGCCTCTGGTCGGGAAATTAGGACATCTCGCGATACCACATCATAGAGAAAATTCGAGGGATTGGGGTTACCGTGTGTGTTACGGGCCCTCTCCAAAGCCTCGAGGCGGCTGATAACGTCCATCTTCCAGTCATCAAGTTTTGTTCCGACTCTTGCCTGGATCTCTGCTAGGGAGAAGTCGGTTTGCTGGGTGCGATCAGAGATGACTTTCATCTGTTCGGTCAGGTTGGACCGGACATTGTGCAGCTTTTGGATATCTTCATCGTGGTTCTGGACCATGTTGCGTAGTGCATGATCAACTTCGTTGTCGCGGCCATCTTCGTCGTCGTCGATGACAATGACCTCGTTGGCATCTCGACGTTCTTTCTTTGGCGTTCCCAACCCCGATGTGGGCTCCTTTATTGTGGACGGGTGCTCAATCTTGGGCTGCTTTGGCGGGGGTGCCCTCAATCCTGGCACGAGCGAGTGGAAGCTGGCCGATGGCTTTCGTTTGAGAACTTGATCCACCATGTTGGGTTAATGATACAGGAAGGCGTCGGGGAAGAGTGAGGTGTATAATGGAGGAGTCGCTGTACTGGCTCCAAGGCAATATCAGGTACCTAGGTAGGTACTAGGTAGTGACAAACAAGGTGAACGGAGAGATTCACAACGACGGTGGCTCCTAGAACATTGAAGTCAGAGCTGGCTGGCAGGTTTGTTTAGGAGTTGGTAATGTGCGTACATAGGTACCTAGGTAGGCATTGGATATATGTCGCTAGCTTGCTTCTCTGTGGCTCGGCTTGCTGATTATCTTGGATCAGACAGGTGACCTCGATGAAATAAGGACGGTGGGATTTTGGAATGTAACGATCAGGAGCGCTAGAGCTCTTCAACTTCAAAGTTAAGGAACCTTATTTTACCAAGATCTTAAATACCCAGGTACCTGGTACCTAGGAAAAAAGTACCTGTGTAAGTACTATGTACCTAGGCGGTAGTGCTTGCCCACGTGGATTCTGGGAAGAAAAGCCAGGTGTGTGCGTGGTTACCCTGTTAACTTACCTGGTTCTTTGTAGATGGCAGGCAGGGAAGGACGTGGGTAGGAAAGAGATTGACATCATTGACATCATTGATGCTTCTGGAGTATGACTCCTGACCTTCACGAGTGTCTATTTACTGTTGTTATGGCAAATGCTACCTAATCTAGGTCTGCTACCGCTGCTGCCACTCTGAATCACTCACTACTATGATCAATAGAGTAAATACCTATCCGGTTAGGGTTACTGAGCATGTACTCAAATTATCAACTTTGTATGCCACGCTCTTTTCTCTCTTTCTTTCTATTTTTATCAGTTTCTCTTGCGGCAAGGTCTTCTGCGGACATGTCATGCGTGGTAAGAGACTACAACTTCGGGGGACCTCGGAGGAGCTCGAAATGCGCCCATCTCAGACACGAATCGAATCTCGTTGCCAACGGCTCCAGAGTGCCCATAGTGGGATATAAGATGGTGGGAAAACCCAGGCGCTTCTTGTTATACCCTCGAGATAGAGAATTTATCAGACTGTCATCTTCTGCGTCGTCTACCCATGGGACACTGATCAGATATGATCGCTTTCGCAAATGACTTTCTTGCTTGTAAGTAGAAGCATATTGTCTCCTTCCCCATTTTCATTCTTCTTTTTTTTGTACCATTCTACCCAAGGTTTATAGTCTAACCATTCCATGAGTTCTTCCAGGCTTCTCGACATAGATACTTGCTTCGGACGTCAGAAAAGGGAAATATTGACATGTGCGGGACGTACGTAGCAGGCCAACAGAAGGGGGTAAATACAAGCCGCGTGAAAGATAAACCACCTCAGAAACGAGAGGTCCCTAAAGACGTGGATAAGGGGTAAAAACACGAACATCGGGTAGATCTCATTGCCTTAACCATGTGTACACGCCGTGGCTAAGATTGCAAGAATAATATCGTCACCGGGCTCAGGGGGATCTCTAAGCTCCGCCGAGCGATAAACACACCCTAACGTGCCTCAATTCTTCCTAGTAACGACATTTCGAGGATACAGCGCTGCAAATCAATAATCGACTTTCATCACCTCATGGGCGATCATCTAGGAAGGAACAAAGAGGTTGTGAACTGGGGGAAAACAATGCAAGAGAAGAGAGGAAGAGAGGAAAACAAAGACAGTAGATGGGCTTAGAACGTGGGAGGAAGAAGAAGAAGCTGTTGTGAATGGTATTGCGCAAGGAGTAGGCTTTGCATTATTGAACCAGCCAGCCTTCTATTCTACCTACATATACCCAGGTCTTCACTTCGATTTATATATCTCGCGGGGTGGAAAGTCCCCCCATGCCAGTTATCTGGTTTGTAGCCCCGCAGGGACATCCTGACACTGCCTACCTACCTACCTACAAGCGTCGTAGCCAGGACGACATTGCTTGGCGATTACCGCAAATGGGAGTGTAGTCCAGGGCCTGGGAAACTTTCACCAGATGGTATGGTAGGCAGGTATCCGTCAGGCAGTAAGTTAAGAGACATCCGATGCGCGCTATGTGAGAGAGAGGTGAGTTAGTCTCGAGGATATTGCGGCATCCATTTAAGCGTCTTGGTGAGGAGGAGAACCGAGGGTCTCGAAACGGGGCAATAAGTCTATTTACATGCTTCGAGACATGATGGAAGCTTTGACTTCAGTGACATAGATATATAGACAGTTACTCCTTCACTCATGGCGACAGAAGTCTCAAGTAGGATGATTGATATGCATGATTATCTCGTTTTAATAAAAAAGATATATGACAAAAAAGCCTCTGGTGGGTAATTTATCGATCCAAATTCCCCATCATACTTCATCATCGTCGTCATCGCTGATGGTACTCGTGCCGGCCCCCTCGGCCTCGGCGATGACCTGGGTCTTGACGACCTGCCCCTCGGGCGTGACGTAGATGTTGGCGACGATCTCGAGGCCCGGGTACGGCTTGTAGTCGTACTGCAGCTCGAACTCGGTCCGGCCGTCGCCGGCGGTGACGGTCCGGTTGTGGCCGTTGAACGTCATGTCGCGGCTATACGAGCCGACGACTCGGCGGCCGCGCTCCGCGCCGGAGTTGTCTAGGTGCACGTCGTAGATTGTCCCGTTCTGCGACAGCACCCGGTTAGTGTGTCTATCGCCAGAGTAGTTGTTGACGGAGTAGAGGATGTTGTGCAGGATGTTGTAGTCCATCAGCTCCCGCCTCGACAGGGTGGAGGTGTCCGTACTCGTTTGCGATGACGACGATGACAACGAGCCCCCACTGCCCAGCTCGTCCGTCACGTTCCCGACGATGCTCCCGACGCTGTTGCCCAGCGTCGCCACGATGGGGTTCAGGTCGATCGTGTTCAGGACGTCTCCCACCATCTGCACGACGTTCCCTAGCCGCGCCTCCAGCTGGACCTTTGCGCTCACGTTCTGGATCTTGAGCGAGACCCTGTCGATCGACGCGTCCACGCCGGCGGTGAAATGCAGCAGATTCAGCACCTTAGCATCCAGGTTGACTTTGGCGGTAATGTTGTCCACCTCGATAGAGATCTCCTCGACGGAGACCGAGGCGTTCAGATAGACATCTGGCTCTTCCGGTAGCTCGACGCCAGGTGTGTCGGCGGTTTCGTAGTTGACGGCCTCGGGATCCCCACGTTTATGGAGCTCGTAGCCAATATATCCGTCGCCTTGCGCCAAAGCGAGAGAAAAGAATGACAACAGTAGGAAGGCAATCGCCTTGGTAACGAACGAATTCATGTTGGGCGTCTGCTACTGAGATGCTGGCTTGGGGCACCTTGAGGCAGTGGACTGAGATCCCATCACCATGCGAAGAGGGAGGGGGAGGGGGGTATCTAAAAGAGAAAGGCTCGAGATGCGTGTGCTGGACGCCCAGAAGCCTGCTGGCAGGGAATGGAACCACTTGAAATGAGATGGCTTACCGTTTCTATGAGCTCATCCATGCCGGCTCATCCATGCGATGCCCCCCAATGGGCGTGTGCTTTCCGGCATTGCCAGCTTGCAGCTTGGTCCAGACCACCTTCATGCGCGAAAAAAAAGCTGGATGCAATAATAAGATCTGAGACAGCGACGGCGCAATAGCTCGGTGGGCTCACCACCCCAGTCAGGCCGTTTTGGGCTATTCTCCGCAGAGACTGGGGTGCTCTTTAACATCCGACTGGCTGGAAAGATGCCCACAAGGCTTGGACTGTGGTTCGGTGGGCGCCGCTTGCATTGTCTAATTTCGCTGGAAACTTGGAACTTCAAGTTTTTTCGACCACTAGGCGCATCTTAGCTGTCGAATTAAGCATGTTATCGTAGCAGGCATGGGATGGGAATTGTCTTTCAAAGCAGGCTTGGATGCTGTCATTAAAGTCATGCGGGTAAAATGGCGGAGGGGAGTCCGAGCAGGAGGCATCGACGATGCCCACACTGCACAGGGAGCAGGGGGGGTGTGAGCGTCCTCGTCCGACTCCGATGGCTCTCGACGCTTGCCGCATTCGCGACTCTCCAGTCTGACTCTTTTATTATATGGCACCCATGCGCCTGTCGGTGTCGGCCTGACTGCCTCTGTCTCTGTCTGTCTCCCAAGGCCCATCGTGCGCTGTCGCTCCTTCATTCACTCGTTTCTTTGCAAATATGCGTAACAATCTGGTCCTGTCGCTGCTCTGCAGCTTCTTGCTGTTCGTCTTGAGTGCGGCACAAACACCGTCGTCCACCCTCACGAGCGCAGCTCCCACCGAAACGGGGGGCACGTCGGCGCCGGCGGGGTCCACGACAACCACACCAGGCGAGTCCACCACGGCGCCTGGTTCGAGCGACGCTAGCTCTGCATCCGGCACTCCCACCACCGCAGATGGCGGAGGCGACACGACCACGAGTACTTCTTACGGCTCCATGCCCCCAGATGTCTCATTGTCCGTGCCCGAGCTGCATGTGGGCAGGATCGAGCTCGACGTCGACAACTTGAACGCCGAGATCAACTTGGCCGCCCAAGTCGCCAGCCTGGTGGAGATCAACGCCGGCGTGCAAGTGGGCATTGAGAAGGTCAACATCACGATTTCCGAGGTGAACGCGCAACTGGACCTGGTCATCCGGCTCGGCAACCTGGTCGACATCGTCAACCGCACGCTGGAGTCGCTCAACCTCAACCCGCTCCTGATCAACATCCTGAACGAGGCGACCGACCTCGTCGACAGCGTCATCGGCGCCGTCGACGGTCTCCTGGGCTCCATCGTCAACGGCGACTCGACCATCAACTTCCTCGTGGACAACCTCGGGAACATCGTGCAGGAGGTGACGGGCGTGGCCGGCGACGCGGTCAGCAGCATCATCGGCAATTACCAGCAGAACATGACGTACACGGGCGCGCAGGAGATCCTGGACGGCGGCCTCATACAGAAGACGTACAGTTACGACGCCCTGAACGCGCTCGTCAACGTCGTGACCAACGCGGCCGGCCAAGTCGTTCAGGCCGTCGTGGTCCAGGGCGGAAGCGATGGTGGAGGCAGCTCGTCGACCACGATAACTCCGACCTCCACTGCTGCCCCGACGAGCACAGCGGCGGCGCGGTGATCGGGACTGGAGGAGGTTCTCATAGTATAATTTTATATTTAATGAATACCCCAATCAATGAACCGTTTCAATGAGGAGTTCAATGCTTCGCCCTGTATATGCAATGGAAAAAGTTCTTGGTGGTGTTTTGAAAATAAGTTGTGATGATGTTACCAGCACGAACAGAATTCATTCGTCTTTAGCGGCGCACAACGTCCACACTAGTCAGCGTATCAAGCTTTCAACATGCAAGGTACAAACATGCAGAACTTGTCAATACCCCGGGCCCCTTCTTGAATTCGCATACCCGCCCAAGGGGTAATAATCATTCGCCGCAGTACTTCTTATCACGGGGTGGTACTACGATGTGACGCAATCATCATCTCATTCCTGGTACCTCAGAAGACGCGAAGCTGCTGCTACTTATCCCGAATTCGGCCATCACCGCGTTTCCATCTCGTAGGCGGCAAGCATGAACGGTCCAGCACCCTTGAAATCGTTCGAGGCCAGGGGGACCGAGATATAATACTAAACGTTTTGTTTTCATTGACGGATCAGCACAAACTCTCAACTCAACCATCAGAAAAAGCTGCTTCAACCCAGCCAGCTCTGTATCAACTTACCTCGTAAGAGCCGTTGCTAGACAGGGACCCGACCTCGACGGTGCCCTCCCAGTTCAGCGTGCCGTCGTCGTTCTCCACCACGAAGCGCTCGAGCAGGAGGTCGTAGGCCCGCTGCGCGGGCGCCAGGTACGCGGCCTCGTCGAGCAGGCCCGCGCGGATGCCCCGCAGGAAGCCCAGGGTGAACATGGCCGTCGCGCTGCTCTCGATGTAGTTGCCGGCGGCGCCCGGGTACGGCTCGTTCATGATGAGCCACCAGCCGCCCGACGCCGCGTCCTGCGCGTCCAGCAGCGCCGCCGCCAGGCTCGTGAAGTAGCCCTCGAGCCGGGCGCGCGCCTCGGCCTGCGCCGCCGTCGCCGGCCACACCGCGAGCGCCTCGAGCAGCGACACGAAGTACCAGCCGACGGCGCGGTCCCAGACCAGGGGCGCGGCGCCCGTGACCGGGTCGGCCCAGACGGCCGCCTTGCTCTCGTCGTAGCCGTGCGCCAGCAGGCCCGAGGTGGCGTTGCGCGTGTGCGCCTCGACGAGGTCGTACTGGCGCGCGACGTCGGCCCAGGCCGTCGCGTTGTCGGCGTCGAACGCCGCCGTCCACCGCGCGTAGAAGCTGTCGGCCATGAAGATGCCGTCGAGCCACATCTGGTCCGGGTAGGTCGGGTCGCGGTGCCAGAAGCCGCCCGTCGGCGTGCGCGGGTGCCGGTCCAGCTGCGCCCGCACCACGTCGGCCGCCGACCGGTACTTGGCCTCGCTCTCGTTCGTGTGCGCGTACCACCACAGGTAGCTGTTGCCCATGCGGTAGTCATCGAGCGAGTAGTAGTCGTACTCCCAGTCGCGGATCGTCCCGTCGTCCAGCACCACCGCCCCGTCGATCTGGCCCCGGTACCACGCCGCGTACGACTCGTTGCCCGTCAGCGCGTACGCCGCCTCGATCCCCAGGTACAGCGTTGCCTGCGTGTAGTGGAAGTTGGCCTCGACGCCCCGCGCGATGAACGAGTCCGCCATCCAGGTCAGGTACGACGTCTCGGCCGCAGCGGCGGTAGCGGTGGCGGCGATGCCGCTCGCGGTCAGGAGGAGGAGCGACTTCATAGTGGACGGACGGGCCATGGTGAATGTGGCTGGTCGGAGGCTCTCGCGGAGGAAGGGTAACGAACACCAGCCTGGTCTCAGCGAGAAGGGTATGGGGGCCCAGTCTTTATATGAGCTGCACGCGCGAGGTCCCAGTCAAAAAGTGCCAAGGACCATGCAGCTCTTGTCCCAAGGGTTCCTGCTGACATGCCAGGCGAGGGAGGAGATTTCTACTTTCTGTCCAATAACCCCGTAATGACGAGTGACATTAGCTGTAGATCCAGCCCATGGATTGAGCGAGGCACGATTATTAACAATGGTAATATCTCCCTCGCTACCATGTTGATAACCAAGAGGACATGCAGGTCCCTTACTGATCCTGCTTTGCTTTAATGGGTGGAAAAATTGCTGGGGCCCTAACGGCGAAATCGAAAAACCCCCAGCCAGATCTTCAACCCCAATTCCCCGCAGGCCCCAGACTACTTGGCATGTCAACTCGCATGCGGCCGTTTTTGTCATAGCCTACATACCTAGGTAGATACACCATAGTCCTTGTTACCAAGATTCACCTTCTGTGTGATATCTTCTGTGTGATATCGGGACAATGGTAAGCTGACACCGCCAGTTCCCATAGCCTCGGCTCCCGTGAGCCACGCGGGACGTACTATCGGCTCCAGTGGACAATAGGATCTCTGCATTCATCAGCTTTTCATTGGTGGATTTCTGTTTCTTCTAGGAAATCCACCAGATAGGGGCCGCCTTGGCAGCGGGTAGGCGAAGGTAAGGAATTATCGTGAATCCCTTGCCTGTGATCACGCCCTGAGAAGCCGACGACGTAAAAAGGAAGGCAGTAATATGTAGGTGTGAGATTCGTATGCTTAAATAACAAGGAGGCATCTCTCGCTTAGAGGTATATATAAAAACACGGTGTATAGACATTCCGCCAATCGACGAGTCTTGTCTTTGTCCTTCCCTCGACGACTTCCCGACAAAGCGACGACCTCGTATCATCGGCCGCGCCCACTTGCTCTCGCTAACGACCTCGATGACCTCGATCCGCCCCCTTAGGCCTCGGGGAGCCAGTCGTAGATCATCTTGAAGTTGACGAAGGTGCCGTCCTTAGCGATCACGACGTTCCTGGCGTACCGCCTCTCGCCGCCGATGGTCTGGAAGCCCCAGACCTGGGTGCCGGTCCAGCCCGCGTCCAGGCTCTCGACGTGGTTGTAGATGAACGGCTCGCCGTTGGGGCCCGTCTTCTCGGCGTCGTCCAGCAGCCAGTCCTTCAATAGGAAATCGTTCTCGATCCAGCCCTTGGTCATGGCCTCGCTGCCGGCGGCTACGATGCTCTGGAGCTCCTCCGCGCTCATCCACTTGCTCTGGCCCTTGACGCGTCCGAACAGCCAGTCCTTGTGTTCGCGGAACTCGAAGTCGAGACAGCGCTCCTCGTTCGTGCCCTTGAGACCGCCCGTGGCGACCTGCTGGATGTCGATGTGCGTCACCGGGTCGGTCGAGGTGGCGGGGGGTTTCGGGGGCGCTTGGTACTGCTTCACGTGGAGGGTGACGGAGGCGACGCCGATCGCTTTGCGGGTCAGCCAGCCTATTCCCTGAAGGCTCAGGGCTGGGTTCACATCGTCGGAGATGGACTTATTCTAAAATTTTCGGAGTCCCGAGTCAGCGGTCTGCTTGCTTTTGAATATCGTGCGGTAGTGTCTAACAAGGTGATGCGTAGATGGACGGGTGGGGAAGAAACTGACCAGAAACCATTTTCCGTTTAGGTCGCCAATCGTTTTTGACGCCGGGGCTGCCATGGTCAGATTTGTGTAAGGTCTAGTTAGGTACAATGCGCGCAAAGTTGCTCGATATACGACGTCCTCGAGACGGTAGGATCAGTGTCTGGGAGATCAGTACACCCGGGCAAAGTTATATACGATGAATAGATTTAGGACTGTATGAACGCCTTGGGGACAGGGATAATGAGGGTGAGCTGAGTGCGGTAAGAAGATACAAGTCGAATGCGTATGATATATCTATAGAGAACGGATCACGGGGAGTCATCTATGTGCTGACCTTCCGTCATAAGTGGTTTCGGTGGGTGTTTGTTTATTTGGTTGATGGATTGTTCCGAGGCACAACTTCAATGCACAGACTGAAGCAGGCCGCCCCTCGCACAGAACCGGTTTAGCGTCCTCAGGAACAGGGATCGTTAGCGGGGTCGCTGCAGCGTTCAGCGTTGGTTGGGATTGTGGGGAAACCAGTCGAGTGGAAAGCAGATAGAGTTGTACGTGCCGCAGTGGAAATCAGCCCTAAGCTGCGCCGATGTATTTCTACAGGCGTATGTCTCGCACTAACAACAACGGTCTCATCGGGTCCTGGGAAACCCCGCTCCCGTCGAGTCGATTCCAATCCATGGATCTCGTTATCGTTTACAGAATCTAACCTTCTTAAGTTCAACGTGCGATCAATGACCCTTAAATCAACACCGTCCGAACGGCGTTCAAAACGAAATTGCACCCTCTGGCGTTCGGGCCTCAAGGATCCAAAATGATTCCTCCTCTCACATCAAGCAGTCGCGAAACACCACTCGGACGAGGGATATTTCTTCTCTCGGGCACCATTAAGTCACGCGGGGTCATTGGCAACGTAATTCTCGGATTATCACATGGTATGTCCTGGACATGTTTCTACGGGAGCTCAGGTTCAAGCGGTGGATAGCGGAGCATCTCATGTCATTTGACTACGTCCAGCATGACCGAACCATAGACCTTCCATACAAGAGGGCAAATGCAAAAGGTACAGAGTACATACGCACAAGCATTGCAGATAAAAACATGAAGAGCGTTAGTGATATGGATAACATTTAGCTCGAAGCAGTGCACGGTCATCTTCATCTTAAGACGAGTCCGATCACGGTCAATTCTCACATTCATGTGTTGGCGCCATGCCCGAGGCACGTCTTAGACTTGAATGCAGTCCTACGGTGACTCGCATAATACATTTAGACTTCCAGACCCTCAAGCGAACCGCAGTTGAATGCATTTAGTGTCCGACAAGTGCTGCCTGGCTGAAATGTATCAGGGAGGATCTACATATGGAACGCTTCGGATGAGTAATTTACAACAGCTAAGTACATCCTGATTTCAAGTGTCCTCCGGTTTTTGGTATTCAAGATATTATCAAAAAGGGACGATCAAAGTCGAGAAAAGAATAATAGAAAAGAAGAGAAGGGGACAAGAACTAGCCCAAATGACTGCATTCGAGACATGCAGGCCACTGGCCAAAAATACGACCTGAACGGTACGTGCTTTGAACTCGGCCCTGATGACGTCCGTTCAGCATGACTTATTCATTCTGCCGATCGACTGAGGAAGACACATCGTCCTGCAACGGCACAAGGCCTCTGGGGCGCCGCTTAACGGCGTCGTCGTTCTGGCGCCCGTATCCGTTGCAGCAGCCCGACGTAGGCAAGCGGGAAGAGCTAGTCTAACGCTGGTATTGAGCTAAGTTGTCCAAGCTCTGGATCGCGTCAAGGCCCCCGCGCACCTCCGCCTTGGACCACAGGGCGATCGTCTCGAGCACGGCCCGGCACTCGTCGGCTCCGAGGGAGTCGGGCTACTGCCGGAATATCGACGCCGCCGGCTGGAAGACGGCTTCCTGCATGCGGTGGCGATCGGGCGGTGGCACAATGCGGAGGGTGGTCGATGCGGCTGTCGATGCGCTGTTCTCGACTCGGTCCAGGAGCTTGGCTGGGAAGGCGGTCTCATTTGACTGTTCTATCCTCGTGCGTCACTGTCTTCGTTGTGCAATACAATCACTCAGCCACCGCCTGGATCATCAACGAGAGATACCACGAGCGCTGTGAAATATTACACGTATGGCCATTTGAGATTTTCGCACTATGTTCAGCGACGGAATCGAAAGGGCGTAAAGCGACAACCTCGTAGATTATATCAAGAGAGTGAGTGGTATGCAAGCGGGCTAGTAAGGCTTTAAGGCAATTCCCCTTTAACAACTCGGCTACTCTTTCAAATGGGCTCTTGGCTTTGAGCTCCAGGTTCCTAAAGAGACGAGAGCTCCAAAGGTTAGGTTTCTGAATCACCCGCATCAACACCATTAGACGAGGATCGCTTATCGCGATGCAGGGTGAAGAACAACCTGCTCAAGCTTACCGAGGTGGTGAAGTCGACGTTTCCACGGTGGCCGGATACACCGGGTCCGAGTGGATTGCCGTCCATGCATTTCGGGGAGATCGTAATGAAGTGCCAATGTGATGGTCCTTACGCCGATTGGGACTGTTCTTGTTGCGAAGAAACTTTCATATAATGCAGGACGACAAGAAAGAGGAACATGACGAGTTTCGACGAACTGGATTTCTGCATATGTAATGGATGTTATCAAATGTGCTCCGAGTCGGAGTTGATGACGCAGCATGGCATAGACATGAAATTGAGGCCATCAAGGTTCTCGAGCGCTTATCATAGGACAACGAACAGAAGCAATACGACGTTGCACCGTTGGAATGTTCAAATTGCTCGGTTCAAGGGGGGAATACGTGCGGATAAGACAGTCCGGCCTTATCAGATCCCCGGAAAGCACCGGGCTAGGCCGGATTGGGGGCCCGGCAGGGGCATCAGGCATCAGGACAGGGGCATCAGGATGCAAAGTCATGCGCTAGCCGCTTACATATCACTACCACAGTCAACTTCCCGAATGTCTTAATAGGGAGACAGGACCATCAACTTTCTTACCGCCCTTTTCTTTCGCCGTACACGGTCTTTCATCATCAGCTTGATACTTGTTCATCTCTCAATCCTCCCCATCGCCCGCCCGCCCGTTGCCCGTTGCCCATGGCCCAACATGTCACGAACGGCCATGAGCGCATTGGCGAGGCCTCTGATGACGATGAAAGCCGGCCCTTTCTCCCAGGGACCGCCGCCAGCGCCAGCGCCAGCCGCACCCGCTGCAGCTGGCCCTGGCTCTACCTCGTCGCCCTGCTGATTCTGATCGCTGTCGTCTCCGATATTGGGGAGTCCCTCTATCTGGCCCCGAGAATCCGCATCCTCGAGTCGGTCATCTGCCAGCGCCACTACGCGCACACCCCAGACCAGCTCGCCGGCGGCGGGGACCAGTCCATCCCCGAGCATCTCTGCAAGGTCAATGCCGTCCAGGACCAGCTTGCGTCCCTGGTCGGCTGGCAGTTCTTCTTCGACAGCATTCCGGCCATCGTATTTCCCATACCATTCGGGTATTTGGCAGATAAGTATGGCCGCAAGTGGATCTTGTTCACAGCCCTGGCGGGCTACACTCTGTCGTATGCCTGGACCGAGCTTGTTGTGAGTCTCATGGCTGAGGCGTGGCTAGCATCCCCTTCCGGCTTCCAAGCTGACGATTTTTTTTTCTCTTTTGTCGCTAGGTCGGGGCGTTCCATTTACCCGTGCAATACACGTGGCTGTCGTCGGGCTTCTTCCTCCTTGGTGGCGGCCCAACCACCGGAACTACTCTCCTCACAACCATGGTCGCGGACGTAGTGCCTCCAGAGTTGAGGTAACGCCTGTCTTCCGTCTGCACTACACTCTCCCCATGGACCTTTCCTGAGCCCCCAACCCCGTCCAAGATGACTGACCAAGCCGACTATGACTGAATAGGGGCACTGTATTCTTCTACCGATTCTGCACCGATCTAATTGCAGATCTTTTCGTTCCGCCCCTGACTGCTCTACTCATGTCCAAGAACCTATGGATACCCCTTGTCGGTGCAGTTTTGTTTCAAGGTCTTAGTGCCTTGATGATATTGATCGTACCAGAAACACTCTCGATGGCTACTCCCGAGGAGGCGACCGCCGACCCCACCGAAACTTCTCCGCTTGACGATGCGGACAGCACGACTGGATTGGATAAGCAGCGCACGCGGCTCGCGAGATGGAGACATCGGATATACCTGACTAGCCACTCCTTCAGCTTCGTCACACATGATGCAACAGTCGGCGCCTTGGTATTCATGTTCCTGATATCCAAAGTCGGGCGCCAGTGTACCAACATCTTGCTGCAATATGTGTCGAAGAGGTACGAGTGGTCTCTCGCTCAGGTAAGTTTCGGAAATACCCTTCACACCTAGGCTTCCGCCTTTAATGTACGCCCTCCTCCTAGGCCGGCCTCCTCTCATCGTTGCGCGCCGCTGTTAATCTCGTCTTGTTCACCGCCGTTCTGCCGGCTATCGCCAATTTCACCCTTACGGAACTCAGCGCGACGAAACGAGATCTCCTGATCGCCCGAGCAAGCATAGTTCTCCTTGCGCTGGGAGGTCTTGGTATCTTTATCTCGGCATCGTCCGTAGTTATGATTATCGGTAGGCGAAGCATTAGTGGTTGCCGTTCCTGCCAGGGTAGAAGCTGACCGTATCTTGAAAAGGGGTCATTATATTGACTTTCGGATCCGGATTCGCGCCTGTACTTCGCAGTATTGTGACGTCTTTGGTCGAGTCCCGTAATACCGACGACGTGAATGATATCGGCCGTCTGTATGCCGTCATCTCGACCATGGAGGGGATCGGGAGTCTGATAGCGGCACCCGGTATGGCGTGGGCGTTGCGACTAGGTATGAGCTTGGGGCCAGAGTGGACGGGGTTGCCATTTGGGTTTGCCGCTCTGCTCTTCGCGTTGGTTTCGGTCTTTGTGTTTCGCGTCAAGGTTGAATAAGCATGGCGCATTGGCACTCTACGTGACTGCTGATGACATTGGGAACAAGAGCTCCTTGTTATTCTTGGACAATGCTATCTCGATACTGCAAGGAGGAGAACCTTGTTTTTTTCCCTGCGTATAGTTACCGTAATGATTTCACGGTATTCTAGATCGATACCCCCAAAACCAAACTTGAAAATGGAGCAAAAAAGAAAAGCCAGACTACCTTATCTCAAAGTCCCTCGCCGTTTCTCAGGCCTGTGCCAACCTCTGTGCTTTTCCTCTCCTGCCCTCCTAGGCCATTAATTATTTTCGTTTTGCAATACAATTGCTCAGCACTAACTACCAGAATCGTGATAGCCTACCTACCAGGGCAGCAGAGAACAACAGAGAAGCTCTGCACAAGCCTCCAAAAACAGTGACATCCAATTGCGGAGCGGTGATTTGGTGTACAGTATGTCTCAGGGGCAATATATTAGATACTGGCCGGGCAGGCGCTGAGAAGCTCCGAAGGGAATTTTGAGAGATGTTTTTCATTTCTTTTCCTGGCTCTCTTCAGCCTTTACTGTGAATCTTGCGGTGACTCGTGATTCTATTTTTATCCCCTTAGTCTAGGAGCTGCTGTGGAATCATCTAAGTTAGGTAATATGGATTTTATTCTAGTGGCTGATGAGGGCTATGTGTTTAGTTAAGCTTATGCCAAGCACCAGACTAACTGGTTGTTGAATATCTCATGAGTAGATCACGTTATCATTAGCTTGTGGGATTCAGTGGGCAGCTGAAAATAAGCGCGAAATAAGTCCATCCCGCCCGATCTGATTTGATAAGTACGCGCCGCAGCAGGCTCTGGATAGCGGTGAGAAGAGTGATCACGTGAGAGTGATGTCTATTTTACCTCGAGAGTCGTCTCCATTGATATGGTCTCGGGTCAGGAAGCTTGAGTATTTTTGTCAGCTATTTTTCTTCATTGCGAGCAATCACGCGACATCGCCGCGAAAATAGACAAACCTCGAGAGTGAAGCAAGAGCGACGATAATTGGGCAATGATTTGATGTGATCTACTGCTGGTCGCTCGTAAAACATCATAAGCAATCCGAAGTCATCCGCGGACTTTCATATTTAAGCGGATCCCGATCCTATCATGAACAAGGGGTTCCGGCACACTCAGGTAAGATAAGCCCCGATGCCATTCCTTCTACGATGGAGATCATTGCACGGAGCTGATGACCGGAGGCTGGTTCAAAGCCGATGTGAATTGGAATGACCAAATTCCGGGGCCCCAAGGAATAGTAGGTATAGTGCCGCAAGCTGACGCTGAAGCTAAACTTGATAAAGAGTGTAGGTAGGCATGATGATCCTAGATATTGAGGGGCTACTGAAATAGTAATGATACCTGGTAGTAAGAAGTTAATATTTACGGCACATCTTGACCACTCCGCCACAGCTAGCGTCCAAGGCAACTCATCCACCCTCACGATGTCGTCGAATATATCGAGGTATATAAACAACAGATAGACTCGCAGACTGCTTCAATGACTTATTTTGCTATATCATGACCACTATCACAAATGCCCACCTTCCATCCGAGACATTAGACTCCTGCAAGATTGCTTCACTTTTTCTTGTTCCCTTTTCGTTCCTTGGATCGTTTTGTGTCTCGTCTTTTACACTAGATTTCCTAACCTCTACCTCATAATGCGTCCCGCTTCAAGCATCCTGGGTCTATTGGTGGCCGCATCAACTACGCTGGCTGCCCCTTACAAGGGCAGGGCGGCCTCGAGCCCATCAACTTACGCTGATGCGTCCCTCCCCGTTGACGAGAAAGCCAACCCTCGCGGCGGGGACAAGACCCTCATCGAATCTCTCCTACTCGCTCCCGTCGCCAAGACACGTATCGGCCTCCTGAACCAGCCCGGCGACCTCAAGTTCGACTTCAACAGCCCGCCGGACGTTGCCGTCGCCACGGGCGCGGGCGGCCACACGGTCGCCGCCGAGGCCGAGAGCTTCCCGGCCCTCATCGGCAACGGGGCGGCCATGACCCTCGGCTTCGTCAACGGCTGCGGGTTCAACACGCCGCACGTGCACCCGAGGGCGACGGAGCTCAATCTCGTGATCCAGGGCCGTCTGGTCGGCGACATGCAGCTGGAGAACGGAGCGCCGGTCGTCGAGACCCTCATCAACAAATATCAGATGACGGTGTTTCCCCAGGGCGCGATGCATACCGAGTTCAACCCCGACTGCGAGGACGCGGTCTTCGTGGCTGGGTTCAGCAGCGCCGACCCGGGTGTGCAGCAGACGGCGCAGACATTCTTCAACCTGCGTCCCGATGTCGTGAAAGCTACACTAGACGTCGAGACCTTGAACGGCGCCGATATCGAGACGTTCAAACACCTGCTTCCGCCCAATGTGGCTCTGGGCGTGGAGAGCTGCCTGCAGAAATGTGGGATCAAGAAAAATGTTAAGAGGGATTTGACGTGAAGGCGTTTTAGGTTGAAATAGGGGGGGTTCCAAGACTTATCATGGAAAGGCTCGTAATGAATATAATGTATATAATGAACAGAGTGACGACTATACCATAATGCTTACATAAGGTTCCTTTTGACGTATGTTTTATCATTGGAAGTAAAGAGCAACCGAAGTGTTCATGTCGCAGTGAAGAGGCAACGACTCAGACTGAAGTGGGCCACAGAACAGAACCTGACCCGCCAAAGACCGGCAACACTTGGCAGCCAAACTTCACCCAACGTCCTGTCCTGCACGTCCACTGCAAATCCCTCACCTCGCAACGCCCTCAGTCCTTGTCTCGGTTCTGGCCTACCTAAGTAGAATGGATAGCCCCTATTCCAAGGAGCTGCAAGTCGCGATCGGCGCAATCCAATCGGCTGCCAAACTCAGCCAGTCGGTCATATCCGCCGAAGACAAGGGCGTCGTCGAGAAGGATGACCTAAGCCCGGTCACCGTGGCCGATTTTGCCATACAGGCCCTGCTGACCGCCACCGTCCACCATGCCTTTCCCGACGACAAGTTCGTGGGAGAGGAGTCGGCGGCGGAGTTGCGGAGCAACCAGGTCCTGCTGGATCGCGTGTGGGGTCTACTGCAGCGGCTGAAAGACGACGAAACGCGCTCGCTCTGCACACTGCCCCAGTCGCCAGAACAAATGTGCGATATGATAGATTGGTGCGGCTTCGGAGAACCAGGCGGCTCGGGCGCTGGGAGAGTCTGGGTGTTCGACCCGATTGATGGCACCAAGACCTTCGTCCAGAAGCAGGCCTACGCCATCAACGTTGCGTTGTTGGAGGGGAGCAGACAAGTCCTCAGCGTGGTGGGGTGCCCGACGTTGCCGATGGATGGCCAGGCCCCCATGAATAACGACACGGTGGACCCGACAGGACGTGGCTGTATCGCCTACGCCGCAAAAGGTTACGGCACCTACGTCCGGCCACTGAATGCCGCCCCGAGCGACGACGTCGAGACCCGAAAGATCGAGCCTCACGCCAGCCACAAGACTACCCTGTCGGGGCTCAGACCTGTATCCTGTTACCACATGCTGGACTCCGGGATCGACGACGTGCACAAGGCCGTCGAGGAGCGACTCGGGGCCGTGTCTCCAGGCTGCGACTTCCTCGCCTGGGTGCTCCGCTGGGTGAGCCTCGGCCTGGGTCTCGCCGACGTGACCGTCTGGGTCTACAAGAAGCGGGAGCGGTGCGGCAAGATCTGGGACCACGCCGGCGCGATGATGCTGTTCGAGGAGATCGGCGGCAAGATCACGGACGTGGACGGCAAGGATATCGATCTCGGCGTCGGGAGGAAGATGACGGCAAACCATGGCTTTGTGGCCGCGCCGGAAGCGATACACGCTGAGGTCCTGAAGCTGGTTCAGAGCGTCGTCCGCGAACAGGGAAAGGGGCATTTGTTGGCATAGCCGCTTCGACGCGCACAAGGCTATCGATTAGATATAAAAAAGGAAAACAAAAAAACAGTTCCCCGGGTTTCGTCCGAAAACCCCAAAAAGCTTGTAGACTTCACCTTTCTGACACTGCCTATAGATCTTCCGCCACCTCTTTCTCAGCGGACTGGGTCTGAGTTTTATTAGATAGATGATAGATCACAATTTTGAAAACTAATAAAACTATTTCATTAGCCGAGTTTGGGCTATCCAATATCTCATTCCAATCCCAATGCCCCCGGAATTAGTCTATAAACAATTGTTAGTAACTTACAGCCCTCACAGTCCATTAAACAGCATTGCTATGATGTAGAAATTACTTCAGGTCTCACTGTTCTCTCATTAACGACGATACTTAGAGCTGTGTGTTCTCCCAGGTGCTACCATGACAAGGCAGTGTCTGGAAATACTGCGTCAATACTAAAAGAAAAGCGTATAGGACACATAACGGTATTTTTTTTTTTTTTTTTTTTTTTTTTTTTTGAAAATATGCGTAAACAGAAGTAACCAGAGAGGGTTGCTGGGGTCATGAATTTGTGTCAAAGATGAAATGAACATCTCGCGCTTTTTTTTGGGTCACTGTTGTCCAAGCGGAATGCAATTGCGCAACACCACCATGATGGGATTGAACACGACTGGACCTGAGATCTTTCATAGCGAAAGCTGATGGGCCGTAAGGTGTAAAGTTGATAAAGCATCGTTCTATCTCGACCTGCTGGGTTATTGTTATCCTTGTGTAATGCAATTGCACAAGACAACGAATAAAATATGGAAAAAGGAAGCCTTTGAAAAGACCAAACCAGCCCAGGACATACTGTAGTAATATGTATGCGTACCGTATCCAACACACCAGACGAGTTCGGCCAAGTAGATATGATTTTCAAACACTGTCATTGTGCATACTTAGTTACCAGTAACGGATAGTTTTCGCAGGATGAAGTCTCTCGAACAGGGAATGCTTTTTCTTTTTTAGCTACCCAACATCATACCTATGTGATAGATTCTTTCTACCTAGAAAGCTCGGGCAGATACCTGAGTAAATATTCTTTAAACCAGCACCTTACGGAATTCCTCCATTGGGTGTTGTAGGTTTGGGGAACTGTAGTAGCATTACATTAATTAAGTAGATGATAAGCCTTGCTATTTTCAATCACAGGCAATCGATCCTCTGGTTGTCACATCTATCCATGCCGCTGCTCTCGTCATCATCAGCCAGCGACAACCCTGGCACCTGACTAAATACCTGCTACATCCAAGCCCATCATCCATCGATAGTAAGCGGCGCTGCAGCAGGCTGGTCCGGTCGGCGGGCGCGCCGGAATTTTTTTTGTTTGAATGCCATTGAGCTGCAGTCTTGTTTCGTTGGCGTGTTGCTGATTTGGGCGTTATGAGATACGTGTTTGTTTGTTGATATGTTGCCTCCACACCCCCTATCTTGAGAACACATCCCACCCCTTCCTGCTTCCTTCCCCCAAAAGCTGACTCACACGCCCCTTTCCCCCCCAAGACCGCAAAACCAAGCACCATTTTCCCCTATCCTAAACTACCTGTTACCTCCTCCATCACCCTTGCATCACCACCACAACACCGCTCCCTCCCTCCCTCCCGCATCACCAGCTATCCATCCTCCCCCCCCTATCCGCCTCTACACTCTCACCCTCACCCTCGTCCTCGTCCTCACCCTCGTCCTCGTCCTCACCCTCGTCCTCGCCTTCTTGCCCACTCTACCAAGTATCTACATATTTCTCCACCTACCTCACTCCTCACTAAGCTCCGGCTGGGCGGCCTTCTCTTGCTGCTGCTAGACTTCTTCCACACGTCCTGCGGCTGCTCGACCACTTCCACACCGAGCTCAACGACGCGGGTGCGAGATCGCTCGCGGTCTGGGGGGCTGGATCTGGGGATGGTAACCTCTGAAGCAGGGTTGGTTGGTCGCCAGCGGGGATAGCGCTGCGAGCGTGTGCGTGAGTGGCGTGGCGTGCTGGATGGTTTCTTATTGGGGGGAGAGGGGGGCGAGGGGGATATGTAAAGCGGTTGGATTTTGGTGGGCGGAGGCGGCGGATGAGAGGCGAAGGTGGAGACGACAGATGGGGGGATTGCAAGCGACGACGTCGTGAGAACGAAGGGGGAGGAAGAAGAAGACCCCTGGCGCGGTATGAGGAGAGGAGCAGCCGAACCCGATTTTGGGGGAGGACGACTGGACGTGAGGAGAAAAAGGAGGAAGGAGGTGTGCTGGTGGTGGTGTGGTCAGTTTGTGAAATGGGGAAGAAAAAAAAAATGAACAGCCTGAAAGCGCTTTTGGAGTCGAGGGTTATTGTTGTTATGTTCTTGAAGTCCCCTTTTTGTTTGTTTCATGGTTTTGTCTGACGCCATGATGTATCTAGGGTATACACACGACTGGGGAAAAGCGGCTCCATTCGCTGTCCAAGGAGATCCGATGCAGCCCAGTGTCAGACTGGAGGAGCATGGTGGCGTTATTCGAGAGAAGCCCGGACTTAGGTATGTAAGACTGCCCAAGCTCGACTTTAGCAAATTTTGTGACTTTCAGTATTGATTGGTCAGATTTCGATACTTTTGTAAAACACCTGTCCCAGATCATGTAAGGCTGTGAGGGCTCTGTGTGTCGAGGTCGTGATGCATGTGTCTATTGTATCTACTCATGTAAGAAAGTGTTGTCATATTCTCGTGTTATTATGTACAGATTATTATCCATATCTACCTAGGTAGGTTGGAGGTGTCAAGTCATTTCATTAGGAACACCCATATAGAATCCCCAAGTACGCCAATACGGCGCATGTGTAAAGAAGTTTGTACTTGCCTCACACCGCAAAATATGTACCCAATCAAGCCTCTCGGATGCCCGTTGTTGGCTCGGGCTTCTCTAACCTCAGCGCCCAGAGCAACCAATCCTCCAATACCAAGAAGTTCAGCAGCACACGGTTGATGGCGAAAGCAAACAATACCACGAAGATGGCGGCGAACGCGTCGAGGAAGTAATGATTGGCCGTGGCGATGATGCACAGCAAGATGATCGCAGGATAGGTGAGCCCAAAAACGAGGAGGGCGATGCGCGAGTACACCGAGCGAGGAACATCGGCCCCTTGCATTTTGTTGAAATCGACCGACTCGAGGCTTTCCGTATCAGACGAACTCGGCACATGCAGGTGTCGCAGAAAACCGCTCTCGTAGATGAAGACGGAACCCACACAGAACGCATAGCCAAAGTGCATACTGGGCATGGCTGCCAGAGCGTTTACATAATCGCCGCTCATCCAGACACTGGCAGCGTCTTCTGCGTTGACCGTGTCAACGAAGCCGTACTCGGCCGGGAGAAGTCGAGGAGGCATGCAGGGGTATATCGTGAACACGACGAACGCCACGTAGTTGCTTAGAGATAGGGTACGTCGCGCGATGCAGAAACGGCGGTGGGTGGGCGCAGTGGCGTAGTAGTAGGCAATGAAACTGGGATGAAAATTAGTGAATCTGACGACGGAGGCGGGTCATAGAGCTACTTACGCAGCAGTTCCCGGAATGTGAACAAGAGCATAGAGTCGGTTCAGGAACGACAGCGTCACACCTCGCCAGTCATCAATATCGGCACCGACCAGGAACCACTGCTGGATTCTCCATTCCATCCACCTCGAGGGGCCGTTGGTATTGCCCGCGCCGAAGAAATGTGTCTCGATCTCCAACAACGATGTCCCGTGTCTCTGTGCGATGTCCCAGAGCCCTTGGCTACCCCCAAACCAAAGACCGGTGATGTAAAGAGTCAATCGATAGAGTATTATGGCAATAATCCAGTAGAACATCTCGATCAGAAAAGGGAATTTCTGGAGGATGCGGGAGTGAAAATTGCCAGCAAATCGACTTGAATTCGGGGTCTGTACCGTCCACCTTCCGAATACGCGCCTCCGCTTGGGGGGGTGTTCCAGAGCGTAGGCGGGGCTCGAGGATCTGTCGGTTTCGTTGGAAGAACGACGGGAATTAGGAGTGAGCAAGGGTCTGTCGGTTTCGTAGTTCTTGTTGTCTAGGATGGAGAAATTCTTGCGCCTCGAGAAATACATGGCAGAGCCCAGGATGATGATGATGACCTGGGGGAGAAAGAAAACACGGGTTAGCACGCCTTGTGATGATGAATGACTACGAAGGTTGAGGTTCAAAACGTACGAGGGGTTCCATCCATTTACTCCAGACCTGGTGTTTCCACTGGGCCTTATCCTGCCATTGCTTCCCGCTATGTCCCTGGGCGGCGTCCATGGTCGATTGCGGGAGGAGAAAAGGCTGGCAGGTTGTTCAACACTCAGCAGACCAGGTCTGTTCTTCCGCCGGTCGGAATGGTGGTCGGGAGTCGGCGCTCAAAGATCATGAAGGGATCGCCAGTGATCAAATCGCGGTGTCGAATGAATGATGTATTGTCAGGAAGAGAAGGAAAGAGGAGGAAGGGCAGTAGGTTGTCGTGGAAGGAAGAGAGATTATTACTATGTACAGGGCAAAAGTGAGTTGTATTATTAGGTTGAGGTAGGCTACAGTTGGGGGTTTGCTGCAGCAAGGGGCAAGACGAGGCAATGCAATGATAGGAGAGAAGGAAGATGTTATTAGGAGGTGATAAAAGCACAACTGGAGTGGAATGCATGGATGCGACAGCCAATATCCACATGCCAAGAAAGCGGCCTCTGCAAAAACGGGAAATTAACATGATGGGCAGAAAAAACGAGCACGCGACTTTTGACTACCGGCTGGCAGTAGGCAGTACGGAGTACTGTGTATGAATTAGGTGATAAAAGTACACTTAAACTCACCTCCACCCGACTTAATTTACCGATGCAATCGGATCTAATAAGGTTATTTGATAATTGATAATTGAAAAGCGGATTTTGCATTACCATCACCTTCAAGACTCATCTTGCAGGTCGTTCCGGGTTCCAAGGTTGTTTTTTCATCGGTCGCAGGTATGAAATCGGTCCACTGGGCTGCTAACAAGAAAAACAGACCTCGGGACACAGGAATCTCCGCCGGCGTGTTACACTGCATATCGTCCTTATGCAATGCATATGGACATCATCTTTTTTTGTGTTCGACCCAGCTTACGGTAGCCTGGGCAGCGATGTTTCTATTTTAGCGTCATCGTGGCCAAAACAAGTGGGAGCAATACGACTTGCGGCCTTTAAGTTAGCCTACGGGGCCGAGAACGACGTATCTAGCGTCACACTTCCATTGGATATCAATATCATTGACCTCCAGGCTGTCTGCTGTTAAGGGCTGCTACATTTGATAATGTATTTACTTGGTTCTACTCATCCCCAGGACTGACGGGAAACGAAGCGCTGTATGCCTCCGAAACAATAAATAGTTGGTTCGTACATCCTTGAGGGTACCCGATATCAGCATTCAAGCAAGCCCCCCGAAAGCTGCTGATCTGCTCAGGTGTCGATGATTATGTGCCTGGTGTTCTTCAAAGTCAAATTTCCTCAGCGACAACTTGAGCCTTAAAGCCATGAGTATACAATTGGTAGGCAACATGAATCGAGGGGGGGCAGGACCTCGGGACTTCCAGGTCCTAGCTGAGGCACAGCTGGCAGCTGGCATTCTGAATGTTCAAGATTGTGACTGATTTCATCGCCAGCCACATCAGCCGCCAGCCACCAGCCACCAGCCACTACCTGGAGTTGGTTCAACTTCCATTCAGACTGAGAATGAGTGAGAGCTCCCCAAGCTTCAACCAATCAGACCCCGCAATTACTTCCCAACCCCTTCCATTTGGTATTTTGTCCGGCCAACTGCGAAGGTTAAACACATCGCAAGCTGTTCCTTGTGCGCCTTGTTCCTCCATTCGTTACATTTCCACTTCGATTCTCGGCTCTGCCCTGCGCGACGTATTCGCAATATTCGCAACGCCCTTGTGTTCGTCGCCTTGACCACTCAAATTCTCTCGTTAGACCGCAGTCGAATAGACTACCGTCCCTCTCAATCTTTACCGTTGACCAATTGACAACCAGACTTTTACGTCACGCACGCGCATTCTTGGATCGCATGTGAACCAGTCCATTCCCTTCGTTTCGCCGACTACCTGTCGCTCTCTCAATATGGCCGAGGAATTCCAAGAAGAAGTCGTAGGGGAGCAGGCTACCAACCCTGGTGCCGACGTAGAGATGGTCGAAGGTGGAGGTGAAGCCGAAGGCGCAACAGGCGCCAATCCTGATCTCCCTTTCGCCGAAGGAGGCGATGTCGAGGCCCGCATCCCCTTCATAAGCTATCTTACCAGTCCCGTTGTGACACTGCTTGTCGGATCTGGGAACGAGGAAACTATCCTCACAGCCCATCAAGCACTCCTTCTTCAGAGTCCTTACTTTGCTGATGCTTGCGCCGCCTTTACCGACGATGGAAGCGTGAGTCGCGCCCTCGATCCATGCCCACCATCTACCTCAATTTTCGCCATATTAACATGCCATGCTAGCCCCGTCAAATAGAACTTGCCACCGAACAGATGGACGCGGTCGGCTGCTTTCTCGAGTTCCTCTACACCGGCGACTATTTCCCCAAGAAACTGCCCGGTCAACGTGTTCTCGAGCAGGACCCCTCCCTTCCCGACGTCGACGAGACAGGCGATCAGCTTCTGAAGCATGCGCGCGTGTACACCCTGGCTGAGAAGTTTGGGGTGGAGAAGCTGAAGTCTCTTGCGAGCAGCAAGATTCACTGTGTCAACTCGACCGCCAAGGGCGAGATCACCTACGCTCGCTACATCTACCAGTATACCAGCAAGGACGACACGACCGTCCGCGCACCAGTCGCCAACTTCTGGGCCACGCGCAGCCACACCCTCCGCGCAGAGGCCGAAGAGGAGTTCCGCAACCTGTGCTTGGAATACCCTCAATTTGGTTACGACGTGCTTAGTAAGTTTCATATCGAAAAACTGATCCGTATAAGTTTTCAAATCCTAACAATGTTTAGCCCGCGTTCTGGACGAGAAGCTCAAGAGAGAGAAGAACGACAAGATGCACCCTGCGACAGGCAGCGCACGCAAGCGTGCTCGACACAGCAACGTTTAGTTCCGTGCCGGCTTTCGTGCGGAGACTCGTCCAAATCATTCCCTTCATCTTCACGCTCAATGGGCGCAAAAATTTTGCGGCATCTCACTTGGATGATATGCCGAGGTTACTGTACATTAGTCGACTGTGGAAGCTTCCAGCACTTCGCGCCTTCGCGGAGGCAGGAGACAGTGATAGCTGGCTGGGTATGTCGCGTTGGCTGGCGTTGCTGGATGATATACCTCGCTTCGGCTGGCGTTGCTGGATGATATACCTCGCTTCGGCTGGCGTTGCTGGATATGTCTCACTTGGACTCGCGACCTAATACTGATATGGGTAGCAGCAGATGTACGAGTAGACAAAAACGCACAAAGATTCCCTCATGTATGTTAATAAGAAACCAAAATGAAAAGGATGGTGAACAGAACCTCCTTACGAGAAGGACCCTTTGTGAAAACGTGAATGATAAGAGCTTAATGGTATTGACCATCTTACATTGTGAAAATCCCGCACAAAAACGAACAAATATATGTTAACAGCGACGACAATATCACCTCCACTTCGGCTTTATCCGGATGGTGCCACCCATGTATACCCGGCACGACGGGACCTACTTGCCACTTGGGGGCATGCAGTCTCCGGCCAGATCAGGAACACTGCCACCTCGCCATGCAGGTCTGGTCTTACTAGGCTACACATATATCCTCCAACCCAGGTATCAAGGTTTCAGCTTTTTTACTGCGGCTGCGCTGACTTGATACAGTGATGGCATTCTCAACTGGTCGGTCAAAGAAAAGGGAAGTGATTGGTTGAGTTACTAAACAGCTCCCATTTCATAAAATCGCCGTTGCCAGGTCCTAAGACCGTAAGGCGACCCTCTCGGTTGTGAACCCTGGGACAACGACAATATGACGCAGACGCGCAGGTCTCTGAACATGAGTTTCGAATTCATAAACTCGTCCACTTAAGCTCTCGCCTCGTTCTTCGCCGGAAAACGCATATCACCTCCCTTGAGAACTCCCATGGCCATAGACTAGATATCCCCTGGGCTTGAGACCCCTCCCGGAAGTCCTCACAGTCGGTCGAAAACGACTCGATATCTTTGTCGCTAAACACCGGTTTTTTAGATGAATATGGCGGTCTAGACGAGCCGTCATCGATGCTTTCTTTCAGTACTACTAATTAGGACGAGTTCTCATCGACCTGGCGCTCCTCGTTATCCAACCTGAGGATATCGTCTCGCGATCGACACTGCGCGAGCGCATCGCCGCTCAGCTCAGCTCAGCTCGGGAAACTGTATCGTCGCCGCTGGCGCTTAGAACTGGAACTGGTAGCTCCGACATGGCCACACCGTGACGGTCGAAGCCAGGGCTCGCTCCTTAGGCGACGACCCCGAGGCGGCACGATTACTGCGCTTCGACAGCGTCGTGTGCACGCAGGCGACATGACCCTTGTCTGGGTTTCAAAAAGAGGGTAAGTAGCAGTTTAAGAACCGGTCCCGACCACATGTGGTCTGAGTAAGTTGCGTACCATGCATGGCAGGTGAGAAGTATCGCCGTAGCAGCAGACGAAATCCGTGAGATTATGGATGTTGGCCAACTGTCAGTTCACTTCAACGATGAGCAGCGCGAAAGAAAGCCATCATCCATTGTTGTCATTAGATCCACCAACACTATAACCTCTATGATGCCGCCCCCTTGCCGTTGCGTCTCACAACGCCTATGATCGGGTCATTTCTCGACTCGCTCGCAGCCAGCAACCACTACCACCAGCACCACCACCCCACGCTCACGCAACGCATTTTCTCTCATACCATCACACCACCCAACACATACCGACTTAAAGCGAAACTAATAGTGCTGGCCCGGCACTGGCGTACCATGTATCTGCGGCGAGTACGGGGCCGTACCATCATATACTGTCGTCGTGTTGCCATAAGGAGAGTGCCCCACGGGCTGAGAGTACTGCGGCCACTGAGCCTGACCCTGTAACTCCTGTCCCGGCACGTGGGAATATTGCTGTTGCGCGCGCTGCTGTTGCTGCTGCTGCTGCGTGGCCTTCATCTCCATCGCACCGCCGCCCAGCTTCTCCGGATCCGCGGCCCCATTCGAGCCGCCGTGCTGCTGTTGCTGTTGTTGCCACGCGAGCCGGAAGAAGTGGCACACGTACGCGAACGTGACGACGAAGAGCAGCATGACCAGGGCGCAGAGCCCCGCGATGCCCGACAGCACGTCGAGGGCGGCGTAGCTGGCGACGCCGACGACGCCGACGCCGCGCTTGTCCAGAGGAAATGACGGTGTGGAGAGGGAGAGGGAGGTGGAGAGGGAGAGGGAGGTGGAGAGGGAGAGGGAGGGGGAGAGGGAGAGGGAGGGGGAGAGGGAGAGGGAGCGCCGGTAGACCGTGCACACGCCGCTGTCGATGGCGCTGCCGTCGCTCGTGCAGCTCGCCGTCACGCTGTAGGCGAAGCTGGCGCGCAGGTTGGCCACGGCGCCCATGGCCGCGAGCCAGAAGACGATCATGAGCCCGTCGAGTGCGAGGACCGCCCAGGTGTTGTAGGCGCGGCGGCACGACGGGGCGTGCGTGGTGAGGATCGCGTAGAGGGATATAACCCAGGTGAAGAGGCCCTGTTGGTGTGGGGGAGGTTAGTTGGGTTGTGTTGGGCGGCCCGGGGGGGGGGGGGGGGGGGGGGGGGGGGGGATGTTGGTTTGGTTAGGTTGGGTGATGGAGGAAAGGGGGAACATACGCAGACGATGGCAAATCCTAGACTATCGTAGTAGAGCCCGTGAATCCACCACCCTGTAAGGGCGACGACGATCAGGGCTAGGACGATCTGGATAACTCGCAGGACTATGAACCATTTCGGTGTCGGGATGGGGGTTTCTCCTCTCTTTAACGCGTCCATGGTCGTCGGTCACCTTTGATGTTTTCTGGAATCAATCTTGCGAAGGGGGTAAGTAGCCAAAAATGCCCACGATGGACTCAGCTGGTGTGCAGCAAACGCGTACTTACTGGCAACGAAGGTTTGGGTAAAGGGCTTGGGTTAGGTATACCAAAGGCTCTCCGCTTTGAACTGAGAGCGACGGCAAGACATGATATATGTAGCGGCTGAGACGGTCCAGCTCCCTCCCTCCCTCCCTTCCGTCCATTTCAGCTCAGGAGTCAGACCCGCCACCTTGTGCATCGTCGGCCTCAGCATCGCCTTTCCGTTCACCGAATGACAGTGATTCCACGCGCCTGGTGGGCCATCCTGGTAAACCGTCACAGGCGTAAGGTGTCTGGACACTAGATCAAAAGAGAGTTGCCGTCCCTCTTTCGAGCCGTGGGTGCGGCCTGGGCTAGGTTTCTTCTTCTTTTTCTTTTCAGCCGCACCTGAAGGGGCTACACACTGCATGACTAGCAACCACTAGCCATTGCCTAACTGAGCGCTCGTGATGCTCAGCCAGCCACTCATCTCCCTCGCACAAGCGAGGCACGCCCCGATTGGAGAGAGTCTGGGACAGCTCTGGGAGAGTTCTCCTTACTTGTGTCATGCAGCTATCGAGCTGAGTCACACTGGGCGGAAAAGTTGATGGGTTGTGGCTCTGGATGCTTACAGTAAGCCCGTGCGCGTCTCGAAAGAAGAGTCGGGAGAATATTGGTCCGCATGTGAAGTGGTAATATCGCGAAAAGCGACTATTGAATGACCCGACTCGTATGTCTCAGCCCTGTGCCCACACTTTTTACACGTACTTTTCTCTGTCGGCTGAGATTTCAGCTGCCCAGAGATATGGATCTATTTATTTAGGAGCTTCCACGTGTTTCCCTTTGTCTTAAGCATTAAACAGCGATTTACAATTGAATTGTTTGGTGGCATTTTGCGTGTATCTTAGGCATGTCGGTACGAGACTCAAGTCCCAAACGTTGATTGTTGAAGAGGCAAAAGCATTAGTTAGTTATGAACTCACCTGGTCACATACATCTAATGGTGCTCAAGACTTATAGGTGTTAGAAACTTACCGCATTAATATTCAGGGAGTTTACAAGTACTATCCTAAAGAATGGGATCCATGACTCGCCATGAGGACAACGCATGCAGAAACCGATTGGAAACGCGGCGAGTTCTAAACAAAGAATGTAGCCGAAATCAAGATAAGGGATTGAGGCTCATCGGACAAGGACGACAGCAATTCTTGAGCCTCTGGAATTGCATACCGCATACACACTATGATTCCGCACCTGAAAAGAGGTTGGTAGCTCGAACGGCAGATTTGTACTACGTAGTTTTCTCAGTATGCGGAAGAGCATTTGCTGCCCAATACAGACAATATGGGTGTGCAGCTCCAACGATTTACGCAAATGGAGTGGTGTCAAAAAGGGTTCATATACTCGTCAGGGCTCAAAACGCCAGCTGACCCGAATTTCCGGCGGTTCCCGCCTTCGGGTCAGGGACTTCTATTTGCAAATGGACTTCTATTTGCAAACTACATCTAAATTAGTGGAAAGCCCCGCTAACTTAGATGTACCTCGTTAATCTATATAGGTTATAAGCATAAACTTGATTATTAAAAATTGGGCCTTGTGGAGAAAAAAGATACATTTGAATTAGTGGGCTTTATAAGGCGTTTTAAGTATCTTTTTTTTTTTGCAAATAGAAGTCCCCGACCCGAAGGCGGGAACCGCCGGAAATTCGGGTCAGCTGGCGTTTTGAGCCCTGACGAGTATAAGTTGTCTTACTCATACATATCCGTCCTATGGGTTTATCGATAAACACTAAAAGGGGTAGCAGGAACCAACGACGACAGCTAAGTTCCACCAAGTCTCTCCTATGATCTGATACCTTGGATTGCCGACCGTGATCAATACAACTCGGTACCTTAGGATGACTTTGGAGGCGTGCAACTAATCTGCTCAAGTGGTTTGCAAGATGTCAAACAGTGTATTGGATATACTTACCTTTAAAAAACAGCTAAACAAAAACAAAAACAGAAACTACCAGACAAAGACAGCCAAAGAAAAAGCCCTTTATCCAAAACACCCTACCTTGCTCTTCGTCATTATCGTAAGACGAGTTTCGCTATCATGCTGTTAGTTGAAGGAATTCAAGACATGGGGCGCCACTCGGTTTGTGGCTGCCCACCTCGCTTGAGTGAAGAGCCAGTATCCAAACACTGAGATAAGCGCAAAGATCACGGCCAATAACAACAAAGACCCGAACTGGCTGCGGCGCGGCGGTGGCGTGGTCAGTGTCTCCTCACCGCGCTCCGCCTCCATACCCTCGCCCGCGCGAGGTCGGTTCGTCCACGTCTCGGTCGCCAGCGTGGACCAGCAGTACCAGTCGGAGATCAGATACAGGTTGTCGATCAGGGCGGCGGCCCAGATCTTGCTCCGGCAGTAGGGGAACTCGCGCGCGAAGCTGCGCAGGCCGCTGACGCGGTTGTAGACGTTCTGCAGCGTGACGAAGACGGCCAGCGGCAGGCAGGCGCGCAGGCAGAGGCACCAGAGGACGAGGCGCAGGATCAGCAGCGGCGGGTTGACGAGGCCCTCGGCCATCTTCCGCGCCATGTACGGCGTCGTCGCCCGCATCGGGCGGAACCCGGGCTCCTGGAACAGGGCGATGAGGCGCGTGCGCAGGCCCGTCCGCGACCACCGCTTCTGCTGCCCCGCGAAGCGGCGGTCGGGCAGCAGGCTCGTCGAGATCTCCGCCTCGGGCACGATCTGCATGGCCAGGCGCCACTGCTTGACGTCAGCGCGCGCGTCGTACATGTGCGAGAAGAGCACCCACCTGGTGATGAACGCGTCGTCCCCCGAGTGCTGCGTGACCCCCATGAACCGCTCCGTCGTGAAGGCGCGCTGGAAGTCGGGGCTCCGCACGATCTCGGCGCGCAGCAGCATGGTCAGGCCCGACACGGAGAAGTTGATCCCGCCGTCGGCCGCGAACGCGCCCTTGGTGCTCCCGATGCGGCGGTGGCGGATGCGCAGGGCCGCGACCTCCCAGGGGCTGATGACGGCCGGGTCCTGGCGCTCGCGCGGGATGTACGACGTGACGTTGACACCTACCAGGCCGACGTCGTCGTCCTCGAACGGCGCGAGCAGGTGCTGCAGGACAACTTCCGAGCGCCACAGCGCGTCATCGTCGACGAGACCGATGATCTGGCCCTGGGCGGCGTTGATGCCGTGCACGAGCTGGTCTCGCTTGTTGGCGTGGTCGATCGAGAGGACGCGGATGACGGTGTCGCCCCTGGCCCTCTGGATCGCGTGGCTGCCGACCAGCATCTGGGCGTCCCCCGCCAGAGCGTTCACGGTGACGATGATGATCTCTCCCGGCTTGCTGCTCAGCCACGTCACCATGAAGTCGACGAAGGTGTTCGACCAGTCGATGGTGGGCACGATCAGGCTGACATCCCTGGTCTCGTATTTCCTGGCGCTAGGCGCAGGTAGCGGCCACGGCTGATACCTCTTGGCGTTGTTCCTCGAGACCCAACGCTCGTACTGGTCCCAAGCCAGAAAGGTCGACAATAGACAAGCAGAATACATTTTTTTCTTTTGGATTTTGGAAAGATGGGATCAAATTGGAAGATTTGACTTAGCTGTGGTTGATAATGCTAGAAAGTTTTCTGCTCGTCGATGTCGAGATGGGAGTTAGCTGTGGTTGATGATGATGCTATGAGAGTTGCTGCTCCAAGGAAGGTGAAGACCACTTGGAATATATACACCTCTGGCCCATGTCAAAACGATTTAGGACATATCCAGATGTTGACGAACATTGACTTTGTTGGTAGGTGCTGGGAGAGACAATGCATTGTCAACAGCGTCTCCACAATGGAAAGGGGCACGTACAATGTCTTTGTGCTGGAAACGAAGAAGGGGCTGGTCTTCGCATTAGCATTACATTGGCACTGTAGTCCAGAATTTTCCATAATCAACTCCGCCAACAGTACTTCAAATCACTTTGGTTTCGATCTTCTCCCATTCTCATCGAGCTTTTCAATCGTTAACCCAGAACGGCACGAGTGTGAGTTGCTGAGTGCTTAATAGGGCTAGCCAAAGTAAAAAGGGATTTTCTCTGTAATGAGCCAAGAGAAGATTCCGGGCTCTCGCTAAAGTGTAATTGGAAGTGATCAAGAGTATTACACCGAACGTTGCTATGGTGTCTGAGTGATTATTCCTGCCTGTGAGCGTAACCTGTGTCTTTCTAAGTATTCGAAACTCAGAAGATACATGAGTTTGAAATATTTTGAGTGGGTTATTTATAAGCTATTTATATAAAAATATCTATGTTTATAAGTAGCTTATAGGTATAACAAAAAAAATATGCGTAGCCCTTGGGTTACCTATCGCTAGCGTCGGTAATGCCAAGGCACCAATGGGTACCCATTGTATAGCCCTAGCTTCGCGAAAGCCTCTATCGGCCCATATTGACGATATGGCGGTCGCTAAATCTGGTGGTAGACAGTCCATCTCAGCCGGTTGGATAAACATGGTCTGCACATGGTACACAAGCCTATCGTCATCCAAAGGTATATGCAGCCGTTCCATAGCCTCAAGGACAAGTCTGGTATTTCGGGTGACGTAGGCTAGGGTGACGTTGGTACAGATAGTGTGCTTGAATTCATCCCGTTGCTGAGGAGTGTAGTTTCCCTCGAAAAAAGGCTTCATAGCCTTCAGAATGGTAAATTTACCAGACCCCATAGTGCCAAGTACTAATACCTTCGGCTCTATCGCTCGCTTCCGCTCCATTTCTTGCAGGCGGTTATCTATCTCAACGGATAGTGTTCTCGCTTCTATGATTTCTCGTCTCCTATGGAGAGATTGACGTATTGAACTCCGTATATAACGTAGCAGATGTAACACAGGTGCCTTGGACCAGTTACTTGGCTTATATGATTCTGACGTTGGCGCAGTCACGAGAGACAGTTCTGCTGGATTTGAAGAGACAGCGGGGGTGCGATCTTTGACTCTGGCCCCGGCAATGCTGGATTCATTTCTGTTACGAGGAGTCAGGGACGGGTGCGTCTCGTTAACCGGGGACTCGTTCATAGACTCATAGACGGAGGGCAGGCGAGGTCGAGAAACGCGATTCGCACTGGTAACTTGGCCAGGGGACCGAGCGGCTTTGATTACTTGCTTTAGATGCGAGCGATGCGCCGCCTGGTAAACTTTCGAGCCTAGAATGATAGTGTCGAAGTCGAACTGAAGGCTGACGGCATTGGTGTTCTCTGTAAAGATACTCGATCCATCGACAAGACCCAAGATTGAGGAACTACAGTCCCTCGCTGATACCAGAACTGCCCGGCTGTCTTCTTCATCGATCTTGTTTTGCTGCTCTGCCCAGGTGTTGCTGCGTGAATATCAGAAACCGAGGTAAGGCGAATATGCCAAAAAAGGTGAACTCTACCATTGTACGGCTTGCAGGAAGAGATTCAATGCATTGACTTGCCGGTCCACGAGGTCGATGAAGATGGCCAACTGCGGCTCATTCCACAAGTACGACAACTTGCCTTGTAGGTTCGAGGACCCCCGATCAGCGACGGAAGCAATGTCGATATCGTCGAGATATTGCTGCAGAGACATGATTAAGGGGCAAAAGCAGTCTAACGACATCTGGACCTGGGTCGCTAGCTCGTGATACCGCGGATCCTTCGCAAGCACCTTGGACTTCCATTGATTGAGCTCTCCTATGGCAGCCTGAATGATGTGTAGCTGGCCGATTAAGGTGGTAACTTGGAACGACACATTGCGGTATTTGCTCTTGAGTTCACTGAGCCTGTGAATGCTCTTGGCGACCACATCGGCAATGGAGACGATGGAGCCGATTAATCCGATGATCGACACAGGGTCCATGGAGTCATTTGGCTTGAGAATCTAGAGATAAACACATGTGTGAGAGATGTCAGGTAATAGTTCGAAAGTCGCGGCGGACCGCGATGCGTCAAGCATCTTGAGTAGGGTGGTGATGCAGTCATCTTCCCCGCAGGCAAGGCTGTGGGCGTACTGATAAGACTTTGCCTCAATAGGCATATTCGACTTGCTGACAAGCTGATGTAGGCAGGCTATGTTACGACTCAGCCACAGCCACAGCGTTGGATGCTGTGACGTGCTCGGCTGTTATTGGTTCTCCTTGTTACTTGGGGGAATGTAGTCTACCCATAATATATCATATGGGTGCTGGTTTTGTGTTACCTGACTTTTTGATTGCCCCCCTCATTCTCAATTTTTTTTTTCTTTTTCCATGACCCCTTTTATGAAGTTCCGATGCTGCCAGAGAAGAAGACATGACAAACAAATAATTTGTTATGATTTGTTGTAACTGACGTGGCGACAACCTTGTGTGTTATTTTCAAGGCTCCTAAAGTCCTAGGAAGGCAAGCGTTGGTACATTGTATTATGTAACGCCTATGCACAGGGGAACCTTTGCTGGAAGCAAATACACGACTGCATTTTCTCGCATTATATTTGTTTTACTCGCATTGTAGGGCTTACAGCTGAGCCTCTGACGGGTTGTTAATGTATTATATGGATATCAACGGTAGTTCAATAAGTTCGAGCGATATTGAAAAATCACAGCCAGGCCCGTGGTAAGGCCCGCTGGATGATCTTCATGTCCCCTGCAATTCCGACGAGGTTTTTAAACATGCGATTTCATTGGCTACCTAGGTAGGTTTACACACCTAGGTACACAGCAAAAGCATCTTGGCAATCATCATAGTCAAATGTTTGGATTGAAGCTTGCACGCACTTGCTCAGATATGATTATTTAATTTTGATATATACTTATATAGACTATCCAACTCGCGTACATTATTCCAGGCGTTGACCCGTAAGAACTAACTTGGAAGTACGTCGAAACACGAGCCTATACTGAAAGCCGCTCAATGAATTCTAACAACTAACGCGAAATACTACTCTACGGTGCGCCTTTTTCCGATCGCCTGCTGATGAACTGTAGAACTCCCGTTCTGCCCTTGCAGGACAGGAGGGCGAGAAACAGAGGTACTGGTCCATATCATGCGATGTTGGCAGATTGGGCGTATCCTCCAAAATCCTTCTTAATGAACTCGAAATGCTGGACGGTATTCATATCGCAATGCAGTGCCGCAATGTCGGTAGAAAAGGACTATCTTGGGCAAAGCCTGCGAAAGTGTCGCCAATGAGCCGCAAGCTGAAGAGCTGGGGCGGGCGTCTTGGCAGTTTCGGCATGGGCCGACCCCTGAGTCCTCGTCTTGCACTTTCCACCAATAATAATACGCCCCCCTTTCCTGATCATCGTCCTAACCACCCAGCTCCACCTCCATTGCCAGGGGTCAAAAAACCATCCTCAGGGGTTGACAGAGCCTCGACTGACAATTATCGTGGTTTTCTGAGCGTAAGCGCCTTGGCGCTTATCTATTCACGACAGAAACTAGCACACAACCCTTGACTACCACCGTAGTTAATCAAATGCAGTACCAAAGGATGGCTAGACCGGCGTGTGTCGGTAACCGCGGGACCTTGGTCGCCGTGGGATGATGATAGCGTCGTGCGATCTCTGGAATATAAGACAAGCCGTGACCGCTGTCTTCTCCCAGTTCTGAATCTTCATCCTCGTCGTCACCTTCGTACGCAGCACTTGATCTTCGCGGTCACCTTCCTTTCGTTTTTACCACCACTCTCATTCTTACTGGCAGTGCCATCCATTCTTTTCTGACATACGTCGCTCTCCACGTTTACCAGGAGACGATAACCATTTACACAGCACACTCACTTGCATACCCTCCCTTCCAAGATGCTCTTCAAAGGACTCGCCGCCAGTGCGGCTCTCGCCTCAACTGTCTCGGCCCACGCGACCATGTACGGTGTCTGGGTCAACGGAGAAGACCAGGGTGATGGCCGAAACGTCTACATCCGCTCTCCCGAGAACAACAACCCCGTCAAGGATATTGACATTGCCGACATTGTTTGCAACGTCAACGGAGGTACTCCCGTCAGTGAATTCGTGACGGCTGCGGCTGGCGACACGCTGAGCTTCGAGTGGTACCACAACAGCCGCGGCGACGATATCATCGACTCAACCCATAAAGGACCCATCATCACCTACATTGCCGCCTACACCGAAGGGAATGGCTTCGAGCCCATCTGGACTAAGATCGACGAGGAGGGTCTCAGCGGGGGCACCTGGGCCGTCGATAATCTGATCGCCAACGCCGGCAAGAAGGATTTCACCCTGCCGTCCGATCTTGCGGCAGGTCAATACCTCATTCGCCAGGAGATCATCGCCCTTCACGAGGCCGACGTCGCCTACAGTGCGAACGCTAACCGCGGCGCCCAGTTCTACCCGTCTTGTGTCCAAGTCGAGGTCACCGGCTCCGGCACAGCTATCCCCGATGAGAACTTCGACTTCGACACCGGATACACCTATGAGGACCCTGGAATCGTCTTCAACGTCTACGGCGACGCGACGAGCTACGAGATCCCCGGTCCTGAAGTTTGGACTGGAGCCGGCGGTAGTGGCTCGGGCGATGCCAGCACCACCGCCGCGGCCCCTACTTCAGCTGTCTCCTCCGCCGCTCCTACGGCTGAGACCTCGGCTGAGTCTTCGGCTGCTCCGACCGAGGCCACTTCGGTCGCTACATCCGCGGTCCCTTCGCAGACGCCTACTACCCTGATCACCGCTACCCGGGCGCCAACCACCACCGCGGCGCCAACCAGCGCACCGGCTCCCTCGGAGACTGGATCCGTGGGTGCGCAGTCACTCTACGGCCAGTGCGGTGGCAACAACTGGACGGGTGCTACTGGTTGTGCTAGCGGTACCTGCACTGCCTGGAATGAATGGTACTACCAGTGCGTTCCCAACTAAAGGGGAGATTGAATCCAAGTGATTTGTCAGACGAAGTGGTGGAATCGAGACGTCGATTGTTGAACCGTTCTCACTATAGTATATTCTTGTAAATAACCTTTTAGTCAATAGACCCTACCACTTCTTTCCATCACCTTTTGCTTCCTTGTTTGTCTTGTCCTGCACCCATTCACTTGTTCGGGGGTTGAAGCTTACTAGCTTCGGCTTACCGCAAATATCCTAGCATGTGGTAGTTGGGATGACAATTCGCCTCGCCCGAAACCTCGGCTATGTCTGGGAAAGGCTATGTTTGAGATCTTTTCGATTTTCGGTTTGCGTCTTTGCTCGGGCAAACACGGCCACAGTCTTCCAATCACGGCTTCTCGTCTGACTGCTGAATGTTGTGCAGCGGAAAGGTCTTGCTCTGGCTTCGGTTCAAGTCATCATGACGATGTTTCTGTCGTCACAAGTTCAGCTGGGTGAAACTTCGCAATATCAATATCTTGGCTCAATCCGAAGTTGTAATTGCACGCCACCCGTTTCAAATATTTGATCATGTGCACTGATCACGAGATTACAGCAACGTTAGCAACCTGCATGGAGTACCGAGTGTAAGCACCCAGACTCAACGACCGACTCCGGCACCGCAGTATCTTTGGCAAACACAACGAAACTTGGCAAAGAGAAAGAAGAAGTAGGAATAAATAAATAACAATTGTTTGTTTTCTTAGCGGCAGAATGATCATAGGGTGCTAAGGCCACTTCGTGGCGTTAGCCCTTCTCCGAGTACTTATCAGATGGATAAGATGAAGAACACCAAGAGCTTGACTTGGGATGAACTGAGCAAACATGATCACTCCTCGTTGTAATCCCCCAAGCTCCTGCTTTCTAGCTACAACAAACGAGACCCTACAGAGTCAATCAAAGACCCAAGACGTACAGAGCTCATACCAACCCTTCGACTTGCCCAAAGAAGACAACTCTCCCACGATCTATATAATACGATCTTGCTACGAGAGCATTCCACTTACAATACTTTCTATTCGCTCGCCGAGCTGCAATTATCTGCCTTTATTCCTCTATCAGTACCATGAGCAATCCATAGCCCAGGTGCGTATTTACCTCCACACACCGCCGGCTCGTTATCATGCCCCCTCTGGCGATCTTCTTCTTTCCTCTTCCACCGTCACCAAAGAACTCGAGATTAACTCTGTCTATGTAGCATGTCGATAGGATACATCCGCCACCTCCTCACGGCCCAAGCCGATGTCGAACTCATGGTCCTCCTGGGCCATCTAAGCGAGGTGTTCACGAACCCTCTATCGCTCCAGCGCTGGCTGGCGAGCAGAGAAGTGAACACGTACTTCCAGGAGTTTCGAGCCTGGGTTCTCGACGACGTCCCGAACAGTAGCGAGCCCGACTTCGCGGCGGTCATGATGCAGATGGCAGTGACCCACGGCGGCCGGATCCCTCGAGCTGTGTCCGAATCGCGGCGCGATCCAGACTGGACCATTGTCCAGCACACCTGCCGGTTTATCGAGCAGGTGGTTGTCCACCATAACGACGGAGACGGGCGTTTCGACTGGGACGACGAGCATTTCGAGGAGGCGGTGTGGCGGGTTTATGAGATACTGATGTATCTCATGGGTAGGTGGCAGCGGGAGAGGAACGAGTTTATGGCTTGAAGGACCGCACTTGCTAAGGGAGGGAAAAACAAAACTGCGTTGAAATCTGGTTATAGACGAGAGTTTTTGTGGCATTGCTTTGAATACGATTTCTATTCCGTCAGTTCATCTCGCATTCACCTACCAAATTTCTGGTACCTGTCACGGCATGATTTGAGTCTCCTTTGTGACCCTAGTCAGGTAACTCGAACTCGACCCTTTGTGACTCGAATGATATCAGCTCTTTGTGCCCAGAAACAAGGTAACAGCCGCATCTGGATTCTATAACTCATTGTGTTTCCATTGTTCGACCGCTCGACGAAAACGGCAACATGTCGCAGTGTATAGGTTCGGACCATATCTCAGACCAACATTCCGACGTTCCTGACTCCTTCTACCGTCCAATTATTCCACCATCTCGATTTTTATCAAGACACACGCGATTTCAATTATGCAGAGCGACGACGTAGAGACCGGACTGCGCACCCCGGAGTCCAGCGAAGGACATCTTGACCCTAACCAAGAATATATGGAACCCAGCCAAGAACAGCAATATAATATGGAGCATGAGGACGAACAATATCACCCGCAAGAGTATGTGAAACCACAGCAGAACGAGGAGCAGGACGAGGAGGAGGAAGAAGAAGATCCCGCGGACTGGTGGGACCATGTCATCCAGCAGGGCTGCTGGTTCGCGTGCTGTACCATGATGCGCAACGAGCTTCCGCCCACGCCCCCCGAATTCCCGCAATACGTGTCCCGGCGCGCCAACCGACGGCCGTGGTTCGTACCGCGAAGCCCGACGCTGCACTGCGCCGCGGCCGTGGCCCTGCTCCTCACCGTCCACCTCGACATCGACTCGGGCCGCCTGTACCCGCTGGCGCTCTGGCGCTTCCTGCGCAAGCCCCTGCTGACGCTGGCCATCGCCGTCTTCAGCGGGTTCACGCTGGACCTCGCGGGCGCCGTGCTCGACGGGCTCCGGGACTGGTCCGTCGAGAGCATGCTCGCGTGGCTGGACCGCCGCCTCTTCGTCGGCCGCCTGGGCTGGGGCGAGGTCGTCGAGGGCGCCGACGACGAGGACCGCGAGCCCATCTGGTTCGTGGACCGCTGGGGCTTGCGGCGCGCGACCCGCGAGGTCACGACCTGCAGCGTCGGGCTGGCGACCACGTACTTCGGCTTCCGCGCGCTCGTCTGGCTCCAGGACGCCGGCATCACCCTGCTGCGGCTGTGCGGGCCGAGGCTATCCTCCGCGCTCACGGACGCGGACGGGCACTTCGTCTTCCGACTGCCCACGCCGGCCGTGAACGAGGCCGGGGACCTGCACCAGCTGTTCATGGAGTCGGTGCCGCCGGCCGCGGTCCAGATCCTGCTGGCCACCTTCCTCTGGTTCCTGATGGCGCTGGCGGTGGCCAAGCCGAGCGAGGACGTCACCCGGGGCCGGCGCGACGACGCCAACTTCGTGTTCGTGCTGGCGTGGAACATGCTGCGCATCGTCGCCATGCACCTGCTGTCCTTCACCACCTACCAGCTCGTCTGCTTCATGACGGCCTGGTTCCGCATGGACATCGTCGACCGGTTCCCCTCGACGCAGTTCGTGCTCCAGCCGTGGTTCAAGCGGGGCGGCCCGCTGCCGATCAACCTCATCGCCGCCATGATGATACCGGGCATAGCCTACGGGCTCAACATGACATGCTACTGGCTCGCGCGCGGCGGGTTCTTCCTGTGGCGGCCCTTCATGCTCTGGTTCACGATCTGGAAGGGCCCTTACGTCGACAGGGTCTGGCAGGGCGTACATTTCTCGGTCATGGAGAAGGACATGGGGATTATCGACGCCGAGGGCGAGAGTCGCGTCACCACCCGCATGGTGATGACCGTGTTCTGCGGGCTGCGAAGCTCATGGCCGACTTCGCTCAATCTGAACATTCGGCGTTTTCGGCCTGATGAGCCGGTCGAAGAGCTGAATATCTTCCGCAGGCTCTACAGACATGTTGTGCACCATTGGAGGCGTGGGGAGGACGCGGAGCAAGAAGAACAGGCATGATGCGCTCTTGATCATGCGACTTTCAGGGGTCGCTATGATCCGTGATGTATGGATAGATGTATGGATTCGGGTTTGATTTCTTTTTACTATTGAGAGATGATGTTGTCGAGTTAGACACAACCCTCTACTATTTAGGTAAAGATAGACATATGTATTCTGGTGTCCCGGTTGAGGTTGAGCACCTGCTTTCGCCTACTCCTCAGAGGGGCCGAATTCTTATGAGAAAGAATAGGGTCCGAAGATACCCTTCAATTATGTGCGTGAGAGCATCCAAGTCATTAGTCACGCGATATGGCGTCTTGCCCGCCAGCTGGAAGGATCGAGTGCAAAAAAGGGGCTAGCATAGACTCGGAGATAGCCGAGTGAAGACCGGGGCGATCCCTGCAGCGCCTACAATCGGCTTTGTCGCGGGGCACGTTTGTCTCTCACCTTACCGTAGACTGTAGTGTAGGTAGTCAGAAAATATTAGAGCTCCCTTCATCATCCCTTTAAATCCTCTTTTTCGTTCCAAGCTGACCCAATAAGTATTCACGTGTTTTCCGGCTCCTAACCAGATATTGAGGCGTTCATAACGACGTGTCTCCTATTTTCCCACAATCTCTTTCATCATACTTCTCATCACCGCTCCTAGAACCTATATCGCAGGATGGGCGTCACAAACGGCACCAACGGTGCCTCTGCCTCCTCCCTACCACACAACCCTCCGCATGCCTCCATCGTTCGATCCGCGACCGAACTGATTGGCAACACGCCGCTCGTCCGACTCAACAAGATTCCGCAGTCGCTCGGCATAGAATGTGAGGTATACGCGAAAGTCGAGCTCTTCAACGCCGGCGGTTCCGTCAAAGACCGCATCGCCCTGCGCATGATCGAGCAGGCCGAGAAGAGCGGTCGGATCAAGCCCGGCGACACCCTGATCGAGCCGACGAGCGGCAACACCGGCATTGGCCTCGCCCTGGTCGGCGCCATCAAGGGCTACAAGACCATCATCACCCTGCCCGAGAAGATGTCGGCCGAGAAGGTGTCGGTCCTGAAGGCCCTGGGCGCCACCATCATCCGCACCCCGACCCAGGCCGCCTGGGACAGCCCCGAGAGCCACATCGGCGTCGCCAGGCGCCTGGTCAAGGAGATCCCGAACGCCCACATCCTCGACCAGTACTCCAACGAGAACAACCCGCTCGCGCACGAGTTCGGCACCGCCGAGGAGATCTGGGAGCAGACGGGCGGCAAGATCACCTGCGTGGTGGCCGGCGCCGGCACCGGAGGCACGATCACGGGTCTGGCCAACGGCCTGAGGAAACACAGCAAGGACATCAAGGTCGTGGCGGCGGACCCGCAGGGCAGCATCCTGGCCCTGCCGGAGGCGCTGAACGACGAGCACCGGGACGAGCCCTACAAGGTCGAGGGCATCGGCTACGACTTCATCCCGGACGTGCTGGACCGCGAGGTCGTGGACAAGTGGTACAAGACGGACGACAAGGAGTCGTTCAAGCTGTCGCGCCGGCTGATCGCCGAGGAGGGCCTGCTCGTCGGCGGGAGTTCGGGCAGCGCCATGGCCGGCATGGTCAAGGCGGTCCGGGACCTGGGCCTGGGCCAGGGCGACGTCGTCGTCGTCATCCTGCCCGACAGCATCCGCAGCTACCTGACCAAGTTCGCCGACGACGACTGGCTGGCCGCCAACGACCTGCTCCCGCCGGCCGACGAGGCCGCGCAAGAGGCCGCGCTGGGGGCGGCGACCAACGGGAGCAGCAGCCACGACGAAAACAACAATAACAAAACGAAAAAGACATCGGAGGACCCCTACGCGGGCGCCACCATCCGGTCCCTGCGGCTCAAGCCCGTCACCTCGGTCGTGGCCACGAGCCCGTGCTCCGAGGCCATCGAGACGATGCGCGACAAGGGCTTCGACCAGCTTCCCGTCCTGGCGTCGCCGGGCGGCAAGCTCGTGGGCGTGGTGACGCTGGGGAACCTGCTGAGCTACATGTCGCGGGGGCGGGCGGGGGGCCAGAGCCCCGTGCGGGAGGTCATGTTCGACTTCGGCCGGCTGGACGAGGTGGTAACGGACCCGCGCGAGGGCCGGGTCGGTAGTGGCGGTAGTAGCGTTAGTGGTGGCGGTAGTAAGAGACGCAAGTTCGTCGAGATCACCCTCGACACGCCGCTCAGCGAGCTCGGCAACTTCTTCGAGTGGAACAGCGCCGCCGTGGTGACGGAGCCGAGCAGCGCCGGCCGGGACAAGGTGCTCAGCAAGCCCGTGGCCGTGGTGACCAAGGTGGACTTGCTGACCTGGATGGTGAAACAGGTCAAGGCGTAAAACCTGGGATTTATTTTGCTTGTTTGTTTCTCTTTCTCCCTTCTCTCTTTTTTGCACAACATTCTTCGGTGATCATGCTGGGGAGGAACGGGACATGTGGGTGGGTAGGTAACCTACTTGCTTCAAGCACGGCGTTTATATGGTAGACAAGGCGGAGAGCGGCTGGGATTGGCAGGCAAAGTGATACCGCAAAAAGACACCCAATGATATTTTGGGCCGGTCCTGGAGGGAGGTAGGCATCAACTCACGTTTCTAGTAGACTCGGGTCGGGCTCAGGCGCGCCATAGAAGAATTGTAGACTCAACGTCTTCAGAGGCTTCGAGGTAGTTATTTGGGGGGCGGGTTTAGAATGCTCAAATAACGATTCCCAGATAGATCACAGGCAAGACAAGAAATCTATAATCATGGCACGGGTTGCTATAGAAAACAATCAGTGATTGTGTGTTCTTTAGTGTTTGTTTTGGCATTAGAACAGTCATATTGACTGTATGAGCTGGCTGGTGACTCCTTATTGGTGTAGGTAGTACATGCATCATCCGTCCTCCTATTGCACCTGGCCGGCGATCCAATCCCACCACTTATCCACCGAGCCCTCGAGCACGCTGCCGCCGAGGACGTCGACCTCGATATCGAACTCGCGCATCTGACCGAAGGCGAACTTGTCGGACCCGTACTCGCCCAGCCACGCGTCCTGCTCCTCGGAGCCGACGTCGTCGATGCCCACGCCCGAGTCCAGCAGGCCCTTGCTGCGCGACTGCCGGATGCGGCCCAGCTCGCCCTCCAGGTTGCTGCGCACCAGCGACGCGGGGAGTGCCGTGAACAGGTCCAGCTTGTTGGCCGCGATCAGCACGGGGATGGACCGCGGCGCCCGCGACGTCTTGCCCGAGCCCGTGCGCCGCTGCAGCGCCAGCAGCACCTCGTACAGGTAGTGCGCCGTCTCGGCCAGGCCCTCGTCCAGCGTCGAGGCGTCGAGCACGAACACTACGCCCCGCACGGTGTTCTTTTGCCTCGAGCCCTTGCCCCCCACGGCAGAAGAACTACTCTTACCCCCCGCCGTCGTCGTCGTTGTCGTACTACTAATGAGCTGGCCCATGGCGTGGTTCCGCAGCTTGCCGTGACCGGGGGTGTCGACGAGCAGAAACTTCTTGTGGGAACCGCCGGCGTCCTGGCGCGCGGCCTCGCGGTAGGTGTTTTTCGACGCTGCTGCTGCTGCTGCTCCGCCGCGAACGTCGGTCGTCGCCGCGCTCAGCTCGACCGACTGCGGGGTTTGTGAGGTGCGGGTCGTGGCTGCGGCGTCGCCGCGCTCGAGGAGGGTGAGGAGCGAGGTCTTGCCGGCGCCCGGTGGGCCGACGAGGAGCACCGAGGGTAAGGTGGTGTAGGGCGTGGTCGCGACGACGAAGAAGTGGACCAGGATCGGGACCAGGAGCACGATGAGCCCGCCCACGATGAAGACGGGGGCAGAGGGCGTGAGGATGTACTCGAGGGCGTCTTTAAGGTCATCCATGGTGATGGCGGCGGTGGAGGAGTTTGTGGTTGCCATGTTGCTGAAGGGTACCTCGGACGGAGCTGGGGGATGGAGGGAAGAGGTGTTTAAATTGGACTGCAGCATCCGTTGTTCTGTTGACTCGCCTTCCGTTCGTCATTCGATGCCAAGATTATCTCCAAAGGTTCTTGTCAAATTGTCGGACAGGCTGACAGGGGTCTTCCCTTAGCTTCGGGACATTTTTGGCCAATCAAGTTCAGCGTGGCGCAGCGTCGAGATGATCTTCAGGACTGTGGCTTAGTTGAATGTCGAGATGTGACAGCGTGTGCTGTGCGCCTAATTATGGTAGCATTGCGCACTAAACTGCACCGTTAATATAAGGCTGACAGTGTGTTAGCGGGACGGTTCACCATATCCATAACGCATCCATCCCTTGTACCTGGTTCTTTCCAGGATCAATCCAATCTTCAGATTACCTGAAGCTTTCTCTCTCTCTCTCTGTTGTTCTGTTGCTCATACATAGCAAAGAACTGTCTCGTATGATATTGCTTCAGATTGTTCATAGCCTTTACGTTATTATTCTGTATTCAAGTTTGGTTTGAACAGCAGCAGGCGTTATCCCTCTTTCCCATCATTAGCAGCAGACCAATAGAGCAGGCATGCTCCCACCGTAAGCCACCGCGCCGACATAGCCGATAATACATACCTCCTTTGTCCCCGAGTCCATCGCGACAAACCCTACCAGCGCAAGCCTCTCGATTCGATTTCATTCGATTTTCCATGTCTCAAAGCACGATTCCAAACGGCAATGGTGCCGCTGCGCCCACACAACCTGCCTCAAAAGCCACTGTTGCCGCACCGAAGCTCAATTCGCAAGACATGGAGATGGGCGAACTGTCAAGTGGTGACGCGCCTCCAGCCGAACCTGACATTATGCAGATGGCTAGGGTGGGCGACATTGCTGGCATGGAGAGACTGTTCGAATCCTCCGAATACGACGCGACCTATACAGATAAAGATGGGATCACGCCACTACATGTGAGTGCTAAAAGATGGTGCGGCTTACCTCGAGGAGTCTTGATGCTGACAGAGCTGCGCAGTGGGCTGCTATCAACAACCAATACGCCATGAGCAAGTTTCTCATCGAAAAGGGGGCCGAGATCAACAAGAAAGGGGGCGATTCCGTCGCCACCCCTCTACAATGGGCTGCACAACGATCTAACTACTACACTGTCAACCTGCTTCTTCAGCATGGCGCCGATCCCCTTATCACCGACTCGCAAGGCTATAACACCCTACACATATCGACGTTCAACGGGAACGTACTGTTGATAGTACTGCTGCTGCACCAAGGCATACCTGTCGACGTAGCTGATGCTTACGGGCATACGAGTTTGATGTGGGCTGCCTACAAAGGATTCCCGCAGTGCGTAGACTTGTTCCTCAGATGGGGTGCGAGTGTACACGCCACAGACGAGCAAAGCTTTACCGCGTTGCATTGGGGCTTGGTAAAGGGATCACCACAGTGCATCCTTAAGCTCATAGAATATGGATCCGACCGTTTCGCCAAGACGTCGACTGGCAAGACTCCCGCCATCACAGCAGAGGACTTGAATACCGTCAGCGCGTGGACAAGAGCCCTGAAAGAGTGTGGATATGACGAGGACGGCCATGCTGTAATACCATGGTGGCCCGGCTCCTCGTTCTTTTTGAAGGACAAGCGAGGATTCATGAACAAGTTCTTGTTCCTCCTTCCAACTGCCCTTTTGTGGATAGAACTGATGATAGTCTCACATTTGCCGCTTGTCCTTTCCATCTTCATCGCATCTCTGGTCGGTTTTGGCTTTCAGTGGATCACGAACCAGGTGCTTGAATATGCGCCGCCCGACATGAGGCATCTACATAGGACGGTACGTCGACGCCCAATGGGTATGGCGCAATACTGACTGAATTATAGCCGTGGCTGGCCGGAATATTTGCGGGGTCTCTCTTCCTTGTCGGTGTGCAATGGCTCTTCGCCATACTTCCTTGTAAGTTCAATGTCCACCCTATTCAACAGAACTTCATAACTCATTCATACCAGCCACCTTTGGCACTCACCCGCTTCTGAACTTCGCGTTTATAATTTTCTATGGCTTCACCGCGTACTTTTATGCGACGTGCATGGTGTTCGATCCAGGATTCGTCCCGAAGCTAAATGGGATTGCCGAGCAAAAAGCTGTCATCGACGAATTGCTGAGTCTCTGGAAATTTGACGAGTCCAACTTTTGCGTGAATTGTATGATCCGCACGCCTCTGAGGAGCAAGCACTGCAAGCGATGTCAGCGTTGCGTTGCAAAACATGATCAGTAGGTCACCCTTAAAAGCCAAGCCCTCGGCCGGTTCACTAATAAAGGAACAAGTCACTGTCCATGGGTGAACAATTGCGTGGGTGTCAACAATCATCGGCATTTCTTCTTCTATTTGATCAACCTTGTCTTCGGCATTGCATTCTTGGACTGGTTGATGTACTACTACTTTTCTACTTTGCCAGCCCCTGAGTCGACAGATTGTCTCATACTCTCTGAGCCAATCTGCAAAGTGTTGAACTCCGACCCTTACACCATGATACTGGGCGTGTGGACCTCGCTGCAACTCACTTGGGTGGCCATGCTCATATTCGTACAATTTATCCAAGTCGCTCGCGCCATGACTACCTACGAAAACATGTACGGCATCCAGGATGGATCCGCATCGGCCATGCTGTCGGCTTTCACGACCACGGGCGCTCCCTTGGATCCCAATCATCCTGACGCGGCGAACGCACCGCCGTCGGCTGCCGATGACCCACTCGGGACCGGCAAAGGCCATGGGGCCCACAAGCATCGGAGTTTCCTACAACAGTGGGGCCGCCTGCTCGGCGTTGACACGTTTATCGAAACGGCCACGGGGCGCGGCGCCGCGACCGGCAAAAAGATGCGCAAGAAGCGTAACCCGTACAGCAAAGGCTACGTTCAGAATTGTCGGGATTTCTGGTGCGACCCCGCCCCCGTGTTTGGCAGGAGGGAAACCGGCGATGCCGTGATCGGTGGCGAGCGCGTTAACTACACAGATATATACGAAAGCCCGGCCGCGATGGGCCTGGGCAGTAATATGGGAGGAGGGACGAGGAGAGGCGGCTACACCGCCGTCGCAGGGGAGGATGCCGTCTAGTCTAGTAGCTACGAGTTGATGAATGTCAAGAAAGGGGGGTGGGCGGATGAGAGTGAGTACCTAGGTAAATCATGTCTGTCTGTCCTTAGTATTCTCTGGGAGCGAAGCAGAGGAATCGCTTCCTTGAAACACTCGGAGTTCCAAGGGTCCACGAATTTGGGGTGTGGGGGGAGAGGAATGAATGAATGGTGGTCGGTCTTATAACCGAAAAGGAAAATAAAAAAAAGTAAGCAAGCAAGCAAGCATATATTTCACACATAAAGCCTTTTTATAAGCGTTAAAAGGCCGAGGCTATAATTTATAAAACGGCTAGCTAAATAATTAAATAATTATATATATATTAATTAATTAATCGGCTACCTTAAAATAAATAAACGTATTATAAATAAGCGTTTAATTATTATTTATTTAATAATAAATAATATTAATTTAAAATATAAATAATGATATATTTTTTGCTTTATTTTTTTCCTTTATTTTCAAAATTATTAAAATTAATAAAGTTTAAATAAAATAAATATTATTAATTTTATTATTTTGATTATTTTTTTAAAACCATTTTAAATTTTATAAATTAATAAAATTTTAAAGTAAATTTAAAAAATGTTTATTATATTTATTTTTAAATATATAATTTTATAAAGTTATTTAATTATTTTAAATGATAAATATAAATCGGTTTTAAATAAGCTAATTAAATAATAAAAGCTTATATATATATATAAATATTAATTTAATTTTAAAATAATAATAAAAAAAAGATTTATTTTATTTTATCTTTTTTTATTAATTATAAAATAAAATAAAAAATTAATATTTATAATAAATTAATAATATAATTTTTAATATATATATTAATAATTAATAATTAAAATATCCCTTTTAATAATTAAAAAAGTGCTTTAAACATTTAAATAATTGCCTCGCATTTAAATTATATATAATTTAATTAATTTAATATTATTTAAACCTTTTTTTCTTTTAATTTTTTTATATTAATAACACTAATTAAAAAATTTATCTTAAAATTAATTTTTTTATATAATAGCATTTATATATTACGTTTAAAGCATTTTTACGCCGTTTATTTATTTATTACGTTATTTTTTTTTTCGTTTATTTATTCGTTTTTACCTTTAATTTTTTATATCGTTTATTATATATATTAGCGTTTTTATAATTAAAGCGTATAACGTATATTTTATTAATTATTATTTATTTATTTCTCCTTATTTTTTATTATAGCGAATAATATTATATTTATAAATAGCGTAAAACGTGTTATATAATTTAAATAATAAATCGTTAAAATAATTAAAATGTTTATTAAAATATATATTAACGATTTTAGCGTTAATAACGCTAATATAAATATAAAAATTAAAAACGTTATATATATTATTTTATTTAATTAACGTTGCTTTAAATAAAAGTTATTTATTAAAGCTTATTTTTATAAAAAAGGTAATTAATATTAATAATATTAATTATTTAGCCTAACGTTAAAAACGATTAAATAAAAACTTAATATTATTTTTATTATTTATAATAACGTTAAAATCGCGTAAATAATAACCTTTAACGTTATAAAAAAACCGTTTATTATAATTATAAGATATAATCGTAATATATATATAATTAATCGCTTATAATAAATATACGCTAATTAAAATAAACTTTAAAAAATGGACGTGTAAAAGGAATTTTAAAGTTTAATATATAATAATAGTTATTTTTTACGTTTTATTATTTAATTTATTTAATTTATTTATTATAATATCGAGTTTAATAATAATTCTACGAAAATATAATAATAATTAAAAGCTAATAAATAAATAATTTATTAATAAAACTTTTTTATTATTATGATTTTTATTATCGATTAGCTAAAAAATACCCTCATATATTAATTTAAAAAAAAATCGATGATTTAATTTATAATAAAAGCAAAATTTTATTTAAAATTAATATAATATAAACTTTTAATAAAAAAGGCTTTTATTAATATTATAAACGCGATAATTACGTTTTTTATAATTATTTTAATTTAACGTTTAATTAATATAAGGTTAAATAAAAAAAAAAGCTAATTATAATAATAATATTTTAACCTCGACTTTTTTTAAAGGCTTATTATAATTTAATAAGGTTAGCCGATTATTATAAAACTTAAATTATCTATAAAATAAATTTAATAAAAGCTTTAATAAAATATATTTTATTTAATTAATTATAATGGGTGCGTATATAAATTATAAAAGAAAAAAAACACGATTATAAAAAAAAAGATATAATAATATAAATAATAAAAAGTTTAATTATATAAGCGTTAACGTAAATATATAACGTGCGATTAATAGCTATTATTTATAATATATAAAGTTTTATTATATAAATAATAATAATTTAAAAGATTTATATTAATATTTATAAAATCTTTAAAATGATATATTTATAATTTATATTATATATAATTTAAAAAAAGCTAATAATAACGTTTTTAAAAATAAACGTGTTTAAAACGGCTAATTATAATTTAAAATTATAATATACTTTTTTAAATAAATTATATACGCGTTATAAAAACGTTAAAAATATATATATAATAATATAATAAAAAAAAGGTAAAAAAAGCGATAAAACGCATTTTTTTATTAATATAATAAAAAGGGTAATAAAACGTTATTTTAAGGCTAAAAAAGGTATTTTAAAGGGGTTATAATAGTTTTTTTAATAACGGTGTAAATATAATAATTATAAAAACGTATTAATAATTAATAGCTAAAATATACTTTTTAATAGCTAAAAAATGCCTTAAATATTTAAATAATTACCTCGCATTTAAATTATTTATAATTTAATTAATTTAATATTATTTAAAGCTTTTTTTCTTTTATTTTCTTTTTTATATTAATAACATTTGTTAAAAGATTTATTTTAAAATTAATTTTTTTATAATATATATAAATATAAAATTAAAAATAATTAAAAAATGGGTTTATATTAATTAAATTATAAATAAAACTTTTTTAATATAAAAGTAATTATTTATATATACGTTTTTATATTATTTATTTATAAATAATATTAAAAAATTATATATATATATATATATATATTTAAATAATATATTTAATAAAATAATAAAAATATAATTATAAAATAAATTTTATTTAAGATACATACACCCCATTCCGTGGGGCTAAGGGGGGCGCATGCCGCGTTGCGTCGAATAAAACCGCCGACGTTTAACTTCCAAATTCACCACGACTTACCTGCTCCAAACACCGCGCTGGACACTACTCTGCATCAATTTAGTCTCATCTATCGACATCATTGAGTCGCCACGGCTGCTTTCATATCGATCCCAACACGAAAAAGACCGAACTCGAAATGCCGGGCACGATAAAAACTGAGAGTTCAGATTCGGCTGCAAGTACTACTGCGAAGTATTGATTAAGAGCTGAGCTGACGAGTCGCAAAGCAGAGGCCCATGAATCCGTCGGAGCGAGTCCATTTGCGGAATACAACGTCAGCAATTCAGCCTGGGGCTATCCTGCATGATCGTTATCAAGTCTACCAAAGACTGGCTGTAGGCCTTTCCAGCATGGTCATTCTAGCAAAGGATATAAGGTAACTCTATGTAACAAGAGTTTCCCGCATATCTCTGACTCTGTTTACCTGCGTAGTGCTTCGCATGAACGTTTTGTTGCCATCAAGGCCAGGGAAGACGAGAAATGGGAGCTCGTGGACAAGTTGCCACAGCTCAATTCTCCTCCGGCCACTGGTACCCCCAACGCCCTTCCAGGGACACAGAATGCAGAGATATACCTGGATCCTTCCTTTATTTTCCATTCTCCTGGAAAATCTTATGCTTGCCAGGTCGTCGAGCCCCTAGGCCGCCCGCTGAGCCACGTCTTGGAGATCTGTCTAGATAGGCGCGCCGAACTTAACAAGCCTGAGTCGTGGCTTGGCGTCGCGCGCCCCGGCGACTACTGGTCCATCCGATTCGCCAAACAAGCTTGCAAGCAGATTCTCATGGGCCTCAATTACTACCATAGCCAGGGTGTAGCTCATCGCGATATTCACCCGGCCAACATTTGCCTAGCTCTACAGCACGTTGCCCCCTGGTCGAGCGGCGGAAATGTACAAGAATACGCGTGGCCTACGGAGATAGCTGACTCTGTGGTACCGGAGCGCCTTGACGATGGCCTCAAGGTGGAGCGGATCGCGCAATCTCACGATCCCTTCCGGTTGGTTCTAGTCGATCTGGGCTTTGCATCGACCCTGGACTACTCCGCACCTCTACCAAGGCAATGGAGCCTGGCATTCCGTCCACCCGAAGGGTTGGTCGGTGCCCCGGTGACGTACAAGGGCGACATCTACTCTCTAGGCCTCCTATTTTGGAATATCGTCATGCTGCGCAAGCTGGTCGAGTCAAGATTCCTACACAGCGACCCCGAACGTATCTATGCAAGAAATAGACTCCTGAGGGACCTAGTACAACGGCTTGGTCCCATGCCAACGGAGATCCGATCGCTATGGCGCGACGGAGACGATTTCGTGGACTCGGAGGGCACCGCGCGCCATCCAGACGACGAGGACCCCTGGGAACCTGATGATTTCGAATATGGCGACATCTGGTACCAGGCGAAGGTCAGGAAGCCCTTGGACATGGCGGAGGGTGACATGGAAAGTTTTGTGCGAATGATTTTGAAGATGTTGCAGTGGCAGCCGGAGAAACGCCCGACGACTACGGAATTGCTTGAGGATGAGTGGTTTCAATAAGCAGGATTGATTTGTACTTTGACTTTGATACTATAGATACTCAATACGAAGGTTGCCATAGCTTTTGACAATGGATCAAATTCGCCTTTGATCAACAGAAATCACAGAGAACTCTTCAAAGATATTTAGATTGCAAGCATCTTTCCGGTATACAGTGACCTCTCAAGACTCCAACAGAAATGTTACCTCTAAACAGCTGCCGGCAACAACCAATGAGTCTTGCGCGAAGCCTCGTAACTACTGCTTCCCCATGCCCAGGTGTAAGGCTCACAGTGCTATACACCGCTTCGCTGGTTTTATGTATTGGCAGGATGACTACTCTGCGATGGAAAAGCACACACTCCCAAGATTGTGTTAATCTAATCTGAAGGGGCTTCTTCGAATCAAGCCTCAGCAGTGATTCGCACACTGTGTCCAATCACGGATCTTCTGGGCATCGATATGCTCGTGCAATCGCACAATGGCCACGAGTGGAGTGAGTCGGAGGAAAACAGCCTCGGCAAGACCCTTAGCACTACTTATGAGGACTATGTGCCTGCCAGGCAAAGTGGTCGCCTCCTCTTCACCCCAAAATATCGGTGCTCCAAGGGTACCTTCAGCGGCGAGGGCTGCGAAAAGGGCCTCAACGTCGGGAAAGAGACCGAGTGGTGTGTCCAGGCTGTGGTGACGAAGACAGTCGACGGAAAATAAGTCACTCAGCCCGATGGCTTGTTTAGTTTCATGCGGCTAGATTAGAAAGAACAGCACATGTAGTTTAGGACAGGGAATCCGAGTTTGCGGTCTTATGCTTCTTTCTATAAATCACGAGTTCCAGCCTATTCAGATGAGCCAAGTGGTCGCACTCTTCTAGATTGCACTCTTCCCCTCCGTCCGGGCGGTTGCGCGACACATCAGTGGTTTCTTCTGCCAAAGAATATATACCTTCTGGTCCAGCCAGTCCATGGATTCAGTGCAAAGCTCGAGGTCGAAATCCATTAAGACATTTGATAGAAGGAGCCGCATCTCGTGCCAGGCAACACTATCAATGAATACATGTCAGTATTATAAGATAGAGTACCTTTATCAGTTGGCTAGAGGAAGGGAGAAAAGAGAGAAAAGAACAGGAAGCAAAGAAAGAAAATAAGAAAGGAATAACTTAGTAGAAGGGAATAAATGGAAGAAAAACAAGAAAAAAAGGAAGCTTCTATCCTCCCGGTTCACCATTTTAATTGCTTAACACCCCCGAAATTAAGATAAAAAAAAGAGAAAGAGGAAGAGAAAGAGAGAGGCTATAGACGTAATTAAGAGACCGCTTACCCCATTCCCAAGCAGCTCCGTGGCCCGACCGAAAACGGCTGTCTAGCATCAAGCTTATCATCAGCGAATCTTGCGTCCCCCATCCATCGTTCTGGAACGAAGCGGTCCGGATCTCGGAAGTTGTCAGGATCGCGATAGGTCGTAGTAGTATGGACGGAAACGGAAGTCTAAGTATAATGCAATCCATGTGAGCTCTTTTTCTCCCGAGCCCGATGCCGTTTGCGGGTAAATTAATGACTTACACCAGGGGGGACCCAACGCCCCAGTATCACGTTCCCCCCCGCGGGCGTCGCGCGTGGGAATCCCGAGGGCACCGGTGGATACATGCGGAGACCCTCTTCGATGCAGGCATTGAGGTACGGCAGCCGAGCCAGGGACTCCAAGTCGATCCGCTGGCTCGAGGCGAACGCGGTCCGTATCTCGTCGGTTAGGGTCCGCAGACAATCGCGGTTCGTCAGCAGGAGATAGGTCAGGCCCGACAGCAGTGTCGCCGTCGTCTCGGTGCCCGCGGCCATGAAGAGCTGGGAGTTGGATTCCATCTCGGGCACCGTGAGATCGTATCCGTCCCCCGCTCCGGCTTCTTGCGCCTGGGCGACGAGGTTCCAGATGTCGGGCTGATCCGAACCCCGCTCTAGCCTCCTGTGTAGGCGGTCGGCGCTGTGTTTATAATGGGAGATGCGCATGTGCTGGACAGACTGGGGCTCCAGGGCTTTGAAGATGGTTTTCAGTAGCGGGTAGTATTCCAGGATCTGGAGTATCGGGACCAGGCGGATGGACTTGAAGACGAGCTCTACCCAAGGCGTGTACTCCGAAGATTCCAGGAGGCCCAAGGACTCACCGTAGGTCAGCTGGGCCATGATGTCAAAGGTGGTCAGGTTGAATGTCTTGACCATATCGATACCCGGCTGTCCGCCATCCGCCGTGGTGGCTTTTCTTATGGTATCGACCATCAAGTCAGCAAAGTGGCGGAACATAGGCTCTTGCGCCTTAACCGCCCTGTCCGAGAAGGCCGGGGCCATCAGACGACGCAGAGCAGCGTGCTCTTCGGCGTTCAGATCTGCTACCGAGGGCGCGCCGTTCTCCGATGGCGGGTAGAACAGAGGATCGCGGGGGTTCTCCTCCCGGCCCTTTCGGTGGCCGTAGATATCTTTCCAGGCCTGGGCGCCGCTGTAGCTGAGGTCGTTCGGCCCGAACCTGACGACGGGGTCGTATCTCCCGTGGAGCTTCCGCATCCAGGGAACCTGGTCGCCACGCAGACAGGCGATCCAGTAGGGAATACGAGTGGCGGCGGAAACCCATGGTCCTGGGAAGTCACGGAGTGGGTGGACAAATTTGGAGTAGAAGAGCGCCCAGGCGAGATAGGTTAGTATCTTATTGGAATTATTAGCAAAGAAAGCTGTCCTCGATTGTTGACTTGGCCTGATACAGAGATTGATTTGGAGGAGCGCACCAGAAGAAGTGTCGATCGGAGGAGTGTGTCAGCGAATGGAGAGCCATCTTCCGACATTGTCTCTGCACCGTCACAACTTGAATTGTCTAGAATGTGAAGTTTACTTGCAGTGCTATGTTGTCAGGGGCCGCCCGATGCCGTATGGTGTTGTGGAGGGGAAGTTGAGATGAAGAGTCAGGGAGCAAGCTGCAAGGGATCCGGCGCCGCACACCCGCTTACTGATCTTCCCCGGGTCCCGGTTGGCAACCAACACAACGTTCGCCTCTGCACCAACGTCAATTACCCAACCAGTCAGGTCGCATACAAGAATCAAACCCACTTGGGTCGCTGCTTCGGCAACTTTGTAATCACCTGGGCGCGGTGAAACGTCAAAGACTTTGACCAGGACTGTTATGTTCGAACAAGGCCGAATCAGGGTATCACTTAGAGTAAGTGGCCATTAATTATCCAAGCTTGATCTATCATGTTCACTCCATCATATATCAAAGAGTTGTTTTCTTAAGATTTTCGCGTTATATTGTAAAACCGCGGCGCCAAGGAGGGGTGGACGCAAGGGGGCAGTTCAAGTCAAGTAACCGAAAGTGACCCATTCCTGTTTATGATGACTAGATATCACGTTCAAACCTGCGACGTTCGTTGCTAAGACACAACAGCCTAGAATCGGTTTTTTTTTCTGTTGATAAGACACAACAGCCTAGAATCAGTACACTAAACTACTCATCGAGTAGGACAGGCGTGATTCAGGTGTTCCTCGCTCCTCACTTCACAATGTCGTCGGACAAAGCATCGGAACGAGGCTCAGGATCTGCGCCGGCAAAGCCACGCCCCTCCACACCGGATCCGACGGAGCCGGCGGAAGCTGACGACTCACTACGGCCAGTCCACAACACGCCCGACGAGGATGTTGTATTCAGTCAAGGGGCGAAGCGCTCGGTGCGCTTCTGGGCCATTATGGGGTCTCTCACGATCACGGGGCTCATTTCATCCATCGAGGGCACCATAATCACCAGCGCGCTGCCGACCATCATACGCTCCCTAGGTGGTGGGAATTTGTACATCTGGGTACCCAACGCCTTCTTCCTCTCCTTCATTGCCACATTGCCCCTATTCGCCCAGGTCAGCGATATCTTCGGGCGTCGATGGCCATTTATCAGCGCCGTGGTCCTGTTCATTATAGGCAGTGGTATCTGCGGAGGCTCGTCTAGCATGAGCATGTGTGCGTTTGTCCTCTCATCCCCTTTCCTCTTGCTCTTGCTAGGGACTATGGGATCCTGCAATCATGTCGTTCACTGCTAACCCGAATGCCGTAGTGATTGCTGGCCGCATCGTGTAAGTGACTCACTGGCCCTTCATCAATCTAAAGTATCATAACCATGGCTCATACCTTCTCCTCCATAGGCAAGGTATTGGTGGCGGCGGTATCCAGCTACTGACCGAAACGATCATCACTGACCTGGTCCCCCTGCGGGAGCGAGGGCTATACATAGCCCTGACCATGGTAGCTGCTACTGTCGGAGCTGCCCTTGGTCCATTCATCGGCGGTTTGATAGCTGATCGGTCTACTTGGCGATGGGTATTCTACCTGAATCTTCCTATCGGCGGAGGTAAGTGTTGTTAGACGCTATTCTTGAGCCCGTCTGCCTCTTACCTGCGTGTGATATCTTCGGTCGACTCTGACTTATCGGTAGTTGCTCTTGTTCTCCTGCTGGTGTGTCTTCGCGTCAAGTCACAGCCTCCTGAGACCTGGAAGCAGCGCCTCCTGCGTATCGACTTTGCTGGGAACTGCATTTTCATCGCCGCCGTTATTGCTATCCTCATCGCTCTCACTTGGGGAGGCACAGTACACGCGTGGAATACCTACCAGATCCTGGTTCCGTTAGTGCTCGGCTTCGCTGGGCTCGGCTTATTTCTCGCGTACGAACGGACCATCTGCAAGAAACCCTCGTTTCCCCTCGAAGTCCTGTCTAACCGCACCTCGGCTGCTGCCTTTATGCTTACGCTGATACATTCCCTGTGTACATACTGGGCTTTCTACTTCCTACCTCTATACTTCCAGGCTGTCAAGGGATTATCGCCTTTTAACTCAGGTAAGTATCGATCTCGTCAGGGGTGCAAGCCTGTCCAACACACACTCCATCGGGGTGGCTTACCGCTTTTCGTTTTATCAATCTGTCTCCCTTATCCTCACAAGCATTGGCACAATGCATTTTCTCATGTGTCCCGAAAATAGGGGTTGACACTCTACCTATCTTTGCTGGCATTATTCCATTTGCCATGATCGGCGGAGGTATCCTGGCTAAATGGGGTCGTTACAAACCGGTACATCTCGTAGGCTGGGCCATCATAACCGTTGCTTATGGTCTGTTTAGCCTGATGGATCAGAACTCCTCGACGGCCGCTTGGGTCTGTTTCCAGCTCTTGTTAGCGGCTGGATCCGGTCTCCTCGCAGGAATATTGCTGCCCGCCATGCAAGCACCCTTAGATGAGTCCCTTATGGCCTTGACCACCGGTATATGGGCATTCGGACGTGGATTTGGTTCCGTATGGGGTGTTGCAATTCCCAGTGCGGTGTTCAACAATGAATGTCGAATACGTGCCGAGAAGGCGATTGAGGATCCGCAACTAGCCGAGTACCTCTCTGGCGGCCGCGCGTACGAATATGCGACTCGAGCCTTTCTTGATAGCATCGAAAGTTCAACCTCGCGCCAGCAAGCTGCAGAAGTGTTCTCTCAGGTAAGCACGAGATCACTGCAATCACCCGCATCTTGCTACATTTATAGATCACCTTATTCTATCTCCAGATCGCTGACCTGAAGGTTGCATGAAGGCTCTACGGACTGTTTGGCTTGTTGGGGTCGCTTTCGGGGGCGTTGGGTTCCTGATAACTCTACTGGAGAAAGAAATCAAGCTTAGAGACAAGCTTGATACAAAATATGGCTTGGAGGAGGACGTCACAAAGGATGGCAATAAAGAATCAGGATGATAAAGCATGATTAGGTAGACCAAACACATATAGCAAGTCGGACTCAAATCCTTTCACCAATAGAATCTTTTCGATACACTCACAACTTCACACCAATAATAACTATTACTACCTTAGAGGTGCTTACTTATCCTTTCGACGTTGAGATTATAGATCTCTTCAGTGATAACACAGCTCACACTTAGATAAAACGGGCTGCATCAGCACTATCACCTTAACTTCAAGGCTGACAGATCAGTAGTCTGTTCGTTAATATACAGTAGGTTAGCAACAGAAAATTTATTCTTCTGACTCTCTATGTATAAATCGTCTAGAGACGGGAACTATATTACTGGTATGATGCACTGGGTTGTATCCTGCCCTTTTGGGTTATTATTCTATTATGCGGCGCAACTGCTTAGCACCAATAGAATTATACCCCGTTGCCACGATGCAGGTAGTTGATCCTGTAAGAAGATTTTCTGGAGGACAGACGCCTTTATAAGGCAGTTGGGATCAACTTCAGCCTCGAAAGATCCATAACCCTGCGCTCTGCTACGGAGCAGCCATGATATAGACACTATAAATAGACTAGAACTCCTTTTGAGTGAGTCTAGAGATATCGCAGCTCCATAGATGCTATAGCATCTAAATGTATTGTATCAATCTCGCTCCTTCATTAACCTTATGATCGTGCTCGACGTGACGTTATTCCGGACCTTTCCCTCTCAAACCCGAGCCGTGTGCCGCAAAGGATCATTCGTCTGGGAAATATTCATTTGGCGTCTGGGTGGCTTCATCTTGAGATGAGTTTTCCTAAGCATCAGATGATTCGAGTAATTCGAGTAACTTTGCGGCAAAGCTATCCTGTTCACCAGTGATGTTTTGCTGTTCCTCTCCCATGTCGCTCTGCTGACGTGACATCGTTGGTGGTATTGTCGGTGACATTGTCGGTGACATTGTTGGTGGCATCATCATCAGTCTCTGCTGACCTTGTATATGATGCTGACCTGGTATCGGTTGCTGAACTGGCATCGTCTGCCGAGGGAGCATCCACTGTTGAGTCGGCATGAACATCTGGGATGGCATCACCTGCTGATAGGGCATCACCGTCTCTCAGTTCCTTTCACCCGTAAGACTTTTGACGTTCTTACGACTTTGCACCAATAATAACTGTTACTATCTTTAAGATGCTTATTTCTCCCTTTGCCGTTTAAATTGTAGATTCTTTTAGTGGTAATATAATTTACATTTGGATAAGACGTGCTTTAGCGGGACTATTACTATAACCTTAAGGCAGATATATCAGTTGTGGATTCATTGATATGCAGTATGTCAGCAACTGAAAACTTTTGTTCTGAATCTCTATATATAATCTGTTCAGCTATGGCAACCATGTCACTGGTATTATCTACCATGTCGTCTCCTGGCATCGTGGGTGAACATTTCGTTATGAAATGCCATTGCTCAGAACCACGAGAATTGAACCTTGTTTCCACTAGCCAGCTCTCTAATTCCGTATGAAAAATGTCTGAGTCACAGACGCCCTCATGAGCACGGCGGCATAACAAACTCATCGTGGTGCATTGGGGTATGGGGCCACAGGGTATGGGCGGTTCGATCTCATCCGGGACCCTCCGGGTTGCGCCATCATGGCCCTGGGGCGTCGTGTGTGGTGGTGCCCACACTGGTATAAGTGGATAGACCCGGCTGTCGGTCGTGTTGCCCCTGCGCTCTGCCACCGAATCAACCATGCCGTGAATCTCATAAGAGATCATAACACCTCTTGCGCGAATTCAGGCATATGGCAACTTGATAGATGCCGCAGCATCTAAATGGGTAGTAGCAATCTAGCCTCCTTTATTCATCCTATGATCATTATCGATGTGACGCCGTTCTGGAATTCGTTCCCTGAAACTCGGGGCCTGTGCCCTGGTTGCTCACCCGCCTTGAAAATATTCGTTGGGCGCTAGGCTGGCTTCGTGATGAATCAATCTTCCCAAGTGCCATAGGATTCGAGTAACCTTTCGTCGTAAGCCTGCTGGAATGGGGGCAGCTGCTGAGCTGCCATTGTCTGTTGTGGCAGTGGCATTTGTTGATGTGGCGTATGCTGAAGAGGCATCATGTGTTGGTGTGTCATAGTCTGCTGGCGTTGCACAGTCTGGAGAGGTGGTATCATATGTGGTGAGAATGTTCGCTGGGGTGCCATTGTCTCCTGGGGCGGTTGATCTTGTTGGAATCGCTGATGGGCTTGGAACGGCTGTCCAGCCTGTAATCGTTGATGAGGCTGTAATTGCATCATTTGCGCGCGCTGCGGCTGTTGTACTTGTATCGACCTTTGAGGGACTCCTGCAAAGTTTCTTGACGTCGAAGGACGCGCTGGGCGAATGTGACCACTTGTAGCAGGTAACTCAGCGAAAGCGGCTGCTACATGACTCTGGTCGTAACTCTGTAGTAGATCGCTCGCATTCGCTTGATTGACAATGTGTGCTGCGTTTCCTTTTTCCCGTAAGATATCCCCGAGCTGTTTGTCTAGGTGCGGATAGTCGCGTCGCAGAAGTCCGATGAGGCGATCTCCCAGTCGTAGGGAGTTGCCTGGCTTTGGGCCACGTTTTTTCATCTCCCCATTCGCAAACCAATCCCTTCTCTTGGCATCTTGTACAAGATGGTGGTCCAGAACACTTAGTTCTGGCTTTCTTGCATGCATTGCAGGCTTGGGTAATTCTCGAGTCCCTCATGACCTGTAGATGCTGTCTATTGTTAAGAATTTGTTGTCTAGTTCTTGGCGGTTGACCATGACCAAGTTGGCGCAAAGGGTTCACGGGAGCCATAACTTGAGATATTGGCTGAAAGGAAGTAGTTGCTGGTGGAGTGAAGCCCACATTGAGAGGCAGCATGTGCTGATTTGGGTCTTCGTGATTCTCTTGACTACCTGATGCTGGTGCAGTACCGGAGGCATCCATCTCGAAGAATGTGGTGTAGTGAAGTCTGTAGAGTAGGAATGCAGAGTAGGCTCTCAAATGTTGAGGGGGATGTTCAGTGGGAAGGATTTGTTGATGGAGTGTCAAGGATGTGTTGACGAAATGGGGAGAATGTATCAATAGAGTGTGGTGTGCTGGTCTGGCTGGGGTGGGGATTGAGTAGTTGCAGAAAATGTGTAACAGGAAGGGACGCGTTGGTGGGCGTCAAACCGCTGATTAAATGCCGGGCGGTGAAAAATAAAACGACAGCTACCAAGGAAGGAGCAGGACCAGTCGCTGAAACGCAATAGCATTTTCTGGCAATAACAGAATAATGTACATAAAGTGGCTAGGCTTGATATATACTATTAGCTCCAGCAGAGCTGGCTGCTTCCACATCCGGTCAGTACATCGGCGGTGATGACTTGCTACGTCTTTATAGAGTGCACAATTGAAACGCCCAGTGTTGAACTGGCTGCTCTGGCAGAGCGTGTCACCCTGAAGATGAGGGTAAGAAAGTACCTGGATATCTGTTGTTTATATACGTATATAGCATATAGTTACCAAGGTACATATTCAAATAATAGCAATTGCCTATCCTATTATCACGTTTCCTATCTTCTATCAAGAATCTCATTATGCATCCAATGAAAGTTTCTAATATAAATCTATTACATTAATAATCTATAAATTCTAAAACGTAGATTATTATATATTAATATAGGCAGCTTAGTTATGCTATGTTATTAAGGTAAATTATGTTTAAAAGTTAATTAATAATAATAAGATTCCTAGCATCATGTCTTAGGAATGCATTAGCTTATAGGGATTTGAATGATTTATTAATCACTTGATGAAATAGTTAAACCATGGCGTCGTAGGTTGGGGGCAAACAATGATACATCCCGATACAACCAACGATCTGTACCATGATGAATCCTTATTAGCACAATGACTTGAAGCAGCCCTCAACGCACAGCAGAAAGTCCGATGCCAGCTGTCATCAGTTAGTAAGCCCCAGCTTCCTTTCGTTCGACCTATCTATCCTTCCAAGTACTCTCCATCACATCTAGTCTTCATTCAAGGTTGCTCTACCAATTACAATCTCCATCAGCCGCAGGCAAACTCCATCTTCGAGCTTGGATTTTCAATATGGCCTGGAAAGCTATTCACATCAATTAGGGAGCTAAAAGTCTTTATCAAGCTACCATTTACCTCAACCTCGGCACCAGTATAGAGAGGCGGCTACCTCTTCACAGCTAATATATTTCAGACAAGTGGTCTGTTGGAACGACGCCTCCACACAAAATACTGGTAGTATCTCAGGCGTAGATACACTTTACACAATTTGACCACAATCGTACATACAAACTCATGGCTTCAACGCGTGTCTTATGGGTCAGTTTAGGTAAGGAAACAAACGGCATATGAATTGGAGAATACGTAGCTAGGTAGTTAGTTAGCAAACCTGATATGAGTCCATATGATTCATAGGGCTCTGTACATACTTTGGTACACACATAAATGACCCATATGAGTTATATAGTCTATTGATGTTGTGTAAGAAGAAGCAGAAATGGAAAGGGGCTGGAATAAGGCTCAGAGAAGCTAGTTGTACAAAATGCGTCCACACGTGACCATGACAACAATAGCATCACGTGTTACCCATATTCCAACACATATCAGCTTCCCTGAGGAGATAACTACGATTGCGCGACCCCAACATGTGTCAATGGAGTTCACACCTATTTGAACTTGCAATGAATTGAATATATAAACACCCCGGGAAGAGGAAAGCCTCTGTGTGATTCTCCTTTGCCCACAGGGGTTACTGATTTCCCTGTGCAATGCGATTAAGAAGCGCTACCATCAGCAAATCCCCCAAATTTACAGACAGTTTGCGTCAGAACTCAGAAAGATTTCATATATATTCACCGAGAAAGAAAAAGTGGCGCGTAGATGCATGATAAGAGGGTTTAAAATCGCAATCAACCAATTTTTGGCAATTATTGGGTGCGTTTTCTTCTCTCTTCTTCTCGTAAAATCATCCCCTCTATGTGCAAGATCATGCATCTATGGCTAGCTCTACTATGATATGTAATTGATTTGCGGAGGTATTGTTATTATATTCTAATAAGTGATCTTTCTGTGAAACCTGTTCCTGCTACTGGTAGCTATTGCTACTTTGCGAACACACCACTTCTCAGCACAACTTCATGATCCTCTTTTCATTACTACTCCTCCAAAATTCCGACTTCCTCTTACAACAATCCCAATACAATAAGCTCTAAGATAACATTTCCTTATGACACTCATAACTCCCTCCTACATTCTTACCTCGACAAACCCAAGACAGCAATTCTAGCCAACATGGACCCTTACCGTACCAGTTTGACATCCAGAAATCGAGAAAATGACAATTTTCGGAACCAAAACACAGTCTCCTCCTCCGAGCTTGATACCTCCTTCCAGGGTGTTTTTCCAAGTCAACCGAGGACTCAGACATCAACCCCTGCGACGACTCCCGTAACAACTCCCACAATTCCTCTGCAACCTGCCTATGCAACACTTCCCGCCGTTCCCCCCCCCCCCCCCCCCCCCCCCCCCCCCCCCTCCCCAATCTGGCTATGGGATACCTCCTCCCGTTGGACAGCAGCTTATTCACAGACAGCTCGCGCAGACTATGGGACGTCACAGAGCCACGCAGGCGTGTAGCGCCTGCCGAGACGCCAGAACCAAATACACTGGACCACCATCGTGTACCAGGTGCAACGAGAAGGGATTGATCTGCGAATGGGGGGAGATAAAAAGACGTGGCCCGAAGCCAGGTAACTCCCTAAGACTCGGAGATCGCCTGATGTGCTCCAGGTGCCACGTGAAGGGCTTGATTTGTGTCTGGGGTGAGACGAGACGACAAGGTCCCAGACCCGGCCAGGCTCACCAGTCGAGACCTCTGGAATGCTTAATGGGGTTCTTGCAGTGCCAACACCCTGATCTAGACAAGAAAATTGGAGACATCCTGAAGCAGAAGGGAAATGCTGAGTATGTTACAAACAAGACCAACATGAACGACTTGATGCAGAATTACGAAAAGAGTAATGTTGCAGCTGCTTCTGCCGAGTTACCTGTTACGGATGGTTCAACTCGTCCAACCCGCCCTTCGACGACGGGAAACTCTAGAATAGTCACGCAGGTGCCGATGCAAATACAACAGTCCCAGCGCCAGCAAATGATGCCGTTCCAGGCCCACCAGCCATTTCAGGCCCATCAGTCTCTCCAGCAGGAGCAGAATTCCCAGCAGACAATGACACCTCAGACTCTTGCACCCGCCTTTCAAGGTCAGGACTATGCTAAATCACCATCGGCGCCTCGAATGGAACAGCAGCCCGAGCAACAGTCATATTTGACGTATAGACAGCAGTCCCAGATGAACCACGAGCATCCTCAGTCGTCTCAACAGCCACAATATATCTACCAACAGCAATCACTTCAGCAGTGCCCACAACAGCGTCAGATGACTCAGATCTCCACACATCAATCCCAGCAGTACCAAGGACAGCCACAGCCATTACCACAGGTGAGTGACCTGGACTCACCTGAAGATGTTCAAGACGAAGATTGGAAAGATATCCTTAACTTCTTATTAGACGACTCCGAAGGCTGGGTTATATACGATTCAACCCCGGTGCACGATGTTGCTTTCAAGACGGATGATTGTGTGCAGCGTAGAGCCCCTGGAAGATAAAGCCGATACGCATTCGAGCCCAAAAAGTTTATGGGCTTGAAGGAGACAAGCAGCAGAGCGCAGAATCATGGGTCTTGAGATATCCTTGATGAGGTTGCCCGTAGTGTGGATGATCTTCATAGGGGATGCTGCAGATATTTTGCGGCAACGGAGTATATGAGACTGGTATCGCTGCTGACCCCTCTGGAACCTTGTACACAGACCTTAGAGAAATATGAATTCTCGGTTGCTAACATATTGCGAGTGACCAAATAAACTGCTGGCTTAAGAGATATGTGCTAGTGATTATGTGACCTGAGTTGCCACAGTCATACCCGGAACGGCCAAGGGAGAAAGAAGCAAGCATCTGACAGGCAATGATACGGCCCAACTCTATCCCAAGCCACCTTGGATATCACGATATCCAACTTATGCATGCCCACGGCGGTCAGTCCGAGCATCATCGCTTACTCACCAGTCTTCACCCAGAAACGAACGGAAAACTCTAAACGGATCGCGCATGATAACGAAATGCCTGACCTAAGTGAGCCGTTTCCGTGCCTTGACAACGACCACGTGCTGCTCTTGCAAGAACTCTTGCCAGAACTCGGGGTCCTTCCTGACCACTGGAGTCTTCTCGGGGGGTTCGATCTCGATGTCAAATAATCCGAATTTCTCATGCATCTCCGTAGACCCCGAGTAGCTCGTCTCCATCGAAGCAGCATCGATCTCGACTGCAGCAACGAGGAAACGTGTGCGCTTGTTAGCCGGACTCAAGTGTAATTCGCACGACATGCCAGAACAGAAAAAAAAAACGGGCTTAGATATCTATCACTCACGCGGTGGTTCCGTCTTAGTTATCAGTCGGTACCGGGTCCCGCCAGGGATCGCCTGGTGGTCCTGGAAAACCGCGCCGTACTTGCCCGAGGCCAGGTGTCGCGCGAACAGGTTGCCGGTGCGCACGCCGACGTACCTCCCACCCGGCTTGAGGTACAGCGAGACGTTGCGCCATATCCCCTCGAGGTCGGCGACGGTGGCGGTGTGGTCCATAACCCAGTTCGCCATGACCGAGTCGTAGGCGGCGTGGCCTTTGAGCGGCAGATGGTCCAAAGGCTGGGAGGCGTCTCCTTCGTGCCACGCGATCCTGTCGGCGTAGCTGCTCGTCGCCGCGGCTATGGATTGTCCGACACGTAGCATCTCCGGGGTCAGGTCCACCACATCCACAGCTTTGGCGCCGGCTTTGAGGACCTGCATGGCGCGGATCCCCGTCCCGCCACCGAGATCCAGGACCGTCTGGCCGGCACAGTCGCCTAGGGCCGACTCCATGAGCTGGTCTTCTAGCACGGCCTGGGGGATAGGGACGATTGAGAAGCAATCGTTATAGAGCTTCGCTTGCTCGGCGTACCCCCTTCTCACCTCATTTGTGGAAGCCATTACTATCGAGTTTTCGTGCCTTGTGTTTTCAGGTATATCATAGATGGTTGCCTTTTGTAATTTGCATCACACAAGGATAACAATAACCCAACAGGGCGAGAGAGAACAATAAGGGGCGAGGCCTCCGCGCAGGCCTCAACAAGTGTTTTCAGGTATGGTGGTAATCATTTTAAGGTCAGTCATTTCAAAGTACCTGGGTAGTCATTGGAGAAAAGACACGAAATCGGGCGGGGTAGAGTACCTAGGGGTTGCTTCGAGTTGGAAGCAGAGGAATGTAACCATCACTCCGCATCAGCCGCGATGAGTAATACAAAGAGGGTTGGGTGAGATTGCAGATCGCCATTATATGCAATTCGTGTGAAGTATGGGTGTTCGTTCTTCATTGGACCTCATCATTCGACCAGTTTCAGGTTACTTCGAAAATATCGAAGTGATGTTAGTCATCAATACAAGTGCACGTGGAAACTCGTTGCGGATGTCTACAGAGCATCTGGACTCATTTCCAGTCGTCCTAGCTTTCCTGTAGTTTTCTTGGACTTGAGCTTCTATAGCTTGGAACTAAGGGTCTTGATTACGGTCACAGTCGATGCATCGCCAGAACGATACTGCGGTGAAGGCTATGGTAATGAGGTGTTGATATTTGATATAGGTTACAAAGAATGGACAGTGTGACATTGGGCTACCTGCTTATAGCCATCACCCCTTGAAATGACCCAGAACCCATATTGGATAGTGTACACTAACTTACAAATGCGGCAAGGAAAAAGACCGGAAGTAACTTAAACGCTTCAAACTAAACTCCAAGAGCCTCCATATCGATAACACCATCCCAGGGAGAAATCAAGGCGAAGAATAAAAATATGCCATCATTTGATGTACTGAGACCAGTCCTGCAGAGCATCCGCGTTGTTGGACTGCTGGACCACGGACTTGATATTGGTATCGGACTCGACGAAGATGCCAAACTTGTCGCCCGAGTCCTTGGCGGGATTGTAGTCGCAGGTCTTCTTGGGGAGGTATTGCCAGTAGAGGTTCGGCACCGAGGCCTTGTTGAGGTCGGCGGCCTGGGCCGCGAGCTCGGTCTTGGGGCTGTTCTTGCTGGTGTCGACCCCCCACTCCTCGACGAAGACGAGCTTGCTGTTCGACTGGTCGACCCATTTTTTCGTCGAGCCCGACCACTGCGTCGGGTTGCTCGACTGGGGACCCGTGTAGCGGTGGATGGCGATGAGGTCAATCTGGTCGCAGCCCGTGGCCGCCTTGATCATGCTGCACCCGTGCGAGTCGTCGCCGCCGATACCCCCCGTCGCGATGCGGATGGGGTTGTCGGCTCCGAGGGTTTCGCGCATGTGTTTCGCGACGTTGCAGAGCCAGCCTTTGGAGTCGCCATCGCTCTTACAGACCGAGGTATCGGGGCTCATTGGCTCATTCTAATGATCCTATCAGCAGCAAGATTCGCGGTTTCAGGGGCGGTGATGATTAATTCTTACCTGGATATCGAAAGCAAAGATCGCGTCACTCCATTCCTTCCAGACTTTATTAGAGGTCTTCCCTTTGTAGTTGAAGATGTGGTCGATCCGTTTGTTGTAAGCTTCCAGTGCAGCTGAATCGGTGTAAAATGATTTCTTGTTCCACTTCTTGCCATATACATCCCTGAGACAATCGTCAGCCGTCGTGGCAGTACTTGAGCTATGTTGTGTTTATACATACGCTCGGTAATCCCCAAGGAGAGAGTTCGCATCATGGGGGGAGATCAGCGATTTGATGCCCTTATCCGACAGCTTCTGGATGACTTTGTCGACTGCGTCGAGCGTCTGGTCATTGTACTGACCCAAGGTAGTCTCGAGCGCAGGCACGCCAACTTCAAGTTTGCTGCCTTTGACGCAGGAGCCGGAGGATTGTTGGTTAACCCAGAGACGGACCACCTTGACTCCATAATCTGACAGGTCGCTGATATACTGGTCCTGCGCATCGTCTGAAAGGCCTTGCAAGTAGTACAGATTTGTGCCGCCGAAAGACTTGGAGTCGGCTCGCTTGGCTGGGGAGGCGGATACGCTTGCTATAGCGAGTGCCCCCAGGGTCGGAAATAGGAACTTCATATTATTGATGGTATTTAATGATGGGAGATGACTTGATTTCGCAGAGTTGAAGGTAGATGTCTCTGATGTTTCAATGAGTCGGAATCAGGTTTAATGGTTCGTTGATTGAGAGAGATATTAAGTCGAATGGGCAAGTTACGGGAGGGAGTGCATGAATTTTATAACTTTTTCGGCTCAGAGTCGTTTACCCTGGGCCATGCACCTTGGTCCTGAAATGACAATGAGGTCCTCACCATCAAGCTAGAATTGATGATTGACATCATGTCTCTCCTAATAGCGTACTCACACCAGTATGTCAACGGAATCCTGAAGTGCATTTTCCAGCACGCCTTTGCTGCACTTGCCCCTGAATCCCAGCTGAACTCGTCAAGCCAAAGATTTTGTGGCTTGCTACCGACAGGAGACCCATCGCGGAATCGAGCCGAATCGAGCCTAACATCTCGCTTAGCAGTGCGTCACAATAATCCGAGTCAATAAAAGATCGGGAATAAACTCTCCATTCCAAAGCATAAACTGTTATTTGGCACTGTTCAACGATGAGTTGATTCAAATTACCATGATCTATTTTCATAGTTTGATTGGGATTTCCTGCAAGAAACTCTACAAGTAGAATCGTCTCGACCAGCATTTTCGTTCGGCCGACTCGTGAGCTGAAAAGGCGTTTTCGTATTCCTGCAGGGTATGCACACCGGTCAGAGTGATACAGTACCAACAGACAATCGAGCTATTCTACCTACCTAAGTATGTATAAAAGCTACTGAATCAAGCGCGGGCGACATGAAAATTCACATAACAGGAAGTGTAGACCCTAGCAACTCCCTAGAAAGCTCCTGTTTTGCACATTACTCCCGCGCGCACTCAGAATGTAACGCGATGCCAAGTCCACACGCAGAGCTCTCAGCTCTGACGTTGAGCGAGCTCAGCTCGATGACGTCGATCAGCTGAGCCCTGACGATCGCATCCCTTTGCGATCAATCCCCATCCCATGTATCCAAAATTAGAAGTCTGACGATCTCCGTCTGACGGCACTACTTTCTTTTCACACGCAGGACGAATGAACTATGAATGCGTGCATAAAGCTGTTCAACCCCAAGTCTGTACACCGATTAGCTTCTCACGTTGGATATCAGCCTCGATGTAGATCTCCAGAGCCGTCCCGACGCAGCCCGGTTATAATCTTATTATGATACATAGTAATGATCTTGAACGAGGAAGCCATTATTTATTTCGAGACACACGCTGCTTGATTCTCAGGGCTCCTACCGAAATGGATGGACTTTGCACCGGAACTGCCACGATCAAAAGACCCATGTTCCGCAGCAACATTCATAACCAGCCAGTCCACGAAGGGCCGAATTCCTACATATGTAAAATAGCAGTTCCTCTGGTCACAAGACCTCCCTCTTATGTTTGATTAGATGAGAAAGATAGCGAAAGTTTCAGCATATGATTCTGAATAACTTGATGTATTACTCGCTAAGAAGGAAGTGTTATTCGGTTAGAAGAGAGAAACTGGTCTCACGTTTGTTGATGGGTGGGCTATCTTTGTGCTTGTGTAGAAATTCGGCCCCTCGATGACTGCCAGCCTGACGCCTTTCGCAAGATGGGTCTCTTATTTGGGACGCTTTAGACAGACGATTAAAGTCTGCTGGCGCATCCACCACGATCGCGTGCTGACCAGAAATAACAGGCATCTAATTTTACAATATCAACTTGAAACTCTAGCGATGGCAGGTATTTCAGGCGAATCAATCATTACTCTCGCCAAAGACAACCATATTTAAGTATATGGCGTGTCAAGTGGCGTAAATTGTAGTCCGGTCCTGTCACAATAGCCAGGCGTCCCCTGAATGGGTTATCTCTTCTAACATGCTGAAAGCCCTTCAGGCGAGAATACGTGAGCAAGATGTGTAGCTTGTCTAACAGAGTTCCACTTCACAATTCCAAGCCTTGCATCTTATCAGCGCCACTTGCGGTGATACTCAAGAGAAGGAACAAGCTGCGGGAGGCCACTAAGTGAAATCAAATACTCTAATTGTACCAATCGGACAGGAATCTGTAACCAATCAAGTGTACACTCGCATGGTGCACCAAAACATTGTCATCAGGCAGCCCCTTTTTTTTCAACACGGCGTGCTTTGGTCTGCCCTGTGATGTGTCTTGTAAGGGGCTCTGTAAGGGGCTCCCACTGGCTACGCGATTCCTTGAATAAGAGATGACTGAATAAGCTTCCTTCGTAAGAATTTACGTTCCAGAAGTTGCTCTGCTCCCAAGCTCCTCACGTTGTTTGTTCGATGTCAACCAGCTTAGCTTGGTCAGTGCAATTTCGACCTGTATTGGCTGTGAGATATAACGGTTGATAGACCGCAAGAAACCTCCACAAGTACCAGTATTGGGTCAAAGGCTCCGTAAAACTGTTTTGCAAGTATCTCACACAGATGCTACACATCATCCATGTGCAATGCAATTGCGCAATACCACCATGATATGCTACTGGTTACCCTTTTCTTGACGACGGTGCTCCGAAACTCTGCCCTTCGAAATCTGAGGGCGAAAGTATGTCTTTGGCTTCAGATGACTATTTCATTCTTCTGGGTTTGCGCACATAACGGGGAACATCTCCTGAATTGACCTCCTGATCTATCGTCCTTGGTAGGTTGGAAACGCAGGAAGGGCGTTGGCCGGTATCGCCTGAAACTACGATGACGGCTTCGTTACACCATTAAATCATGCATGCATGAAAGACTTCCCAATGGCCAAAGAGGGCACCAAGGGCTTATTATTATGGCGATGATACGCCTCATGAGGGAGCACGTTGTATGATTCCGTTCATGGGCGATAACTAGCTGGGTGGTCCGAACTGGACGTATGGCAAGGTTAGCATCTGCGCAACACCACCATGGTATAGCAAGGTTAAGTGAACCTACTTCACCGGTACATGGTCGTTTGCTATTCCCTCGTAATCAATTATTCTGGCTTGAAGTGTCGCCGTGTCTTGACGCCTAGGAAGCAGCGCTGTCTCTTGGGCTCGGTTGACAGGTGGCACTCAATTCGGTACTCTCGTTCTCGTGTGTTGCGCCTCATTGCTCATCACCTTCCAAATTCTTCATGAGCATCCAATTTGACGTCCCTCGCCTCCCGCAAATGAGCAGTCTACAGAGGACGGTGACGGAGCAATAGTGATAGACGGATGCGACATAACAGACGTAGCTTCTGCCCGCGCCGGCCATTGTTTCGTTGTGCAGTGGAAGTGCTCGGCACCACCAGAATCAACCATCCCGGACGGGGGTGCCCGTCCCGAGTTTTGCCATCGCAGAGCCGCTATCCCGAGTATTGCCATCGTAAAAGCTATTTCAGGCTCTGTCTTTCCCCATGATTACATCATGGGACTGATGAGATCGATCGAACTAGCCATAGCCACGCGTCTTCGCTTCCAACGGCACGAACATTCCCCGGATATTTCCAAGCGGCACAGCCAGTATCAAGAAGATGGCAACCTGTAATCTTCGTTGTGGTGGTTACTTGGATAGACTGTTGCGACTGCATGGAAGTATGGTTAGATATCTACCCGACACCCGTCAAGATAAAAGTCACTCGGCACGTTGATGCCGGCACGTGGGACCGAGAGACGAGTTCGAGCGGACCATGTGGCAGTAAGGGTCCCTAGGAATGGCAGTGGGAGCACGAAGGAGTAGGTGACACGCTTTCAATTGACATGACGATTCGAAAGACAGGAAGAGTGGCAAAAGAAAAGAAGAAAACCAGTAGATCAATCACTGGATTGGGAGTACCCACGCGTTCTTTGGCTTACCAAAGCATGATGTAGCGTGACGCGTTTTGTCGATTCAATCATTCCCGATCTGGATGATGGATGATGTGGTCAGAGCACGAAGAAGACAGCTGGCGGCACGGCTTGGTGGGGTCCGGTTCCGTACCGTGTCGAGGTCGTCTCCTGCCGTGCCGGAACTCGGAAGCTATTGATTCTAAGAAGCCTCCTGTCGCTTGAACGAGATTGCTCCAAGTCCGGGAAGGGTGCAATTGAAAAGAACGGGAAAACCATGCGGGGTGTCAAGTCAAGTTTCATGTTCGGACGATGTCCCCTCGTTCAAATTATCACGAATGCAGCCGAGATGTTCTGGAGCGCCATTGGCCAGCGATGGATGATTATCCCGGTAGATCCAACAGGGCGGTGCTCCCCCCCCCCCCCCCCCCCCCCCTCTCTCTCTCTCTCTCTCTTGACACCGACAGGGCTGACAGGGGGGTTCGCCGAGTTTCCAGGTCCCTGACGACATACTAGGATTTTAACTTCACCTAAATGTAGAAATGTGCAGGCCAAGAAGACACTTTTACACCCATGCAAATGCAAGGGATGACGTCCGCCTACCCGCGTTGGACCCTTGGGACCCTTTGGACCCTGAAGGGTTCCGACGCGCAGAAGGATCTGACGAGAAAGTCTTAAAGATCGCAGAAAGAACCCGAAAGCAGAACGATCAGCCGACGGAACTTCTCGTCGATTTTGCAAAGCACTCCACCAGGTAACACATGAGCCTTCAAGTCAGGATAACCACCAAGCCGCCTCCGAGAGGAAAAAATAATCAGAATAACCAAGCCGCCTCACAGAGCAGAAAAAACGTCAGAATAACCAAAATCGCCTCCGAGAGGGGGGAAAACATCCAGGATAAACCGAACTGCCTCCAAGAGGGGAAGAAACAAGAAATCAAACACTCAAGATGGCCGCCGCTGCTACCGAGATAGTCTCCACGATGGAGATCAGCTCCCCGCCGTTAGAATCGCCCCCTCCCCCGTATGCCCAAGCCGTGGGCGGACCCGCCGTGAGCTTGTTCGACGTGATGATGAGCAATGCCCCGCCGCCGGCGGAGAAGCCGGTCTCGCCCGTGAACCCTTCCCGTTTCCAACCAGCACAACCCCCAGCAGCAGCAGCAGCGACAGCAGCAGCAATGATAGCCGCCGCTTTACCCCTTAAACGACCACCACCGTCGGTCCCCGCTTTATTGGCTCTTAAACAACCACACCCCCCACCACCGGCAACAGCAGCCTCTTTACCCATTAAGCAATCACTACCATCGCCGGTATCCCCTAGACCCCTCAAAGCACCCCTCGATGAGAAAAAGCATCTCTCCAATGACGACATCGATGAGACGACGCTGCAAACCGTAGGACCGCAGCCCCTTACGCCACCGCCCTCGTACACAGGCTGCTCGGACGACACGCCCCCGCCCATCTCGCAACCCTCCGCGCCGCCGCGCGAGATCTTCTTCTCGCAGAACGGCAAGATGGTAACGGCCAAGGTACCCGGGCGGCCGCGGCCTCTCCTCGTCCTACGGACCTCGACGGGCGGCAACAGCCTCCGTCGCCCCACCCGGCGCGACATCGGGAACAACAGCAGCACGCGCCTGTACGCGCACCGGGGCGGGCCCTCGGGCCCCAAGATCGCGCACGCCGAGTTCCCGCAGGTGCTCCCGTCGCGGGCCCGCACGAGCTTCCGGGAGAACGGGGCCGTGACGAGGACGCTGGACGAGCGGGAGGAATACGAGTCGGCGACGGGGCTGGGCCGCATGGTGTGGCAGAAGAGCCCCGACGCGGTGCAGAGCGAGAGCGTGGTCCGGCTGGTAGCCGGCGGCGGCAGCAGGGACGCTACTACTGGCGGAGGAGGAGGAGGAGGAGGAGGAGGGGGCGAACGCACTGGTGACATGCTAGCGCGGTTCGAGACCTTCGGCAGCACGGGCCAGGACGGTCAGGGCTTCAAGGAGCTGGGCCGCATGGCAGCAGAGACGAACAACAACCTTCGCCAGCACCATCACCAACAGCAACAACAACAGAAGAAGTTCGGCCACCACCAACACCACCCCGACCCCCACCAGTCGTTCCGGAGCCTGTTGGCGCCGGGTCACATGCCGTACGCCAAGATGGACATCTACGCCGACGCGCTTACGGACGAGCAGCTCGAGGAGGTCGTCTTCTCGTGCTTCGTGCAGCGGCAGCGCACCCGGACGGCCGAGTCGGTCGCGCGCGCCACGGCCGAGGCCGCTGCCGAGGTGGCGGCCGCCGGCGGGTCGGTCGCTTCTGCTGCTTGATCTGTCAAGAGAGAGAGAGGGGGGGTGAAAGAAAGGAAAATTTTCTTTTCTTTTTTTTTTCTTGGGTTGGCCTTGGTTGGCCTGATTAGGTTAAGTTTGGGTTATATGTGATAAGATGGATGAAGATAAAGGATAAAGGATAAAAGATAAAAAGAGAAGATGATGATGATGATATATACCCGGGGTGGAAAGTTGACCTTCCCAGACTTAAAAGCTCATTACCATAAAGCAGGCGGGCCCCTTCTTTTTTTTCGCTTCTTCTATGTTTTAACTACCCAATTTCTTGTTTCATGTTTCGGCTTCGATGGGTTTTTCGAGTTTTTTTTTCCTGTTTATACCATGTCGGATTGTATTGTTTGATGTATAGTATTGTATCATATCTGGGATCTAGCGATGGCGATGGCGACTGCAGCGAGCGAGGAGGCTTTACGAAGAACGACTTCATGTAACCTTAGCGGGGAGTTCTGCTCTTTGGATTATTAGCTTACTCTATGGACATCATCGTCAGCTACATCATCGTTCTAGGCTAACTGTGAGGTTGCTGGCGTCGACCCATCCATAAATGGCTGTTTGTATAAGATAAAAAAACGAACTTCTCTGTTGACTGCCACAGTCATTGTCAAGCTCCTGAGCTTGTTCGTAGGCTTCTCCATTCATCCCCTTAAGGTAGCGGTTTGCCAATAATTACGCTAGATGGATTGCAATGAGGCAGGCTCCCAAGCTCGTAAGCATACCCGCACACACTCTCTCTCCGAATCGTCTTATCTGGGAAGAAAGATGATGCCCCCCATGAATCGGCGATTAGTGATGACAGATAATTTTAGGTTGATGCCCTGTCTCCGTCTCTGGCCATCGATTCGGTCATGGGTAGGTCTTATTATTGCTCTACAAGAGTAAGAATCTTATGTTACATTGATAAGCTGCACGAAGTGTTGTCCAAAGTGGTGGGCCTCAGCGTAGCATTGCGGTACCCAAAACAAGGCTTTTGTGCTTTGCCATATACGAATCGTGCTCCTATGGGAAGGAGGCCACACAATGACTCCAATTGCCGGAAGTTTTGCCATAGATCTCGGTGAAGAATTCAAGGAGGCTGCATATATGTTCATCTGTGGGCGTGCATATATGATGTATCAAGAGACCTGTTCTTGTACGACGAGGTATCATTGAATACCGGCCTCATGATTTTATGTTCCGCCGTTTCTCTACATTCTAGCGTGCTGTCTCTTCACTAGACATCAATAAACACCTGGATAGACTCTGGCGCATGGGGGCCAAGGAAGGCAGGTGGTCACTCCTGACTCCGCGGCTTAATACTATGTTACATAGTGTGTCCTCCGGAGACCTGTCATACCACCTGGTGGTCGACCGTGGTGACGCCCCTACGAGCGACCAAGCACTACGATAAAAGTCTAAACGAGGTTTGTGGGACAGGGAGTCAACGACGAATTGTCAAATGCCGGCCATGGAATTTGAGAGAATGAGCGGATGCTGAGCAACGGAGGGACTGAGGCAATTTCCTAAAATCCTTCTCAATTCGAAGTTGAGCCACGAAATGGGTATGTAACATCACATGCCCGCTACCACGCGTGTTGTGGCGTTCTAGGACAAGACAAGTAACGTAATATCAGGACATCAATACGCAGTACATGTCACGGTCAGCTACGGAGTTCAGGTGATGACTTTCTGTGGCCAAAAGCACCAAAACAGAATCTCTTCTCATAAACAATTGAGCACATCCATTTACCGTATAGTCTACTTGGCTGCAAGCCTTCTGGGCTGTGCGGAGCGGGTATGAGGAGGTGACGAATTTGGAGGTAATACAGGCTTGTCGCATCTGCTTAGCCTACTAACTTCCCAGTAGCAGAGCGGCAAGCCCGAATGCGAAATCTCTACCCTAGATCGAGACGGCGCTGGAAAGCAGCGAGGGCGACGACGGGGCAGCGTTGCTAAGCGATGTTGGGGGCGGAAACTTGGGAGCGAAGAGAGCGGAGTTTAGTTGTTTCCCGAGCGGCGAATGAGGTCTTCAGGGCATGGCATAAAGACTTAAACCGGGTGGTCTTCCACGGCCACTTACTTAGGATGAACTGAGGTTCAACTTGGTCGCGTTGATAGTAGTCGAAACTGATGCTCTTACTAGTGACATGAAGATGATGTCGAGTTCCCTCTCCTGCGATAGGCACTAATAACGGCGTCTCCCGAAGAAAAGGGGACCGGTTTTCAGCCTCAGTGGGTCTTGGTGCTTTCCAAGCTTGCGAAGCCCTTGCACAGCCACTGCAGCTCGTCATGACTTGCAGCGCTTCGCTTGTCCGAGACTGGAGACCCGGAGCTGCCCAGTTTCCACGCGGAAACAAAAGAGATGAGCTTCTTCTCTCAGCTGCTCAGCCCCGATTCCACCAGCGTGGTTGCTCATGTTCCAAGACCTTGCTATTCTCCGGCGTTCGAGGCCTGTGACAGGCCAGCGCGAAATCTGCCCACTAGGGCTGACTGTCCCAATCTTAAATGCCTGAGACAGGCCAAGAGTTGGGTTTGGATATCGTACAGTAACGTATTCTTCGATGTCGCTCAAGTAATAAAAATAGCTGCAAAGTCGAGAGCCGACATCAACATTGGAGAGCGGCAAGCGGTTCATGAATACACCAATAATTGCACTTTCGGGTCTCACTGGCGGCCTCTTCTGACACAAATTAATGCTGCAATAGTACGTCAATTGGCCTGTCGGCTAGCAAGAAGGCGCAAACTTCTGGGCGTGGTCACCATTGGGGGCCAACATAAGATGGTGGTGGCAGGTGGGCGATCCTTCGCGGGGATTCTACACGGTCTCGTGGCGGGCCCCGGACTCAAGTCGTACCTACAGCAGACAGCATACCTACCTAGGTAGTTGGTGAGGCATCCGATCAGTGACACGAAGAGAGGTCAGCACCTTGATTGCTAATAGCGAGAGATGCAGGCAGTACCTAGGTACGGAGTATTGGTCGAACTGACCAGCTGTTATTGCATAGGGGACATATGACGGAGGCACTCAACGCGTACCTCTCTGATCGGCGCGAAAGGATGCGCTACCCTCGTACGACTCTATTTTTCGCTCAGGATTTTTTTCGGTGAATCGTGGCAAGTTTCAAGAGAGACCACGAAAGCCAAAGCCAAAAAAAATATGATGTCGTCAGTTGTTGAGCGACCGATATCACTTCTCTTCTTCCACATGACTCTTGGTGAAATTGTCGAAAGCGGGGATCGTGTGACGATGATTCAAGTAAAGGAGGGAGGCTCAGGGGATTCGGGATCCTTCTTGATGCTATTTGTCCCATGCCCACCACCCACCACACCAGCTGAAAACGAGAGGATAAGTCATTGGCGCGCGCGCGAGAGGGGGGGGGGGGGGGGGAGAGAGAGAGAGAGAGAGAGAGAGAAACTACCTTTCCAGATATGACCCTGCGTATGAACCTCGGAAGTCGTCAATTAGACAAACAAAGTACTTCAACATTCAAGTTACATGCCGGGGGATATTCTACATTTGTTTTAGTAGGTTTTTCCACTTTGTAAAAAGGTGGGCAGGCTGGCAGGTACTCCGTAGGTTGCCTTGTTGCCTGATTCCGTACGGCGTACGAAGTAGACCGCGTCCCATTTCAATGTTCGTGTTTGGCCAGGCCAAAATACCTACCTAGGTAGGTAAGGAGACACGTGATGTATCCTATGATGTATGTACTTGCCCGTGTACGTGTTCAATTCACCGTGGCCGGTTGAGGTGTGACATAGACTAACAAGTTGAGATCATATGCATGCCTGGAAGCCTGACATGCCATTCATGAGAAAAGAAGCCTGGAATATACTTAAGTTGTTGTTGATTTGACGCGTCAGCACTTTCGTTTCTATTGGCATGAGTCCAACGCGAGAACAAATACACAAACAGTGTACCTATGCGTATGACAGGTATCAATTGCCTGAATGCCTACATGCATGTGTAGGTACCTTCCGCCGTGGTAGCCCAATATTGTAAGTACATGTCCCCCATGATGATGGGGGTTTGTGGAGAGAGTGTCGGTCGCGGTCGGAAAGAGTCGCTGGCCGGTACGAAGTATCGCGATCAAATCGCCGGCGTCAGAGTCAGAGCCAGATGCCAGAGCCAGAGAGTCATGTGTCCGCTAAAATCCGGCGACGGATCGAAGCTTGAAAGCGTGGAAGCTTCTTCCTGCACTTACATCGGTGGTGCAGAGAGGCTGTGTTGTCCTCCACCGCAATTGCGCCATGAGGTAGCACTTTATCTTCTTACTGCCACAGCTCCATTCGAAAGGGGTCGTGACGAATTGAATCAATGACATTCATGGATTGACACTGGATGCAAAATGACGGAGACCGACCTGCTGCAAGTCACTCCCCTCCGTCCGCATTGGTCCCTGAGTCGAACCGCTGCGAACTCCAGGCTGCCAACTACCTATCCTAGGTATCCTAGGTAATTAGGTACCTAGTCTAGTAGCAGTGCAGCTCGAGGATTCCACCCACGCGAGCATCGATCAATCGGAACAAAAAAATGGGTGAGAGCCATCTAACAAGGTCTCAGAGATTGCGACCTCTCGGCGCCATCAGCCCAATCTACTGCTTTCTCGTTCCATTCCAGAATCTCCAGCTCCCTGCCTGGGGCTCTAAGTCTCCGCGCTTGTCTCATCATGCGCCTGGCCCACGATTGTGGTCAAGCTGGTGCTTAGTTAGAGCTCCCATTGAATGGAGTTCAGATGGGGATTTCCCAATATCGAGGGAAGAAAGAAGGTCACGGAATTGGGCCTGCGACACGCTTCTCCCGCTGTTACCATTCTTTCTGCATCCTCCCGTTTCGAAACCCCCAACCAAGTTCAGCTGATTGGGTTGGCTCCCTCACAGAGAGAGAGAAAGAAGCACGCGCGCCGTTGGCCTTGACAACCCCCCCTTGCCAGCTTCTTCTGTCAAGCCACACACCCCTCTCCTAGTCCGTACATAGTAGTACTCAGACATGCGCTATTCTCTCTCCACATGCCCACCATTACCCGTCTCCTCAGCCCAGAAACACAGCTCCGCCTCCTGCCAGCCATGATCGCCATTGGCTCGATGGGGTGTTTCCTGGGTGACCCTTACCCCCTTCCCCTTGGCTCTCCTCGCTCTCCACCACACACGGGGTGTGATTCATCGGCCTCCCTCCCATCTTTTACAGGCAGCCGGATGACAAGGGTCCAGAGAGGGACGACTGTTATGTAGCATTATGTATCTCACCCCTACCACGTACAAGTCGGCGCAGAAAATCTAATTTACACAAATGGGCGCAAAACCTACAAAAAAAAAAGTACCGCGACCTTTCCCATTAATACTTATAGACACCCAATCCGCATAGCCCACCCCCATACCTCTCCTATATAAAGAGTCTCCCTCATTCACCTTCACCTTCACCTTGATTCAACTCTCCACTACCGTCAACCTATTGTCTTTTATTATCTTAGATCAAGATCAGATCGTGCCTCGGGGTCTCATACGTAAAGGATCCTTGCCGGGCACCAATCCTTCTCGGGGACCAAGTCGAGTCAGAATCCCTTGGGCCTTCCTTCCACACCACGACCAGATCTATCTATATCTCTCACAAGTTCTCGTCCCTTGCAACTCAGACCTTCTGTACTCAAAAATAAGTCTCTACCCCCGACGCAGTTGGTCAACACCTACACCGTGGCTTCACCTCCAAGAATTATCGTCAACAACACCGTATACAAGAACAAACATTCCCGTGAAGTATACTCGACTGTGACGCCTCGGCCTCGAGCCGCCAGGGTCTCGACACAATCGTACGTCTCGAACGACCAGCCAACTTTCCGTCCACGACCATTGGTCCTCCAACCCAATCCACCGCGCAGGGGCCGCGCCGATACGTTACCAGCATCCACGATGTGCAGCACACACCACTACCAGAATTCGGGGTCGAATGGGAAGACTGTGCATAGCTACGAATATGATCTTTGCACGAAGTCCCATCACGGCAAACCTTGCGCCCTGAACAAGGAGTTCAACCACCCCTTTGGCCTCACCCCAGAAGAACGACAGAGCCCGACTTACCGCTATGGTGTCTATCCACCAACACCGCCACTGTCGTCGCATTCTGGCTCCAGCTCTGACCGCTCCAGCAGGAGGTCCAGAGCGTATCTCAATGGTCCAGAAGTATTCAACGTCGTCGAATCCAAACGTTCACGCCGCCACTCGCACGTAGAGCCTGTGGTCTACGTTGAGAGCCCTCCGTATCCTCGGAGCCCCCCTCGGCAATACACTATGCCTCGCGGCGTGCCTTCCAGCCCGAGCTCCGGGTACATATACGAGCCACCGCGGTACCGCGAGGACATCGTCGACAACCGCGACCGAGTAGTGACCGGACCAACTATCAACATCGAGATCCTCAAGGAGGAACCGCACAAACACCGTCACCACCGTCGCAGCTCATCATCCAAGACGAGCTCTCCCGAGAGCAGCGAAGGGCGGCGCCGGCGACGCGACGAGGATGCGGAGCGCAGCCTCTCCAAGAAGGTCCAATTCAAGATCGACCACCACAACGACGACATCGCCAACCGACCCGCCGTCCCGCAAGCCCCGCCGCTCGCCCGAAGCAACACGAGCGCGAACACGAGCTACCGCCGGGGCTCGGTGGTGATCGACCGCGCGGACGCCGAGACCATCAGGATGAACCAGCTCAACCACGACCGCCGCGTGGAGGAAGAGCGGGCGAAAGCGCAGCGAAGACTAGAGCGGAGAGCGGCCGAAAAGGCGGAGCTCTATCGTCGCGATGAAGAAGCCGCGCAGAAGCAACGGCTCAAGGACCGCATGGCGCCACCACCGAAGCGGCGCAACAGCATCGCCGTGCCTCAACGAATCGTCTACTCCGACCCGCTGCGCTGGGCCCCATAGAAGGGTGAAGAAGCACGCAAGGAAAACCTCACAAGCAAAAAAAAAAAAAAAAAAAAACCCTAGACAAAAAACAAGGAATATCAGCGAGCGATCGAACTTTTGAATTTTTTTTAAAGGGTTATTGGGAAATGAGCTTTAGATGATTGGCAGGGCACGAGGCGTTTGCGGTGGAGAGACTACTGGATTGGATTGGATACCTACCTACCTAGCCTGACTTTTGATTCCACTCGAGGACGGCCTTTGGTTTTGTTTTACATGCTTTTGGGAATATACCACACCACGGATTGCGATTGATTCCACTACTACTACTACTGCTGCTGCTGCAGTGTTTTCTTTTAGATTTCAACCCTCATGGAATGAATGGATAGATGGATGGATGGAAGCATGTAGAACTACCCAAGCTATGTATGCCGGTCATTTTGTTCTATTATCTAGAGTGTCTCTACAGAGAGAGATAGAGACAGGGACAAGACGACGCAAGAGTCAACCCGTCCCCAAAAAAGTATATGTTTTTTCCCTTAACTCTGCTATCATGATTGTTTCTTAGGGGTGTCTCTGAGTTTGTTTTTCCATCGCGAAAGCTTCGTTCAACCGATAGAGGGAATCTGCGACTTTGCATTAGGTAGACACACACACACACACACACCAATTGAACACTATTTAGATAGACTGGCTAGATACCTTAGGTAGGTAGCTACCTACATCTGATCTTGTCCTACCCGACCATTCCCGATGATGGGATGTGATGTGATGTCAGTCAGCTCGATCATAGAGCACAATATACAAAACGGGCCAATGACTTATCAAACTCCCAACTCGAACGATCGCATCATTGTCGCACGAGCGATTTTTTTTATGTTTTTTTCCCGACTTTCCCCCATCAGTCAGACAGACCCCTACTGCGACGTTGCGAACCCCGCCGTTGCAGATCGCGGGGCAGAGGGTTACACTCATGAGTGACACAGAGGGGAGAAAAAGAGAGAAGGGGAGAAGAAAGGGGAGGGATGGTGGGAGAGGGGCATAGGGAGTTGCTGCCTACCAATTCGAAAAAAAAACCCCACCATCACCACCACCACCACCACCATCCCCCTTAACGCCCGATTGGAATCGCTCAATTCTGCAGACAGGAAAATGGGTAGACACCACCTAAAATAAGACGCAAGTTCTTGCATATCGCATGACAACCATGGCATAAGAAAAGAAGGAGGAAAAAAAGGGTTGCCTACCATGACTCTTTCGGTACGCACAAAGACAGGTGACAGTCTTGGGGAGGTGATGGAAAAGCTCCCAGTACCTACATATGTAACCCGTGCCACGCCCCACTTTATCAGGTATCGCTAGGGCTCACCAGCTAAAGCTGGTGCTCACCACCAAATTGAGACACCCACCAAAGTGAGATAAAGCTATATATTTTATAATAACTTATTTAAAATAAATCTTAAAAATAATTTTTAAATATTATTATTTTGCTTATTTTTTATAAATTAAAAGATGTTAATTTTTTATTTTTACGACTTTTAATTATTTTATTATAATTAAATTTATTAAATATTATAATTTTTAAGATTTTTTAAATAATTCTTAAAAAATATATATAATATAAATATAAATTAACTTATATTTTATTTATATATAAAGAACTATAAAAAAATAAAAAAATTAAAAGAAAGTTTTTTAAAAATAAATTTTAAATTTTATTTTAAATATATATTAAAAATATAAGAAAAATATAATAAAATAATAAATTAAAAGCAAAGTCTAATATAGATTTTTAAATAATTTAATATTAATAAAATAAATATATAAATTAAAAACTTAAAATTTAAATATATTTATTTTATATTAAAATAAATTATTTAAAATTCATTTTAAACTTATTTTAAAGTTTAATATTTTATTATTTTTCGTTAATATTTATTTTATATAAACGTAAAATCTAAAAATTATTATATATTTTATTTTAATTAATAATAAAATTATTATTTAATATAATTTTTAATAAAATTCTTAAATCTTTAAAGTATATATTATATATAAAAGTTATATTTATTTTAAATTTATATATATATATAATAAGAAATAAGCAAAAATATCCTTTTAATTATTTTTAAATAGCTAAAAAATCCGTTGAGTTATAATTTAAATAAGCTTTTTGTCTCACTTTGGTGGGTGTCTCAATTTGGTGGTGAGCACCAGCTTTAGCTGGTGAGCCCCGGCGATACCTGATAAAGTGGGGCGTGGCACGGGAAGTACCTAGGTAGTTATCGGTAGTTCACCGTGGTCCGGATTTGGGATGGGATGGTGCTTGCCGTCTCTCCTCTGCTCTGCTCTGGTTATCATCCATCCATCCATCCATCCCATAATAACACGACGTGTTATTCACTCTCTCGGTCCACCTTGTCTTTTCTCACTTATCGAGAAAAGAACACTCATCGCGAACGAGCGACTTCGCGATCACCGTCAAGATCCACCGTGACTCAAGACTACCTAGCCTGCCTGCCTACATAGGTAGTCGAGTAGACTAGATATGGGATAGCTCCCATCGGCGTCCTAGATAGTCTACGATGCATGGAGTAAGATGGGCCATCTGGAGGTAGTCTATTACTAGACTAAAAGCTAGGCCACAGCCCTGAATTTGTGGGATCAAATTGGAGCAAGAACTTTTTTTTTCTTTCTTCTTTTTCTTTTTTGAGGCCCATCATCCAAGCTTCTAAGGTTAGTTTTATCTGCCGGATTCGCCCCCTATCCCGTCACGCCCATTCACACCAATCGCCTCTCCCATGTTACCAAATGCGATGATCAGTGAACAACCGTGGAGAGGTCTACATGTGGTACCGAGTTTTAGGCCACACCAAAAGAAAAAGAAAAAAAAAAGAGAGAAAAAAAAAACTCGAATTATCTACACCGCTCCTTATCCCGATACTCCCTCTGATATGGTCTGCCTACGGTACTTCGATTCGAGAACACCGGGCATTGATACGTACTTATCTATCAAAGCTCTAGACTATATGTAATCTCCCGAACCAAACCATTACTCAGTATTGGTTCACTTCTCGCCACAGACAGCGATTTCATGTGCTGTGTCGTACGACAGTGATGTTATTATTTCCAGACTGAGTAGATAGTAGCCCACCCCGCCTGGCGAGGCGCAAGGCGTACTCGAGGTAGGGCGATCAGGTTGACTTGAGCACTGCTGTAGGTGGCGGATAGTCCTGCAAGAGCAGCAATACATACCTATGTACGTAGTGTACATATATGTAGGTACCTATTATATGTATTTAATGAATGTCTTTTCACCTCATCAGCTGAGGGCAGATGACAAAAGACCGGCCGCGACCTCGGGATGGACCCGCCGGGCCTGGACATGGTTCCTCGGGTTTATGTTTCCCCTTACCCCGATGAGCCAAGCCGAGTTCCAAGGTTGAAACACGTTCCACCAACGTCGTCATGCGCTGATTCTCTTCACCTAGGTATATACGGATATGTAGATATCACATCGCTCAGTTGCGGTACGTGTTAGCGAGTCACTGATGGCCACAGCACTTGCTTTAAGGTCTCGAAAAGCTTGTATCCACTACAATGTCGAGAGTGCCAAGCCCTTTGCCCACGTCGGTACAGTGCGTTCGACGGCATTTCATAGATGACAGGGGAAGCGCATGTTACGACGGTCTTTTCGATAGCTTAATGAGACCCGAAATATTGCAAGAGAATGTTAAGCTCTCGTTGCTCTTTGGATTGTAGTTAGTACCTTGAGCGCGTTAAAGGGAGCCGAGGCCGCGTCTTTCATGATCAGGAGCGATCAGATCAACCAGGTCGTCAATTGCCTCCAAGGGTTCCGTGTGGGCTGAACTGGAAGCAATTAGACTTCTTTTTGGCCAGTGCAAACCAGCTGAGGACTTTTGAAACCTTTGCACCGGGAAGGGGGCTTTATTCGTGTTCCCTGTTGAGCAACGGATGGAAGCAAGGTGGAAAGCTTGCCTAGTCTAAACTAACTCGTTTCGGCCCAATGTTCCCGCAAGCAGGCTTATTCAGAACTTTAACCATATTGACTCAAAAATTTACTTGTTTTTATGTTCTTGATGTCGGTTGAGTGGCAGGAAGATGTGTGGGTTTAGAACCCCTCGTGCTTTGTCCGATAGTAGAACCACATATTGTCATTAATTCAAATCAACAGTGATAACAGGCTACATATCAGGAGCGGCATTAACACACTATTAGGTAGGGTCTGGAATAAGAAAAAAAAAACTAAATAGCATGTTCACGTTAGGCCAATCTCTGCCGATTAGTCGGGCGGCCGAGGCTCCTCGAAGTCTTTTAGGATCTCGCATTCTAGGTCTCATATTCATTCTTCACCAAGTGCCCCCCTGATTGTATCAACTGCTAACACTATCCTGACTTCTACTACTGTCATTACTTTACTCTTGTCCTGACGGAGAGGCTGTTGCGTGGTTTGGTACGTACACCCATTTTACCCGATGTTATAACCAAGCACCACTTGAACGGACCCTAGGCTGCCTCTTCGAGAATTTCAGAGACAAAGGCCCCGGGATTGTCGAGAAGCAGTCCAGGGTTTTCTGGTGCAGCATCGTTCCATCTTCACCGGGTGCAAAGGTAATATCAAAGTTGTCAAGCAGCAACACCGCGAGTGTCCGGATCTCCATAAGCCCTAAGTTCTTTCCTACACATGCATAAGGTCCTAGAGAAGTGACAGTCAGCACAATGTTATTCTACTTCGGAGGGTCTCTCCTACCTAGGCCCCAAGGCATGAAGGCTGTCTTGTTCTTAACCATCTCCGGTTTTGAAGTCCATCTCTCTGGAATGAACTCGCTGGCACGCTCAAAGCAGTCCTCTCCTGAACGCAAAAATGCACAAGTTAATTGAGTTGCGCGAATGAGTATCAGGGATAGGAAAGAGAATGTATGAACTTACGTCGTGAAATGGTATACTGTGGGATAAGAACTGTGGTACCCCCAGGTATATAGGTGGAGTTTATCTGCAAGCCTTCGGGCGGCGTCATTCGCAAGCCACCAGATGGAATTGAGGGGTGTAGGCGGAATGTCTCATATATGCAACCGTTAAGATGGTCAAGCGTATTCAACTGCACCGAATCCGAGTAGGACGTTAATTTTGAGATCTCATCTCGGATCGTAGTTGCATGATGTGGCTCATTAACCAAGTGATAAAATAAGAAGACGATCGCCGATATGACTGGTTCTCTGTGTAATTGTTAGTCATTTGGATCACACTTATCCACCATACACTCACGTGCCACCGGTCACCATGGTTAAGAAATCCCCCATCAGCCAGTTCCAATCACCTTCAATGCTAGAGGTCTGCTCAGCATCGGCGATAAGCCAACCTAGGGTCTGCGACTCAGTTAGTGGGTAGGCTTTCTCTTACGGGGGGAGGAAATGTCTTACATCTTCTCTTTCGGGCTGGATCTACAATATATATACTTTCGTTAACACTCGGTTTCATTAGTTTAGCAACGAAATACACCTACACGGATCCGCCTTTTGATGGATTCTCTTGCCCAGGCCAAGTAGCCATTGACACCGCCATAGAAATTCAGTGAGTCGACTACGTGGATCAACCAAGGGACAGAGGTCATATAGCCAAGAATGATAGTGCCAGCCTTGAAGACATCTAAGACCCAGTGGTTATGACCTGTTTCTAGCATGCCAAAAGACTGGTTGTAGTGGACCATGCCCATGACATCAAAGCCATAGTATTCAAACCACTTGGTCACGTTGATTGGGGTATGCAACCGTTCCGATATAGCTTTCTGGACGAGTTCACAGTGCTCCAGGATAGTTTGCTCGTGACCCTTGAGGGACTTGAAACTGAAAGCGTAATCCCATATCCGGCGGCGCCTATCATGTTCCTTTCTGTCTCGGGCCAGAACGACAGCATTAACGGGTGAAAGGTTGTCGTACCAGTCTGTTTTTGCGCACCGAGAGCTGGCGCCATGAATGGGCAGGATTGCGTCGGGATGGAAGATCGTGATCTCGTTGGGGCCAGTTCGTACGAAGTCGCCATATTTGGCATGAAGACTATCGAGAAAGAGATGCTGCCGAGAATCTCTGGCTTTGAATAAATGGTAAAGCTTGGATACTCCTGCTAGCATGGGGCCTGGGAATGATCGCGTCTGATGAAGGAAGAGGCGATATAGGATAATACTGGACATCAAAGAGACAATATGGGTGAGTTGGACGATAATAATCGATGAAGTGCTGATTTCTGTGATATAGTGCAGCCCGCAACTGTGAGCAGCATGAGGCACTGTGGCAAGAATTGCATACAGGCATACGATGGCAGGTGCATGGAGATGGTGCTCCCCATGTCCAAAGTAAAGGACATGAGAAGCTACGCCAGTCACTGACGCTGTAAGTATCAAGCCCAATGAGTTCATAGTGGAAATTTTTGGTGGAATGACAAGGGCACGCTCTGGGCCGTTAGAGGAACATGGAGCAATGATGGAGTATGGAAACATGCGTAGTTGAAAGAAGGTAGGGGACAGAGGAGAGCAGATTCAGAGCAGACGGAAGCTAGGAAGAGAGGATGGGATCTCACTACCGAATCGCATGTTACGCATATGGTTCTTTTCAGCACACGCAGATACTTCAATGCCCGTGATGGCCAAAAGTCCTCGTGGGGGCAGGTGCAGGAGAATATCATACGGCGCAGCGCAACCATCACAGCGTAGCATTTGTGAAGTGAAGAGCAAACATAATATGCAGGCTGAGATGATCTGCGGAAGTCATTCCGCCAGTTTGTCCTGCATTGCATCAATGAGTTGGAATTGGAATAAGCTGCCCCAACCACCGCGTCACGTTGCTGCATCATTATCGTGGGAATGGCCAGACACAGCCCTGGAGGTTCTCGCACATGTTGCTGTATCGCTCGCCTTGGCTTTTGCGTCACAGTCCGCTAGTGAGAGCGACCCTCTAGTGTCATGGGTGAGCCGTGACATGTTACATTGATGGACGCGCCTTCCAGTATGTTGGACGTGGTCTGCAGTGGCTCATGCTGGATCGGAAGGCAAGGCACGGCGATAAGCCGGACTGAGACTGTACATTGCATATATAACTAGATAGCTGGAATGCCTCAGCCGGTACGTGAGTCAAGGCAACATTGAACATTCTATCACATTCTATCCACTGTTCATCATGGCCATTCATCAGACTCGAAACACGCAATCCCGCTCACGTGAAGCATTGCCCCTGAGACTGTATGCTGAACTGGGTCGTTACACCAACCCTTCCCCCATCCTGATGATATACATCCCACACTTGCTGGGGTATCTCTTAGCAATCTACGATAGAGCAAGCGTCACTATCTCCTCACGGCACTTCTACTCAGATACCCTGCTATTATTATCGAGCGCAGCCTTGCTCCACGGCTTCGGGTGTAGTTGGAATGACTTCGTCGATGCAGACATTGACCAACTCGTGGCGCGTACTCGCAAACGTCCAATCGCGCGAGGCGCAATATCTCAACCGCATGCCGTTGCATTTGCTATGGTGCAAATATTGGCCTGGCTGGCCAATCTCCGGGCGATCTCTCCGCGAGCAGCAACATGGGCGTTCCCGTTGATTCCTGGTGTCCTGTTGTATCCATATGCCAAACGCAGTATTCCTGTGCCCTCTGTCATGCTGGGGGCCGTCCTATCATACGGGGTGTTTCTCGGGTACGCATCCGCTTTTCCCGTACATATCGGGCCACCTACCGGAAATGGCGACAACGTCCGACTCAGCCTGCTTTATCTCTTTGCCGCATACACCTGTTTCGTCTCCTCGATCGACATGATCTACGCTCACCAGGATTTAAAAGACGACTTGCGCGCGAACGTCAAATCCATGGCGGTTACATTCCGCTTGTTCCCCAAGCTCGCCCTCATTGGCCTGGCAGCGATGCAGAATGCCTGTCTGCTCTCTGTGGGTTGGTTGATGCCCTTTGGTACTTACTACTACACCATTGCATGCGCTGGAACCCTGGTTGGTAACATTATGATGGTCTGGCAAGTAGATCTTGAGAAAAGCGCCAGCTGCTTCTGGTGGTGGCAAACCGGAACGCTCTCGCACGGTTTGGCCTTGCTCCTCGGCGTCGGCTGCGAGTTACTTCTGCATGGATGAGTGTTGGTTCAGGGTATCATTGATGGATATGTAACTGTCTGGGGTATGAATATGGTCGGTTAGAATGGACGCAGAACGGGTGGCAGTGCATGCACCTGAGCTGCTGATGTACCTAGGTATCACATGTACACAGTGTAGCGAGTGTTTTCCTTGATGCCGCTGTTGGAATCGCAGGTACCGACTCCATGGCGATCAATTGGACATTTGTGTTAGAAGAGATGAATTAGGAGGTTTCTACATAAGCGCTTTGTTACCACGAACTTCACTCTCTCGGCTTGACTGACACCCAGCATACTGAGCCCCTTTCTTGAATCCCTAGTTCATCAGCAGTACCAATACCTCACTGACACTGCTTTGACGATGTCGGCATCGTTCCAACCGCCTGGGGGGGACGAAAACCGTGGTCCAGCCCTGATAGCTATCTTCTGGGTTGAGATAGCAATATCAACAGCCTTCATCGTGTTGAGACTCTTCACCAGGTGGAGATTGGCTCGACTCGGAGCGGAAGACTGGACAATACTTGCAACACTGGTATGTGTCCTGCTTTATCCTGGCTGGAGCTGTTTCAGTAACTTGATACTGATTGCCACCAAGGTCATGTACATTACCACCCTCTCACTTTGCACCGTCCTAGTTCATTACGGACTCGGTCGCCATATCTACTACGTCCCAATCGAGCATCAGCAGAACCTCAACAGATGGAATTGGATTGTGCAGCCGTTTGGTATTCTGACTCTACCCATTGGCAAGATTTCCGTCGTTCTGCTGCTTCAACGGCTCATGGGCCCGACTGCAGTATTTCGAAAGTGGTTTCTATGGATCAACATGGTCGCATTTACTGCCAGTATGGTAGCGTCGTCTATCCTCAGCTTTGCCCAATGCAATCCTCCACGTGCTCTTTGGGAGGACGTTCCTGGATCTACGTGTCTAGATCCATCTATTCAAGCACACTTTGCCGAGTTCACGTGCGCTTATAGCTCGTTCTTGGACTTCGTCTTGGCACTCATTCCGATCACCTTCATACGGCATCTCAAGATGTCCCTACAGAAGAAGGTGGGCCTCTGCGTGTTACTCGGCATGGGAGTTCTCTCGGGTGTTTGCGCAGCGATCAAGACAGTACAGTCCAGCGATCTCGGTGTCCGTGAAGATGTGTCATGGGAGCTCTATTCGCTCTATGCTTGGAGTTCGTAAGTGCTAGGAAGTCATGAACATAAGCAACGATGAACAATTGCTAATTATCTCCTAGGTCCGAGATCTTCCTGAATATTGTCTGTGCTTGTATCCCCACGCTCAAGCCTCTTTACGATCACTTCGCTTTCAATAGACCTTTAAGGCCCGATCACGATAGCGCAAGCCATGACAGGCATCACCGGTTTAAGACAGCTCGAATGCAAAGTTTCAGACTGGACGGGATGCCAAAACGATCTGGAAATAGCCACTACACCGATGAGTCTGGTCTGCAGACTGTGAGTAGTGTTCAGGCAGTTGGTACTTCGCCGTGGGAGCCTGAGCACTGAACGAAGGAAACTGGCTGGATCAGACGCGCTGCTTTCCAAATCGAGCAGGTATCGCAGCAGATCCTTCAATTTTGCGCGTGTTGGTCACGTTGTGGTGCCTGGGTGCATATGGGGGCCGAAGGACGGAAGTCGGTTTACGCATGCATATTCCTACCTAGGTAAATAGGTACGCATGTAGTCAAGGGTATTCATTCGCACAGTAAGCCTGTTGTGATGATCAATGCGAGAGTCTGCAATCCGTGACATTCTCCAACTACGTCAGCGCTGTCTGCGCAGCACAACCTGCAGCTCTCTCCGGCTGCTACTAAATATAACTTACTCCCTGGTGCCAAGAATGTGGTGGCTGTTTGTCTGCCCGCAAGAGCTTTGCCGTGCCCGCCTGTGACAGCGCCTCGGCTCTTCATTGTCCATGCCATAAGGCGCTAAAACCTACCCAAAACTTAGACTAAGAGACACGATCAGATCCAGCAAGACACGATGTCAGATTTCGTGACTCAACTCGAGTCTCTCTCGAGGTCCCCTCCTACGGACCCTGCAGCTCGTAAGCGGCTCCACGATGTCGCCAGTAAGCTCGTCGTCGCGACTGAGGATCCGTTTGATACCATCTGTCGAATAAACGGTTCCGTGAGTATCTTCCCTTGTACCGTGTTATGCAATGCATAGCAGGTCAATCACGTAAATGAGCCAGCTGATATGCGGTAGCCTATGGTCCTCACCTTTGCGCATGTGGCATGCAAATTGGGCTTATTCAAGAGCCTTGCCGGTGCCGGCTCTCCCTTGCCAGTGTCATCGCTTTCTGAGTCTTCAGGGGCGGACCCTATATTACTGGGTAGGTGATCGTGGGGGGGAAATAGGGTTATGGATGAAAGCCGGGCTCCTTGGCTGAGACCGATAATACTAGGCCGCGTACTTCGGTTCCTCGCTTCCATGGAGATGATCACGGAAGTCGGCGAAGACACTTTCACCGCGAACAATGTCACGCGTACCCTCGCGCGCCCCGGATTCCAAGCTGGTATAGCCCATACGTGCGTTTCCCCCATTCGACCTCTCCTATGCGAGTATATGTACAGAAGCTTACGAAGTGCCGCCGACATGGCCCAACTTAGTTTCGAGGCCGTGATGCCCTGTCTCCAAGAGACGCCCGGCTTCCTCGCCGACACGGGCTACGCCAACCCCGCCGACGTCCTGAACAGCGCCTTCCAGCGCGCGCACAGGACCGATCAGCCCGCCTACGCGTGGGCGGCGGGGCAGCCGCGCCTCATGGCCGACTTCAACCTGTGGATGGCGGAGCAGCATCGCGACCCGCGGACTTGGCTGGACGAGTTCGACCCGGCCGCCCACGCCGACGGGGCGTCGACGCCGGACACGCTGCTGCTGGTCGACGTGGGCGGCGGTCTGGGCCAGCAGTGCGCGCTGCTGAAGCAGAGGCACGGCGGGATACCCGGGCGCGTGGTCCTGCAGGACCAGCCGTTCGTGCTGGAACGCGCGACGCCGATAGAGGGTGTCGAGATGCAAAGTTACGATTTCTGGACTGAGCAGCCTTTGAAAGGTAACGTAATTAATCCTACTTACCCCCCTCAGCCCTGTCTCCCCCCCCTATCACGATCGCCCCTCGTCGTCTAACGTGGCAAACAACAATGCGCAGGCGCCCTGATCTACTACATGCGCAACGTCCTCGAGGACTACCCAGACGACCGAGCGCTCGCGATCCTGCGCAACACCGTCTCCGCCATGTCCCCCGGCGGCCGCTCGGTGCTCGTCATCGACGAGATGATCGTCCCCAACGTGGGGGCCAGCGCGCGCTCGACGGTCCAGGACATGACCATGATGACGAGCCTGGCGTCGGCGGAGCGGACCGAGAGGCAGTGGAACGCGCTGCTGGGGCGAGCCGGGCTGAAGGTGCTGAAGAGGGCGGCCTATAACGCGGATACGGGCGAGAGCGTGATTGTGGCGGTCCCGACGTAAGATATGGGAAGTACCTAACCAACCTACTTACTTAGTCGGACGGACGGGCGTGAATGAAGTGAGTGTTGGTCTGTCTGTTGAAATAGCGTACTGCAGGTAGTGTATGCAGGTAACTTGTCATTGACTGCCAGATATCAATCAATGTATGGCTAGGCTCATTCCGGGTTCTCATACGGCGCTCTAAGGGGGTGTTCGAGAACGTAATTTTTGCTTATTATTATGGCCCGTGCCATCCATGTAATCAGAACGACCGAGTTGCCTTCACTTCTGGCAGGGGAGCCCACCAAAAGAATAGGGGCATAAGTCGATTATGAGACAATTGCGGTTCGGCGGCCATTTCTGACGTCTGGCAACCCCCCCCCCCCCCCCACACACATACACGCATCACCAACCTTGTCGTCGCAGCTTCATTTTTAAGACCTCCTATCACATATAATAAAAGAGCCCTGTAGCATGCGCTAAGAGCCCTATAAGGCTGCGCTATAAACCCTATAATACGTGCGTTATGAGCCCTATACCGTATGCGTTATGAGCCCTTTATAGCTGTAATGCGTGCGCTATAAGCCCTGTAATACAAGCGCTATAAGCCCTATAATGCGTGCGCTATAAGCCCTGTAACACGTCTGCTATAAGCGCTATAATATAAGGGCTAATAAGCTAGATTATAAGGGATATAGCGCTATAATTAATCGAATAAATAACTATTAGCTATCTCGAGTTTAGTTATTTTTATTAATAAAAACTTGTGGGATTAAAAGTATATAATTGGTTAGAAGCCAGGGGTAAAAAAAAATGGGATAAACAAAAATTAGCATAAGAAATAATTTTTTATTAACCCGAACGCTCTTTTTTCGTAAGTCACTTATGCTTTATTTATCCCCGTAAGTTTTTAAAAACTTACGTTCTCGAACACCCCTTAAGTCTAACACTCTTATAAAATCCATTTTTGAACCAATTTTTAATTAGCTGACCCCGTGGGTGAAAATAAAACTTTTATAACCAGGATAAGGAAGGTACGTTTAAATAGCTCCTTCCCTATCTTTTTTAGCTGCTAGCCCCCCTTAGCAGCGGCCAATGCTAGCCACACTAGCCACAATTAGCCATACTAGCCACACTAGCTGCTGCCCCTACTAGCCACACTAATAGCTGCCCTTCTAGCCACACTAGCAGCTGCCCTTACTAGCCACACTAGCAGCTGCCATTTCCCCCCCCCCCCCCCCCAACCCCCCTTCTTTTCTTATAGCAGCTCTTCATGGATGGCGTGCCACAGGACTGGCTTGATTATTCTTTTTATCAATAAGGATACTAAGAAAATAGGAGAGAAGAAGCTGGGGGGCAAAAGGGCTAAGCCATATTTATGGTGGGGTGGCCATGGCATGGGATTGGGATGGCCGCATGGACCACATGCTGCCTTACCACCCCCCCCCCCCCCCCCCCCCCCCCCCCAAACCAAAGGGCAGCTTCCTACCTAGGTAATTAGAAAAGCGGTCTACACTCAGTATTTTCTGCTATGATCACTTTAAAAAAATAAAACTCTTTATATGCGTACACTTATTCTTCTAGAAGATAATACACTCGGCTTTATCAAATAAGTATCCATTTAATAGAGAGTATATATTTAACCTGGATCGCTTCTTCTAGCCCACCCCCCGCACACCCCCCCAAAAATGGATTTTGCAACAGTGTTAGACTTAGAGCCCCCTATTCTCATCCAATCAGAACGTCTGCAACAGCTTATTCCTGTTTATTCCATTGGTGGAGAGAGCCCCTTCCTGAAGGATAAATGTAATAAGTCGTCGAGCTGCCCGCGATCCACGAAAAGCCTACCCAGGTAGCTAGCTAGCTAGCTGCACACCGACTTCTACAATATAAGGGTGGTTCATCCAGTACACGTTGCGGCATAGGTATCCACAATGTTGGCCATGTTAATGACAGAACGGGCATCAATGATAGGTACAGAGAGCCTTCCTTTGACTCAGGTGTTCATGGGTCTGTTTGCCTCGAATCGCCTGTCCGACCCGAATGTTCGTGACGTGGCGGGGTGGGTACAGTACAGTAACACGATCTGAGCTTTCTGGAAGCTCACCATATCGGCAGGTAGCTCTCGAGATTCAGTCTGCCGAGGGGGGTAGTAATAAACGTCATGTATCACGAGTAGCGAGTGCTCTCGTTGTTTTTTTTCATTCTGTGTTTCCGTAGGTACGTACGCTGCGTCATCATATAATGAGGCTCATCGACGGCCAGCTGCGGGGTTACTTACCTTGACATGTTTGTTGTGTCCTCATCGAAAAGCCCGTGACCAAACACTATTCTGTTCAAGAGACAACAGCTTTCGAGTAAGTACTTACTGCGGCATCATCCCGTTTCCCAATCCTGCATGTGCGTCATGGCATAGCCACATCTTTGAACCTCCATCGATCAAAATGTTCTCCCTTACATGTCAATAAGAGGCTCATCGGGTACGTTACCCGCCTATGATGTTGATTGTTTTATGTAAGTATTGGTGAACCAACAGCATGATAACGATGATGATGATGGTAATGGTGGCAAAGGTATAGTGTAAAGTTATTAGATGAAATCCCGCGATGTGAGATGCATGCGTTTCCCCAATCGCTCAGCCACATCTCTGCCGTCAATATACCTACATGTAGGTAGGTATTCGGGTACCGCACCCGCACACTCGCACTCTTCCCACGAAAACATTGCCAACTGCATGAGCAGCCTCTTCGGCGAAACACCTAATAAGTCAATTGAAGCTTCGCTAGGCAGCTCTCATTGCCTCGAAAGTACCACAAAAAGTAACCGGTTTTCTCTTTGTATTGGATACATCTAGTCTACATCATTCGTATTCCGTGGGCGTCGTACGTCGACGTCGTTGCCGAGAGCTAGGTCAAGTAAGTAGGTAACCAACCAAACCCAACCAGCTCTTCATTTGCTCCCTAGTCTGCGAGTCCAGCCAGAAATCCTTCACATGCAATGCCCTTGAAAACCAAAGTGTAAAAACTCCACCTTCCTCATCCAGTTCGTTTTAACTCCGCACAAACACCCACCCTCAACGCAAATCGGGGTTCCATCCTCGTCTCGGGGAACCTCCCCCCCCCCCTACACACACACACACACATACACACCCCTCTGACCTCCCCCGATCTCGGGTTGGCGTGTGTGTGACACATACTGCGCCATGGGGCCCGCCGCGCCGTACCGCACCGCACCGTGACAACATGTAGGTCATTTCTCCTCTGGTCATATCATATCAGATCAGGCGCCGAACATGCCAAGGGAGCGGGAGTGCTGTGAGTGGCTGATTGAGCAGTTGATATATGCCTGCTCTGGCGGATGGTGTGGTGAGAGGTAGTGGGTAGGTATGTGTAGATAGGGGAGACAGAGACATGCATGCATATGGGCGAAGGAGTCATCCGGGGAAGTATCTACTTCCTTGGTGTCTGCTACGATGACGAGCAATTCGGACTCTAGGGGCCTGGGCTTCAAGTGTCATGCCAGGGCCTCATCACCCTGGGTATTATACACTGTACAGATGCATTTCTTTCTTGAAACGCAGCCAAGTTAGCAGTCACTCTGGACTTCTTCTTCACCTAAGGATATACTTGATTTACAACGTGGCGACCACAACAGGAACTAAGTCAAGATGAAGCGTAGGAGAAAACACCTCAAAGGGTACTGAGGATAAACAATATCTAGACTACGTGACAGCCAGCACAAATCTGTCCGGTAAGCAAGATAATACAAAACCATTCTAAACTTTTCGCGTATATTTACATTTGAGAGCAGAGATTCTAATAAGGAGTGTAGTCAGGGGCGTTGTAAGTAGACTTGCATCCCTGGAAAGTGGGGTTGTGGCATTCGAGTTACCTCGGCTGGGCAGTGAGCCATCTCTAGTCCCCATCAACTCCTGTACTTCGTACATATGATCATCACAAATACTAATACCCGAAAGCCTTTCGTCCTTCGACAAGCCTCCATCCATCTGAGCTTTACGACCGAGTAATGAATGAAGAGAAGCAGGTCGCGCTCATAGTCGGCGCATCGCGGGGCATAGGAAGACAGATAGCAATTGACCTGGCCAAGAACGGCTATGCGGGTGCGTCCTTAGCCCCCCCATTGACGGTTTCCAGACCGTTCCGCGGAGGAGGGAAAAAATAACACCTGCAATTGGATGCTGATCAAAGATGTGCCTTTTGATCTACTTAGTTGTTGTCGCGGCCAAGTCAACTAGCGACGCGTACAACGCCGGCATCCCGTTCCCGCCGGACCCAAACTCCCCCGAGTCAACTATCAGCACCGTAGAGCGGGAGATCCGGGAAGCCGGCGGGACAGCGACGGCGGTCGCGGTCGACGTCAGGGATTATGACAGTGTGCAGAACTTAATTGACAAGACTATCGAGGTAACGTGATCCGGCTTGTTATTATTTGCTTGGTGCCAGCTTCATTCCTCGTCGTTCCCATCCCCCCGGCGCCCTGCACCCCCACTCACTTGCGCCCTGCACCCCCCTTTCTTACCCTCCTCCCCGACAGAAACCTCATGTACCTAGACCAATTCCAAAATGCAATATAGATCTACAACCAGCTGGACGTCCTGATCTATAACTCGGGCGCGATATGGTGGGCCTCGGTGGACGACACCCCCATGAAGCGGTTCCAGCTGATGCAGCGCGTCAATCCGGAGGGGCTCTACGGGACCATCCAGGCGGCGCTGCCTCACCTGAAGCGGCACCGGCGGGGCCGCATCGTCGTCGTCAGCCCACCGATCTACAGCCGCTTCTTCCGGGGCAAGACGGCATACGCCATGGGCAAGGTGGGCATGAGCGTGCTGACCAAGGGGCTGGCGATGGACTTCGAGAGACAGGGTCTCGTCCAGACGGGCATGGCCATCACCAGTATCTGGCCCGCCGTGGTAAGCTTGGCCTTCCTCTCCTGCGCATTGGATGGATCCGTCTTGTCTTGGATTTGGGAAAAAAAGAGATAGGCTGATGACGGGGTGGCGTAGGCCATCGAATCCGCGGCGACGCGCAAGATGACGCTCCAGAACCTGGAGGAGGCGCGCGATCTCAGGAAGGCCACCATCTTCTCCGACGCCATCCTCGCCATGCTCCGCGCGCCTGCCGCGAGCGTCAACGGGCGCCTGGAGCTTGACGAGGATTACTTGCGGGCCGACGCGGGCGTGACGGATTTCTCCGAGTACTCCGTCGTGCCCGGCTCCTCGCCCAGGAGAATAATGCCGGCCGAGCTTCCGGACTTGACGGTGAGAGAACAGGATGATGAGGGCAAGAGGATGAATAGCGCCAAGAGCGGGGTAAAGTTGTGAGAAGGGGCGGATGGGTGGGCGTAGAGATAGGCTACTGGGAGCTTGGTGAATATGGGGTGGACCATGCATGGTGGGAAGAAGGACTCCTCAAGACGAAATTGAGGAGTAGAAGCAATCCCCAGTTCTTGCAATGTCGCTGTTGATGCCTCAGTTCTTCGCCTATCATCATGTGTGCATAAACACAGGTGGCTGGTCTGATGTTGAGTATCATGGCCCTTCAGGACCTTCACAGTCTCAACAAGGTTGTTGACAGGTCAACCCCCCGGCCTTGATAGCCTGGTTATCCATGTACTATGTTATTGTAATCCTGTGGCACGAAATACTCATGTACTACTTAATCCGATTATCCAACACCACTTCGCGAGCTAAGCGATTCGCCTGTTCTCTCACCACTTAGGGTTTCCGCATCAATCCGAACACCCCAACCGTCGCAGCTGTCATGACGGTCCCCAGGAAAACAATGAAAGGCTTCCACTTTCCGGCGCCGTAGCTCTGTTGTATACCCACATGGTCGCTACGCTCGAGGACGGCGGCAGCAATATAGCCAGACACGACCCCAATGACCCCTCGAGTGAAGAGCAAGACCCCGGACACGAAAAGCTCCTCGGCCGGGCGGGAGCGATCGCCCACCACGACAGCGGCCATGTGGCTGCGCAAGACCATGAAGCTGAAGGCAAAGGCGCCGAACAGGATGGATACGACGACCATGTTCCAATAGTACCTCCCTAAGCCCCATACAACGAAGACGGCGAATGCGCTCACAAGGGTGCTCAGGAGCATGGGGATCAGGGGCCCGATCGCATCGCTTTATTGGGTCCGCTGTCAGTATCCAATCTGCACACGAACTTCTGATTATCGAAATCTACTCACGTCAATGCACCGAGGAGTATCTGGCCGATAAGGCCAGCCAACGAGAGATATGTGACCAATAACGCAGCGTCGGACGTCGACACGCCCAGGTCGGTAGCGTAACTAGGCAAGTAGTTCGCGGGCAGATTGTTGGCAAGGCTCTGCAAGGTCATTGACAGTACGAACAGCCAGAAGACGGGACGTCTGAACGCTCCCCAAGAGGACGAAGGCATCTGTTGTTGTTGTTGTCTTTGTTGCTGCCGGCCTGCCGCCGCCGGCACGTCCGAATCACCCAAGGGTCGCGAACGCACGGTCAAGATACCAGCGCTGATGATGACGGCTATGAAGACGGCCCACGCGATGAGCGTGGTGCGCTGTCCGAAGCGGGCCAGAAGGATAGAGAATATCGGGGATAAAGCGGACGCGCAGATATTGGGGCCGGCAAAACTATGTGTGACATAAACGTCGATTCAGGTTTGGTTAACTCTGCTGCACTTGATTTTTTTCCTGAAGCTCGAAGGAATTAAGATTTTTTTCCCGAGAACTGACTCACAAGATACCGTTGGCCAGACCGCGGCGCTCGAGAAACCACTCATCGACGAAGCTGATGCAGGGGGAGAACAGGAGCGCGCTCGACAGGCCGTACAGCAACCCCTGAGTCATGATCACCTGCACCGGCTTTTATTTATTTTAGACAGTACTTCGAGTAAGAAGAAAAAAAAAACAAGACCATTACCCCTGGGCTTCGCTGTTGCTGTAATGTAGGTAGATACGCAAAATCACTCACCGTAGTCGAGAACGCGGCGCCGACGGTCGACGAGACAACCAACACTGTGCCCACCCACATCATGTGGAACCTGTACTGGGGATAGGCGCCGATGAACTTGAGAAGAAAGGGCGATCCCGCTTGTAGGATTCCCTTTTTTATGTGTGTGTCTGGTCAGGAGCTGATGTATCATATCCAGAAACTCTCTCTCTCTCTGTCTCTCTCTGCCTCCGGTTCTGGAGTTGGATTGACTACTCACAACAACGAGCAGTCCGATGGAGGCCACGAGCTGATTGCCCTCAAAGGGAGGCGTCTTGAAGTAGTACTCCCTGAAGACACCCTGCGTAGAGCCGAAACCTTGCGAGGTTGTTAGGGACATCGTTCATCGGCGGAGAGTACGATCTAGGTAGGGAGAGAGGGAGAGAGAGAAATAGAGTGTGTGTGTGTGTTTGTGAGATGCCGGGCTGTTTTATGTGCTCACGTACCCCAAGTCGCCATCGATATGACCGATACGGCGGCCAACGACGTCCAAGCAGCGGCGCCGCGGTCCCGGGGTGGTGGTGGAAGAAGCGCCGCATCTTGCTCCGCCGCGATCTGTTCCGCCGGCCCTGCGTGGGAAGAGGAGCGGTGGTCGGGCTCGGGCTCGGTTACCACGTGCGCATTCCGGCTCGTGGCCTTCTCCTCGTCGCCGGATGGCTGCGATACCGCGATAGGTAGCATGACTGACTGCGCACTTGGAGAACTCAGAGGAGTAGGTTAAGTACGTGGGATACCTGACCGGACATGTGAGAAACCCAAGCGGATAATAACTGTTTCGATGCCCACCATGAAGTCCGAACGAGTCTCTTTTCACCGCCGTCTTCGGACCCCTTTCGTCGATGGCCGTGCCGCAGGCCAGCATCACTAGTTCCATAAAAAGACAGGGTCGTAGCCAGACTCTAGATTCTTCTTGAAAGAAGGAATATAATAAATAGATTCAGGCTGCTAGCACCTTGGCGTTTCTCTCTCTCATTGGCGCGGTTGAATGGTTTGCAGTCCATCTACCCATCCGTTTCCCATCCACTCACTCATGGCCCCTTATCATGTGAGAACCCAAGACAGCAGCCCCAGCCCCACCGCAACAGACATAACCGTCATCTTCAAGGTGCCCCCGGGATTCCGGGCTTCCGCCCCAGATTGCAGCACGGCGACAACTCCGGGCGCGACGTAGCTCTGATTGCCGCTCGTCTCCCGTCCCACTCTATTCAGGCACGCCTCGAAGTCCGCCCTCCAGTGCATCCTAGCGTCGTTGTCGTTGTTGTCGATCTCCTCGTTCAGAAGGCACCACGTGAAACAACCCTGTTCCTTGGCCGGCTTTGGCGCGCAGCAGTTGGTCATGGCCGTGACGTTGGTCGCGCTCCAGTAACTCGCCATGTAGACATAATCCTCCGAAATCGGCTCAAACGCTTTCACGTTGAGTGGGTTGCACGATATGTTCAAGCCGGCAGGCATGTTTAATAGAATGATCTCTTTGCCTTTGTCTCTTTCGTTGCCCTCTTTTTCCCCGCTTGACTTTGTTGGTATCCTAGCTGGAGAGAACTGTCTGTAGTGAATGCGTCGAAGTCGTGATTAGGTGTTGGTCAAAAGAGGATAAAGAGGAACAATAAGGGGAGAGGAATGATATAAAATCTATGGGGGGAGGGGGGAGGGCGAGCGTCATAGGTTAAAGTAACAAAACCAACTGTGTCGCTCGTGGGGGCCTGTTAACCAGCCGCCTTCAACCCAACCGCTTTTATAAGGAACCAAACGATGACGAAGGCCCAGAGATGAGGATGCCTATCCCTTGCTTACAGCTGTAGAACTGTGGTGGCTGGGTGTCTACAACGCGGATTTTGCGCCGCAGCCTGACATGAAGGCTTCTACACCAACATTTGCGGCACAGCCGTAGGTTTTGTAGCATGTACGTCACTCATGGCACGACGGTATCTGTATTCGAAGAGAGAAATGACGTATTCTACGTGACGAAGAACACGTCATCGGCTACTGTGAAGTGAGAAGAGGGGGTAGGGCTGATAGCAAGTGATAACTCAAGTCTGCTTGATCTTGTACCAACAGGTATATGATTCTGACGCTGGCTGAGCAATTGCAGCGCACAACGAAGGGAAACGGTAACCTATGCGGGCGAGAGACAACAACACGGGCGCTCCACACGAACCTCGAAGTGAGAGGTGTATATTCACGAATAGATAAACATTTGACCAAGGAAGACTACGGCAAGTAATACTCGACATCGAATTGTCCGTGATACATAGATAGAAGGGAAGAAAACTAATGAAGACATAAACCAAGAAAGAATTTAAACATCCTGCTTGCTATCCTAACTGCCAGCGGTTCTAAGAGACCCCTAGTAACACAATGAACGACGTACAATATATAACACAAAAGCGACTGAGCCATGTTCCAAGCAGCTTGCAGCAGCTAGGCTGTTTCTTCGCACACCGCGGTCACTACCCCAAAGAATGCTCCGGCAATAGGGTTGACAGCGCCGGCTACATCTGAGAGTATCGAAGGTCCAAGGCAGCTCTCTGTTGTTGCTAGTTAGTTAAAAATCCGGTTTGTATTTCTCTCTCCCCTATTTATTCCGTTCGAAGGGGGAGGGGGTGCGTTCTTACTCTCACCAGTCTCAATCTCGGCATGAAATTCTAACGACTCGACGATATTCCTGCCCTCGTAACGGTTGATGGCGACGTAGTTGGGGAACTTATTCACCTTGCACTGACCCTTCTTAATGTTCGTACCATAACGCATGGCCGCCGCGGTGAATGGCTCGGCCCACTTCTTGTCCTCCGATTTGACGCCCTTGTCGGCGGTGGCCTGGAGGGCCCTACTGAGGTTGTCAAGGTATTTCTCTTCCGAGAACTTGCCTTCGAGCGTGATCTTGAGCTTGGCGTCGCTGGGCTCGTCGTCGTCGCCTCTCCACTTCTTGACCTTGTACTCTTGGGGCGTGCCCTCGTCACACGTGCCGCCCGACGGAGAGCACTGCTTCTCGACCGCCTCTCCGATTTTCTTCTTCACATCTGTCTCGCACCCCCACTGTATCATGGTCTTGCCCATCAACACCTTCGTGGTGATCGTCTTGTCGTCGTCGTCTCTGCGGAGGAGCCGGCCCAGCCAGCTCACCTTCGGGGCCTCGTGGAATCTCCTCTGGTAGTACTGGCTGCCGGGCTCAAGGCCCCCCTTGGAGCGGTAATGCAAACCTCCCGTGCCGTTGCGCGTCGCTAACTCGCAGTTTGATGTAGGCCCGCATAATTCCTCGTTTGCCGCGGGCATAGCGGAGGCCATTGCAACCAAGGCCGATAGGCAAATTTGGGCTCTCATAGTGGGATATATGATCAAATAGACGAGATAGAATATACGGATGCAATAGTCATAAAGGGGATACTCAATGTGTATTGGATGAATGTGAATCTGATACCGTTGTGTTGCGCAAGATGTGAGTTGGTAAAATATAAATTAAAAGACAAGCTCAACCTTCTCCCATCATGACATTATATATGTCTATTTCTTTCTGTATGTACGTATGTGTGCTTGACAATAGCTGGTCATTCACCACTCCATCTTAGGGTGGTCTTGTGCAATTGCATTACACAAGGATTTTTACTGATCCAGCTCCTAATAACTTTCTACGGCGCAAAACATTGGCATACATCAGAGATGACAATATGGAGTGGTCAACGGCTTATTCAACTACTATTCATGGGCTTTTCTCGCAGTCATGACACATACTGCGATCCTCTCAGCCATTTCCCAGCATTTTAGCGTCATAGGGCTGATATAAATCTTCCTTCTGCTTACAATATGTGATTGGCCAAAGCTTACAAGGTCTATCTTCGCAGGTCTATGTAATAGCTTTGCTCTGGACACCGTACAGCTGAGCACTTCCTTGTTGACGTAACATCGTAGGACTTAGGTGGCGACCTTTTGCTAAATCTCAGGAATGCGGCGTTCAGGTCAGAGAGGGATCTTCTCAAGCCCGCGATCAGACGGCGAAACACAGGTGTAGACAGATATTCAACGGCTGAAGCGTGACCGTAGTTGCGGCGCATGGCTACTCATCGAGCGTCGCCGCACTGCTCCCTCGCATATGCAGTTGGAACTGTGTTGGTTGGTCAGAGTAAGCCTACGCCGCAGCTCAGGCCCATCCATATTCAATCCCTCGTTTCTTCGCACCCCAAGTAGATGGCAATTCAGTAACCTAGCTTCATAAAGCAAGGGAGCGAGCATAGCATCTTGTTACGTCAATCTGCAATATCGCTCAGAGATCCGGACAGCCCAACAAATCTCACTATTATTAGAAGTAAGTGACGCGACAGCTAATCCCTCAATTGATGAAGAGCCAACGCTGATAGAGAAAACAAGTTACAACAGAAATCATGTCCCCTGTCTGCAGGTTCGTTTTATTTCTTCCGCTTTGCAATCCATAGATGCTAGGTTTCTACTCGTTACCAGAGGGGCGCTTTGCTGGCGTCATGCTTTTGCTTTGGTGGTGGATATCATTCGACCCTCTTCTGTTTGCTGAAATAATAGCATCGAATCTTCACAAGTACAAACAATGAGGTAGTGATATCATTTGCATATTAGCTGTTTCCCTAGTCATCATGGTGGTGTTGCGTAATTGTATCGCATATGGACATGATGCCCCTTTTTGCGTCACTGTTTTCCATGTGCGCGCAACACCACCTAATGGACATGCCCCCCTAGTCTTTCGGGGTCGTAATTCCTCCCTAAATGCGTTCTTCTATGATATTTCATGGATAAGTATATTCTGCCTACATATCGACCGTCTTCTACGTAGTTCTGTAATTGTATTATCAGATTGGTTAGATTGATTCAAGGGCAATGTCAAGATGCGGGCGTAGAGAAGTGGGAAGTCGGTATTAGAGATCCCGCAGCCTCTAGAAACTCATGAGGTACAAGTAAGCGAAACCGAAGGGGGTAAAGGGAACCGGGAAATGGGTGCTAAGTTGGACCAGAGTACCGAGGGAGCACACGTGGCAATGGGGAAGCGGGCGGCACGGCGACGGGCTGCTTTCCGCTGCGGCCGCAGAAACCGTCGCAAGTCAGCCTCGAATATGTCAGCGTCCAGAGGCTACTCTATAGACATCTAACTATCAATATTATCTGGTACGAGCAAACTTTGTGTTCTCTTGATTTTTTTTTTTTTTCTGTTAGGAAGAGAATCAACCAAAACGGACAGTACCAAACTGCCGGGTGTAACATAAAGACTCTCCTTTCTCACACAACCAAATATTTAACTGCTAATTAATTAAATATCCGTAACCTAATCTCATATTAACATAACTCTTCTGAGTATTAAGCTCTGCTTTGCCTTTGTCAAGCCCAACTTTTTACAATCATGCGTCTCCAGGTGAAACCGTTGCTTGTCCTCGGCCTTATGGCCTCACGGCCACTAGCCCGCGTTCTTCAACACGGGGACGAGGCTCTTAATAGGCGAAGGGCCAGAAACTCCGCGAAGACCTCGGCGAGGCTATCAAAGATAAGGAAGTCGATTCACGGCAAGTTCATAACATACATATAGGGGAAATCTCTAGTTACCCTGCCGTGATAGAGAAACTCACTCAGGACACACACACAGAGAGAGAGAGAGAAACAGGGAGGACAGACATGGCTCACGCTAGACTTCGGGACCAGGGATCCCCGGGGACGACGATGCGGCGCTGGGGGAATTATATGAGTCCCCCCAGTCTGGACCCACGTGGCGCGCGAGCATCCTGCAGTTCCTGGAGGACTAGGCTGCTACACTAACTACCGGGCCGAGATACTATGTACGACGAGAAGATCGATCGCGAAGCTTGCATCTGTTTGTTTGTTTACGGACGAGAACCCGAAGGCGGGGGACAGGACGAGTATGATATGATATCATTCATTATTTATTGAACTTTCTGCGCTTGTGCGGAGACGCTCGCCCCTTAAGTTATTGTTTCTATCTATCTCGCCCTGTTGGGTTCATGTTAACTATCCTTTGTGCACTACAGTACAATTACGCAAGACACACCATAAAACATGATTCTTACAGTATAGATTGCCGAAGTAGTCTAGGTACCTCCTAATTAGTTAGTTACCGAGGTCAGATCTTCTGCGAGATAGTCGATCAGTCAATCAGTCAGTCAGTCAGTCAGTCAGCATCTCGAACTGAGCTTAGCGGCCGATGAATCCCTGCCTGGCTAACTATAGGCTAACTACTTCCATCGGCTTGCTAACTTACTACTTACTCTCTTCCTTCAGATCCTTACCATCACGAACAACAAACCCCTCCCATTCTCTTCCCTCCGCGCCAACAGGACCCCGACGACCTCATCATTCTGTTCTCTCCCTAGCCTGCCCCCAGGAGTCGGGCTCGATCTGCAGGTGGTCGTGGGGGCCCAGGGGCAGCAGCCGGCGCTGGAAGATGTCGGCACTGGAAGTGGCGCGCAGGCCGGCGACGAAGGGGCGGGGCTGTGGGCCTGCGGCGGCGGCGGAAGAGGAGGAGGACGGACTCTAGAGTTCGGGTCCAGGTCCAGGTCCAGGCTGAGTTCCCACTGTGGAGGCGCGGTTGCCCTTGGCCGCTTACCCCATGACGATCTCGCGGTCCAGCAGGCGGCCGCGAGAAGCTGCCTGCTTTGTACTGGTTATCAGTCTCCTCGTCTGAAACACTCTCGGCTCCGGGGGGGGGGGGGGGGGGGGGGCGTCATCAGGCTTGGCGAGCCATGCCTCCGCGTGGCTGTAGCTGGGATTCAGCATCGGTCGATAGGGTACGTCGCAGATTTTCGAAGACGCATTCCTTTACCGCATCGTGATCAAGACCATCAGTAGTTTCCTTGACACTGCGGTCCTCGTTCCACTGTTCGCAATGCGCCACGATCCGCTCGGCGAGACCCTCCGGATGGTGCGCAGCGGTCTGGAAAAGGGTCTCGGTACGGCGCATCGTCCGATGGGCCAGGTAGCCCAATCAGAATGGGGGCATGTTCTTCTCCCCGACCAGAATGCCGGAGGGATAAATTAGCTTCTTTGACGGCGACGTCCCACGAACTTGCTCACATACATACCGCATGCGATATGCTCGTTTGATGCCGCTGGTATTGACGGCATCAACGACGATTTGATAGAGGATCTCTCTGAGGAGGTCCGTCCGAGATATGCATCATGGGAAATAGCGAAGGGGAATTCGAGCAAAATGGGTTTTTGATTCTCCATCGTTCAACGAAAACACTCGAGGTGTATTTCTATCGGTCTTATACATCCATGGACGATTAGATGAAGTGCGGCCAGGATCACAAGATGACGAGAAGCCCCTCTAATAATACTTCCAGAGCTGCATGCCCTGGTGTACCAGTCGGCCGCCCGAGAAAGTTACCTATACCTACCTACATGGTAGACTGTTACTTCGCAGACCCGACCTGGGTACTCGTGCTTACCTTACACCTCGTTGTACATTAAGTATTTGCTGCAACCACCCCAAAAAGCTCTAGATAACGTAGTAAGGACGTGACTATTATATCTAAATGGTCAGTTAATTAGGTAGATATGAGTGCTATGAACACCACCATCTCCTTAACAGGTCAAATAATATCCAATCTTTAATCCGATGAAAAAAGAAAAAAAGAAAAAGAAAACAGATAAATAGGAATGGATGACAAGTGCGCTTCGAGGGCCGAATACGTGCTTATCACCCCACTACTTAATTACTGGGGCGAGGCTCGCTCCAAGACACTTTCTGTCGGGTAGATTGGGATGATCAAGACATGGGACGCAAGAGCGCCTTTCAGCTCTGCCATTTGCAAATTTGTTACATACCTTAGATTCCTCCAGATTTGGTAGCTTGCGGTATTGGCGATTGTATTGGCTGATCATGGAAGGTTATATGATCAGACTGTTAGACAAGGACGGTAGGTTGGTAAGCAAACATGACAACTGTACAAACAGACCACAAAGTGCCCAGGTGGTAAAGAAGACAACAACAAATATTATCACGAACACTAGTCAAGTCAATTGCCAAACACCGGTGGTTGTGTCCTCAGTGACAATACATTATGCAGCTATTGGCCGAGAATTTGTTTCCTTCCTATCGGAAACCTCGGAAAAAGAGAACCAATGCCGACACGTGCATATCTATCCTTTCCGTGTGCCCTTCCTTGCAAAGCTCTTCAGGTGAGAGAAGAGATATGGGGGAGACAGGCATCCCAATATGCAACCATTAGAGTACAATAAACCCCTCAAGTATCGAGATCCTCAATTCCCTTCTTTCCCTCACATGCAATCGCCAACGCCCTTAGTATGATCCGTATCTATGGTGGAAGTCCATGAGAAATGTCGAGTGGAAAAGTGAGACAAGTGGAATGTTGTAGTGATGATTATCTTCCTCCGGCACGAAGGCCGACCATGAGCACCTCAAGACACCTGTGTGTGATTCTTGTCCACCATCCCCCAATGTGCTGTCCCTTAGATGTGGTTGATCATACCGACCATGGCAACTCCACCAAGGATGGCACCGATGGGGTAAGCACCGGTAGGCAGAGAGCCGGCGGCAGTGGAGGCAGAGGAGGTAGGAGGTGCCTCAGTTCCGGAGGAAGTAGACTCAGTACCGGTAACCGATCCACTGGGAGGTTGAGTCGTAGTAGTAGATCCGGTCGGGACACCGCTGGTGGGAGTTCCAGAGGGGGCAGGTTGAGACTCAGTGCCAGTGGTAGAAACGGTAGCAGGAGGAGTGGGGACAACCTCAGTGGAGGAACCGATGACAGGAGGGTTACCCGAGCCAGGAACACCAGGAACCGAAGTGGCAGTATCCAGGGTAGTGGGGGGAGTCTCAGTGGCAGGAGGAGAACCAGCGGGAGGAGTGCTGACGCCGGCACCGGCAGGAGGGGTGGAGACGACGGTGACAGTGGAAGGAGTGCACTGGCAGTCGTTCTCTTGCTTCTTGACGATGTCGAAAGAAGCCTGTGAAGAAGAAATGGTGTGGTTAGCGAGTGAGCACATAAGGGGAGGGACCTGCTGATTGCAGGAACATGGGGAGGATCGGCGACGGCGGTGAAGGTAAAGAGCGATGAAAGATGTTGTATCACCACAACACAAAAGTAAAAAAATAGCAGAGGAAATGTTGTCGCTAGTAAGGAAGGATAGAAGGGTGGGTGTGGTTGGATGAAGATTGGCTTACCATGGTCAAGGCGGCAAAGGCCAAGACGAGAAGAGTGTTGAAGAACTGCATCTTGATGAACGTTGTCTTGAGTAGTAGAGTTGGTACTAATGAAGATGAAGTGGTCAGGAATGAATGCTTGTAAGAATGCAAAGCACAAATGGAGATGGTTTGATTGCGTTGCGTTGCGATGCAAGGCAGTGGGAAAGTGTGCTTTGGTGGTTGTAGATGGATGCGGGTGGTGGAGGAGAGGAGGAGAGATGGGAGGGATTGGGTGTGGCGGCACAACAAGACGAACTTATTTATGGTCCTGGATTAGCGAAGGTGTCGCCGGGTGATTGTCCAAATCAGTAAGCAGTCGGTACGAAGGTACAAGGAGATTAAAATGATTCGATGTTGTGCTGTCCAGGGCAAGTGGTGTGGTATGTGGTATGTGGTATGTGGTTTGTGGTTGCTAGCGTGATCACTCCAGGAACAAGAACAGGAACAGGAACAGGAACAGGAACAGGAGTAGGAAGAAGAACAGAAACAGAAGTAGAAGCAGAAGTGGAAAGATCAGTAAGTTGACATTCTTGGCAAGAAGGGGGGACGGACTCTTATATGCACAGAACCCGTAAGTTACCTACATATTTTATTCCAGGTCGGTAGGTACACCTACCTAGGTACGTACAACTTCTTCTTTTGCTATTCGAAATCAGTATCAGGTACTTTCGGCTACTTCACTCCCCCTCCTGGATGAAATTGAAGCAACACACAATCACAATCACAATCAGTAAAACCCCTTCACCCTCTGATTGCAGATAAGGGGTAATTTCTCCTATCTGCAGAAAAAAATGAGTGTGGCAAGCGGCATCCCATCTACATATATGAATCACTAGCACCTCTCTCCTTGCCCCTTGGCTCCCTGTCTCCCTGTCATTCCTGTGCTACTCACGCCAGATCATGTCCCCTCCCATCCCAATCCGGCTGCCAATCTGTGACTACCCGTTTCCGGATCATCACAGCTAGCTGCTCCGACCAATCCATTTGTTTGACCGTCTTTGGGCGGTACCTTGCACCCTGTTGTAGCTTGGTCGTACATGATCGATCCCAATTGCCTCCTATAGGATATCCCCTCCCCTCCTTTTTCTCGGGTGTAACTAGCCGGCCATCTGTTACACACCTCTTCAAATTCTTCAGTTGAGCAGAAATAATGTGCAGATGCAGAGTTCGAGATGGGTAGCTGAGTCATTATGTTATTAGTATCGTGATGAAAGACCGCGAGGTGCGTTTCAATCTCGTCGGGCTATTGATCTCTTCTTCGAATCGCCTCAAGCAAGCAATACCCGGATTCTGATACATGCCCCCACCGGAGCGAAGATAAGAAGCAAACAGGCAACATATTCCGAACCGGCCCGATCAAGCCCTCCGTCAGACTTATTCCTACTCTCGTGTGTCCTTGTAACATGGTAAAGGGCCGGATATATGTCCTGGCTTGATCGCCGTACCAGCTTCTCCATTCTCTGAGATTATTCTGATCTGAACTTGTTAGTATTGAACGATCCGTCCGACTTCATTGGACTGAAGCGGACCACTATCGCGAAATACATAGTACCGTTAGCTTCTACAGCAAGCCTGCGGGTATCCGTAACAGTAACGGATCTACTCTCAATATGAATTTCCAGCTTTGACGCGTCGTTTGCACCAGACAAACTCACCAAGCGGTAGCTGTCAATTTGGCACGTCAAATATACGATTTATCAGATCTTTTGATTGATATATTTTCGATGTTGCAAGCAGCAGAAATGAGTTTCTCGAGTCAAGTTCCCAAAGTATAATAAGTAATTCTCGAGGTTATTTGATTAATTGATCAAACCGCGAGGATAGTTCGGAAGGGGAGTCCTTGCGTTATACCCGAGCCGCCATTCGCCCCCCCCCCCTCCCCCTTTTTCGTATCAGCGGCATACACACCATAGCCGGGAACCCAACTGCCAGTCTCGATATCTTCACCATTTACCTCGGAAATTCCCCCAGAGAGCTCCGACAATCAGAAAGAAAATATATATATATATATATATATATTCAAGAATCTGTTAGTATACCACCATCGCAGACGAATCATCTGTCAAGGTGCTGCCTCAACAGATATCAGACGCCCATGTTCGTGCGTGTCACGTTCGTACCAAACATCTATTCAATCTAAGGCATGAAGGCAAAGGCAATTCAGGGTGAGTTCAGCCTCCCGACGAATGAGTGACATTTCTCTTCATTTGGTCACTCGGTGGAGGCCGAGACGGCGATCGGACGGACCAATTCCAGAGCCACGGGGCGACGTCAAACCACCGCCTCCCAGCCGCCGTCGACGCGCTGGGTGTGTTGTGCACACGCTCGGGCGTTTGAGCGGGGAGATCCGAGTCCAAGTCCGATGGGACTCATCAAGGGCGTTGACGAAAGTAGCATCGGAACCTGGAATATTATCGACCTGAGTGAGTCTCGTAAGTCTGTTGTTTGTTTAATCATGTCTGCCAAAGAGGTCTCAGCACTCAATGAGGCGTCTTTCGCAGAGTGTACGTAGTCGGTACAAGTGGAACTCGACAATGAAGCTCACATGAATCCAACCGACTGACTGAACGGGAATCCGCCTTGAAAAGAGCGAGAGAGGAAGAGGACGGGAAAACCCCCGTGGTTGCCTTCGGTCATTTGGATGTGTCACCAAGGATAGAAGAAGAAGATGTTGATTCACGATATGAGTACTCGGACAAGAAATCCAGCACGGATTGACCGAGAACACCTTGGGCACCACCCCGCAGTGACGGACCAGCCGACGACCATATCATTCCCCGGCACCACGCCACCTAGGAAGAGATGGGCATTAGGTAGCCTGAAGGCTGTCTCCTCATGTAGACACCTCGTTACTGGACGCACCAGACAAGAGAACCGGAAGGCTAAGCGCCTTATGAGATAAAACGATGTACATGCATAGATATCTACCAGCGATTGGGGTAGAACTGAGGTTTGGTTTGATCAAAGAGGCATTCATTGCTGTCCTACAAACGATTATACGGCGAGACACCCTTCTTAATTTCGGTGACGATTTCGACCGCTTCGCTTGTGTTCTTCGCTTCGAAATCGTACCTCTTACTATCGTCGGCCTTGTACACGATGAACTGTTTATGCTCCGGGTTAGCAGTGATCCTCTGGCTCAGTCTCCTCCTCCATGTAGCAGGCGTATCAAGGATGGGATACACGGGCCCAAATTGGGAGAATTATGGTCTTGCGTACCTTGAAGGAAGCAGGGTGTTTCCTAGATAAACTGCATCCTACCACGTTACTAAAGTGCACGGTAGTTGTCTTCCCACCTTCCCTGGTGGTCGTCCTGCCGCCGGAAGCCGGCATGATGTATACGTATTCTCCGTCGATGGCCAGAATCCGCTCGTTCATAGCTGAGAACCTCATCGTCTGCTTGCGCCAGACGGTGTACCTCTTGTAGTTGACATGGTTTCCGCTGCCTGCTTCGTCCTGTTTCACAGTGGCTTCCTGCGCTAGCGGGTGCGTCGTCATTACATTCTTCTTTTTACCCTTAGATGCAGCGCCCACGTCCCCGCTGCTGTTCCACATGTGCGGTTTGGGGGACGAGCTACTGGGAGATCCGCTCATCGTTAGAATGCCGTCGGTGGCAAAGCGGCGCCGGTGAAGTTCGAGGTCCATGACATTGCCGACAGACGAAACGGCGCGGTCAAGAAATACGACAGCGCCTGAACCTGGCAGTCTCAGCACGTGTCTATCCTTTTCCAGCTGTCTCTTGCGGCAAACCATATCCAAGATCTCAGCGAGGTACATATCTGTGGTCACGTCGAGGGTGACCATCTGACCAGGTGCAACATCTGGGGAAAGTATGTGAACGCGCAGGAGCTTCTGCTGTCCCCTACTGGCGGCAGGTGCCGAAGCTGGAGCTGCTGGCTTATCTGCAAAGGGGATGTCCTTCCGGTAGGTTGTCGTGATGATGGGGTTGGTTCGTGACTGTGATGAGGCCAGAGGAGTCTGTGCCTGAAGTGTGCTTGTAGGCGTCACTTCATCTTCAGGCGCTTCCTCGGCTACTTCTTGTTGCTCGTATTGGGGTGTCTGTTCTTGGTTTTCTTCAAAACCGTCTTCAGAAGCTTGCACTAGAGCAAAGTCATCGTGCGTCTTGGCGTTCCTCGACCTTGCTGCCCTGTTGTTGGCCGTGGTGAAAGACGTCACAGGTTTCTTACGATCTAAAGGCTCAAAATCGTCGTCTACCTCACCGCCCTCTTCGACCATTCTCAGGGTCCACCAGTTCACGTTGAGCTTGTCGAGCGGAACTGGCGGGTCGCGCTTTTCAGCATGATATCGCCACAGACTCAAGCCAATCAACTCTGCAACGGTCACAGGTCTCAAGGACCCGTCGGCTGCTTGTATGGTGCGTCGTATGAGCACCTCAAATGGGTTTTCTGGGTCTTCAGAAAAGGGGGCATATATGTGCAGCCTCAATGGGTCAGGGTCGCCTTGCCCAGACAATGAGGCAAACTGGTCAAACGGCATAGCTGGTTTCGTATTCTTAACCTTGAAGGCATCTGAGAGGAGGCTCCGAGGTTGTATCATACTCAATGGCCTAATAGTGCTCATTGGTCGGGGAGGCGGAAGGGCGTGAAGCAACTCGGGCTGTGGTGCCGCCTGCGGTTTCCGGACGGTAGATTGTCTGAGTAACTGCTTCGGGACAGTGCCGACAACCTGCTGGCCAGGAGAGGCGCCAACAACAGGCACGTTTTCGACGGTGTCGAGTATTGATGTTGAGTCCACGCTCTCGACAAATGCTGATGACGTGTCCGACATATCGGAATCTTCCTCTTCTTCAGCTAGCCTTTCACTATCTTCCCGCTTGACTCCTTGTGTAGGCTCCGGGCCCATCTTCGCCTGCGCTTGTAGTCTCACTGCTCGAGTGGCGGCTCTGGCGGCCTCTTTATGCCTTTGATAACCGGAGGCGTCGAACTCGTTGTCTGACGAAATTTCACTACTAGTGACAGTATCCCGTCGGGCGCGTTCCTTCACAGTCTCCAGAGCCGACTGAGAGCCTCGACGGGCTCCCGGAGCAGCTCTGGGCGAGGTGATGGTGGTAATCTGACGTAGAGTAGAGGGCTGGTTGGGGGATGAACCTGCTCTGCTCCTGACGGGCATTTTGGCAAATCTTATTTGCTGGGCAGCCCTCTGATCGGCATCATCATCACTCTCATCACTCAAGTCGCTACTATCTTCGTCGTCCATCTGTTCGCGTCGCCTCTCCCTGCGTCGCCTGATAGCATTGCCGGGACCTAGAGTGTCTCCACCACCAGTAAGCATGCCGCCCTCGTCTGCTTCATCTTCAAGTGTCAGACCAGCTAACCTCGGGGCAGCCTGGAAGTATTCGGAAGCTATGGCAGTGGGTATGGGCGGAGAATGGGTTCGCTTGATATGGGCAGGGTTGGATCGCCAGCCAGCGGCTTTGAAGGGGGCGGTGTTGAGGAAGCTGTCGTTGATGGTAATGAGGCGTTCACCAACACCATCGGCGACCTCGCTGAGGTAGTTGGTTCGTAGTTGGTACGAGACCAAGCTGATGGAGAGTAGATGTTAGTAAGTATTGCCCAGCGGAGCGGGGGGGAGGAAAGCAAGATATGACATACTCCTCCACCTGGATCAGCGACATTGCGGATCAATGGATTGTCATGAGTCTTCCATCATGTACGTAGAGACCGAGAGGGCGGCGCAAGATACTGCGCGGTGCGTTGGGTAAGACTGGCTAACTAGGTATTTGGGGACGGGTCGTTTAGTTACGCAACGCAACGCAACGACTTGGAGATGATGGCATGAAACTCACCCCTTCACCAACTCGCTCACTCACTCACTCAGCCTTGCAAGACAGATGCGGTCAATCTAGAGCTGAAACTAGGCGAGTAAGAAACCTTCAGCCCTTGCGATCGATCTGCGGGGGTGGGGATGGGATCGCCCTAAGCTGGATGGACAACCCACATGCAGACACGTTCTGGGCTCGGTATGTTTTAGGTAGTCTAGCAGCTTAGCGAGCAATCCTCGGTGTTTCGATTCAAGATTCAACCAGGGAGCTGTATCAAGACTTGGACGTGATCGATATGAGCAATCTTGGGCAATGCGGTGCGTCGCATGAAAGTCGAGCTATCCCGATTCCCCAGTCAAGAGACTTGGACGACCCTGGTCGGGGAAACGTTATACAGGCAATAAATGTGTATGAGGGTTCGGACGTCACCTATCATGTCTACCTAACACATGGCGGCAACCATGATCGTTGCTTTTTGTCTTCACTTCCAAGGTTTGATAGAGAAACCTACGGAGTACTCCCTAGATACAGACCAACTAACAGTTGCCAATGGCAGTGGTGGCTCCACATGATCACCCAGCCACATCTCTACTTGAAATAAACGCCACAGATTTTACCCCGCCACAAACCTTCTGTATCCTTGCGGGCCTCGATGTCAGTCAGGTAACTAGGGGACCCTAAGCTATGTCATAGCTAGTTCAAGACATCTCCAAAATCCTCCGACTTCCCCATTTACCACAAAACAAATACACAATGGGCCTAGTAGACTACTCAGACTCCGAATCCGACAGCGGCGAGCCCGTCGCCACGAAGCCTACGGCCGCCGCCGCTCCAGCACCTTCCAGTAGCGCCACCAGCAAAAAGCCCTTCCAGAAAGTAGTTGACCGGTCGAAGCCAGGAAGGATCGTAGTCAACCTACCCTCGACGACGGGAGGAGGCGACCAGAGTTCAACCACCACAAATGACGAGCCACCTCCGAAGCGCGCACGAACCGCACGAGGAGGCGGTGCGTTCAGCGGATTCAACTCCTTCCTACCACCACCCAAGAATGTCGGAAAGCCACCTGCGGCCGCCTCTGGCCCCAGCAAGAGCGCGCCGAGGCCGGGTGTAAGTCTGAAGACGGGCGCCGCTCCAGCTTTCAGCAGGAACTCTACAAATGGTGAAGTGGACGAGGGCTGGAACGAGGGTGGTGATGCAGCAGGCATGGGGTTACCCGAGCCCAAGTCCTCGCAGCAGGGACCAACCATACCGGAGGGGCAGAAACCGGCCGAGGAAGTGAAACTGGTAGGGAAGCCGCTGATGTTCAGGCCCTTGTCGGTGTCGAGAAAGCCCGTCAAGAAGAACGTCGCGAAAACCAACGCTACGGCAAAGATCACTACGCAGCATACGCCAGCGGCAGCGGCTCCCGCGGGCGGTACAGGAGCGTCGCAACAAGATACAGGGAGCGGTCCACCCCCTAAGAAGAAAGTGAAGAAGTCACTATTTTCCATATCGAATGATGACGACGATGACAACGATGCAGCCAGGGCCCCGAATACTAACGGGACTTACGAACCCCTTTTCACCACCACCGCCACCGCCGCCGCGTCCTCCTCCTCCGCCTCAGACCCAACATCCCACGCCGCAGCCCTCGCAGCCTACGACGCGTCCAACGGGACCACATTCCCACCCACAAACTCCTCCTCCTCCTCCTCCTTCCCGGACAACAACAACAATAACCTCTCATCACAAACCCTCGACTCCCTCGCGTCGACCATGAACCTGTCGGCGTCGGCGCGGCGCGAACTCTTCGGCCGCAACAACCAGGCGTCGCAGCAGCGCGTGGTGACGTTCGACACGGGCCGCGAGTACGCGCACAACGAGGCGCTGCGGGCCAGCGGCGAGCAGACCACGTATAACCCCGTGCGCGCCATCGCGGCCGGCGGCAAGAACAGCCTCCAGACGCTGGTCTCGTCGGTGCGGAACAACCGCGACGCGCTCGAGGAGAGCTTCGCCAAGGGGAAGAGCAACCAGAGGGATGCCGGGGCGCGGTATGGGTGGCGGTGAAAAAGAAGAAGAAGAAGAAGAAGAAGAAAAGCTTTTGGAAGAAGGCTTTTTTCTTTTTCTTTTCTTTCTTTTTAGGGTGTAATAAGGGGGGGGCTGGAGGGGGCTTGCTGGTTGGTGGTGATGGCCGAGTTGTTTCGTCGTCGTCTTCGAGAGTCGTGTTGTTTGAGATATCCCCTGTATACATAGGTACAGACAGACAGACAAACAGATAAACAGACATGCGTGCAGTATGTATGATGATATGGCATAAATACTAGATAGGAGTATCAAAAGGAAGAAAGAACAACGATGGGAAAAGGAGTTAATGATATAGTTAGTCGTTTACCACCGTGGACACCATAAGTAACGTCTGAGGCTTGCGGATTAGTTGATTAAAAAAGACACACTCGTGGGCCGCCATATAGTATAGTAATATCCTCACGGTCTAAGAATCAATTGATATTTATATGCGCCATTTTCTTTCTCTATCTATATATCCCTAGATATTTTATATCCATATACCAATACCACCATCATCACCATCACCACAATAAGAACAACAACCCCCCCCCAATAAACCATATATCAACAAGTCTCCACCGCCGCCGTCCGCCCGGCCATCTGCCACCCGTCCCCCTTGAACAAGAACCCCCACTCGCCCCGGGTGATGGGGCTGATATCGTCATACCCATTCGGCGTCAAGGGTCCCTCCTCCTTTTCCTCCTCCGCCCCGTCCTCCATCATCCTACTAGTGGTAGTGGTGGTAGTGGCAATAAAGCTGCTGCCCCTGACCGTATCGCAGGGCGATAGTAGCATCATCTCGTCGATGGATATCCCAGTTGCGCCCATGATGATGCTACTACTACTGTTGTGATTGTGTTGTTGTTGTTGCTGTTGTTGCCAAAACGGCACGTAGCCCCTGGCTATGGGTCTCGCCGTCCGATCTCCCTCATTTTCTTCATCGTTTTCGTCTGCATCGTCGTCGTTGTCGTCGTTGATGGGCGTGGTAGAACGAACGGACGATGACGATGATGCCGAGACCTCGATTTCCTTTTCGATGCGGATCTCGAGACCCCGACGGAGAGGACTCCTCCTCGATGTAGGCGACGACTTCTCCGTCGCGTTGCTCTCTATTCTTTCCTTCGGCTGTGCAGGGTGTGTTGATTCCGCACCACCCCTAGTAGTAGGTCTCGGCCGTATGATCACCGCCGGGCTCGCCGTCTTCCCCTTGACCGCGATAGCCAAGCCGGTATCCAGCCTCAGGACGGGCGGTGCCGCCGCTGCCGCTGCCGCTCCCCTAGGTGGAGGCGGTGTTCCGATCTTGACCACTTTTTCTTTTTCTTCTTCTTCTTCTCCTCTATTTCTTCTCGTCGTCCTTCTCCTCCTTCTCATCATCATCATCGTCTCCATCCGCCGGCTAAAGCTCCAATCACCACCAGCCCCTCCTTCTCCTTCTTCCTGCTCCTGTTCCTGTCCCCGCTCCTCGATATCGATGAAAGCGCCCACCCTGCCCACGCCCCCGTACGCCCGCCGGTACATGCGCTCCACGTCCTCCAGGGCGCGCGCCCCGACGACGCCCAGGAAGTCGTAGCTGCGGTGCAGGTCGGCGCGGGCGACGGGCCGCCCGCCGTTGAACAGGACGAGGCGGCGCAGGGCATCGACGGCGTCCTCGAGGACGACGCGGGACGTGTTCATACCGCCAGTAGTACCACCGGCCACCGCTGCTGTCACGGTCGAGGCACAAGACGAAGAAGAAGAAGAAGAAGAAGACGATGATAAGCTACGCGAGTACGCTGCCAGCGCCGCCTTGAAGCAGTACAGCCGGTCGAGCGCCAGCAGCGTCAGCCCCTCGGTCGAGAACAGCACCTCATTCTGCAGGATGCTGCGGCGGACGAGGTCGGTGTTCAGGCCGCAGGCCGAGGCCGCCGTCGGCGAGAGAGGCGGGAACAGCCACCCCCCGCCGATGCGGAACTTGCGCTCTGCCTTGGCAATCGTGGTCCGCAGCGTCTTCTCGGCCTTGGGCGGTAGGGGGTGCGCGTGGATGAGGCGGATGCCGAAGGTGTTGGGGCCTTGGGCTGCTGCGGCCGCCGCGGAGTAGGAGGAGGAGGCGGTGGTGGTGGTAGAGGTGATAATGCTGGAAGGCGTGTGTGGGGTCATGGGGGTGTAAGGGGGGCTGCCTGGGGTTGGGGGCCAGATCCAGCGTCTCGGGCTGGTTAGGGGTTCGGTGGCGGTGGTGTTGGTGGTAGTACTGGTGGCGGAGAGAGGGAAGGTGAGGGATCTGGAGGAGCTGGGCGCCGAGACGTCTGATGCTGAAGTGGTCGACGAGGAGGACGAGGCGAGAGAGCTGGCGGTGCCCCTGCGGACGAGCTGTCTCAGGCGGCCGGCGGCCATGGGTGAGGTGAAACGCGTGGTGGTTGTCGGTGGTGAGGCCAGGCCAGCTGTTGCTGCTGCATGGTCAGGGGTGGCAGGAGGTGATGTGGGTGTGGCGCATGGCGGCACGGAGGCCGGGAGCTGATATTCATTCCTGACGACGACGAGGGTGATGTGCAAGGCTTTCCGCGCAAGTCTCTTGGACGCATACTCGAGCGCGTCGTGGAGGTGAGGAGGCAGGCTCTGGGTGTCTAGGAGTGATCTGCCCGCCTCCAGGGGTGATGAAATCCGATGTTTGGATAAGGTCATGTTGAGAATGATGGAGAAGGTGGTGTGTCTTGGTCGAGAGAAGCCTACACCGAGGACCGGATTCCAAATGAATAGAAGCCGAGTAGTGTGTCAAAGTGGACGGGTGCCGACCTGTGATATCAAAGAGATGATTGACGGTGAGGTAAGGTAACTTAACGTATGTACATAAGTATGTGCAGCGTTGGTCTGATGTGTGAATCTCCAAGTGAAACAACAAGCGAGCGAGTATGGACGAGCTAGCATATATGTATGTGAAGGTTTACCAGCTTCAAAGAAACATGAAACACGTCCAAAAACGGCATCGACAAGGTGAGAGAAGTTGGTGTGCCGAGGGCGAGGGATCTCTCTGATTAGCCCACGCGGGTTAATGTGAGAGGGGGATGGATCATTAAGGTAAGGTAAGGTTTAAAAAAAGCCAGGGCGGTTAGAAGAAGACGTGGACGATCGAAACATGAAACGAGAACGGACTTGAAACCATTGGAAGTCAACGAACCCCCCTCCCCCCTGAAGGTGTTCGTGGGGTTTGTTCTTCTCTTGATTTTCTATATTGGGAATACTTATTCTTAACTAAGCTGGAAGCTCGCCTTATTACTCGCCTTACGATGGTCGATTATCACCAGCTGTACCCGCGAGTGAGCATGCAGTGTGCCTCGTTTCATGTTTTGTTTTCTTCTTTTCTCGGGCCAGCAGACATGGGTGCATGTGCATGTGCAAGTGTGATCCGGCGAGGGTTCTCTTGCAGTGTTGCACCGCATCGAGACCCTGGTGTCAATGATGAGGGGGAAGCTCCACGGTCACCGGGTGGAAGCTCTTTCCAAGCGATCAATCATTCAATCAGGCCGTCTTAATCTAATAGGCCGGGGAGGGAGAGGAGGAGGGGGGGGGGAGGGGGGGGGGGGTTGATTATGGCCGTCGGTATGTGTGACCCGGATCTCGTGGGTGCATGCGTTTTTGGTGATGATGATGATGATGGCAGGATGGGTCCCAGCGGTGAGAAACAACGACGAATGGCCGACGAATCAACATGGACAGACAAGCTCTCCCCCGCATCCGGACTTCAAGAGTCGGCGGCTAATATTCATGTATTCATGTAAGATGGGGTGAGATGCACCCAAATATAGATGCCGAGCTCTAGTGATCCCTGAATGACCAGGATGATGCAGATCCAGCCATACTCAATCCGGCCGACTGACCGGGATCAGCCCAAAAATAGACGGGCCGCCCTCCTTGACCCTGCAGAGAATAGCTTCGTTCGTGACTCGTAGGGCCGCATTGTTGGTTGGTTCTATCTCTCCCTACCTACCTGATACTTACATTCGACCTTTTTCCACGTAATCTAACGCCGTCAGTTCATGGGAATGGATTCAATGTTCATCTCCCAGAGACAGAGATTTGTTTCTATTTTCTGCTTTTTTTTTCTTTCAACCAACCAACCATGGTCACAATGGTCGCTTTTGGTGTCATGGTCATGTCATGGTCACCTAACTCCCGCCTAGACCCCATCCGCCAATAATAAGACCGACCACATCTCAGCATCACATTGGAACGGCTTCTCAACGATCCGGCTTCTACCTACTCCCGCTCCCAAGCTAGGTATTCATATCCTCCAACCCCCTTTTTCTCTTGGTCACGAATCGCTTGGTGAGAATCACCTTGTCATCCTATTTCAACTCATCCACTTTGCAACCATATGCATATTAACCTCTGTTACCCCTTGTCAACCGGATTTCCAAGTTTAGAAACCTTTATCCATTTGAATTTTTGGATACAGCGCGTCACTCACTTAGATACCTGTCAGTTATGTAGATGCCCATCTGGTTTATCGTTGGATACAACGTGCAAACCATCCTCTACAGCTGATGTCAAATAAGTAGACGGAAACCTTTTTCATACATATATATCGTAAGCACCTTCAGCTGTGATCAATAGCTACTGCCTTCGATTGTCCGTAAAGCAATCCATTATGTTATGTTCCGCGTCTATAGGTAGTTCTGCTGCCTGGGCGTCATCGTCCACCACTACCCTTGCCTCCCTTTCCATTGAGAGACCATGGCGGACACTGGGCTGACTGGTGAGAACCCGGACGCAAATCAAGTATAAAAGTCCACCTGGACCCATTTCAAAGGCAATGAATGACAAATGACAGGGGCATTGGGTATCCTCTTGAGACGCCTGACACGCCATTGCTATCATGCATCATTTCCGGACTGCCGCCTCCACCGGCTGTCCTTTTCTTTCCTCCATCCGTCATTCGTATAATCGTCAACGGTCAACCTCCAAAGGGGGTCGATGAAATGAACTGAGGCATCACTCGTGAGACCATCGTTCCGTCATGTGCTCGTTTAGCACGACTTTTCTCACTCCCCAGAACATTTCTTTCATCAATTTCACGGTTCCACCTGCATACTGAGGCCTCCTAAGCTCTGTTCGGACGATCCGACTGATTGCTCCCAATCTTGACGCCGTCAGTCACGGTCAGTGATCATGGTAAACAGGGTCGCTTCACATACCGGACGCATCCTCTTCAATCTCGTCAACAGTCAGTCTGTCCAACGGTTCCAATACGGCTAGCCCGCAGTCAGTACAAATGCCACTATCACGCAAAATCATATCCGGATAATAACTTACATTGGCAGAGCAAATGGTATTCCGCTTGGATGCTCTCCTCGAAATCCTCTTCGGTCGTATCGAAGTAAGGACCACATTGCGTGATGACCTGGCTCATAGGTTGCACCACATCTCGTGACGCTTGCGCGGATCTAACGACGTACGTGTCGCGCAGATAGTGGAGGCAGCTGATGGCCAACCGTCTCGCTGCGAAGGTTATGGCCCGATAGAGCTCCATGCCGCTTGACGAGTCACTGAAACCTGTCGGCGACACACCATGCACGAACAACTTTTCGCTCAGGAAACGGGCCACATCGAAGCTGACCCCATGCTCAGCGTAAGCCAATAATGACGGGGCCCAGTTGGGAATATTCTGCAGACCCTGGAGGTGGGCGCTTTGTCGACTCTCGCCTGTCTTGCGTGCTGCGTCGAATATTTCTTTATGAAATTCCAGGAAAGCCGGCCCTTCGGCATGCAGTATGTCTCGAGATTGAAACGTCACATGATCGATCAGTGCACGAACGTTGTCCGGAACCGTGTTGTATCGGCAGTACCATCCAGCCACACGCAAATAGGGGCCGACTTTGTGATTGAGCACAATCTGGTTGGTGATGCCCATCAGAAGCGTGCTGAGAATTTTGTGGTCCAATACAGCACTGAATCCCATCAGTCGTATGATGATGGAGTCGGTACTAGTAGGATTTTGCTCTAGCCGGATCAACTTGTCCACGAAGAAATTACCTTCCTTGTGCCAATCTATGTGCAAGTAGTTGATCTCCATAGCAGTAAACGGGACAGGCTCGCTTGAAAGAGTAGCGACAGCAGCCCGGCCCTTGGCACGCTCTACACAAGAGCCAGATTCCAGATCAGGATCCATGGTTTCAAGCAGGACGTCGATCAAGGCAATAATGCCGTCGTAACTGGGTGGTCTCGTGAAAATTCTTTTCGATATGGTCCTGCATAGAGCCTGATACTGCTCAGGCATTTCAAGAGCTGGGTCGACCATGATGATCAAGATGAGCTTTAATAAGAAGTCCTTGTCCAGAAGTGTCAATTTCTCTTGCCGTCCGAGCAAGGAAAAGTTGAGGAGAGTACCGAAGAACTCAGGCCATGCAATCAGTCGGTGATGGAAAGTATCCCAGAGGCGCAAGAATAAGTCGCCTGCCGAGTTTAGTACGCTGTTTCTCATAGCCTGTGAGCCTATACTCCCGACGTCTTCAATATTCACAACACCATACTCCTCAGGTGAAGCCGACTTGACATGGTTGAGAACAAATATGAGCGCTTGACCGACATCGCTGCGTACCGTCGCGTCCGCGTTTCGCAATAACAACATGCGCAGTGCATCCGGATGGTCGGCGAAATATTCGAAGAACGCGAGGCAGCAGACATGGCAGCGTTGACAGACCTTCTCAAGGAGTGCTTTGAGGTGGTCAAAATCTGGAAGATCTTTTGTCCGTGACGCGACTTGATCTAAATGATTCAAAGCAACCATGACGGCCATGTCTTCTGCTTGGTGATCGTCCGAGCACTTTGCACCCCACACGTTCGACAGAATTCTGACGACGAATGGTATATGCAGCGGATCGTAGAGACAGTGCCGCTGGATGGTGCTCCAATTCTGGCTCCTAACCTCGATCTCAAACTCTCTGGGGAGTTCGGCTCTGACAGGACCGGCATGGTTCGAAGCCATCAGCATCTCTTGGTCCCTCTTCAGGGATGAGGACCTTTGGTAGAACAACATGTAAGCACTGTAGACCTTGAAGGTCTCATAGCCATTTGCAGCATCAAAGTGGGTGCGGCATTCGGCACCTCCGAAGCATGCGTTCTCCATCTGAGATGGCTCCCAATGAGAGACGGTGTCGTCATTGAACTCAACCCATGAGGGACTGGTCCTCGCCGACGGTCGTTCCCGAATGAAAGAGTAATAATGACCCGACTCGGCGGTGCCTGAGTGAACGAGAACACCGACCAGCTCGAAAGTGTCTGGGTCAGTATCGCGGGAGGGATTGCTGATATGCTCGATGGTGTATGGTCGCATGTCGATCTTGTCCGGAAACGCAAAGTGGTCGTTGATCTTGTGGCGCTGTAGAGTCCTCAAGTCGAAATCGAACCTCTTGAGGTGAAATATCAGATTATCAGGGATATCCTTGAGACACGCTCTTTTCACCGCGTCGACGTGGCGATTACACGCGGAGCAGTTGTATTTGTTATCGCCTTGCATAATTTCCCCATCGACATAGGCTTGCAGGCTCTGTTCCAGAGTAGTCTTCCCCTTGATATCACATTGTATAGCGGAAAACGGCTCCTCTCGCTCGGAGATATGTTCACACTCTTTCGACTTCACCTGTTGAACCAGGCGACCGCCATAGATGGACCTGAGCGCTTTCTTTTCGGCATCAGAAGACAATTGTGCTTCCCATCGATCAAAAAGGAGGCTGTAAAACTCATCCACGTCCATCTGATTATGGATGTCGATGGCCATCTCGTCGTACGTTGTGATTTGTGCGACACATTCCTGAGGGTCAACGAAACGTCGCCTGCTGTCTTGTAGGGAGGCGAAGAGGCCTTGAGTCTCGTGCAAAAGCCTTTGAGTACCAAGGTGGGTGACTCGGGCCCCGAGGATGAACCTGCGAAACCTGATATTCATGAACAGTTGGGTAAAAAGTGAGTTCAGATAGCAGGTGTTTGAGAGATTTTTCAGCCCCGAGTAGCCACATGACGACCTGATTGCAGTGTTCCTATCAAACGACTGCGGGAGCTCGAATTCGTACTCTTGCAAGCCATCTGGATACTCCTTCAGGGCCGACAGGCTGGACAGATCGCGTACCAGGTGAGCAGATGCTTGGCGATCGTCTTTGACCAAGAGGTACACGATTTCATAGAGCATATTCCGAGAGCCTGCTCGCAAGATGACCTTTGGTACCAACGGCCCGTTCTTGTCGTCCGAGGAAAAGAGGTACTGCTTAAGGAGCTTTCTCGCGAAGCTTGGAGAAAATTGAATTCGTCCCGGCTTTGCACGCAGGTACCTAAGTCCATAGTATATAATGGCAATCAGCCCATACGCCACAGTATCCATTCGATCTGGGTGAGCAATGTCTTCCGTCGGCGAATGAAGAGCCAGGAGGTTGCCACACTCCTTCAGACAGTCGGGGAGATTCAGCACGTTAGAGCCTCCCTCGATCAACTTCTTCAGTAACTGCTGGGACAGGCCAAAAACCTCCTCGCATTTGTTGGGCTCCCGAGCGGCTCGAGGTAGGAGATGAAGAGCGGTAGGCCAAAACAACTCGGCGAAGTCGATGGCAGTCACGCCTGAGGGCCCATGATTGTAAAAGCTCTTAGTGCTTATGAGCTTTGCAATGCTCTGCCGAACATACTGGCGTTGATCGTCAAGGAGCAAGTCCATCATGACACGCCGAACATCTAGTCGGTTTCGGAACACGTTCCAGAACTCGTAGCTTTTGGCACAAGATTCTAGGAGCGCTTCGAAGGAACGATTGATAAGCTCTATGCTCGCATGACTTGTTCCGGAGGCCTTGGCATCGTTGAGTATAGCTAGTAAGTGATCCAACAACTCTGGGGTTAGGAACTGGCAAATCGATTCAATATCCATGGTTTCTTGCCGAGGTTAGTATCCGGAACGCGTGTGTTCTTTAGGATTCTAAAAACTCACCTTTCAGCAACTGAACAAACTGATCGACAAGCTGAAGTCCCAGACTCAGTCGCAAAGCCTCGCCAGAACACTTTTCAAGGATCTCACGGTCACAGATACACGCGACGATAAGAGACATTGCCTTGATGAGCGCGTCTTCCTGCTCAGTTGCAGATTTGAGTTGCTGCTCGGAGGGTCGTGCCGCCGAACCTCTCATGACACTGTTCTTGAGCCTCCGAGTGCTGAGAAACTCACGAAGGGCATGGACTGCGTACAGGCTTTTGAACGGCTGGCCTAGAGGGAATACGTCTCGATGCGATGTTCTCGGATCCTCGAATGCCATCAGGATGCCATCATCCGCTGGGAGGGATATCAAGAATTGGTATATCTGTGAGTCGTGATTAGCTCAAAGCGTCTAGAAGAGACAAAAACAACAATGATTGACACACCTCTCGCGCTAGCTTCTCTTCCATACTGAGGTACCCCCAGAGATCCTTGAAGTGGCCCAAGATCTCGATGTCAAGCGGCGAGGCACCCGGCTTGATCCGGACAGGCGAGGTGGCGGCCACATCTGCTTCTTTTTTCACCAGGATGAGGCCATACTTAATATCCAGGTCTGCAAGAGACTTGGAGATGCTTGTGTCAGATGGCGTGAGTGGCTGACCACGGTAATACAATCGGTAATTTTCGAAGCCCGTTGCCTCTCGCAAGCTCGCGAGCAAAGACGCGGCGCTATTGCCCAGCCCAATCTCCAATGGCGTCACCACACTCTGCTCATCAAAATCGAAGGACTGGTATTTCAGCTGCGCTGGTTCGCCTTCTATAGCGCCTGGCGTATCGAGCATCAGGGAGCGCAGGTCCGGGGCTGAAAAATGCGCTCTCGTTTGCAAGGTTTGGAGAAGTGTGATGAGCACCTGAAGGGATCTGGTGAACTGCAACTCCTGCTCGTGATATTGGTTATCGGTGGCCACTATCACCATGGGTTCATCATCCCCGCTGGTTGTGCCATCGTTATACGTCTTTAGCTTATTTGCCGCAGCTTTCAATTGGGACAGGCATCTCTGGACAAGAGAAAAGTGGACTTTACGGGCACGATGCAATGGGTATGACAAGATCATCTTGCTGTCCACATATATATCATTGACCAACGTCTGGATGGCGTATGTCTCGATCGTCTGGCTCGGTGCCGTGAGGATCATTTGCCAAAGCAGTTCAATGCCAGCCCAATGAAGACTCCCCTCATCGTCAAGAACAATTCCATTCGCGTCGGCTGTCAGGGGGACAATGGCTTCTCGGACGAAAGCAAGAGAGTTGGGGCAATAGAATTTTGGGGGTAGCGCAGGCAAATAGTCCCGCAGACAGGCTTTGAGGAATGGGTTGTCGTCGAGCCGCGCTCTCTTGAGAGCTGCGACTAGATCGTCCCATGCAGCCTTTCTGTCATCCTGGCAGGCAGCACCCTCGCCCACAAGCAATTCCCAGAGGCGTCTCCCGAGACTAGACTCTATGGTGGATCCATAATTCGAGATGATATTCGCTATGAGCTTTCGACGGGAATAATTGATGGCATGGGCAAGGACAGGGCTAAACCCAACTGCCTTCGCGTCCTCGATAGTAGATTCCAAGTCATCAACGAGGAGTTTTGTCAGGTCGTACTCTTCGATTAAGGTCGGCAGCGTTTGGACCTGGGTGCTCATGAGAAGGGAGATAACTTGAAGACTGCCTGAACTGGTCTTGGATTTGGACGCGACGTCCTGAAGACAAGTACTGAACAGCTTCTCACGATTCCCCTGACCCAATGATGGCAGTAGATCCTTCAACTTCGCGATACCAAAAGATGCAATGTCAGGATACGCGATGGATGAATTTGGTCCGTATTTCGAGGACTCGCGAATCAGCCGCACGCAAAGCTCATAGGCTGTGAACGGTAGAGACGCGAGCTTACCGATACACTTGTGGACAATGTCGCCAAAAAAATCTCGGATGATCGGAGTGAAGGACTCGATAGGTAGCTCATTGAGCTTGCCGCACAGGTAAGAAAGCTGGCCGACGTCGAGTAAGTTATGGACCCTGGGCATCATACGAACTAGCGCCTCCGATACCCGGGGGTCAGGTGTGGAAGTGATCGTGTGCCAGAGCAAATCCGTCTGCGCAGTCGTGTAAGTATTGGTTACGGCGAGGAAACCAATGACATGATTGCTGTTCCCGGAGATTTCTGGATGGCAATCGGGGCCTAAGATATATTCGATTATGCCCGTCCGTAAGAGAATGTCCGAGAAGTGGCGGCAATAATCTTCATAGACGGTCCCGTCTGCGAATTCTCGATGATCTTGCCACCTTCTCCATATTCGAATGAGATCATCGCTCAAGCCTGCAACAGCTGCAACCCGAAGCTGCATCTGTCGCGATGTAATCAAGCGACAGAGCATTCGCAATCGATATTCAGCTCCCATTACTTCCTGTGTAAGACGGCCGGACACGCGGGGGAATTCAGTGCGGTGCTTCTCGACGAGATCGGTGGCCTTTCCGCTAGTGCTGTACAGACTGGACTGATATAGCTCAGCAAGGCTACAAGTCAGTTGATTCGATGCGTCAGGCGTTAGGTGAGTGATGAACTTCTCGACGGCCGTATCCAGGGCACTCGAGACAGTGTCGAACAACTCCATTCCAAGGGTCAAGTTACTCCTGGCGCGCTCGAGGACAGCTGGGCTGTAAATAGCAGAAAACACATGTGTCTGATAGCCATCGCGCACGATACAAGCCAGTAAGGGAGACACAGCCGACAGATAATCCAATACCTTTCTCGGGAATCGGGCTAGATGCGTTGTGAGGCCTTTGGTGAAGCGGCTCAGCTTGGCTGCTGACCCGTTGAGAGCGGACTGGAAAATGTCCAGCGCGTCTGGAAGATCAGGGGGGCTTCCTGGGCTAGAGTCATTGAAAGATGGAGCCTCCTCTCTAGACATTACCCTCGATAGAAGGCGGAGAAAGAAAGGCGAGACCAGGTCAAACTCTGAGCCGTCTGCAACTGTGTGGTGACGTAGAGTTTCGCAATCCACGACGAAAAGGAACGCCGCGACTTTTGCAATCTGGGCACAAAAGTGTGCTCCGAGATCTCGGGCTTCTCTGCTCTTTGCAGAGTTGAATCTGGAAATGTGACCGGTCAATACTACCTTGTCCGTCTGACAGTGAATGTGAGTGACGACATACCTGTGGGCCACGATGGATAATAGGTCAGGCAGGCTATGCCAGAATGCCTGGTTCCCTTGATACGATTCGATCACGAGAGGGTAAAACTCAGGACTTGCGAGTGTCAAGAATCGATCCAACCATGTTTGCAAAAGCTGCATGTTCTCATCGGGAAGCACAGGATTTGGGGCGACTAGTCGGAGATTAGAGAGGTGGAGAGACTCGGAGGGACCACCAGACTTACGCTCGCGATAATAGGTGATAAAACGATTCACCGTTGAATGGTATGGCTCCTCTTCAGTATGATAAGGGAAACTGGCCATGACTCTATTGAAATCTGCTAGTCGTGCATTTCGAAGGTACTCCAGTTGGGGTGCTGCAGAAGGAAGCTCGAGATCATCATCCATGTCATCAATAGTAATGATGGGCTCTACGTCTGGGCTTTCGTGATCTGATGGCGGCGGGGATGAAGCGCCATCATTTCTAGATTCTCGTGCCATACTCAGGTCGGCCGCTTCGATGCTGGCCTTGACCTCGTGGGTTCGGGCGGCGGCGAGGCTTGGTGAGGTAGGGGATGCGGGCGTGGCCTCGAGGCTCCCAGTATTTCGCAAATTGATGGTAACCTTGCTCGAAACAGTCTCAGAAGGTGGCTCTGGCCGGTCCGGCGTGGTTGGGGCTTGGTTCTCGGGCGTATCGACCCTCATGGTAGTCGGGTCGGAAAGGGCGGCAGCGTCGTCCTGAGACCGCAATGTGTCGGTGGAAGCACTTCTCGAGCCGGAGAGGGAAGTCCTTTGACGTTTTCGGGGAGAGGGGGTGCCGTCATCAAAAGGATTAGGGCGAGTTGAGGTAAGGTCAGAAGAGACGGCACGTTCTCGCGACTCGGAGACTCTCGAAACTTGTTCCATTGGGCTGGTACAGTGTAGGGGTCGTGGAGCTTCGGGAGAAGCTCAAGGCTCTCGTGCGACGAAGCTCACCTGCTGGTAGACTGGAGAATCAGCATATGGAATCAAGTACCTAGGTAGGGACAAGGTCGTGCAGGTCTCGGGACAAGAGGCGGGTGGCCAACATGGACAGTAAAGGAAAGTAGACGACTAAGGGGTATCAAAGATAGCACATGAAGGGAAAAGAACGAGCCCAGCTCAGAAGAGGTGTTCGGTGTATTACCTCTAGGCCGGTAGGTAGGTAGGTAGATAGGTAGGTGGGTAGGTAGGTATTGGGAGGTATTGGGAGGTATTGGGAGGTGTAGGCAGCTCCAGTAGACAGGCAGACTGTAGACTAGACTGTAGTAGCTGGAGAGCTGGAAAGCTTTGAGGTTGAAGTGGTGCGATATGCAGTTATCGGAGGAGAGGGGCTGTAGTTTGGAGAAGCTCCAGGGACTGACTGGATGGATACCTCAACGCGATGGGGTGGGCGGTAGGTGACTGGGGTCTGGCAGGCGGATAGGTGGACGGACAGAAGGTGGGAAGACGGTTCAAGGCAATGGATCTGGGCAGCTGGGTACCTAGTATTTTTTTGGGGGGGAAGAGGGCTGTATGAGCTAATGGTGGGGGAGGGGCGCGAAGCCAAGCCAATACCGCGTAACAATAAGGACAGCCCTGCGAGTGGAAATGATGACTGGTGCAGTGATGCAGTGATGCAGTGATGCAGTGAGCATGATTGATTACGCAAGGACATGGATGAGAGTACCTCACCTTGGTGGGCTCGGTACTGGTACCGGTTGGGTGGTCAAAATAAAGACGTGAATTCAACAATTGCCATCCTGGGATGCCAATTATTTGTACATACCTCGTGTAGATAGTGCACTGCCCAGAAGTTGAGTGGCTACCTAGGTAGCCTTGCTGGATCTTCCTGGTGCGCCTTGGTCGTGCTTTAGTAGTAGGTACCGCGGTAGGTACAGTACCTAGCTCAAAGTAAGGTAGGTGTACCTAAGTAGCTTTGGCAGCTAGCTCCAGAGCTTCCCGAGGTCCTTGATCCAATGTACCAGGTATGATAGTCGGAAATCGGCAGGCAGCTTCAAAGTTAGTAGTTAGGCAGTTAGGTCCGTCGTCTGTGTGATTTTGTTAATTTGGTGCAAGGGCTTGGATGATTGAAAGAACTCCAAGGTGGCAGCGAACAAGTGCAATACCAGTGCAATACAAGTAAGCACATGCACAAAATCCTTATGCCTGGGAAGGGATGGAATCAAATAACCCGAAGAGCCTTGAGGTTGAATAAGGTGAACCTTGGAACATTGAAAAGTAATAAAGGCAAGATGCAGAAGTGTGTAGACCAGGATCGAGCTGGATCTAGTCATAACCTGGAACCGACCAACTGCTAGGTGCCGCTTGGGGCTGCTAGGCTTCTTCTCACACTTCAATTTGCTCCCAAGTACCAAGGTACTTTTAAACTCTATATACAAAGTATTTAACCTTAAAATCTCGCTAAATTCACCTATATTTATATTAAAATAAATCAGATTTTATTTTATTCTTATTAACTTATATTATAAAGTATAAAATTAAAAATCATTATTTTTAAGGTGAGCTTAAATTTTACTAGGTGGGTTTATTGTTTTTTAACCTGTAAAATAATTTTAATATGTCTAACTGCCCTTCTAGGAACATGGATAAGAAAAAGAGGCTCGTCTTTCAACTTGATACACCATACTCGGTGTCTTCTTGGTACGTGTGCATAGACATGATGAAGAGTCATGGCCTCGTGGTAACTACTTATGTACAGACTGACATGAAATTATCTCAGGCCGCAAGTATCCCCCGAAAATCAAGAGACCATCTTGGAGCTTCTCTGCAGGTGAGTCAAAAACATCCTCACTCTCTTATTCGAAGTGCATCGACTCTGCTCCAAGGCTCGTCCTGTATCCAAATGCGATACACTGTCCAATATTGAGACAGCCAGCGCGGCATTGGTCAAACTGCCACCCTGTCGTTCCTGAGGCTCACATGCGTCACAGTTTACTAAGCCCTCTGGGGAACCACCGCCTCGAACATGCTAGTCAGTCCAAGGGAAAGAGGTTGAAGAAACGGAAGCGCCAAGTGCTTCTAGAAACCACCCCTCCGTCCCCTCCTATCCCAGAGATATCCTCGTATGTAGACGTCGGCCTGACTGCTGTCACCTGCGGTCTACAAACTGCAACAACCGGCCTGAAAGGGTGCGAAGCGGTTACGCCATCATCTGGAAATCCGGGGCTCGAGGCCACCAAGTCGGGCACCCATCCCTACTCGATCATCATCGTCGCCCGCTCCGGGCAGCCCAGCGCTCTTAACAGCCATTTCCCGCAATTAGTCGCCACTGCCTCGAAACAGCAGCATTCGCCTATAAGCCTAGTGGGGTTATCCAAAAGTTGTCAGGATAGGCTTTCATCGGCACTGGCCATCCCTCGAATCTCCTGTATCGGTATCCGAGAAGGTGCCCCGGGTTCCAAGGCCTTGGAGGACTTCGCTCGGGCACATGTTCCCGTCGTCCAAGTGGAGTGGATGGAGGAGGCAAGGCAGGGTCGACACAAGGAGACCAATGTGAACGCCGTGGAGACTTTCATTGGCCCGCCGCGGAGGAAGAAACTGGACGGGGTGAAAGCTCAATCTCAAGTCTCTGTAGGCGACCTGTAGGTACAAGAAAAAAACATATCTCATAGTGGGCAGCAAGTTGCGTACATGTTGGATTCTACAAGGGAATGCAGATACCGACACCTGTGGAGTCCTGTCCAGCTTGAGTGGGATTATGCTAAATTTACCAATTTCTTTTCCCCAGTATCAGACAAGCTACGAGTTCTCAGGTCGTTATACTGGTTCAACGAGCAGAGGGGGCCAGCTGCTCCAGAAGCTGCCCTGCCCGCACAAAATGCCGTTGGATACCTTAGATATGAAGTGCCCGACGTGCTCTTGATGACAAAACGCTGGAACGATATTTTCGTCCAGCCTTCTTGCTGGCAGTCGGGCTTGTGAGATGATGGCTGTTCTGAGTTGAGGAAAGTCGAGGCAGAAACCACCGGCTACTCATCCTCGAACCAATGAATTCGGTGAATAGCCGTGCCTATGTCAGACTATCATTTTGCCTGGTCATACATGCTTGGCGGGTCTGGTCTTTCGGACTTTGATATGGTATGTATACAAGATGTGTAGCCTTTGTGCCAGAACATTTTTCGTACAGAGGCCCTTGAATAATATGAGCACAGCTAAAGAACGTTCTCAGTAAGAGGCTAATAGATATCCATGTGCTCTAGCCAACATAGCCTCCCACAATCACCGATTACAACCGCATCTAAGCATTCAGGGACTTAGACTGTCAATGATATATTATCTACATAGGTGCCTAGGTTGGCTCGGTTGCCTAGCGAATGACTTCCCGTATTATTTCCTCCCTGCGTACGGCGTAACTGCCATAAGGACTCGGGTTAATAAGCCGTGCCCCGTACCGGCCACCGGGTGTCTTTTTTTGTCTCTTTCTCTCTTTCTTCTTTCTTCTTTCTCACTGTGGTTTCTGGGATATCCAAGAGGCCAAAATGAACAGTCTGCCTCAAGAAATCTACGATGAGATCAGCGCCTTACTACAAGGTCCGGGCTTTGACCGGCCGGCGCTCGCGACCATCTCACGTCGGTGGCAAGCAACCATAGAACGAAACGCGTTCAAAGTCATCTACCTGAAGAGCACCGACTTGGGCCGCTTCCAAAAGATTATTCACAATGAACGCCGCTCATACGTGGACACAGTCCATTATATTATCGTGTTGCCTGCCTACGCCGACGACCAACGTTGCCGCTTCGAGCGCGAGAACGACCGGCAGGCCAACGACGAAGCATTTACGGCTGCGATACACAGTCTCTTCCATCTGCTCAAATCTTGGGACGCCAACGACGGTGCTTACCTTCACTTGAGCCTCCACGATGCATATTCCATCTCCGATCACGAGTCCCATCGATCTTCGTCGCCCAACCTCAGTTGGGGGTCAGGTTTTATGCTTCACAAAGATGAACACTATAGCCTCATCGATTTTGGGAGTTGGCGGCACCGTTATTCGTATCTCCGCCTCGCGAACCCCGCGGCACTGCCTCTGCTACCGGTGGTCCGTTCTTTCTCGGCACATCGCATGACCAGAAACATTTGCGATCGCGTCCCTGTAGACATAGCTGCCAGGCTACCCAATCTTCAAACTGGCGACTGGAGGATGAATGATTGGGAGATTCCCTATCTTGCGTTGCATCGGGCTCATCGACAGGACTTGGCTCAGGCGGTTACTAGTTGTCTTCCTCAAGCATCCACCTTGCAGTCTCTCACCTTGGAGTGCATCATGATCACGATACATTCCTGGTGTCCCCGCTGCTCTCCCGGGACCCTCCATCCGGAGAATGCGAACCATGATACGCTTAGCGACGCGATCCGTACGTCTACAGCCGGCATGAGCAATTTAACGGAGCTCAAAATTAGAGGTATAGTTGACAGCTCGTTATTCTGGCCTAGTCTAGAACCTACGGGGCCCTTCTGGCAGAAGTTGAAACACCTCCATGTTTTTTTCTATCTCCGACGGCCATCTGGAGGCTCTTATATCAACAACTCATGGGACACAGTGACCGAACCCCCAACCCGGGTGCCTCCAGGATATGGAGACACCGAGGAGGAGGATGTCACAGCTGCAAGGCTCTTTTCGATGAAAGATCACCTTCCCATTGCTAAAATACCCCCTGGATGGGGAATGCCAGATAACGACTCACTTGTGCCATTGATAGAAGGGTTCGGGCGAGCGTGCCTGCAAATTCCGATGCTAGAATCAGCCCGCCTCCACACCTTTATACCGGGACCTTTGTACAGTGATCACAGCAGGATTTCGACGCGTCGGTGTCCATGGGGGGTCTGGTACTTCAGTCCTGGCGTTACGTACGATGCGACTGCGAACAACATGGACCCGGCCTTTTCGCAACATAGTTCTCAAAGACGATTGTTCTGGGATGTTCAGGACTGGCGGCCGGGCTCAAATCTACAGAACATTCTTAGGAGCATCGGACACGAGAGATATGGTCCACAGTTGGCCGAACACTTTCTTGATACATGGGAAACCGTAAGAAAGGACCAGGAGATAGAACGATTGCGAGATCCTGGACGTACCCTCCCTTAGTTTTAGCTAACCCGGGTTAAGATTTATATTGAAACTAAAGGAAAGTGTGACATTCTGATAGAATGTGAAAACAGATGAGGAACGCCAAAACCTAAGCCCCTTTCCGGTGTGCGTATCCAAGAGTAATATCCAACAGTTTTCCAAACAAATGAGCGTCAGAAAGTAATCATAACAAGGAAAGCTGTGATCTCGTTGTGCATGGCAGTTGCTCGCTGCTGCCGCTCGTCGTCCAAATTATATAGCATGCGCGAGTCCAGGGTGATCTTCGCAGCGTGGACAAAAGTACCTAATTTCTTTTCTCCCATTGCACTCCGGACATGTCACAGTTCGACCTCTTTCATTCCTCCAGGTGCCATGGCCAGAACACTTCCAGCATGGGCCCCACCACGACCAATCCCCATCACACAAGGGGCACCGGTCCACTACATAGGGCATCTTAGTTGACTAGATTTTGTCAGTCTTGTGGAGCGTTCGAGGAGATTCCTCTCCGATCTGTATACTAACATAGGTATCAACTCGTCTATGTTTCGTTGCTTCGAATTTTTGTGGAATGTAGTCTACACTCTGAGTACAGGACGGACAGAGTACGGATAAAAGGCTGGTATTCCGAGGGACAAGGAGTTCAAGGGCCAAAGAGAACCTGTAGAGCAAAAGTAGAAGTCGTTTTTGATGGATGTTCGCAATGATATTTCCTCAGATCAGAGGAAATGGGTCGTGTTTTTATATCTGTCTTTTCTTGGTGACGAACAGCGTCCGGGACCATCTCATGTCACCGGTATCAAAGAAACTAAGGAGTTATAACTTACCACCCGTTTGAGGGGGCTTCGATTAGAGGTCCAACAGAAAAACATGGCAACACCTGCCCGGGAAGCAAATATCATCAGGTTAGTTGCAAGTTGGAAGGCCAACACAAAGACACTCATCATCCAACGCATATGTACACAAAGACATGACGTTCTGAGAACCGAAATCCCATCAGCGGTGGTTGATGTTGGGTAATTAGAGGATAAAGATGTTCTGAATTTCTAACAGAAAGGTACCATGAAGCATCACATGTTGGAGGAAAGTAGACCACCTCGGCTGATGTTGGAAATTCGATGAAAGAGATCCTGGAAAGTATGACACACGGAATCTCGATGGCGGTCAAGACTTATCGTCTAAAATAAGAATATAACAAGATACACCCATTGGAAATGCAAAGTATTGCCGCAGATGACGTCCCCGGCTGACCAACTGCCATTGGTATCAGGAGTCAACAAAGAAATCAACCAGGGACACGCGGGTCGTTGGAACCCGTTGAGGTTTATGTCCTCGAAAACATCCGATGCGTCAAATGTCCAGGATGGTGAGGCTCAGAAGCGGCACAGCGCGGCACTTGACATGGCTTCCCGGGCTCGGCTCCTAGACATAAACCTCGCTGCACCGCGGGGAAGTGTGTTGAGAGACAAAGACAGGAGCAACGTGGTTATGTCCCTGGCATTTGCGTCGTAAGGGAGCTGACAGGCCAGCTGCAAACGACCCAAGCTTCTCAGAACCCTGGAATCATACTCCTATCGAGGGGCACAGACTTGGCCAACGATCGGGTAGGATAAAGAAATCAGCGCGCCCTTCATGCTTACGCACAACATGTGATTCATCACAGGCTGGCTCATGATAGTAGTCAAAGGCTCAACCAGACTAAGAAGTCACCTGGTCGGGCATTCCGCCAGGGGGGTTGGTGGTTGGTACTTTTGATGATGATCGAATGCGGGAGTCACTCATGTACGTTGGTCGTCAGAGATTCTAGACCATTTGAATATCCCCAACCACCCACACTATTCCCAACCCTTGAAACATATCTCACGGTCTTCTGTTGGTAGAATGCTTCACATCGTGCCAACGTATGTTCATCTTCTTGGTCTACCCTCCTCTCTTGGTGTTCCAGGCTTGCCCTACTTTCTGACAGACTCCTCCCTTTCTGGCCATTCTTTCTTCCTCGTCTGTACTTCTTCCTCTTCTGTCCTTCTTCATCGTCTGTCTCTCTTCCTCGTCTATGTTCCCGTCAACCTACTCTTATGCTTCATTTCCAGCCGTTACAGTCATTGCCAATCTTGATGCTGAGGCCTTAGAATCAGGTATAATACTCTGTTCCACGCCTTGTCATCCTCGATCAGGCATTCTGCTCAGCTGTTATAGAGCTTGGCACGAGTTACTCCTTTGCTATGGCTTTCAGCTCTGGGAGTCGAGAAGCGATCTGAAAAAGGGGTGCTGGCTCGAGACAGTTTACAATCATCAACTCTCGTCAAGAACTTACCTCTGGGCATAAACGCGCAGTTTGGGCTTCCAAACAGCCAATAAACAAAGGCAGAGAGCCTTAGAGGACACATAATATGCCGACAAATGGCGCCCCGGAGATGCCGAAGATATCGAGTCTAGGGCTCCGCCACGGCCCTGCGCAAGCTCAGGGGGTCGAAGCCGAACTTTCAGCCACAGGTTCAGCCCCAAGGTCAGCCACAACACAGCCACAGCCAGCCAAAAAGCTTACTGCGTACAGGATCGTGCCCTCGAAGCCGGCATAACTCCCTCCGCAAAACAACCAAAATATGATTATTTTGTACATTTCGTCGTACCTCGGATACCTCACAAATTAAACTGACATGTTCGTCAAGTTGGGCTACGCAAGACGTTATGTTATGTCTCCACAAGACTATACAAACTGCTGCGGCCTATTATATCCCGAGTTTCCGCTGCCGTTTCGGATCCTGGGTATGGGTGTTGAAAGAGTTTGACCATTAGTATCTACCTACTTATGTAGGTATGGAATATCCATAATGTAGTAAAAGGAGACGAAGCAGGTTTTCAAGAGAAATCCCCATAGATGCAATACCATTCTCAATTCTCCTATCTACACTATTGTCTGGTAGATACTACCCATACTCAACACCACCACCAACACCACCACCAACACCACCACCACCAACACCACCACCAACACCACCACCACCAACTCTTCATTTTTCACACACACACCCCCCTTTTCTTTTCACTTCTCCTGCACGCTCTTCTCCACCAGCCGCACGCCCTCCCTGACCTTGGGGCAGTAGTGGCGCCGCAGGATCTCGCCCTCCCAGACGGTGGCGGCGAAGGGGTTGGAGCCCTCGACGCTGTCGCTCAGGGCGTCGAAGACGCCGTCGCCCTTGCGCTCCTCCGTGTCCCAGAGGGCGGCGATGCGGCGGCCGTGCGCGGCGCCCACGTCGGCGAGCAGCGCCAGCAGCGCCTGCGTCGACCGCTCGGGCGTGTGCAGCGCGCACGTCATGAGCTGCTTCGCGAAGGCGGCGAGCCGCAGGGGGGGCGTCGACCGGATGTTCCAGGGTGGCAGCAGGCTCGCGGTCAGGCTGCGGATCAGCAGGACAGTCGTGGTCTGGAGGTTGATCTTGTTGTTGGCGGTGGTCTTCTTGGTGTTGCGTGAGGAGGAGGAGGAGGAGGAGGTCGCCGAGTCCGGATCGGGAAGATGGAGGGACTTGGCGCCGAGCTCGAGGTCCGGGTTCAGGGCGAGCGGGAAGAGGGTCTGGTAGAGATGCGTGGTGAAGAAGGAGAGGTCGAGGTGCAGGTCCGCGCGGGCGTTGTGCGCATCCTGGCCCGCGAGGAGGGCGAACGCGGTCACCGTGCACAGTAGGGCTTCGCGCGTGGCGTTGCGGAAGACCTCTTCGTCGTCGTAATTTTCGCCCTCGGCGGGGATGAACCCGTCGTCTAGGTCTTCCTGGCTGTGGCGGATGAGATCTTTCAGGGCCTCGAGCAGGTCGCCGAAGAAGTCCTGGTTGATGAGGTGGGCGTACCGGGCCAGGCCCTCGAGCACGGCGCCCATGAGGCGCGGCTCGCGGAGCTTGAGGATCCGGAAGTAGTTACCGAATACCAGCTTCAACGACTCCGAGGCCATGCGGTCCCGCTCCTCGTGGCTTACGAGGGCATCTGCCTGATCCAGATCCTTCTGAAGGGCTTTCTGCTCTTTCAGTTTCTTCCGTTCCTTCTTCGTCCGGAACTCCTTCTTGAACTTTCTAGGTTTTGTATCGGCTCTGTCGACGGAATCCTTGGAGCCCTTGCCAGAGAATTCGGATAGGAGGCGGAGATGTAAAAACAGATTGACCACACTCTCATTGACCTCGTACCGCCTCGCCTTCATCATCTTGGAAAGCAGGGAGACGGCCTCCATGGACGGCTTCCCATCTTCATCCTCCTGGAATAGGGTCTGAAGGGCGTCAAGACAGTTGTTAAAATCATCGTCGACCTGTCTCTGCTGTAGTTTTCCGACGAGAATCTTGATGAGATCTCCTCGGAAGTTGAAGTGGGGAACAGACGTCAACAGTGTGCAAGCACATGTAATAGCCACGCTGGCTAGACCGTGCCCCTTGCTACCAGGCTCTTGCCGTCTTCCGGATTTGGCGTATTGGGCAAGATCCTTCACATAGGCCTGATACCCCTTAACGAGGTTTTGCTCGTAGGTATGGCGCTTCCGAACATCCTTGGATAATTTCTCCTCCGGGCCGTTTTCTGCTGCCGGTCTGATCCTGTAACCAGGTATGACGTCTTTATAGACCGCAAGCTGAGTCGCGAGCGTAAGTCTCTGGATGACGGAGATCCTGGACTGGCCAATCTGCGCGAGTGCCTTGAAAGCACCGGCGTTCTCTTCCGGGTCCTCATTGAGCACTGTCGCTATCTTGGCGAGCTCTTCCTTCGCTTCACGGATTTGTTGGGGTTCCGGGACACTAGGTTTGACCGGCACAGGTTTGTCGGCCACCTCATCACCGGATACGTCCTCGGCGCCCTCCAACCAGTCCTCGTCGCTCTCTAAGCCCTCCGGATCGACTACTGGTGCAGATACATGCTGGACTCGGCCATCTGCCAGTTTCAGAGGTAGCCGAGTGCTCTCCTTCTCCTTCTTCTTGCCCTTCCGCGCCTTCGTCTCATAGGCCTGCTCTAGATCCCAATTACTCGCGTTCTTGACGAAAGCACGCTGGATTTTGGCGCTGGAAGCCTGGTCATCATCAGACTGCGGAGGAGTAAGCTTCCTCTTCTTACTCGGTCTGGAAGCCATATTTGTCGACAGGAACAGACGAAACTTTTGGTGGGTGATATGTATTTGGCGAGTGCGATGATAGAGTGAAGCTACTCTTGAGTTCAAAATTTCATTGTTTCTGGACCCCTGCCAGGCTGCCAGTCGAATCGCGAAGTAAAGTCGAGAGCCCCACTAAAACCAGGGACTTATCCAAGCGGATTAATTCCGTCGTCTGTCACCGCCAAAATTTCCAAAGCGGCAGAATTCTTTTTCGCCGTCAGTTGCTCTCAGTACATCCCATCCCACCATCGACACAGTTCTGTCGCGTACTGTACAGAAGGAGGATCTTAATATCCTACACCCTGCACGAATTCTTCCAGTCACGCCGGTGACCATATCAGTACGTCCAGGACATCACCATGCGACAGCTCACAGAACCCGAGACGAAAACGCTGTTCGAGAAGCTCGCCAATTACACCGGCGATTCCCTCAAGCAGCTGATTGCCCCACTGGACAATGGCGACCGATATGTCTTTCGCCTGCACAAGGACCGAGTATGTTGCTTTTTTTTTTCAACAACCCGTTCTGAGCTGCGCGATTCTCTCTACGAGCTGTGTTCAACTAACAGATGGAGCCAGGTGTACTATGTCCTCCTGTCAATAGCCAACTTAGCGACCTCCGTAGCGAGGGAAAACCTTGCCTCGTTAGGCGTGTGCCTTGGTACGTTCTGGCCCCCCGAAAGCTTTCTTTGCCTACCCCATATAATACATCAAAACATCGAGCCTGACCATAGCGACAGGAAAATTCACGAAATCGGGTAAATTCCGCCTCCACATAACAGCGCGTAAGTTACCTACTCGAACCCCCCCTCCCCTCCCCTCCTTTCCACCACAACCAGCCTTCTCCCCACGGAATCCCTTCATACCTACGTACAACCGTTCTGACTCTCCTCGCTTCCTCCCTCGCACAAACAGTGCCCATCCTCGCCGCGCACGCGCGCTACAAGATCTGGATCCGGTCGAACGGGGAGATGCCGTTCCTGTACGGCGGCAACGTCGTCAAGGCGCACGTGGGGCGCTGGACCGAGAACTGCCCCGAGCACGCCGGCGTCGTCGTCTACAACATGGCCGACACGCCGCTCGGCTTCGGCGTCACCGCCCGCTCGAGCGCCGACGCCAAGCGCCTCGACCCCACCGGCATCGTGTGCTTCCGCCAGGCCGACTGCGGCGAGTACCTGCGGGACGAGGACACGCTGTTCGCCGGGTGATGGTATGGTATGATAACCTAGACTAATGGGGGTAACCTACCATGGATGTGATGAAAGTCAGGGTTGGCGGTGGTGGTGGTAGCAATATCATACAGCGAGAGCGCAACAGAAGCTGTGAAAAAAAAGGGGGGTGCGAGGGGGGGGTTAAGGTATTTATCTTCATCCTTGTGATGACTGGTTGGCGTTTTTGGGGGAAACCTTTCGAATCGAGTATTTCAAGCATCTACGGCGTTCGAGGAAAACCATGTTAGATATTCCCCACAAGATTCCCCCTTTAGAGCTGAATTGAGACCTATCTATCTATCTATCTATCTATCTATCTCGTCGCCCTTCCGAAAGGGTTGTTTCTCTCGTTAGTCCGTTTCTTTGTCTCTTTTCGCGATGACAATGTATCTGATTTCAGCAGTAGAAGAGGAGCAGGAGTATTGAGCATTTCTATTCCCAGCAAATTTCTTTTTTCTTTTTTTTGTCTATACCACCCACCTATCTACCTACCTGACCCCTGAAGCCCCTAACGATAAACAATCCCCCTTGATAATTTTCGGATTCTGCTTTTTTCTTTTCTTTCCATCATGAATCATTCCTCTCACCTCATACACCACCACCACTGGCACTCGCCACCTCAACCGAAGGCGAGACCGGCCTACTCCCGACATCGAACAGGCTCACGTTCTCGCGGTGCGCCACGTACTCGCTGTCGGCGTAGCCCAGGAGGCCCTCGATCTCGCGGCTGCGGCGGCCCTTGATGCGCGCGATCTCGCCGGCGCCGTAGTTGACCAGGGCGCGGCCGACCTCGAGGCCCGGAGGAGCAGCAGCGGCAGCAGGCCCTTCCCATATCATCCTGCCGCCATCCGGTCCGGGCGTCGTCCGCCGCGAGACCACGACCAGGCGCACGGCCTCCTGCTGCGCGAACGCGCCCTCGACGTCGAGCACGCCGACGGGCAGCAGGCCCGCCTTGTCGGCCAGCGCCCGGTGCGCGCCCGCGTCGATGTAGAGCGTCCCGTGCGGGGCCAGGCCGTGCAGCAGCCAGAAGTGGCGGTCGCGGATGGGCTGGGTCAGCGGGAGGAAGCGGGTGTGCAGGGGCGGCTTTTCGGTGGTGGTGGTGGTGGTGGCAGTAGGGGAATGGTGAGTACCTTCGGGAGGAGCTGCGGCGGTTGGGGTTATAGGCGTCGCAGTGGTTGACACGGCCTCGGTGCCCTTCTTGGTCGATAGGTAGTGCACGATCTCGACGATGTTGCCGGGCCGCGAGGACCGCGTTATCACGGTCGTCACGCCCGCCGACGTGGCGAGGCGCGCGGCTACGATCTTGGTGCCCATGCCCCCGGTTCCGAGGGACGATCCGGCGCTGGAGACTGACGGGGTTGTAATTAGTTTAGTCTTATGGGGTTTGTGAAACGGAAGGTAGGAAGGAAATTCGGCCTACGTACCATCGGCTTGGATGGCTCCGATATCCTCGACCTCTTCTATGGGCCGCGCATCCGGGTTCGTGCGGGGGTTCTTGTCGTACAGACAGTCGACGTCGGTCATGAGGAACAGGAAGTCCGCGTGGACCATGGCGGCAGTGATGGCCGAGAGGGTGTCATTGTCACCGAACTTGATCTCGGCTACGGCCAATGTGTCGTTCTCGTTGACGATGGGAATCACGCCCATGTCGAGAAGTTCGGCCATGGTGTTTTGGGCATTGAGATATCTTGACCTCTGGCACGATGTCAGTAGATAGTCACAATGAGAGGAGGCGTAGCGTGGTGCTTACATCGGCAATGTCATTTCTCGTTATGAGAATCTGGGATATCGGTTGTTGCATATGGGCAAAGAGGCTGTCCCATAGACTCATGAGGCGGCATTGGCCTATGGCGGCGAGTGCTTGAAGCTTGGACAGATGCTTCGGCCTCTTGTCGACGTTCATGCGCCTGAGCCCGACGCCGATGGCCCCCGAGGAGACAATGACGACCTTGTGGCCATCTTTCCGCAGCTTGACGGCCGTCTCTACTATCAAACTGAGAATAGACAAGAGAGGCTCGTGAGTCTTCTCATCGACGATGGAACTGGTCCCTAGTAGTAGTGTATGGACGTGTTAGTCGATCTGTAAATATCCACATTTATGCCGGCTAGGCGCACACAGATGCTGTCGGTAGAAATTATTCTTGGGGTCAACTCACCAAGTTTGATGACGACGGTCAATGACTTGGGACCCTTCATATCTGCCAAGTTCCGGTTATCATTAGCGGAGTCGATTTTCGACTTTCGGGACGGGAGTATGCAGATATCGTGAAAGTTCACGAAGGAAGGAATCAACAGCGACACAAAAGAAGGTTACTTAGGGGCTTTTCTCATTACGTACAGGGTATTGGATTGTCTCGGTCAGTCATGAGAAGAAGGGCTCGGGTTCACAGCCGGTATGTGACTCTCTCTCTTTAAAGACTCCACCGAGACCGTCTTTGACAAGGGTTTTGCAGGTGTTAGTTGCCGGGCCTTCGATCGGTCGAGGCCCGAGATCGGGGCGGCAGAAAATGAATCAAATCGACGACCCACGTTTTACCGCCTTCCTCTTTTGGCTCAATGCAACTGCGCAAGCTCCAGTCGAAGATCTACCTAGGTATCTATCAACCAAGCATCCACCATCCATCCATCCACCATCCCTCCCACATCCGAACCCAATCTCGATATCCAAACCACTTCCACCGGTCGTACGAGACGAGCTACATCACGGCACACAAGAGTAGAAAGCACAAATGGCACCGATAACCCCAACGCCGGTGGTGCCGGAAGCTCCAGGCGCACCCATATCATCCTCCTCTTCCACAACCACACCAACGCCCGCGACAACAGCGTCCAAAACCGGCGAGCCCGCATTCCCCCAGATCGTCGAGAACGACCCGCAGCGGACGGGGTTCGACCCGCGGACGGCGTGGTGGGTGAACTACTTCAAGATCCTGACGGGGTCGATCAACGGGGAGGGGCAGTTCCACTACCGGGAGGCGCGGGCGCGGGCGAACGAGGCGGCGCTGTGCCGGCAGTGCGAGGGGTGGCGAGACTGGGCGTTCCGGTACTCGCCGACGGTGCGGTTCCTGCGGGAGCGGGTCGGGGAGCTGGGCGGGCGGCTGGACGCGTCCAACGTCAGCTGCGGCCGCTGCCCGGCCCGCCTCACCGACGACGGCGCCGTGCACCGCCAGAGCGGCGGCTTCAGCCCCGACGCCGGCATCCTGCTGTGCGCCGACGTCCTGCGCGACCGCAAGCACCTCGAGGACTCGCTCGCCCACGAGATGGTGCACGCCTGGGACCACCTCCGCTGGAAGGACGTCGACTTCCGCGGCGAGAAGGACCTGCGGCACGCCGCTTGTACCGAGGTGAGTCTATACATTCTTACAACTCCTTCTTCTTTTCTTTTTCTTTTTCTAGGGATTTCTATTCTCGGTTTTCTATTTTCAAGATCACGCACGGTGCTAATGATGATTGTGTTCTATTTCCCCCGTACAGATTAGGGCGTCCATGTTGAGTGGCGAGTGCCGTTGGACGCGAGAGGCGTTCACGCGCGGGAACTGGACGCTGACGCAGCAGTTCCAGGACTGTGTGCGCAAGCGGGCGGTGCAGTCTGTCATGGCGCGCCCCATGTGCAAGGACGACGTGCAGGCCGTCAAGGTGGTGAACCAGGTCTGGGACTCGTGCTTCTCGGATACGCGGCCGTTCGACGAGGTCTACAGATGAAGAAGAAGAAGATAGTGGTGGTGGTGGAGTATGAGACGAAATGCTTTGCACCCAATGGCGTTATACGCGAGACTTGTATGAACAGTAGTCTATTTGACCTGCAAGCGTTCGATCACTTTGATGAAGACGAGAAACTCGAGATGCATATATCGTCTAAGCCATGTGTGTATTCAGGAGGCGATATTAAAGAAAAAGCAGAAGAAACCTGAATGGAATGAATCCAGCCAGCTCTCCTATATGCAGTCATTCCTTTCCTGCGCCGCCCCGTTTCCGCCTAAATGTCCGTTTCCCAACCATTACCACAGTGGAACGCCATGTTTATTTATTCATACAGTGAAAAACAACCCCTAATGCTCATTACTTCATCATCAAGTTCGTTTTTAATTACCTTTCGCGGTTTGCTGCTCGCTCGCCTTTCATCGTGCAATGCTTTACGACCCAGGGGTGGCTTTGGACTTGTTCTAGAGGTATCCTCTTCTCGGGATCTAGTACCAGCAGCTGTTTCGATGTTATTGTCAGCCTCCCTTGTTCAAGAATGATGCTTGTGGAGGTGGGGGTTCTACCTTTTTGATGAGGTCTCGTGCCTCGGGGCTGACGAATGACGGGATAGTCATGTCTGCCCTCGCAATCCTCCTCTGCGTCATGACCGGCGTATCCTCGAAGGGCGCCTCGCCAACCAAGAACTCGTAGGTCAGCACACCCAGACTCCACAGGTCGACCTTCTCGTTGTACGTGTTGTCGCTGCCGGACTTGAGCATCTCGGGGGGCAGGTAGTCGAGGGTGCCGCACATGGTCTTCCGCCGGCTGTTGGGGGCGTGGACGCTCCAGCCGAAGTCGGAGATCTTGATCTCGCCGTGGATGCCGACGAGGATGTTCTCGGGCTTGATGTCGCGGTGGATGACGTGCTTGCGGTGCAGGTAGCGCAAGGCACTGGCCATCTGGGCGATGTACTGCGACGCCTTCCACTCGGGGAAGCGGTTCTCGCGGCGCAGGTGCTTGTACAGCTCGCCCTTGCCGGCGAACTCCAGGATGAGGAACACCCGCTTACTATCGTGGAAGTGCCCGAACAGCTGGAGGATGTTGGGGTGCCGCAGGTTGCTCTGGATTTCGATCTCGCGCCGCACCTGCTTCTCGACCCCGCCGCCCTGCTGCAGCTCGCTCTTGTGCAGGACCTTGAGGGCGCAGATGAAGCCGCTCGTCCTCTCCCTCGCCAGGTATACACGCCCGAACTTGCCCTTCCCCAGCGGACGGCCGATCTCGAACATGCCCAGGTGAAATAGTTTTATCGATGGCTGCTTGAGGAGGATGACGGACTTCCTTTCCACCTGTGCCAACTCATCGGATGATCGGACCGCGGCACTGGGGAGGGGTTTTCGAGTGGGCGAGGGAGGTTGTGCACCCTTGCGCTGGGCGGCTTGTGATGGGAGGGTTACGGAGGTGACGGTGCTGGCGCCCTGTGTCTGGAGAGCAACCTTGTAAAGATTGGGCCGACTGGAGCTATGGGATAGTTGTGTTGTGGTAGTGATGACCTGGTTCTCTCTTATTAGCCGCACTGCCTCCTACGATGAAGTCTGGGAAGAAGATCACAACACACCTTAGATTTCTGGTTCTGATACTCATTCTCATCATTAACAGACATGCGCTCAAAACGAGCTTCCAGCGTTCGAGTAGCCATGAATGATTGTATTGCAAGAGGGAAGTCCTGTTGTGGTCCAAATCAGAAGCCAGTTGGGAAGACGAACTGAGGCGGGACTGGATAAAGTACTGCGTAACAAGGTTTGAAAGGAAATTTGTCCGTCTACATGTATGGAGCATTGAAAGGTGGGATCTGCAGGTGGATTGTTTTTTTCTTGGTGTTCAAGGTGGGCAGTGACCGTTGCTATGGCAATGGCGCTTTGGGCGCTTCAGTTAGCGTCTAAGAAGTGCTCTGGTGGCCACTAACAGCAGCTGGGCAGCCCCTGTCACTTCCAGGTTGATGCGCCAATCAAATGACGTAGGCTACTCTCCTTTTTTGTTCGCAACGTGGAATGGGTGACAGCTGGAGACGCACAGGAGTCAGGTTCCGTACCGAATTTCTGCCAAAAGTTTCTACCCATGAGTCAATATATCATGACAATGAGGTGACTCTCTACAGTCTTTTCAATATTATCAATCATCAAGCTTCTTCTGCAGGTAGCCAGCCAGGCTTTATTAACGTTTTGCGGAGGGCTATCCCAAAGTCAAAAGACAGTCGCGACAGGAAGAGAGAAAGAAAGAAGGGAAAGGGGGGGAGAGCACGATAAATCGAGAAGTTAAGAACCAGATAAGTCATGAGTATTATATTGAAGGTCCCTCCCTACATCCGACGACCATCTTCAAGTTGCCCTTGCGATCAGGGCCAGTCAAGCAAACAGACTTACCTAGACTCAGCTGTTGGCTCTGCGCAAATCAGACATGAAACATTCGGTTATTCAGGGAAGCTGCAATTAGTCTTGTATATATATCATCCAATGCTGGCTGATTAGGTACCTAGGTAGGTAAGTTAGAAAAGCTAAGAAAAGAAACATCAATACAGGCCATACAGTAAGTAGTCTTGATCAAGGTCAAGTCACTCCTCCTTCAATTTCCGCAACGGCCTCTCATCTCCCTCTTTCCGCAACGGCCTCTCGTCCCTCGCGAGGAGGATGCTCTGCAGCGTCTCGGCCTCGTCGACTAGATCCAGGTCAGTGAGGAGGTCCAGGGCGTCGTACTTACCGGTCGCCTCGCCCTCGGAGCAGCGCATGACGACGGGCCAGAAGGCGTCCATGTCCGCCGTCGCCGCCCACTCGCACAGCCGCACGCACACCCGGGCCTGCGCCACCACCTCGTCGGCGTCGAGCGTGCCCGCCGGCTGCCGGAACTCGATCGTGCGCTTGTGGTCCCTCCGCCCGTACGCCCCCTCGGCGTACTGGCTGAAGTTGTACGCCCCGCGCGACCAGCCCGACCGCGGCTTCACGTCCATCAGCGCCCCGACCGTCTCGCAGTTCGTCGCGTGCAGCAGCGTGAACGCGTGCCTCCAGCTCGGCTGCTGCTTCTTGCGCACCTCGAGCACCGCCGCGTCGCCCTCGGGATAGCCCGCCAGCTTCCCGCGCGGGATGCGTCGGACGAAGCGGCACCCTTTCGCCTGGCTCATGGCGCTCAGGTCCGCGACCGTGTCCTTGTCCTCCTTGAGCGGGTACTCGATCTCGGCGTCGACGTCGGCGCGGCCGACTCGGCGCTCGGCGCCGTGCAGCGTGAGACCGTGGGTCAGCTCGGAGTACAGCCGCGCGCTGTAGCAGTAACCATAGGTGCGCCGGTGCGCCGGGTGGAGTTGTGTCAGGATCGGGTCGGCGACGTACAGGAGGGCGGCCATCCGGCGCAGCTCGGGAAGCGGGAACCAGTCAAGGCCGTAGCCGACGTGGATGTGCAGACCGCAATTGTTCGGGGTCGCGGTCCAGAACTTACCTCGGACGATGTCGCACACGTCGCGGAGCTCCTGGAACGAGTTAGCAACGGCCCAGAGGGCCGGGGCGACGATCTCGACGGGGATCCAGTCAAAGCCAGGGGCCTTCGCCCGCAGGTCCTCCGGGGGGTCGATGATCTCGAATGTCGGCCGCCAGGTATCATACTGTGCTAGGTGGGAGAGCCGCTCACGCTCGATACCCTGCAGATCGGAACTAAGAAGGCGGGTGTCAGCACGACGAGTAAGGCTGCTGTTGATAACCTCGTAGACTCTCTGCAAAACATATGAGTATTCTTGTTGTATGTGACTTTTAGGCACAACGATGGGATGGCCGGTGTGGCCCTGGAACATGGCAGGCGTTGGCGGTAGTTTGCCTTCGTGCACAAAAGCGACCAGGCACTCGCCTTCGTATCCGAAACTGAACCTACCTGTATCCATTTTTTGGTTGTTTTGAAAAGAGAGAGATATATATATAGAGATCCTGTATCGTTAGTGTAGCCGTTCCACTGATAGAGCAAGGTCCTGCCCTGAGACTCTGATCGTCCCCCTAATTATATCCTTCTTGACAATAAGGGGAACAATTCTCCTTTGTTGCTAGACAATAGCCTTGTATATAAAATGAGACAAAAGAAGTGAAGTTACCTCAATGATGTTGATAGAACGAAGACAAAGCACGGTGGGATTGTATGTGTTAGATGCGAGCGAAGGGTGATGTTAGACAAAGGATTGGCTTCTGTCATGCCATCAAAGGGCACGTCGTTTCTACGAGGCATGACAATAGGTAAGGCTCTTGTATCAAATGTTCCAGAGCGCCCCGTATCTATGCCTACATATGTAGGTAGACAGGCTGCAGGTTGACGATAAAAGCGATTAGATACAGGAAGATCAACATTTAGGCCAGTTGTTCCGTGAAATGGCATAAGGTACGCTCCGCGAAATGCATACTTAATTTTGACGTTTTTGATGTACTACCTGTCCCAACATGGGTTCTACACGCCATCAGTGTGAAATGGCGATACAGGGAGGATTGTGCCATCGTGATCATACATAAACCCCAGCCGCGCCGCCTCAAGTACCTGCAAGTCCACCACCCCTTTTCCACAGAAAGCACACCGAGCCCCACTGACGTGTTGCCCTGCCCGTGGATCTTCAAAGGGCTGCCTTAGGCGAAGAACGTTTCTTTCCCGTGTTGCGCTCGATAGTCAGGATCAGAGCGACGTGGTGACTCAGCGCTACCACCTCGCCCTCGACATCTCGGACTACTACCTCGAGGTCGAACCTCCCGTCCTTGATCAGCTTTGAGGTCACCCGCACAGCCAACCACTCGGCGCCCTCCTCCGGGAGCGGCGCCTTGACCTCCAGGTTGAGCACCACAGTCGGGAACCACAGCACGGCATGCGGCGCGTCACCTCCCTTCTTCTGGTCCTGCGCCTGCGGAGAACCATCCCCCTCGGCTGATGTCGATGCGGCTTGTTGTTGTTGTTGTTGCTGTTGCTGGAGAATAAGCTCCCGCAGCTCGGGCGCCGCGAGGTAGGTATGCATCTCGTGCGGAAAGGTGTCCGTCACGTACGGGAGGGCGCCGCTGGTGATGCGCTCACCGCTGGCCAGGCGCATCCACACATCCATGACCCCCGGGGCCAGCGGGCCTGCGCGCGGTAAGTAGAGGTGCCAGTTCTTCAGGGAGCGCATGGCGTCGGCGGAGACTTTCGGCAAGTGGGCCTCTTCCCAGGCGCCGTCGCCGCCTTGGCTTTTCAGTGCGTCGAAATCGGGTAGCGGCTCAGGTAGCGCAGCGTCCGGGGTACCCTCCCAGCCCGTGGGCATGGTGATACCGGTGAAGCTAGCCAGGTTCGTGTGGGTTGTGTAGGCCAGAACGATGCGGCGGGAAGCAGTCCGGTCAACCCACGGGGCGACCTCGAGGAGCTTCCCCTGCCAGAGGGTGAGGTGGAGGGTGGACAGTTGGTGAGGACTCAGCTTGACGTCCTCGATCAGGACTAGGGCAGGTCCCGGTGCCGCCCGGTTCGGGTACTCGAAGTGGGCAGTGAGGGTATCGGGCTGGCCATGGCGGGAGAGCTGTTCACGCGCAGCGGCGAGCATACAGCATCCGGCATAGCCGCCATTGGGAACTGTGAGTGGGTTCGTCAGTCAGACGAGGGTGCTTCGATGATAGCAGTATGAATTAAAGAAGGTGGAGAGGGGAAGAGATTGACGATACCTGCGCCAACACAGAAGCTGTCGCTAAGGTTGACCTTATAGGCGTGCGACCCTACCCTTTCGATCCTAGTGGCTTCGGAGAAAGTGATGGTGGAGGACATCATAAACTTCCAAGGTTACAATACTACTAGTCAGGTCCATAGAAGTTGTTAGACCTACCTAGGTGGGCCAAAAACTTGGGTCGGCCAAAAACCTAAGTCAGCCAGATTAGATAAGAATCGCCCCCAATTGAAAAATTACGCCGATATTTTAATGGTACCTAGGTATATATTAATCAGTTTTATTCAAGGCCGAAGTTAGTATCTAAAGTTTTTCGTAGTTTAACTTCTTTTTCGTTAAGAGATAATAAGAAAGCAACTCCTGTAAGCACGATCGCCACTTGGAAGACTCGTTGCGTAGCTTGTGCATAAACGAGCCGACTTCGCCTTGCTGCTCTGGTGGGAATTGCTTCACGAATGCCGCTGATGCGGCCTGGTATGCACCTCCTGCTCCAACCTTGCTGGCCACTAGCGGGTCTGAGATGGCACCCTTGGCCAAAAGCTCGTCAACTCTGTTATTGAAGATAGCAGCGGGTATCGCCACGCCCCATACGTGTCCGAATAAGCGGATGAAGTACCAGGCCGCCGTGCAGGCTGCTAGGTCGCGCTCATGGATGAAGGGTTGGAACGCTGGGAGCATCGTCGTGAACACCATCCCTCCTCCGAATGAGACAATGCACTGGAAGACTGCCCACTCGGCGACTGTCGTCTCCTGGTTCTGCAACGTGAACAGACCCAACCCCAGTGTCTGAACCGCAAATGCCAGTATATGAATGGCCTTGTAGCGGCCCCAGCGCGTAAGCGCAATGGCACCAAGTACAGACCCCGGGATACCAAGAAGCGAGATGGGGAGCAGAGCAATCCCGGATCTGGTCGGCGAGTAGAGTTCGACTCCCTGGAAGAACACGGGCAGGAAAAAGATACACCAATAGAGCAATGCCGAGTAAAGGAAAGTGTTAACGGCCAGAATGATTGACGTGGGATGCTTGAAGAATCGAGGAGGCATGAGCGGTTCGGCCGAGAAGCGTGTTGTTTGCAAGTAAGCAAATAGGAAAAGACCGAAGAAGCCCACTAGGAGTGGCACGAGGGTATGCCACGAGTGCCAGAGATATCGAGTACCAGCATAGCTCAAGGCATACAGAATTGACACCGTACTGGCCACAAGCAGGCAGTTCCCTAGCAGATCAACTCGCTTCAATTTCTGCCAGAAAGACATCTCCTTATTGTAAGTAACCCAAAGGAACATAGTGAGGACGACAAATGCCACACCTCCGATCGGCAAGTTAAGGCAAAAAGCCCATCGCCAGGTGGTGGACGTGACGATAACACCGCCAATGAACGGGCCGAGCGCAGAGCCGATGCCAAATATGGACATCAGTATTGCAGACACGTTTCCGCGTTTGCGCAATGGCACGAGGTCGCTGATGACGATACTGGACACCATAATTATGCCGCCGGAGCCGACGCCTTGGACAGTGCGCCCAGCAATAAGCATCCCCCCCGTTGTTGCTCCCCCGCAGATGCCGCTACCGAGCATGAATATGGCAACGACGGCGAGCATAACGTAGCGTCTGCCGAAGACGTTGCAGAACTGGCCGAAAAGGGGTTGGATAGCGGTGCTGTTGACAGTTTGGTGAGAGCGTCAGTCACGTCCCGCATCCAGCCATGGAGCTACTATGGACGACGAAAGGTGAGCCTTACTTACCTGCCGAGGAAGAACGCGTTGGTGACCCAGATGAAGTTATCCCCCAGTTGTAGATCCGTCAAAATGACCGGCGCGGCAATTGACACGACCGTGTTCTCCAGCGCGGCCAACAAATTCGTGATACCGAGGCCGACCACGATGGCATACACTCGGGGGCTGAGTTTGACTTCTTGCGCAGCCGAGCTCGCTCGTTCCGCCTCGATGATAGGAGGTAAGGAAGGTTCTTTCGGCCTCGCGAAAATTTGTGAATCTCCGGCGCCGGCGGGCAAACTTGGCGATTGGGTCTCTGCCGCGGCGGCCTCGATGCCCGCCATGATGTCCCGGCCGAAGCGAAGTGATGTGTGTACTGCTGAGCCACCAAAAATTGGGATGGATCAGACAGGCTCACGAAACGTAGGCCTATGAGGGGTAAATGAGAAGAAGTGAGCCGCAGGGCATGAGCACTGATGGACTACAGCCAGCCAGACACTCGTCGAGCTCAAAGGTGATTAATAGCCGCACACAGCAAGCGTACACCGATGATTTCCCAAAGCCCTACCGATCAAAGTCATAGATTTTTTACGCCTGTGGCAGGATCTATTCCGCTTGTCTTAATGAACATCTGTGTTGCAGTTTGGGTCAATACGACTGACTTATCACAGGATTGTGTCACCCCAAGTCCGGGCCGCCATCCAAATTGGCTACCCTCAAGAAAAGAACAACAAACATACCAACTAATCCGATGATTGGACACACTCGCGTCGTCACACTACATTCATCCTACCACTTAATGAATCAGAAGACGTAGGCTTGCTGTAGATGGTTGGCTCAAATAAGATACCACTTGTTTGGATATGGTGGGAATGTCCTGGGCACGCATCGTCACTATACGCCCTCCAGTGACAGCCTTGCACAATTTATCCGCATTACGACCCTGAAATGTTGGTTACCGGCACAAATCTAACAAGAACTTCGGGCTTTTCATACGTGCCCCATCCTCTCAAGTCTCTGTCCATATCCACTTGGTGTCCAGAGACCAGTTCTAAGTCAAAGGTCCAAAGAAGCTTCGCTATGAATAATCTGCTCTGCCACCTGCGATATAGACTGTTAGACTAATCGCCAAGGGGTTAGCTTTGATACAAGGAGATACCCATACTTACCATGCAATTTCCTTACCTGCACACATTCGAGGACCCTGACTGAACGGCTGAAACCCCTTGCGGTTATCGCTGGCAAAGGTGGCGTCGTACAGCGGGTGTGTTTCTGTCAGCCATCTTTCCGGTCGATATTCCAATGGCCGATGAAAGTTTCGTTGACTACGCGCCATAGCAAAGGAGCTAGACTGACAAACTACCTACTCGGATTTTCGGTGAGTGATATTTCAAGTAGCAATGGCGTGGTTACTTACCCCCTTCGGAATGAACACGCCATCAACCATCGCTCCCGGGCTGACAACAGGCATCCCAGTGAGGACACTGGGCATTAAACGGAGAGACTCTTTGAGACAGGCATTCAGATAAGGCAAGCCTGCAGCTTCGCCCGGCGTGATGGCATCATAGCTCGTGAAAGCAGTCCGAATCTCTAGAGCCGTTGTTTTCAGGACGTGGGTGTTTTTAAGAAATAAGTACAACGTGAAATAGAACCACATAGCTGGTGGTTCGTAGCCCGCGACTAGGAGCTGACCGGCCACTTGCTCAAGATGCCTCATTTCCTTGTGGTCCCGAGGAGGCTCTCGATTTTCCGGAATGATCTGCTCAAAGAAATCAAGGTGTTCAACAGCTCCCTTGCGCCGGATTCTCTGTTCTAATTGAAAACGACTGTGTTCGCGAATATGCGAATGGGGTTTCATGCTGGTGAGAAAGAGGAACAGAAATTTCAATGGAGATAAGAAAGGAAAGCGCCACGACATCTGGATAACCACTACAGCTCTATTGAACTGCTTGAGTAGGGAGAGGTATGGTGGCTCTTTCACTGTGTATAGGTCAGCAGTGTCTAGAGTTAGAGTAAGATTCATATATCTGACGGGCAACTTACTGTCAGCTAGGGCGTCCATTTGTCTGTTATAAGCCATTTCGGCTGAGATGTCGACACATAGCCAGTTGACCCACGTAGGTAAACTGACGCCATCGGAACCTCCTCCGTAGGTCTTCATACGATTCACGAAAAGGTCGATGTATTTGTGTAGGGTTGGCTCTTTAGCCTTAAGCGCGCGACCGCTAAATGCTGGCGATAGTTCCTTAGCCACCCGCCGGTGACGTTCAGGATCCCATTCCCATATGATGCCACCATGGTCATCGTTCCCGTGGTTGTTGATTTTAGTCTTGGGGAAAAGCTCAATGTTCTTATGGTGCGAGCCGTAGAGATCTGAATCGACCGGGTTAGCTTGAAAATGGGTTAGCACAAGGGCGGTCTTGCATGAATGCTTACCAGCTAGAGCCTTGGGTGTAACAAAAAGCAGCTCATTTGGCGCAATACGGACCACATCGCCTGCTCAGGGTACTCAGCAAAGGCAAAAGCGCAGCACGAGGGGGTGTGCCATGATACGAACCGTATGTTGTGAGGGCATCTTCAGCTGCCCAGGGCCACCGTCCTCGCAATCTGGAGCTACCGTAAGGTTCTGTGGACTTATGGTCCTGGTCATGTTCAAGCCACGTACGAATGATAGGCAAACCAGCCGTCAGATACTGCTGCGATTCTAGGTCCAGGAAATCGGGACAGTGGGTGGAAATGCAAGCGCCATACTGCTCGCAGAGTCATCCACAATATGACCTTCAGAAAGTCATATAAGAAAGGCGAAATGTTATGGATTCAGGGTCGTGACAGAAGAGGGCAAATACTCACAGTGGTACAGATAAAGGCCAACAGCTGCTGGCTAACCCCCATATCGAACAGATGGTGCTTGACTATTGCCACAGAAGAAGGCATGATGCGCAAGACACACCGACCAAGCACGGATCGGATTGTGAGCTGGTGCAAGAAGCAGCCAAATCGGTATGATGATTTGTCTCAGAAGCCGGGCGGGTTGCCTCACAGGCAGATCCAGTACAGTATACTAGGTACCGATCCAACGCGTGCCCGGTTTCGGATGCCACACGAGGTATATCTGCAAGTTGGAACCTGCCTACATATATAAGTACCAGGTAGGTACGTACCTTATATATAGATACTTAGGTACCTAGGTACCTAGGTACGTTTGTGCATGCCTTACATACCCTAGGTAGGTACGAACCGGGGGTGTGTATGTTTGGGCCCTTGTAACAAACACATGACATGACTCGGCCGACTGCCTATGATGCCAAGCCGCATGGCCCCCACGAGCTCACGGGCTGCATCCACAAGTCTTTGAGGCTATATTAATATATTAATGGCGATAAATGATCACTCCCCCTATTTGGCCATCAGAGCCAGAACACTTAGTTTCACAGCAAGAGTATGGGCAAAGTATCAGTAAAGCGCTGCCATATCCCACTCATAGGCATGCCAAAACCTCTTGAAGAAATTCCATCATGGCTGTGTTTGTGAAGGGGTAAGCCACATACCTTTCGCCTCTGGGCCAGAAAGTTAGCCAGCTTCTCGAATGATTGCGAGGATATTCTCACCCATCAAAGCACCGAAGTTGACCAGGGTAGCAAACAGGCACGCCAGCGCTGCTAACCAATCCTCAATACCTGCTTTACGCCCACCACGACGAGTCGCCACAAAGCATAGCCCAGTCACCGCAATACCGGTGGGCGTGAATATGATGAGTACAATGAATTGGGTCATCTCTGTCGAGTTCTCCCACATCTCAAAGGCCATCTTTCTGGTTCTCTCAACTTGAGGTGGATGATGTACGTAATGGGTAGGTTGGTGATGGCTTCAAGCTCGCCTCATGAGAATATGGTGTGCGATATTGATATCTACCCAGACAACTGTGATAACGCAATGTCCCAGGTTCAAGGGCTTCAATGCATCCCATTCTTTCCACAAACAGCCAAAGATGACAGAGCTGGCCATTAGTGGCAGGCCGCCAACTACGATTCAATCTGAGATACAGCCATTGCTTGAAAGGGTTGCGAGTTGTTATTTGCGTACCTTGAATCAAGGTATACCCGTTGATCACCCGGCCCGACTGAAAGGACCTTATAGACACTTGTTCCGACTACCATAGCAAAACGACAATTTGCCGTTTTGGCAGGAGCATTGGACAGATGATAGTGCAGAAATGCTTGCCACAACGATCGACCCTTTTAAGAATGAAGCTGATATGAAAGTGATCTGCGAAGTGGGCAGGAATCTATTATGTATTGTCAACGCGGAGGGACCGTCGGCCGAGACAAAGTGCTATACCGATTTGGTGGAACATGGGTATAACAACGAGATGAGAACTTTCGCTACATACCTGGCCCGCGTGATGTGGCAAATCTCACATCGAAACCCGAACATGAACGTCCTCGAAATCGGTGGCGGTACAAGGATTGCCACCGAGGAAATTCTACGAGGGACTGGCTTGAGATTCTTGTCATATACTATCGCTGCAGTCACACCTGGGGTCTTCGAAAGAGAACAAGTCTGGATAGAGAGGTATAAGGACAAAATCATAATCAAGCCATCGGATATCTACAGCAGCATAGGAGCTCTAGGACGGAATATCTCCAACAGACCCTCCACGCTACCCGGCACTTGCTCAAACCCGGGGGGTATCTCGTTGCGATTGAAATGCTCTCATCTCCAAGCCTATTCTCTAGACTCTTGTTATGTATATACTCAAACGGGCAGCATGCGGAAGGGTTGACAAGCGGAGCAAATACCCTGACACTTGCGAATTGGTACCAACTGCTGCGTACCACGGGCTTCTCAGGAGTAGATACCAATACTCCAACAACTGAATGTGGCCTGCCGCTCTTAGTAAGTTATTTACTACCCAAGCTGTTGACGAAAGGGTGACTTTTCTTAGAAATCCCCTTTCAGCTGCTTTGCCGCGTACTGAGAAAAGAAAATTGTTCCAGGATCTCGTCATTGTCGGTGGTAGCAAATCCATACGAAACGATCAGATCGGAAAACTCTCCTTTCTACTCAACCCCTATTGCGAAACACACAAGATAGTCCGCTCACTTCTCGAGTATCTCGAAGTTGAAACTACAGACAACACCACTATCCTGTTTCTGGCGGATCTAGATGGATCCGTGTTCAGACACCTAGACAAGGAGCATTGGGAGGGCTTGAAGAAAATGGCACTTCATGTCGGAACTTTGATATGGGTAAGTCGGGGTTGCGGTAAAGACGACCGTGTGGGAAGTGTCTCACTGGAACTATAAGTTCATGCCAACATACTAACATCCATAGTGACATAACGGAGAGAGCCCAGGTAACTGCCTCATATACCGAAATATATGCGTGTATGCCCGCTATTGCTGGAGTGACTCAAGGAGCCATGGTTCTTGAAGACACCACCATTCAAAATATGACGCTAGAGCAATGGTTGCGAGTAACGAAGCCGAGAGTCGAGGGGAGCATCAACCTTGACAACTTATTTCCGAATGATACTTTGGACTTCTTCGTAAGGTTTTCATCGGCATCAGCAATAGTCGGGAATCACGGACAGGCAAACTATACAGCAGCCAACACGTTTATGACCAGTCTCGCCGAGCAGCGTAGACGACGAGGGCTAGCCGCGTCGGTAATTGACATTGGTCCTGTCTTCGAAAGGGGCTATATCAGTCGAACGACCTCCGTCATATCTACCACGGTCTTACAAACTGGAGGCTTCCTGCCAGTGACTGAGCGTGAATTCCATCAACTCTTCGCTGAAGCTGTGATTTCAGGCTGCCCCGGATCCGCGGCAGGGGTCGAGCTCGTCGCTGGCGTACGGACTGTCCGTCGAGAAGAGAAGCATCCTCCTGTATGGCGACAATGGTCAAGCATGAGCCACTTTCTCATAGATGCCGGGCAAGCTGCAGATCCAACAACGGAAAGTTCACAGATACCTGTTTCCGTCCAACTGCAGCTTGAGCAGGCACGAGACCGTGATCAAATCTACAACATTGTGTGGCAAGCCTTTAGACACGAGCTTGAGTCACAATTTCACCTTGGCGTTGCCCACTTTAGCAAAACCGAGCTAGGGGCCATGTATTTCGATCAGATGGGAATCGACTCGCTGACAGCGGTAGAGATCCGTGGTTGGTTCATGAGACACTGGAGGTAAATATCCCAGTACTCAGAATAGTGAACGGGAGCACTGTCGATGAATTGGTCGATGCAGCAGCAAGCTCTATGCCTGCCAATCTGACGCTCCGTATGGCAAGATGCTCTTCGAGCGAAGCCAATCCTCGAGTTCCCGATACTGATTCCAACGCTCGCTCGGCTAATGAGCCCATTGAGTCCCATTCAGGGACTACAGCGTCCTAGCAACTGACGCTATCAAATTCGCACATTTCAACTTCAGACCTTAAGATTCTGAAATCGTTCCCTCTGTCTTTCACACAAACACGACTCTATCCCTCTGGACTATTTTCGGAAGATAAAACGGGCCTCAACCATACTGCATGGGCTCACATTACGGGGGAGATAAACGCGAAGAGATTACAGCAGGCCATAGGCGCTTTGACTCAACAGCATGAGATTCCCAGGACTGCCTTCTTCGAGACGAACGGGATACCAATGTAGCATATCCTAGAGACCTCTCCCTTGGGGCTGGAGCAACGCAAGGTAGAAGATGAGGATGAAGTGGCACGAATAGCGATCTCTATTCAAAAGACCTACGCATACGAAATAGCAAAAGGTGAGACGATGAGAATACTACTCCTTTCTCACTCAAAGACGAAGAACTACCTCATAACCGGCTTCCATCCCCTCATCGCGGACGCAACCTCACTCCCAACTTTCCTGAGATGGCTGGCATATCATTATACCTATCCCAATACCCATCACCAGGTGAAGCAATTTGCTACAGCCTCCCAGGAGAGGCATGCAGCCTACGCTGCCGGAAAGTATGAATCTGAATTCAGGTACTGGCGCGTTGTGTTTGAGACACATCCACCTCCCCTGCCGCTCTTGACATTGGCGTTGGTGGATGAACGTCCGCCTTTGAAAACGTATGAGAACGTGAGAGCTAGCTGCAGGATCAAGGCGGATACAAAGGTCCAAATCAACAAGATATGCCGCCGGCTCCGAGCCACACCTTTCCACTTTTACGTCGCCGCGCTGCGGGCGCTCCTGGTGCGGTACACCACTGGCGGTGACGATGTAACTCTGGCCGTAGCTGAAAGCGGAAGAGGACAGGACGCAGAAGAAATGGATATCATCGGTCCTCTATACAATCTCGCTCTCGTACGTCTTATCTGTCGCCATTCCACCAAGTACGAGGAGCTGCTCAAAGCTACACGTACCACGACATTGTACGCAGCCTTGACTAATTCGAAGTTGCCATACCCAATACTCGTCGAAGAGTAAGTATTGGAAACCCATCAGAGACCGACTAACCTAGCAAAAGTGCTTCCCGAGATACGCCCCCTTTTTCCAGGTGTTCGCGGATTACCGCACCGGCCAACGCGAGAGAATACCCTGGGGGGAGAACAATCAGCTCCTCATGATGGGATTCGATCTCAACGTGCCGTACGACGTATATCTCGACACCATAGACGAGCCGGATGGAGATTGTGCCCATTACCTCTTCCTGCGCAAGGATATGTTCGGCATGGCGGAGGCAGAGACTTTGGCCAGAAGCTACAGGCGCTTGGTTGAGGCTTTCGCGTCGCAGCCAGACACCGTGATAGCTGATGTCGATTTATCTTAGCCAGAGAGAGAGAGAGAGAGAGGAAGGGGGCGGAGGGGGGAGGGGGGTTGGTTTAAGAGACAGACAAGGAATACCTTCGAAATTTGACTTAGAGGTAGATTCAAACACTCTCGTCCTCACGTTGTACGAGTACCGAGGTGCGTCCTTCTACGTGATACACCGATTAAATCAATCCTATACCTAAGCCATCCTTTAGGCGGCTTGCATCAAATTACGCATGCCACAGACTCATCGCTGTACAGTTTGTAGCCTTATTCTTGCTTATGGATGTGTTCAGATTTAGACTAAGTACTATTCGTACCCGACTGAATACAAGAAAAGGGGGAATATCCGACCACCAGCCCCCCCCCCCCCCCCCCCCCCTCTCCCAAAAAAAAAAAAAAAAAAAGGTTCGTGTCATTATTCAACATCTCTCAATATTGACGAGCATGCAGTCCATCGCAAAAAAAAAGCATCCCACATCAAACTCTATATGATAAGGCAGCCAGTGTATTATTCACTTTGCGTAACCCCAATGCGTCATCCGTTGTTTGTTAGCACCCGACACCTTTAGCCCCCGACGTCTTGCTTGCTTGCGAGAGCGAGCCATAGAAATGGGAATATATACATTAAGCGACAGGGAACATTGTCATCTCTCCCGAGCCAGCCAGCTTGGATGTTTAGATAGATATGCAACGATCTGATCGATCGGGAACCCCCTCTCCCTTTCCCCATCCATCCCTAGGACTTCTTCTTCACCGACTGTGTGTGTGTGTGTGTGTGTGTGGGTGTGTGCGTGCCCCCATCCCATCCCATCAGGCCGATTTCCGCAGCGTCTCCTCGATGCCGGCCCACAGCCCTTTTCGCAGCGTGCCGGACCACCAGTAGTTGCCCTGCGCGTCCTTGCCGATGATCTGGAACGAGTTGTGGCTCGGGTAGTTCTTGACGAAGCCGATGGGTTGGATGTACGAGGGTCTGCCGACGAGATTCGTTTGGCGGAGGTTGTTTTTGTTTTTGTCGTCGTCGTCGTCGTCGTCGTCTGCCCCGGCGGCGGCAATCTCTTGCCGCGCCACTACGGCGGCCGAGAAGTCCATGCCGAAGAACCCGCCCTTCGCCCAGTTCGAGCACGTGAAGATCTCCATCGAGGCGTCGCCGTACAGCGGCACGAACCCGGCCGTCTTGTAGTGGCTCATGTCGAGGCCGATCCGGGCCTCGAGCTGCTCGCGCGTGCCGAGCTGGACCAGCGACTCCCGGACGGCCGCGGCCGCGTAGCTCAGCGGCCGCGTCAGGAGGTCTCGCACCGTGAGGCGCGTCGACACCGTCGTCGTTGCGTTCCCGATGTACGCCTTGTTCTTGGGGAGCAGGTCGTTCGCGAACGTGGACCGCAGCCCGAAGGCGTTGCCGATCATGACGGTCCGGTTCGACGTCCGTGGCATATGCGACACGGCCAGCCGGACTATCCAGGCGGTGAGCACGTCGCCGTCGCTGAGGAACGCGCTCTTGTTGCCGGTCTTCGCCACGAGGCTCTTCGTCGTCGTGGCGCGCAGCGACTTGACGAACCAGGAGGGCATGCACACCATGCGCGTTTCCTCCTCCTTGTAGAACGTCTTCTTCCAGACGTAGACGAAGGCGAAAAGAAGCATCTGCCAGCTGGTGAACAGGAGGTGGCCGAGTTTGTACGGCTCTGTGATGTTCTTGCCGACCATCTTCATGGGATCCTGAGATATACCGTGCAGCGGCAGCACGTCCTGCTCGCGGCCGCTCAGCGTCGCTATCCAGGCTTCCAGCAGTGACTTTCGACCCATAGCGTCCATGAGACTGTGGGGCCACGAGAGGAAGACGAGGGTCGCATCGGTGAAAGAGACGACGTGGAGATGAAGTTGGGGCCTGTCGCTGTACAGGTAATCGCTGAGCTCTCGGGGCATGTGCGCAGGTATGAATCCCTTGAACTCTTCAGGGTCGCAGACCACGGCCGGTTTTGAAGAAGCTTCGGGGAGTCGAGATCCGAGCGGGTGGTCGCGAATGGACATGTTGTGAGTTTCGTTGGAATACCCAATGGCCGGCCTCTTGACGAAGAAAAAGCTCGGCACATGGTATTCCAGTCTGCCATATTTCTGGTCGCGAGTCAGCATCTTCAAACTGAGGTTTTCAAGCTCGGTCCCCTACGTTGAGTCTCAGTCTCGCGCCCAGCTTGCGCCAGTCGGGGCGGCTCAGTAGTCTCTCCAGGGAGTAGCGAAGCTTCAATGGGTCCAGAACATCGTCGAATCGCATCATGAAGTTGATGACAATGGATTTATACATGACCGTGTCATCGAATCGGAAAAGAGGGATGACCCTGTCCGACTTCACTCTAGGCGGGCATAGCGGCTGCTCTTCCTTCTTGGATGCTGAGTTCCCCATTGTGAGCAGGAGGAAGACGTCTCGCCTGTGAGTACAAGATTCCTAGGGGGGTTTTGGAGCGGCGCTCCCGAGAATTCTTCCAGAATTCAAACGGGGTGTACTCCTTGGGGATGCGAGAAAGAAATATCTGAAGTTGGCGGCAACCGCATTTTCACGACTGAAAAGGGGGGATGCGTCGTCTTGAACTTGTAGCACTCTGGGCAGACCCAACATATGGAATAGTAGGGCTCGACCATGCAGAGAGCCTCTTGGCAATTCCCAACATGCTAATGTTGATACAAGCTGACGACGCATCGTTATCTTTTCGACCTCCCCCCTCGGCCCCGGCCGCCGATGGCTGGTGGTGTCTTGACATGGTCGTAGTTGCGTGCTCTCGGGCTGCCCCTGCTCATGTTGTACTCAGTGAGACTCTCGGCGACCTTCAGTTTTGTCTCTCTTACGGGAGGTACCCCTATCAGATTGCCTGAGGACCGCAGCTTCGGCAAGGTACTTTGGCCATATCGAGGTACCAATATGCCGGTACATTAACCTGAGCTCGCTTGGAGACAAGTGGCTGACCTAATCTTCCTCGACTGCATCCTCCTTGCGCATTCAGCCGTAGGTCGCGATGCCATGTTATCGCGCTGAAAGTTTTGTCCGTCTCCCATTGAATTTAGGCAAAAGTAGTCGACCCCAGGGGCCACGACCAATCACCCGCAGATCTGCACGAGAAACCCGGTATCTCGTCACAGATGCATGTGTTGCGACATCCGTAGGACGGATGGAGAGCGGGTTACGCGGCGTTTCCTGTCCTCTTGAACTGGACGATGGCGGATTTTCTGCTTCAGTATAAGTGGAAGAAATCGTCGTCGCCATCACGAGCGACGAAGAAATATTCCGTATGGCGGCCGACTGGCGCTGCCTATGGACCCGCGGGCCGATAGTGCCCCAAAAAAGCCTGCTGCGATAAGCCCTCGGACGCTTTGAGGCTTAAACGAGGTCGCATCGGCGCGAGGTTGCATATCGTTGTGACCGTTCCTGCAGCCTGTCGCAGCGCGCGGAAGCAACACACCCCGGGAATGGACCTATCGGTCATCGATCAACGGGGAAACCGTCGAATGGGTGGCTTGATAACATGCCGCGTCACCGGAAACAGAGCCAATACTCCGGCTATAATGGTAACTTCCGGCTCTTGGTCACAGTTGAGATCCATTCGACGCGCTTTCTATAATGTACGTATGGCGCAAGGTGGCTGACTGGCTTGAGACGGTAATGAATATGATCTTGCATGTGAGTACAGGGTGAGATTCCCCGGGATATTGTTAGGTACCTAGTTAAGGTAATAAAGTGTCATCTGATCTAGAAGCCGCCGCCAAATAATGCGACCGCCACTTGCCGCCAAAAAAAATCGTGGGGTGTTAAGACGGGACGATATTGCAGAATGCATCGTCTGTTCTCGGCTCGGGTCCTGAGCAGTCATCACCATCCTAGGTTCAAGCCCCTTATGCGAATGGAGAGTCTCGAGCTGATGGCCCGGTTGACTGAACCCAGTACAAGACGGTTTAGGAGCAGCGGGCCTTGAGGACCAATGACCGTGTTAGGCTAAACTCCCCTATCCTGGTTCCGCTTGGATAATACACGCTGAAATGCTCCTCATGGTCGCATGCAGATTCTTGGAAATCGCAATCGCCGACGAGTTCTAGGTAAGACTCGTCCACGTAAAAGGGATCCCGCGTTGAACTAACCTTATATAAGACATAAGACACTACTGGTGGACCGGACCGTCAATCCCCTTGCGCCAGACTCGAAGTTGACAATGTATGAACAATCGAAGGTATCATAGAGGCGTATATCACCTAATTTTGGAGGTGGCCAGATCATCGCCAATCTGGTCCGATCCTCTTGTTAATTGTTAAGGGGACATGCCAGTCCAGACTCCAAACCTTGGTGCTTGGTGCTTGGGTTCCGTAAATGGGAGCATGGCGCTGGACTAAGTATCCCTGGTCATGCATCAAACGAGAGATCAAGAGGATTATCTGGCTCCTCCAGCAGACTGATTGAGGTGGATAAGGGTTTCTGAAACATCTCCCGATCGGAATTGCTTTCGTGGAGTAATCCCACTCCCCGGTCCCGGCCCCACATCACGGAGACCCCGGTTGTCGTGAGCCCCTTTATTTGCCCTAACCTACCTACCTAGGGAGTGGCTAAATACAAGATCATCATACCGCACTGTTAGTATTGGAACCTTCATCTTCACAATACCTCGTTCTTTCTTATCATAGTGCCTTTGAGCTCATTATTGTACATTCCTTCTACCCAGCTAACCTTGACACTGTGGATGCTTCGCCAATGATATGTGCACTTTCTGGTAACAATTGAGCTGCGACTCTTCATGAGAGAGTACTTACGCTGATCATTGTGTGTGTAAAGACCGCTTACATAGAAGCAAGAAAAATGAGCTACTTATCTGGTTCAGCGTGATAAAACCATGCAGACTGCCTTATCTATGGGTGAGGGTTTATCTAGACATTTGCCGATTAAAGTTTAACTGTCATCGTGTTGCGCAATTGTATTGCACATTGACAACAATAACCCAAAAGTGCGATAAAGTTTAACTATTCTGGGGCCGTATGCGAAGCATTTTAATTGTTCTCTTCTGCTGTTGTAGGCCATCAGTTGCTTAGCCGCCACCAGAATTGATGAGGTTCTAGAATGGGACTGAAAGTGATCAGTTGCGTACTTTGCGTTGAGACTCCTTAGATTGTCGTAGTTCCTGAAAGACGCCTGCTTCGAAACAACACCAGAACGTGAAACTTGGGAGCTTATTTAATTAACCATGACAACTGGACCATAATTCAGGGCAATAAAGGGTTCTTCACTTCTAGCCTCGAGGCATCCTTGAAAGTACATCAATACTACACTCTCAAGGTTTAAATTTCAATAGGACGAGACGACCACATATTCCCTATACTTTGTTATAAAGTCCTTGCCTAAAGTTTCAAACTTAGTCCGCCTCACGGTTAAACAGCAGCATTTCCTCGCAAACAGCGCAGTGTTAGCCACCATAAGTTGAAATGGCGTATTTATACTTTTACGGTAGTTTGAACAAAGTTTCATTGGGGCCGTTGGTGTAAGTAAACCACTCTGCAAGTAAACTATTACATGTACCTGAAGACAACACCCATCGTTACTTGTTGCATTTTTTTCTTTTTTTCTTCATTGTTTCCCAAACAGCATGCAGCGATGATGCGAATGGTGCTAAGCGATTGCATTGCACAACGAAGACAGTAACCCACGAGGCCAGAAGAGAAGAATAGAGAAGCTCACCACCACAAGCTTAAAAAACAGTGGAAGCCAATTTTGGTATACTGTATATCAGGGTACACCCCTAGCCGCGGACGAGGCAGTTTGCGTGTGATCCTATAACGCCGGGATATTCAATACGCCACAGAACTCTAAAAAGAAGAAAGAGTTACTTCGGCAGAGGCCAGCGTCTATAAAGTCTTCCCTCGAAGACCAAGACTCCTGTGGTGCTTTTTTCTTTCGTTCCTTCCCAGCAACACAACATCCTCAAGTGGAACATCGAGCACAGAGTCACCCAGCAACGACTTCAACTTCCACTCACCTAATACAAGACGAATTCAGTATCGCTTCAGAACGACAAGATGATAAACCTTTGGCTCGTCGCGATTACCGGGATGGTGCTGAGCCAGTTCAACCTATTCTTCGTGAGCCTTCTGATGATAATATTCGGTACGGAAGCCTTAGATGTAACTATCGGTGGTTTACTTGTAGTACGTTCCCTGCGCAAGTCGAACCGAGACCGAACTCCTTTCAGGCTGACTGACGAATAGGGACTGCTTGGAACTTTCTGGGTCGTCTTTGGTGTCATCTTTTCGAGGAACTCACATAGTTCGGCTCTCCCCACACATGACTATTTGGCTATCTTCTGCCTATTTACGTTGAGCGTCGCCGTCGCGGATGCCTTTCTCGCCGTCCAGGCGGGCATCCTGGAGCAGAGGGATCTGTGTATTGTAGCGTCGTTCGCCAGGTCAGTCTCGAAAAGACTACACTATTAGATTGCATACTGATTCGTGATCTGAACAGCGGCGCTTGCCTTTTCGGGGCCATCATCGAAGCCATGAGGGTACTGAAGGCAGAAAAGAGGGACCCAGCGGCGAGACTGGAAGAGGGTGCCGGCGACGAACATGGATTCAGAAGCGTGGACTTGTCTCGCCCAGTCTACAGATCATAACGAGAGAACGTACGCCTGGTATATAAATTGGGTTTCAAGGCCTTGAAATGTCACATAGAAATCACGGATTATGAGGATTGTAGAAATCTACTTGCTTAGCAAGGGAATTTTAAGAAATTTGGCAACCAGTTGGAAATCAGACACACTAGCCACAACACATGGGCTTGGGTGGCACAGTGTTAAAAGGAAAAAGTGCAGTACCCAATCAGCCACAATGATCATCATCATCCGCCAAGCCCACTAGAGAGGTAGTATGTAGACTACCTACCTAGGTAGGTACGGAGTACGTAGACTAAGAAATGCTTTCGGCGTCAATATCAATATCGAGTTGAAGCTTCAACTTTTTTCCAAGAGAGAGCTTCCTCACTCCCCAACACGACAGCCCCGTCACCACAAATACCACCATTACACAACCAAAAACCCGCTACTCTCCCGCCCACCCATCATGGACTCCGAATCAGTGAAATCCGAGGTGATGCGGCAAGTCCGGACACAATACGCCATGGAGAACGCAAGGCAATTGATCGAGGTGCGCGCCCAACATCCCCGAACACACACACACACAAGTCATCCCATCCGACTTGATCCAGATCCAGGGGAACTATATCTCTTAAGCTGATGATAACTGAAATTCGAAAACTCGTTTAGAAAATCAACGAGCACTGCTTCGCCAAGTGCATCACCAAGCCCGGGGCCTCCCTGTCGAGCGGCGAACAGACGTGCGTCAGCGCCTGCATGGAGAAGTACATGACCGCCTGGAACCAGGTCAGCACCACCTACATCAACCGGTTACAGCAAGAGCAGCAGCAGCTGTGAGCTTTTCGAGAGGCGGATTTAAAAACAGACCCGTGATCGGGCGGGGAGAGAGAGAGAGAGAGGGGGGTAGAGAAAGAGAGACAAGCGGGAAAAAAAATTGAAGACCGTTTAAATTCAATGCGATCAACAACTGTATAGTACGTTGGAAGTTCGACTGGAAGAAGTTGCTCTATTATATATCATGTGGACGAGGAAGGAAGAAAGGAAGGAAGGAAGGGAAAGATCGCGAATCTTTCTCGACAAACAACTCTCCTCTCGATCGACATACTCACGAGAAATACACGGGGAGTCTTTCTTCCCAAAGACGGAAACTCGACCCTCGACGACACACCGGCACCGACTTATAAGATAGATAGGGACAGACGGGGAAAGAAAAACCATAGAGTGTACAATAAAATTTAATGCAAAACACTGGATGCATCATCATCATCCATAAACAACAAGGACGTTCCACTCAGTCGATTCACACCAAGAAAGGGGTATGTATGTATGCATGCATGCCGGATCGTCTAAAGATTGGGTAGGTAGGACATTGTATCAATATTCTACTCTACTCTGCTCTACTCTGGCTCTTACTATTCCTAGCCAGCATCTTCTTTACGGCACGCCACCACCACCACCACCACCACCACCACCACCACCACCACCACCACCACCACCACCACCTCTTCTTTCTTATTTCTTCTTCGCCGCCTCGGCCTCGCGCTTCCGGGCCAGGTAGCGCTCGCGCGCGCTCGAGATGTCGGACTCGGTCTTCCTGCTCTTGGCGGCGCGCTCGACCCTCTGGCGCTCGGCCTCCTCCTCCTCGAGGGACCGCTTGAGCGACTGCTCCAGCTGCGCCTCCAGCATGCGCGACTGCCGCTCGCGCATGGCCTGCTTGCCGCCGCCCGAGCCGGCGAAACCCCGCGAGGAGCGGTCGCCGCGCGCGTCGTCCCCCCTGCCAGCCGCCGCCCTGTCATCCCTGTCCCTCTGCGACTCGGCCTTCTTCTTCGCGCCCAGGTTGAGACCCCCCCTGAGGAGCTCCCGCTTGTCCACCACCTGGCCGTCTTCGTTGATGGCGATGTGTCCGCCCTTCTCGTTGATCTCCCGCGCCACGTCTGCCTCCGTCTTCTCCTTCTTCTCCTCTTTTCCTCCTTCCGGGTCGTCTTCGCCCTCTCTAGGTCCGGCCTTGGCGCGCTCCTCGGCCGCCTTGACGACCTCGGCGTGGCGCTGGTCGCCCCGCTCCAGCAGGTCCTTGTAGAACGCCGTCATGCCGCCTCCCTTGTTCTTCCGCGCCTCCTCCTCCTCGCGCCGGCGCTCCTCCTCCTCTATCCTCCGGTTCTCCGCCTGCTGCTTCTTGTACGCCTCCGTCACGAACTTCTCCTTGTCGGCGTACTCCTCGCCCTCCTCCTCGCGTTCGCGCGCGATCTTCTTCTCCTCGGCGATCAGCGCGTCTCTCTTCCGCACCGCCGCCGACGCTATCAGGTTCTTCATGTATTTCGGCCTGCGCTCGGCGTCCTCTTTCGTCTCCTTCTTTTCCGGTTTCAGCGAGTCGTAGACGCCGTCGTAGTCGTATATCGAGGGGTCCAGCTCTTCTGCGGCTTCCTGGTGTTTGCGCGCCTCCAGCGAGCTGGACAGGTCCCCATACATAGACATTTGTGGTTTCTTGTTCTTGCTCTGTGGCGGTTGTGTAGGTGCGCCATTCTTGGACTTTGCCGTAGGTTTCTTGCTGGGCTTAGCTTCGGCTGACCTCGTGGGAAAGTCGTCTAATTCTGCGATTTCCATGGTCTGTGGCCCATTGCCTGAAGGTCTCTGGTCATCGTCGGAATCATCGTCGCCTCCAAACATGGGTTTCCGTTTCGGCGGGGCGGGTTTAGAAGGTCCTGACTTCCTGGTCACATTGAGACCGAAAGAGAGCCCTGGTTTGCTCATATTTGCGGGTGTCAAATAGTGTCTTGGTACGTGTGTTAAAAAGCTGGAAATTTGATGACAGTTGCTTGCACCTTGCTCGCTGGCGCTCTTGTTGAAAGGGTATATCTGGTCTGGTCGTTCTGATCGCGAATGTCACCAGCCACAGAATCGTAGAAGCACAGGGATTACACAGCAGGGAAGCTGATTAAAGTGGGGGGGAAAGCTCTTATCGATAAGTAGCGCGCATGATCCACTCCAAAACCCACGTCATTGCAAGGGTTTGCATTTCTTCAACGGCACCTGCAGTCTGCGAGGCAGCCAGGTTGTTGACAAACACGTCTACCTAACCTGCGAAGGTACGCAATATGATCACGCGATGACCACCGCTCCTCTGTCGCCCAAGAGGCGACACATATTTTCTTCTATCAATCCCGATTACCAATCCAACTCCACGTCCGCCGAGGAAACTTCCCGCACCCCGGAAGCCCCACCACAACAGCCGGAGGAGACGGAACAGGCGACGCAAACGAAAGAGCGCAAGACCTCCAAGTTCCGTTTCAAGTCCGAAAGCTCACGCTCGCACCGCTCCTCTAGGCATCGCGATCGCGATTACGACGATGAACGCGACGGCGAGAGAGACCATGGCTCCTCCCACAGGCATAGACATCACCACCGCCGCCGCCGTCACCACCACCACAAGCGGCCCCGCACTCGGTCCCGCTCCCCGACGCCGCCGAACCCTTACGAACCGCCTGCCCTGGACTCTGAAGCCGCGTTCCGCGAATCGCTCTTCGACGCCATGGCGGACGACGAGGGCGCCGCATACTGGGAGGGCGTCTACGGGCAGCCGATCCACGTGTACAGTCAGGAGCGGGCAACTGGGCCCCAGGGCGAGCTGGAGTGCATGGATGACGACGAGTACGCCACGTTCGTGAGGCAGAAGATGTGGGAGAAGACGCACCAGGGGCTGCTGGAGGAACGAGCCCGCCGCGAAGAGAGGAGGCGCCAGCGCGACAAGGAAGAACAGGAGGCGGCGCGGCTGACGAGGGAGATGGAGCGGAGTCTGAGGAAAGGCGAGGAGAGGAGGAAGCGGAGGGGCTGGAGGGACAAGTGGGAGGCGTATGGCAGGGCCTGGGGCGCATGGGATGGCGCGGTGGAGAGCATGGCTTGGCCTGTTGGGAGTGGCCGCCGGGAGGACATCGGTTCCGAGACCGTGCGGGACTTCTTCGTCATGGGGATCGACCCTGAAGAGGTCGGCGAGGCCGAGTTCGTCGCGAAGCTGAAGGAGGAGCGTGTCCGGTGGCATCCCGACAAGATCCAGCAGAGGCTCGGCGGCAAGGTGGATCAGGCCGTCATGCGGGATGTCACGGCCGTCTTTCAGATCGTGGATCAGCTGTGGTCGGATACCCGGGCCCGCGGACGTTGAAATGCCCGACCTTGACGGACCATAGCTGTCGCGAGGACTCAAGGAAAATTAAAGCGTCTGGCGTTGTGTCGGGCGAGCAATCCCAAGAACGCCCCCTGCGATGATTCCAGCAAGGGAGGTGCTCTTCGCCCTGTTGACAACAGGCATATACATACACGAGTTACTTACATGGGCGCTAATGTTGACAAATCTTGGCACGACATCAAACACTGGTGAAAGCCCGTTCATCTTTTCGAAACGTGTTTACCGCTGTGCCGGGCATGGACTGCTGCCGTCATGGTACTATCAAATCGCGCGTGAACAGGTACAACTCTGCTGACGTTTCACGGTACACGAGACTCGGATGGAAACGCTTGGTATTGAAAGACCTAATTTGAACCTCAGCTAGACTCTTTCCGTCGAGCCCAGACTTGGTATTGATGGTTCAAGTTACCAAAAACCGGTGCCATGCCTACCAGTGCAGCTGGGTCTCGGAATCAGGATGTTGGATTGTGGTCGAGGGCTCAGGGGGCTAGAAAAAACCAAAAAAAAACTTACTCGTAATTCTTTGGTCTTAGAAGCACGGCCAAGCCAACAATAGATAGATCATAAACACTATACATTCATGATTCCTTATGATAACTGAGCAAAAGTATTGCACAACGAAAACCAGTGACCTACACACGGGCAGGAGAAGGTCGTAGAGAGGCTCCTCACATGCCTCAAAAAATTGCGGAACTCAATAATTGCGCGTGTATCTGGGTGGTGCATCGGGAACCTCAAATCATGGGATTAGCGTAAGTAGTTTGCGTCCTCATTTTTTCAGATGCCTCACCATATCTCACCATTACCGAAAATCAGGTATGTATGGTTGATAGGAACATTTATGGCGTTGAGAAGAGTTGAGAGAGCGTTTAATTTTGTCGTCAGGACTTTGTGGGTTCGAATCTCACTTAGTCTGGCTTGTTTATTTCTTCTTTCGTTCTTTTTCTTTTTTTTGCTCGTTTCTTGTGCTCCTTTTTTCATTCCCTTTTCTTCATTTTTTGACATCAGATGCAACCTTGGTTTGTTTTTTCTTAACCCGGCTCATTACGGGGGAAGAAACAGATATTTCAAAAGGGGGAGAGGCTGCCCAGAGCTCAGAGTGATGGCGACTTCTTCAATAGTGGCTACAGTAGCTCTAGATTCCCAAAAGCAGATACGGAATCGGCTTTTCGGGGAACCCAATCTCTTCTTCTCAGCCCCAATCGAGTCATCATTTAACAGGATCTTGTGTTTATACAGGATGTGAATGCGTGAGCCCGGTGCCTCCGCCGAGACTCGCCCCAGGGGGGGCCTCGGGCGGGCTGCCGGTGGCCGAGGCCGCCGAAAGTCAGCCCGTGGAGTACCACGCGTGTCGGACACACCCCAACATGGCGTCAATATACCACTCATCTTCTTCCGGTATATATCCGTATCCAATGATGATCTTTGAATCTCTCAGCTCGCGATCATGGTCACTGGGGAACCTCTGAGTGGAATGGGGCGGGGCGAAAGGAAAGGGGGCGCTGCTCGCCAAGACGTACAAGGTGGCGGACCGAGATAGGGGACTTCATCAAACATCTAGGTAGCATATTGATTTCACTCCAGAATATTTATATTACTACTCCTGCTCTGATATTCGCGCTTTGGTTTCTTCTGTCTTTTATTCAAAGCGATTTCTCGTACATATTGGATTCATATTTCACACATCTGAACGACAATTCTTTCGATCTCAGCTGCACCTTCAAGACAAGCCCTACCGGACCACATCTATATACCACTTATAGTTACCATTTAGGCCCTTCCTTCTATTCACGTACATACCATGGCGTATGGAGACCCAGGTATATATACTCAAGACCCCTTGTCACTACTCAGTGCTCAGTACTCACGATTCGCTCCAGTTCTGTACAGCTTGTATGTCTACGCACCGGACAAGATAGCACCTATCATCTTCGCCGTTCTTTTCACCATCTCGGCATTCTTTCACATTTGGCAATGCTAGTGAGTGACTGCCCTTTTCATTTTCCACACCTACGTCCGTCAGAAACACCAAGGAGTTAGAGGGGGACAAGAGGAATACAGTTTCTAACCTGTGACAAACAACCCCGTCGCCCCCGAAGCCGCTACCAGGCCTTCCGACTGATCGGCCTGCATCCCGTGTGCGCCGTGGTCTTCGCCGCTGGCTACGCGCTGCGCGCCTACAGCGCTCACAACTACCTGTATGACGCTGAGGACCACACTTCTCTGTTGGTCTTCATTCTCAGCCAGGTCTGCATATATGTCTGTCCGTAAGTAAAGCAAAAACAATACAACACAGAAAAATAATACCGAGTCTTTCCTTCCTTCCTTCCCGCCCTCTCCCCTTCCGTAATCCTAAGGAACGAAAAGAACCGACGTGATCGCCGAAAGCGGAAACACGTCGAAACATCGACTGACCAGATCCCGCTCCATACCAACCACCCCCCCACCCCCAACAGCCCCCTCCTCGAACTCGCCAACTACCACGTCCTCGGCCGCATCTTCCAGTACGTCCCGCACTGCACGCCCTTCCCGCCCGGCCGGGTCCTCAGCACCTTCGGCCTGCTCATGCTGGTCGTCGAGCTCCTGAACTCGCTCGGGGTCGCGCTGTCGTCCAACTCGACGGCGACGCCGGCGCAGCAGGAGCTGGGCGGGGGTCTGACCCTGGCCGCCATCGCCATCCAGGTGCTCGTCGTGCTGTCGTTCGTGCTGCTGGCCTCGCTGTTCCACCGCCGCGCCTTGCGCGAAGACCCCGCCGTAGTACCCGGAGGAGCCCGGAGCCACGGCGCCGTGCGCGTGCTGCTGCCCGCGCTCTACGCCAGCATGCTGCTGATCCTGGCGCGGTCGGCGTACCGGCTGGCGGAGCACGCGGGCGGCTCGACCAAGGACATCGGCGACCTGGCGTCGCTGCGCCGGCTGAGCCCCGCCGCGCGCTACGAGGTGCTATTCTACGTCTTCGAGGCCGCGCTCATGCTGCTCAACTCGGCGCTGTGGAACGCCTGGAGCCCCGCGCGCGTGCTGCCGCGCGACCCCGCCGTCTACCTCGGGGCCGACGGCCGCGAGTACCGCGACGAGAGCCGGGTCGATCGGAGGGCCGGGTGGGAGAGGGTGGTGAACGTGCTGACGTTCGGGCTGCTGTGTCGCAGCAAGAAGATGAAGGGGAAGAACAAGAAGGATGGTGGAACTCGACGAGGAGGAGATGGTGATGATGATGCCCATTCTGAGCTTCGCGTACTGCGGATTGCTAGTGCCGAGCGGGGAGGCTACGTTCGTTGTGGGACGAGCTGAGAGAAGAGGGTGTACATGCTGGTCAAATAGGGGCCCGCCAGACTGTTTGGCAGCTTAATATTGGAGAGGGGAGGTGGGTTGACCTCAACAGGTTGCCATTGAGGGTGAAGGGTACGGTCGTAATTAAAGTGTGTAATAACACACAACATTTGATGGTACAGTAGAGGATGCCCTTTCTTCATACAGGCTTCGCTGAAGAACTCCATCACGTTCAAAGGCGACGTGAGAAGGCGAAGGCTAAATTTACCGTTAGATACGACAGGCAAGTGCACAACCAATCCATGAGATAGGTATATCAGGGGTAAGACGTTGTATTGGTTCAACTTATGTGTACCAGCTTCGCGAAATATTCCCATATGAATTAAAACCATGGTACCCAATCTTCGGGAAGAATGATGTCGTTGAATTCTGCAGCAATCTCATAGGTGTGTGTGTGTGTGTACCCGTCCCATCGCCGAACCCCAGCATCCCCAAACCAAAAATACCCGCCTGACCTCAAGCCGAGATCATCCGCATCACCTTGGCGACCACTTTCTCGGCCGTCTCCTCCTTGACCCCGAGCAGCTCCGAATCCGACGCCTCCCTCGAGGCCGCCACGATGCAGCGGGCCTGTCCCACATCGTACAGCTGTCCGACGACGAGCTCGAGACGCCAGGCGCCGTTGTTGGCCTCCTTGTGCCGCCTCCCGCTCTCGATCAGGTCCCGCGAGCTCGCGCGCGCGACCTCCCACCTCCTCCCCGTCGCCTTCTCGTACGCGCCCAGCAGCTCGTTCTGGCACGTCTGGATCGAGCGCACCTTGACGAAGCGGTTGGCCGTCTCCGCGGGTCGCGTCAGCACGCCGACCACGGACTGCCCGATGCCCTCGAGCGTCGTTCCCGTGAACGGCTCGGCGCCCGCGTCGTAGATGGTGGCCCGGTACGCCCGAGCGTCGAAGCCCATCAGGGGGAACTTCTTCATGCCCTATCTCTTCAATGAACATTCCCGTAGACCGAGTGAGGAGGAAGGAGGAGGAGGAGCAGGAAGGATATGGATATGAATCAAGGAGTTCCATACCCAGTCGATCGGGTTGCCGATGGTGATCCCCGTCCAGGTGAAGCCCGGGTTCGCCTTGGCGAGGTCCGCCGCGTGGTCCCAGGCGGCCTTGCGCTGGGCGCCGATGGCCGCGAACTCCGGCATGGTGCGCGAGTTCGGGCCCCAGCCGAAATCGTTGACGATGAGACGCTTGACGCCTGCGGCCACCGCGGCGTCGATTATCGCCACCTGCGTCGGAAGGCCGCCCGGCCCAATGACGGACACGACGGCATCTTGGCCCTTCAGGGCGGTAGTGAGCTCGGGGGCGGTGTAAGCCGCCCGGATGACGGGGATGCCGGGCGGAAACGTGGATGAGGACTCGGTGCGAGTGATGATGGTGACCTCGAAACCAGCCTGGCTGAGGGCAGCTGTGATGGGGGTGCCGAAATTTCCGGAAGCCTGTGATGTTAGTACCCGAGGACCGATTCGGCGCTATCTAAATAAAAAAGAAAAGAAAAAGAAATAGAAGCCAAGTGCTGAGAAGCACTCACACCAAAGACCGCGACTTTAAGTATGGAAGAAGACATGGTGATAAAGGACAAGACAACTCGGCAGATATCTAAATCTCTGGCATGGAACACAGTGATGATTGCAACCGGGGGAAATAGAACATGATATAGAAGTTGCTATCGCTGACAAATCACTTTTGCTTCGTTCAGCTGGCACCAGGCAACGAGGAAAACAGGCGCTATTTCTGGCTCATTAAGATTGGATAGATCCATTCCAGGGGTAGAATGACTCACCAACCCTCCTCCAATGACTCCAACAATGAATCCTTCGACATCTTATTATTAGTACCCAGGCAGCCAGGTAACCAAAGAACCAATGAACCAAAGAATGACCACGAGTTTACCTGCAGGGAGCCGTATCGTGACCAAACTTACGTACCTACAATATGTGCCTATGTAAGTGGTAACATCAAAGGCACGTTCCCGACTGCAACGACAGCCCCCACTCACCACTATTATGAGGAACAGCATCAACCAAACCGTGCTACGAACGATACTTACCATCACAAGCTCACAGCCCACCAGCAAACAAACACACAATCACGTAGCATAGCACACAAAAGACAATCAGGTCTCAAGCGAACACATTTGGTATTGGTGGCCAACGCCGGAACGTCATGCAAGCATTAAAAACACAACGTAAGCAAAACCGCAAAGAACGTGAGACAACCTTCCTACACACGCCAGCCAGAACGACTGTTCTCCTCTGTCCTCCTTCCAGTCCTCGTCAAAACAAAACATGCCATCTTTTGCAACAGGTAGTAGCGTTCTCTCGTGGTGGTGAGCCATGCAATCCGTAAGAAAAACTCGTCAACAATGAAGCAGGTAACACGGATGGTGTTACCCTGTTACTCTTCAAGTTAATTCCAAGTCGCTGCTCCATGTTCTGCGGGGGTTCTAATCGTGTCGCACTTCAGGATCGGCGGTCTCAATGCAGATGAGATTGACGCGATCACACGACGCATATCCAGGTAGTAGAACGAACAGAACAGGTGTCAATCGCCAAAATGTGTGCTGATCACATCTACCTTCTTTGCTGCTCCGTGGGAGCCCGTCATTCTCTATCCATCCAGTGGGCGGTATTGAATCCCTCCAGTGATCCGGTATTGAATTTACTGGCTTAGTTGAAACACCTGCTGGCTTGATTCGATGTCGTGGATGGTATCGTTGAAGACTCTTGTGACCGACGCGAGAACCTTAGTGCGGTTATTTTCGCTTCTGGAATTCCAAATCTCTACCATTAGTTCTCGGTTGACCTGCATGATTTGTTCAATCGTGCACCCTGAAGTCCGTTTCGTCAACTCGTCCAAGAAGAACTGGGCTGAATGGTCATCGACCTCGACTTGCTGCGACGAGCGATGGAAAGAGTGCTGGAGCTGAGATGGTGATGTCTCGTCGGGCGAAGGGTCATTCAGCAAGTTTGCCATACTAGGAGCATGCGATGACCTGGTTGTGTCCAGTTGGGACCTCCGGCTTTGCGAGTTCTGAGAGAATCCCGACTGCGGAAGAATCCCTCGTGCAAGACCATGAGCTTGGGAATGTGGGAACTGATCCTCATTGGAGGATGTGATTTGACTTGGCACAGAAAGGAGAGAATACGGCGCAGTATCGGGTAGATTCTCACTCAAGCTCGAGTGGTCATGGTGGACACCGTTAGTCAGTTGTGTGCTGGCGTTCGATGACCTGTTTGACGGGTCCGAAGTTTTCGTGGTAGATGCGTCATTCAATAGGGCGGAGGGCGAGACCCCAGGCGGTAGGGATTGCACAGCCGAAACCTGAGACATTCGGGTTGTCCCTCCTGCGGTGGCTCTCGCAGACGTTGCAGCAGAGCGCATCTCGATTGCTGGCCATTGCGACGGTGGCTGCATGGCAGGCATCGTATTGCCTGGTTGCTGATCATCTACACCAGTCATGGGGGTGTCGCCATCTGTGGCTCCAGATGGTGCAGCAGTTCCATTCTGACCCGAATGAGACGAAGACCGTTCACCGTTGCCATTCGAGAGCTTGTCGATAACCTGAAAGTGAGCCATGGTGGTGACAGTGGCGCCTGCCCTCTCACCATCGCCATTGTCAGATTCAGCACCAGGATGCATGGACTTCCTTTGGAGTGCTTTCTCCTTCTTCTCCGCTCGTCGTTCTTGCTCTTCGCGATACATCCTGTCCCAGTCATACTGCATTGCTGCAAACTTGGCGTCGATCTCTGAGATGTCCACTTGTACATTTGACGTAAGCTCATTTGCTCGAAGGTACCGTTCTCTGTCTCCGACAGCCTTTGCATCATGTTCCAGTGTCTTGATGTCATCGTAAAACGCCCAAGGGCGTATGTAATATCCGTTGGCGAGTCTTTCTTCGATCGTAGATACATCCAAGTTGTAGTAGAACTTGCCAGTCGCCGTTTCGAGGAGGCCTCCACGTCCATCTTTGTCCTTGCTGAGTTCGAACTCGCGGGGTACAGCGAGTTCTATGTCAGGTCTGACCCGAGGTTCGACGGCTTCATCAAGCAAGTACTGATAACGATGCTGCGGTATGACAGGCAAGCGAAATTTCCTGTACTTCTTACTTATCTGGTCCATAATAGGCTGTATGGCGACTTTTAGACTGTTGAGGGCGCGGTGGTATATCAGTTTCGACGCATTGATCTCTTCTTTAGTCTTCTTCCTGGGAGGATCAGGTGGTGCAATGGGCAACTCCTCAAGCTTCCGCTTCTTGCGATGGGCGGGGTCAACTGGGAAGTCTTTAGGGAAACGTCGAACATGTGATATGATCCTGGCAAAGAATTCTTGACGGTTCTCCTGGAAATTGTCAGCACTCTATTACCAAAAAGAAAGAAGATACCTACCTTCGTCGGCCGAACTATCTCCACAATTCTCCTCTTAGAAAGCCCAAATAGCTCATGCTTAAAAGTCGAATCAAGATGTTGGAAGTCTGTCTCGGCAATGCCCAGCACCATGATGGGTTCCGTGGGAGGGACCGTTTGCAACGTCGCCAGGAACACAGTAAGCGCGGGTCCAGCTAAGGTCCTATACCACAAATCGACATTCGGAATGAGTATGACGGCGGGTTTATGGCGTCGAACTTCTTTAAATAGGTCGACCAAGACTTGTTCGGGCGGCTATAACCAGATTAGTCATTTGATCCTTAGCCACTAAGTGCTTTACTCACACGAGGATCTCCCAAAACGGTAGCTAGATCCAAAGTCTGAACATAAACACCCTCGAGATGGTGCAAAATAGCAGGGCCAATGTAGGACTGGCCCATGCCACGTTGTCCACAGATTAAGAGGTGCGGTCTGAACACACTGGACATCTGGAACTGTTGGTTCAAGGCGTCTCGGTTGAAGCCATGATCAACGTCGTCGTAAGTCTCGAACATGGCTTCCTCTAGTGCCGTGATCTTTTTACGCCGCGGCAGAAGATTGTCTATAACTGTCGTGATCTCTTTGAATTGATCCCGAAGAAGAGGCTCGATCAATTCGGAAAGGGGTGCTGCGCCTGCAGTGGTGGACCTCTCAGACGATGGCACTACTTGCTTCATCGAGATGATGAAGTCAACCGCTCGCACAGTGAGCTTGCTTGGATCTACCACCAGCTTCTCTTTTGAGAAATAAATTTGGGGAAATGTTCTTTGTATTGCGTTGATCGCAGCTTCGGTGCACACGGCACGCAAATCAGCACCCCCATACCCTTTGGTGTTTCTTGCGACTTCCATTTTAAAAGCATCGTCAAGGCCCCAATCTTGCGTGTGGATATCGATGATGGCCTTGCGCCCATCGATATCTGGTAAGGGGAAGTAGAACTCCCGGTCGAAACGGCCAGGTCGGCGAAGGGCAGGATCAACACTGTCCGGCCGATTGGTCGCGCCGAGAACGATGACTTGCCCACGCCCATCCATGCCATCCATGAGTGCAAGTAAAGTCGATACTATGGAGGCATGGATTTGCTCTTGCTTACTTGAACGAACAGGTGCAAGTCCGTCGATTTCATCGAAGAAGATGATACTTGGCTGAGTTTGTCTTGCTTGCTCGAATAGCAACCGAAGTTGCTTCTCGGCTTCACCCACCCATTTGCTAAGCGCATCGGCACCCTTCCGCATGTAGAATGTAATCTTCTTGCCACCGATGCCTACTGAATTGGCGAGAGCTCGAGCAAGCAGAGTCTTGCCGGTTCCTGGAGGTCCATGGAACAAGACGCCTCTTGGTGGAGTGACCTTGAGCTTCTGGAACAGGTCTGGGTAAAGCAGTGGCAGTTGCACCATCTCTTTCAGCTGGTCAACATGCCCTTGTAGGCCACCAACCTGATCAAAATTGACATTCAGATTGACACCGAGCGGATCTGCATCAGCGAGGGCTTTGTGGCTTTTGATCTTGCCAACGTTGGGAACCGGGCCACCCAGTCCACCGAGGCCTTCCGCAGGAGGATCCTGGCCGGTGCGAGTCAGAGGGTTGAGAGGGGCAGTTGCGGCTGTCGGTGTCATGCCTATCATTCCAGCTGCGCCAGAACGCGCACCCATCTCGTCATCACTACTGTCGGATTCAACATTTGCCGCTGCTCCTGTTCCCCAAGGTCCACCGTACGTGGCTCCCGTACCGCCAACCCCCCCGAAAGGGCCAGACATGGTATGGAGGCTATGATCCCACACACCGGCGGCTGTTGTGCGACCCCGACGCCGATTTGGAGTCGGGGCCGGATCTTGTTCTTCCTCTTCCGGTTCCAGATTAGCTGTGAGTGGTTGTATAGTGTAATTCACTCGCGTGCTACGTGCACGACGCTGCTTCTCTTCAAATATGATCTCAGGTGACACCCTACGTCTTGCTCTTGGTCGTGGGCTTCCCTTGAGATCCTCGGCTTCAATTGCAAGCTCAATCTTGTCCAGATCCTCATCGTCTTCGGAGGCGGACTGACGCCTAGGCCTCACAGATCGTCGAGCTTTTCCGCGCGATGACTTTCGTCCTCGGCGGCTACCACCAGAGTAATCGTCGTCATCGCCGTCATCGCCCTGCTTCTCAGAAGCCGATTCAGCTCCCTCTTCCGACTCGTTTCCAGGCTCAAAGTCGCTACTAGGCTCTTGAGCTGGCTTTTTGCCGCGAGATCCGCGGGTAAGTCGACGACGGCCACCTGCATTCTGCTCAGCATCGTTTTCCGCATCATCATCTGCGAGTGCCGCGCGGGTGCCTCTCGCCCGACGATTGATAGGGACATCATCATCATCATCTCCGTCACCATCACCGCCAGTCTCGACTGTCTCAAGAGGCTCGTCTTGACTAGGTTCCAGGTTTTCCTCCTCGGCTTCTGCTTCGGCTTCGGCTTCGGCTTCGGCTTCGGCATTCTCTCCGCCATCAACAGCTTCGGCATCTGCGACATCCATCGCGTCATGGTCTGGAACTTGTTCAGCAGCTTCGTCGCTGCCAGGGCCATCTTCCTGAGGTATCTCTTCGATAGGAGGCGGTGGGGCTTTTCTTGGCCCCTTATTACCACGAACAGACCTGCCAGCCCTGGTAAAAGTTTCCGGACTTTTGCTCTTGGATGCTCTGGCAGGCATAGCATGCTTCCCCGAGTTCGATAATTCCACTAGTTCCATATCATCTTCCTCATCTGCTTCAGCGGTACGTGCACGAGTCCTTCTGGTTCCCATCGTGAGATTGGCGACCGACCCTGCGCGTGTTTTGCGCAAAGAATGAGGAGGCAACTTAAGCTTGATGATCTTGGTCTTCTTACTAGGCGTTTGTCCAACAAGCTCGTCCTTCTCGTCCGAGTCTTGAATATCGTCTTTATCGTCTTCATCAGAGCTCTCCTTGTAGTTCTGTCGCTTTACGGCTGCCTTTCTTATTCGGCGACCTGTCGCTTCATTGATAGGAGCCTCTTCTTCGTCCTCGTCATCGTCTTCAGCGAAGGACTGTTCCTGATCACTTTCCGAGATTTCGTCCTCGTCATCTTCGATATCCGAGCCTCGGTACCTTGCTCCAACACGCCGGCGAGCCTTGCCAATCGGTACAGCACGTGTTCTCTTCCTAGAACGTGTCGGACGACTAGTATCTGGCTCAAAATTCTCGTCTTCCGAATCCGACTTGTTAGGATCGAAGCCTTGGAGGATGTCTCGCTTCCTTTTGGGAGCCATCTCGAGGATGCTAGTAGGCTATGGGGGGGTACAACGAGACCGGATTGTGTAGATACTAGAAGACAGGTCCTAAATGAGGGAAGAGGTCGCGTCGCATCAGAGGTGATTCGAGGGCTGACGGGTACTGACGCGAGCTGCAAGTGTGCTCTTTATGAAAGGAGGACGACTAGCGAGACTGGGAAGTAGAAATGTCAGTATGCTTCGTATTGATAGCTCTGAAGAGGATCTCCGAATTTAGGACTGCGCGTAGGAATAGCTTGGGCGGCGGAATGAAGCCATCACAAGCATGGCTACTCACCAACTAGGCCTTGGTCGCAGAGGATACCTCCTTAAAAGGCAGGATTGACATCAGAGTCCAGTATTCAAGAGAACGAGGCAAAAGTTGTTGGATGTAACATTCCAACTAGGTGATGCAGCTTTCGAGACTCAGGATAATTGCTATTTGTTCAAGTTGGCAAAATCCAGAGAGGACAAAAGATTCGACCGGTGGGAAGGGTCGAGCTTGTCGAGTAGCTCGTGATTGTTACGTCGAGGGTGTGTATGTCACTTGGACTGAAGTGATACCATATGCAATGACGAGTGGTTGCGCGAAAAGTCAACTGCGGAATTCAGAAAGGCTGTTCGCAAGGCGGATTGATGAAGGAATTGGTAACAAACACGCGGGACCAAGCTTGGGTGGGTGGGAAGGAGTTCAGAGGTATTGGACTCGATGCAGATGAAGGTAGGATGGATGTTTTGGCGATATACAAACGAGCCAGGCGTGTCGAAGGCTGAGATGGTGAATGTCGACCGAGAGGGATTGAGTGAAAATTGAACGGGACGGGAGGACTTGAGGAGCTGTCGGGGGATTCATTGTCGCGCGTCGCTTTTCTCCCAGCAGGGCCAAGGACCCACAGACCATGTACAGCGCCGTGCACGGACCATATACAGTGGCAATTTGACCAATCAAAGGACGCCAGCCCTGCCATCCCTAGCGCCCTAATGACCAATGGTCACAACAACTCCGATCAGACCATCAATCGTCTGTCATTCCTCTTTCTCAACATCAAACTCAACAACAATTACAATTCAAGAATTCCACCCATATAGCTGCGAAATGACGCGGTTTGCGTCGATTTCACAGGTCGCCTAGGTTAGTAGCATACAATTGACTATTTTTCGATGCATCGAGGGCCCTGAGTACTATAGCCTAAGCGGATATGCAAATTTCATGTTGGCCATCTTCGATCTGGATATCTTTCAGGAACACCCCGGATTTTCGATCGTCATCGTCGGCGCTACGATGCGGCTCAAAACCCAAGTCCAGCCCTACCAGTTGCGTTGGTGGCCCCGGCCCCGGACGTGTTTGTGGGTAGGGGGCGGAGGGCCCAGCCGCCAGCGAAATGTAGTTCTGCCAAGTCCAACTTCCTAGCCCGACCGACCTGCCGATGCCAGCAAATCTCACTTGGGAATCAGTATGTGGCCCTGCCATACTTCGTACCTATGTAGGTATTAACCCCACATGCCCAGCCACTGGCTGTGGCTGATGCTCTCAGACCTGACAGCTCTTTCAACGACCACCCACCACCTGCAAATCCAGAACGGACCAAATCCATCTCATGACATGCCAACTTTATCTATCATATCTAGCTTCGTCTAGTGAATGCGTATCTCTACTTCATGTCTCTCTCCGATCAATTCAAGGTAATCTAGTCTGTCTATCCCATCAGCTCGCTAACTGAATAATCAGGTGTAAAGAAGTGTGTCTGGACCTGTCAGTTTTGGAGTCGCCCTCAGGGACCACCCCGACCTCTTTACCCTTCTCCCCCACTCCTGTCAATCTGCATGCTCCATTTAGTAAATTGGTAGGCATAATATGGTCACCGATGAGTCGTCGGTTCGCGACCCGCCCGCCATGGTATACCCTCTATTCTTCATATGCACCTTCATTACCTGCTGGGCCAACTCAACTGCGTTTTCTGTCGGGGATCATGGTGTGTATCCACTACCTAGGTAGGTACTCACAGTACGGTAGGTATTACAGTATGACGAAACAGTGAGCAGATCTGTAGCACTCGGCAGCAGACAGCCGAGATGTTCGAATAGGTTCTCTCCGCCATTTCGTGTTAGCTTACTGTGCAATATTTAGGTAGCTTGTACTAATTGGCTCAACATGCCGGGTATAACGAGTTGCAGAGGTGATATGTGAACAATGAACACATATGATGGAAAGCGACATCCAATACCAACAAGCCGCCCCAACATCCAGGTAGCTACATGTATGTGTCTGCAGACGACCTCTGCTCTATTCCTGCCCAACATGTATGCACATAAAACCGGCAAATGATTGGAAAGCTCTCGACAGACAACAAGCCCACATTTGTAGGCAACCAGACTGCCAGAATGTCGGTCGCGGGGAGGTCTTGGCTGCATGGTCCGGCCCCGCCGAATTCAAGGCTGACATCTCCCGCCATGCCGGAGCGTCGCTCTGGAGTGGCAGGAATGAGTAATATGTCTACCTAGTACCGGTCAAGTGGCCAAGGTAATACACCCGTCTGATCTATCCATGCAGAATGACTCCTGAGCCGTGAGTTTATTGGTCATTTTCCATGATAACCATGTATACCATCCCCTCATCCTATGACTACGTCTGTAGGGAGTCTAGTTGCCTTACACAGAGAACCCCCAAAACAAGACATGTGTGCGAAATCATACGCATGCTCAGGCCCAATTGGCCGATATGCGCTGCTCAACCTGGCTCCCGAATCAGGGAAAAGACAGACAGAGAAACAGACTTGCTTACTTATATGAACCCCAATTCAGGCATCCATCGACTTTTGTATTCCATTTTTTTCTTTTCCTCCTTTGCCGTGACTACCGTCCTCGCGCAAGACATCATCGTTGTTGTTGGGCCATACATATCATCTGCACCAGGCGTGCCGACTCAATTACCCTGGTGGGCATTCATTCTATCATTACATTAGATCTTGGACGGAGCTGTAGACCCAGCTCGATCCCTACTAGACGCGGAGCCATACAGCGATCGAGTCATATACCCCTTGACGGTGATACCCCGTGAATACCTAATCAGTGTTTTCACTGTAATTCCCCCCGCGTGCGCTCAGTCATCATCCCTCAGCGATAACTCATACACCTATCATGGGGAAACGCTCTGGACCCCCGGCCCCGCTCTCCTCCTCTTCAAGCCGGCGGCAAAACAGCTTCGGCTCCGAGTCATCGGAGAAGGCAAGTCAATCATCAAGTATCTTGGTAACCGGTTAGAACATCCCTTGACTAACCGATCCGCCCCATGCAGAGTACGCCGCGGTCCTCTACTACCGGCTACTTCGACGACTACCGCCAATCTTCCTTCGGCCATTCATCGAAGCCGAGTTCGCCCACCGTGAACCTGCATACCTACTGTGGCCGTGTACGTCTCCGTTCGTCTTCATCAGTCAGAACCGTATGCCCCTTTATGGGGTGATGATGCTCCTCTATTCCGAAGACCTGTCCTCATATGTATTCACTTTTCAACTCGAAGTATCATTCAGCCACAGTAATCACTGACTCACATTACCTAAATGTAGCACACGGACCAATTTCTATTCGGCGGAAAGTCTCTCACGAACATCGTACGATCTCCATTTCGAAAAGAATGAGAGACATTTTGTCTGTGGCGAAACTTCTTGGGGGGGTGGGCTTGAATACATTTTCTCCTTGGTCCAAGGCCTCAGACACCGCCGGTTGGTCGACTGCTCGATTGATTTACGTTCATGGTGGCATTACATATTCCGAGGAAGTTTGTCTCTGGCTGGTTCAGTTCATTAGTACACTCCAAAAAGAAGAGGAAATGAGGAATTAATGAGTGAGGAGAAGCAAGCAGCGATGTGTCGATGGAAGAAACCGAAACTCACTTGCTATATGTTCGGATACACATACCATCACCTTGGGATACAGTGGTGGAGGTGGCATATCAGTTAGTAGTTATTGGTGTCTTCTACGACACGTGCTTGGGAGTCGACGGAAGAAGAAAAGGAATACCTTAGCAGATACTTCATGAGATATGAGACATGACTCGAACAACCTAATGCCCCCGAAAAGAAGCTTGGTTCCAAACACTGTTGTCTGCTCCTAGCCCACATGATCGTTTGGGCCCACATCCAACAGCCGCGATGCTAGGTCTGGTGAATCAAAGAGAGATTCTTTCCCTATGAACCTCATTATGCTGTTATATCACGTACAGGTTATGCCACGTAGGCTAGTTAAGAGCACGAACGCGTCTCTCAGAACCATCTTCGCGGTATAGCTCCTAGATACCTCGGCCGGCATATCGATCTATATCTACATACTTACCGCACCTCGACAGCAACTCAAGCCAACCCCCGCCCCCCAGCTCCAGTACCCCTAGATATTTCGCCCGTGGTAATTCGAAGAATATATATCATTACAGAAAATATATACATCAATTCCCGCGATTAACTCCACGTATTTTCCCTCGTCACCAATCCCCAGCCGATGCCATGGGGTCGCCGTCGTCGCCGACCTTGCCGAAGTTCCGGCCGAACTTCGCAACCGCCCCCCCCCCCCCCCCCCCCCCTTCCCATGTAATCAACATTGGAAATAAACAAAAATAATCAACCAATCAGTAGTATAAGAACCAAAGGAGTTATTGGTAAAAAAAGTCGAATCGCGGAAATAAGCAAGATGTCAGATTGCGTAATTTTGCGAATTCCCTTCCCTTACCCTCGTCTAGTCTACAGTAACGAAGGAATAAGCCTGTGCTGGCCTGTCATGGATGGATCTGACCTGAAATACGAGGTCCGCGTCCGCCGTCCGCGTAATGATAAGACGCATGCATGCATGCATGCATACATACATGCAGCACCCAGCCCCCAGGACCTTCTTTCATCAAGTAAAGGGGGTCGTTGCCGTTGTGAGCTGAGCCTCAACTGTCAACGACATCGACGTGGGAGGGGTTGGGGTCCCATCAAATACGACAACGAGACCCCTGAATGAAGAGAGGGGAGGGAGAGAGGCTTGAGTCTAGGGTCTCTCGGGACGGCCGGGAATGATAGTCTGTTGTTGGTTTTGGATAGTATTTTAAACCGTTCCCCCGGCGATTGGATTGTGTGTGTGTGTAATGTGTGATGTGGATTGAGTAATTGACCGACCTGCGTCCGATTCCATCCCTCTCCCACCGGATACGGACGAAAGGTGATCACTCACTGAACACACGAAAGCCCTACACGACGTCTTTTCTCTTCCGATGTTGAGAGATCTCAGGGGAATCTGTTCGCCCCCTCCCCCCCGGGCGGTCCGTATTCCCCGGTGTCAAAGACTCATGAGGGAAAAAAAAAACGCTCGATATCTTTCTTGCTGGCGCACCCCCGAGCAAGTAGGTAAGTAATCATGAGCCAGCGTCATATGCCATGCCATCCCCGGGATCCCCGGATATCATTCCTTCGATAATTCCCGCCGTTTCCCAACGTCGGCTCGTCGGCTCCAGTGGCCACTGACTGTCAACATGCCACGCCGGTCGGTATCTGACGATGGATGGTTGGGGCTTAGTAGGCTCGACAGCAGCATGTAATACTACACCCTCACGCCATATCGTATCGACAGAACATAGATAAATCATGAGTGGTGCGGCCCTCATGCGTTCTGGGGTTTGTTTTCATACTTGCCAATCGAGAACCGGACACGCACCGGATCACGGCGAAAGCGGTGCCTGAACGGAGTTGGCCCCGTTTCCATGTTCGCGCACCTCATGCCCTTGGACCTTCCCGTGTACATCAACCTCACGACACGCTGTGTGTGTGTTCTATATCGGGAAGGGAGTTTCTGCCGCCATCGTGAGCATAGGTATCGGCGTGTGGACAAGGGTCCTACGGACTGAATCCGACCTGTATCATGATGCGTCAAAGACGGTGAGAAGGACACGGCTGAGTAATGATGCTGTGGGGAGAGCTGGAAGTAGATTCTAAACATGACAATACATATGGATTTGATAGCAATGCCGGTGTTAGGGATGTGTCGGGGTTCGTTCAGGTCAGGCCAGGTGATATGACTTTGTGTAGCGTTCTACAGGTTTATGATAAAATCTTCTGGGCCTCTCTCTGTCTGGAGTCATTAAAGCACCTGACCCGATGGTAGCCAGACCTGTTTACCTAGTCCATGCTGCCTTCATGATCGTGTTCTCGTAGCGAGGATAACGATGTGAGGTCGAGGCGGAGAAAATCCAACTCACGATGCAAGCCTCACGCAGTTCCATCGGAGAAGCAGAACGGTTGATTCACGCCAACGTTTCCGACATCAGATACCATTGGGGTTCGTGATGCTCCTCGGCCACCGGTACGTGTGAAAACGTCCATCGCTGGAAGATGTGTCCTACGTGACCGCGACCAGCGATACGAAGGCCAGGAAAATCGCATCCCCAGACCAGTATCGCCGCAGTCAGACGGTAATAGACTCCGCTTCCAGATCTCACAACATGTCTATACGCGTTGATCGTCTGCATTCTAGCTGCGGGGTACCAGTCAAGTCCGCCCGTCATTGTTGACAGTATCACAAAAGCTGTAGGCCGCACGCCTCGGAGAGGATCCGGTGGTGATTCGTTGTGCGTACCCGCAGTCGCACAGGCACATGAGGCTACACCCGTTAGCGTGACGGCATATTCCACGCCTTTCGCGCGCTATGGCGTCTCACAGTTTTCCAGTGTCTGTGTGTCTGGCTCTAGATCTTCCAGAAGAAGCCGTGGGCACCAACTCGACTAAGCTTCTAGTCAGGTACAAGCCTCCTCACCACACATGATAATGCTCCGAAGTGGCATGGACATTTATCACACACCCCAACGGTTATTAGGCTCATGTGTGAGCTACTTCGTACCTGCCTACATACCTAGGTAGGCATCTAGTCAGCGGCAGCCGAGTTGCTACGGCGAGAAATGCTAGGTAGGTCGTGCTACGAAGCTTTCGGTCGGTCAGCCAAGTCGGTCGTGGTCACTTCCCCGTACCATCAGTCCCTACCTGTAACGATATCGGATGGATCAGGTCCCACAGGATGCGGGATGCCCAGACAGAAGAGCTGTAGGCAAGCGACTGTCAGCAGCTTTCAAGCACGGGCATCCACCGCGGTGCAAACTGTCGTGTCTTGCTTGGCCTGTGGTACAGCGTTTCGTCTTCCGAGCCAGCTGCATTCGATTTTTCTTGCTGCAAACACCCGGGATCGCTCTGTGTTTGGCCTTCCCCATTCGAAAAGTCAACAGTGGTCAGGGCGCATGACCTCGAGCCTACTACCACGCAGAAGAAGCGGTCAAAATACACTTTGGTATAGCATAACGTCCAAAACTTTGGCGGACGTCTGTACGTAATATTGCCGAAGCCTTGACATACATGACAAGACTTATAGAAAAACCACTCGGAGCTTAGATCGGGCCCTCCTCGCTCGAGGTCTTCGGCTTCATCGAACCAATCACTGAGTCAGATCTGCTGCTGATCCGGCTTATGTTGGATCGGAAGAGGTATTATGTAATTTGAAACATGTCTCGGTCCGGGTGGCTGCCAGCGGGTAAAAAGGTTGAAGCGCTGCCTCGCGTCACCTTCCATGAGAACAAATCTTGCGCCTCTGTTGCTTCAGAACCTTATGGCGACAGATCGAACAAGCGAGCCACGTCGATGATCGAGATATCACCGCACTATCGAGTTACCTGGGAAGAACACAAACGCCATTCGGGGGTGGAAGATGCAAGAAGAATTCACCCGATGACTGATGGGATGATAATGATGATGATGACATGGGAGACTAGGAGTCGCACGGCGTCATTCCCGTGGTGCGGTACTTGACGTAGGCGCATGGATGTGACGCGGCACGCGAGAAAGAAAACACCAGATAATGGATGCACCGCTAGCTGTAGGTGGAGAAGGGGGCTTGCAGAACGGTTGCAAAAGGTGAGCCCACGTTGTTTGTTGTTACTCGTGGGTTTGTCGTCTGAATCATTGTGGCTGACGACGACGACCTTTTAAGGGGTCTAGAGCGGCTGACGAACTTGCCCTATCTCCAGTATGGGGCCTATGGCGGATCTTCCACTGGCGAAAAGCGGCCGATAACTCTGATACAAGAATAACTCGACTCGATAGAGGAATGTCTCAGTAGGCCGGATCGTGGAACCGACACATCCCGACCCGGAGATTCCAGATGGCACCGAGGAGGACTATCGCCATTTTTTCACATTGGATGGGGATGGGAGTTTTGAAATATACTACCTAGGTACTTATGTATGTACGGCCTGTTAGCCACGATCCTGCTAACCTAGATAGTGAACAGTGAAAAACGCGACGGTTCTGGCTAGAGAGCTGCTAAGTATCGGATCTGATCTGATCTGATCTGTTTTGCTGTTTGTACGAATTGATTTACCTCGACGTATGGAGATACAGTTTCGGCATCTGCATGGATAGGTTGTCACATTTGGTCCGAGTCTTGATTGTGACTTTCGGCAGGAGAGATACCTCCTACTTCGTACTGCAGGTGGAGAATTTACCTAGGTACCGTAGCGGAAACCCGTACGGGGAAACAATCATTGTTCTTACACAATGATTGTGCTGTCCACAATGATTGTGCTGTCCACAATGATTGTGACGCACGGGCCATATATCTAGTCTGCCATCCTACTATTTTGGAAGTCACGTACGTAGGATATAAGGGCTCTCAACAACAGCAACATCCGTGTTCTGTAAATCGTAGTTTCGTAGTCTCGTAGTCCCGTAGCGTAGTGGTGATGCCGTCTTCTTGTTCTTGTTCTTCTTCTTCTTCAATCTTGACATGGGTTCAATTCTGCGTCGTGACAATTCTTCTTTTTTTGCATTTATCGTCAACAGTGCTGACTCATCATTTTCTGTTGCCAGGGCATCAATTGGACCAATAGGGACCTTATATTCTAAGTTTTGGGCCCCCCCTTAAAATCCACACAATCATTGTTGACCACACAATCATTGTGCTGAAAAGGAAAGTTTGAAAACCAGCACAATCATTGTGTGGAAAACAATCATTGTTTCCCCGCACCGGACCACGCTACGGTAGTTAGAAAGAGGGCGGGAATTTCCATGCCATCCATGTACCACCTGGGCAGGTAGGTATCCTGCTGGCTCGTAGGCTGAAAATGGAAACAAATCAACATTTGAAGTCTGCCGCCAAGTGAGGATATTCAAGTATCTATAGGTCTAGGTAGGCTGGTAGGAGGCATCTACCCTCGTACCACGCACGAGCAAACAATTAGATATCACCTGGGCATATAGATGGAATATATAGTACGCTCTCGCTTGTTGCGACGATGTGCTTCGTACAATCCGGGAATACATACCTCATGCTATGCTGGAGGCTGGCAGACAAGATTAGCGAATGCTGGAGTCAAGGTTGTCGAGGCTTGCGAAAGAATTTACCTTCCGTCTTGGAGGCGGGGTACCACTCTATTCGTTGCAAGAAACCCTTAATCCTGCCAGCTATAACATCCTTCAACCGGCTCCCTTTACCATTCTGCCATTATCCTGCAAGTCGTCCAGTCAGCCAGTAGGAGGCGTTCTTTATTGAGAGAGATAAGGACAGCAGAACTTAAACCATCCATGTGTCCAGGAGATCAATGTTCGTACTGTGGAGGGGCGGAATCACTCCAAAATAACTTCTCATAACCTCACGGCGAATGATGTGTAATTGGTTCAGTGTGGGGGAAATGCCTTTCCACGTCGGCCTCTTCTAGTGTGTTTCTCCATTCCAGCGAGTTTATTAGTGGCCTAATAGGTCATGTAACAAACCGTTCGCTCCTTGGTGTAAACCAGCTTGTCGGGAACATATAACTTATGTATAGTAATTTCCAAGGCTCCAGGTTGGTTCACGGCGAGTTGGTCGGTCATTGGGTGCTATTACAACTGAAGTACTTATTCACTATTTGCCAGGAAGGTGTCTGTCAGGTGGGATGTTTCTCCCTGCCTCTCTGTCTGTCCTGAATTGAAACTCGTCCCTGATGATCCTTTGGGTGTATGCAGAGGATCGCCAGTGGGCCCTGCGCCCTCATTCAGGGGCAACGTCTCTGCATGCATTGAGGCATTGCATGAAAAGGAGAGCCTCGAATGCAATGCAACAACCCACCAGGGCTGCCAGGTATCTTCTCGGTTTGAACATTCGTGCCATCAATGGCCGCTCAGTCCGAAGTAGAAGACAGATGGATCATCGATGCTCACTTGACCAGGACAGAGGAATGCTTCGAAAATTCATGAGCCCATCCTGCGGTTATTCATCAGTATCTGACCAGCTTTACTCTCCCCGGAAATCGTCATCTTGTTATGAGAGCAACGCATTTGGCTGAGCCACAATTTCATTTGCCAAAAGTAGCCGCCTGCAGTGCTGATCAGTGATCCTCAACAGACGGACTGATCATGTTTGATGATTTCTCGTATACAATCCGGTGTTGCTTATCGTCGTACAACCACCTGAAGTCAATACAACATGAAGCATTCACCAACGAGTATAATCAACGACGAATAACATATCAGCATATCTACCAATCTTGTTATATCTTCTCGACTTAGGTATATACTATAGACGGCGTCTGTCTTGGCTGGAATTGGAAGGATGCACCAAGCCCTAGGTACTTGATATGCTTGATACCCATCTGAAGTCCAGGGGGATCTAGCTGACATCTTTGTCTTCCCATGCACATCCCGTCCTCGAGCGGAATAGAGAATATGGATAATGAATATGTGTGACCCATAGCTCACCTAGGTCAACTCCCAATCGATGGCGGCGAAGGGAAAAGGACCTCGGGAGCCACGCTGATACGAACAAATGGAAACTGTCATACGTCATTGCAGATCTAGATTCTTCTTGAAAGCCCTGGAAGACGTTTCCAGTGGCATCGTCTGTCATAAAATGTTTAATGCTAGCGGAGACAGCTAGCTGGCTACCGTTTTGTGTCGAGGTATCTGCCTCTAGAGTCGTAAGTACCTGGTAGGTGGTTCATGTTGAAGATATCCAACAATTGTCCTCGACTCGGTCAATATCTCCATGTCGCGGAAGAGGCAATCGAGTCCAGGACTCCAAGCAGATGATGGGAATGAACTGTCTGCAGGCGATTGCCAACGAAATTTGACCCTGGAGCCTGGGCTGTCTATTTAGTGCCGCGTAATGCTTGGGGAGCGCATATCGATCCCTTGTCGTGCTTGTCTAGCGCGATTGTAGTCAATGCCTGTTGATATGCTATCACCAATCAGCGGGAACCTCCATCCTGGCCCTCATCAACAATACCGCGAGGGTGGAGGCCAATGGCAGACCAAGTCTGAATTATGATTTATTATCCCAAGGCCTGGTCGCGCGGTACCTGGACATCCCAGTTATCAGCGGGTTGGTTCAGTTCAAGTTTCCAATTAGAGCAACCCCTCATCTACAAAAGTCGAACAGCTCGCAGCGCGATGGATTTCGCAGCTGTATCGCCTACCTACCTCTCTGACATTTGAATACCACAAATGCAAGATACGCCGGTAGGTTCCCATATGTTCATGTTCGTAGATTCAGACAGAGTACTCCGTACTACTGCACTGCACAAATTAATTATATATCCTTCACATATATGCATACTATGTAGATGCTATGCTTGAAGTATCAACTCTTCCAGTGGTTTGTTAATGCGGTGCTGGGTCAGACGCACATAGACTACGTGTTGTTGTACTAAATGCAATTATGCGCGTGCGATTTTCACCCCTTTTCCCTTCCATCCCTTCCAAGCATACCTGATGCAACGCCATTCAGGTGGCAACGGCAGGCAAAAGGTACCTTTGTGTAGGTAGGAAGGAAAAAAAAACAGTAGAGGAATGAGGGACATTAGGGGAGCCTTCTCCACCTGGACACCTAAAAGCCAGCGCCTGCAGCAACTGGAGCGCTGCCCCTGGGCCCTAGATACCCTAACTAAAGCCCCTAAGCCTGCACAGGTCTAGCCCCAGAGAACGATCCATCTTCAGGTACAACCCTCCACGGCTAGGTAAATCATTTTGATTGAGTAATCCGGTCCTTAGTGCTTGGCTCAACTTTCCATTCCATCCCCCCTTCCAATCTCTCTGGATTTCTGAATAGGTGCACCATCGCCTTCATCTTCACCTTCACCCCATTATCATCATCATCGTCACCATCGCCAAATTCTCTCCTTCCCCCGTTTACACACATCCCCCTCACTCACTCCATTCTTCCTGCCATCTCTTCTTCTCTTTTTTTTTATCTACTATTAGTACATACTCTTATTCCAGCCCTGTGTTGTGCTTTCTTTGCTGTTGACGCCCCTTTCCACCTGCAAATCCCGGAAAAAACCACCACCGCCCGTCTTTTCCTTCCCGTCTCCTGTCTCTTCGAACCCTGCCTCCTTGGGCTTGTCTCCAGATTCATCCCATTCCTGCTGGGGAAACCTATATTCATCACTGAGCACAGCAGCATAATAAACATAAAAGAACGAGCGAAAAAAAACACACATTCTACATAATCCATCACTTTGTTTCTTGGGCCGTCTACTTTGGTTGCCGCCGATATCATCCATGTCCTTCTAGCAAGGTGTCGTCTCTGCACATAGTGTCTTCCTTGACACCAGAGGTCCAACACATTCGAGCCGACTATCCTCCAAAGCCAATTGTCGTGAAATAGTCGACTTTCGGCCAACTAGTTGACTACGGTAACAGTAGCCTTCTTCATCAGAGGCCATCACTCGTTTTATTCCCTGGTCGCAGGCGTCCTTCAATTCCACCGATATCTATCAAGCCTTCCCATCTCCCTTGATACCTGATCCCATATCCGCCAGGCAGTGATACAATCAGGACGTGTAGTTGCGAACCAGTGGTCTCTTTCAAGGTGTGCTATTTCCTTGCGTAGTCTCATTCTACAGGATAATTATGAGGCATCTATTTTCCTATTTTTTTTGGCGTCTTTTCGTCGAGACCAAAGTATTTGCTAACATCAAAGATTTCCAGGACCTGCTCCTTGTCCACAAAATAGGACCCCTACCAATACCTCACTCCTTTCCTTAGACCACGCCGACCCCCCTTGCCGTGTGGCAAGGTCATCCAACCCTCGTCGGACGCGTCGCGCCTCTCGCCGAAGACCAGAACATTTGAATATGGCTGCACTGGTCCAAACCTATCCACAGCAGACTCAGACAGTGACATTGCTTCAAACAAGACCGAATACGGCTTCTGGAATCATGCCTTCATCACAATCTCAGTCTAGCCATCAATACGTAGGGGGTTCACAGAGGTCCAACGTGCACAGCATGTCTGGTAACGTTGGGGGACAGAATGTATACAGAGGCAACACCAGTGTCCCGGTCCAACCCTATGCATTCACCACGACGCCTAGCCTTGCGAATAACGGTCCATGGCAACAGCCTGGGACATATCGGGCACCCTCCGCGTCCAATGTCCCCGCTATGCAAATGGCGGACCCGAACACACGAGCTCTATCCGGGAGCACGAGCCGAGCTCAGTTGGTTCCGTTGAACGGCACATCTAATCAGCCCACCTTTGCCCAGGTAGTTGCTGCTAAGGCATCGCCGGAACGATATAGGAGACCCTCGCCTAGGTACACGGACTCCTCACCGAGCGTAATGCAATCCACGCAACCCCAAGGGTCGGCTGTGCCATCAGGCTCTGGCATGGCTACCGTCGTCCATCTCTACAACCCACGAGCGGTACCGGAGCGTAAGGTAGCCATTCCCAGAAACCCTGCTACGCTGGCTAGCAGACCACACAGTGCCTATGGTGCTCTTTCTGGTGTCACTATGGATGACATGCACATCTCCCGTCATGCCACCGAAGAGGAGGCCAAGAGATTCCGACGACGAAGCATTCACTCAATTAATGCCTCCGACTATCCCAATCCGATGACTCCACAAGAATTCAAAAGGGCGGAAGAATCTTTCAGGCTTGAAGCGCTGATGACAGCGTCTAAGAGGCACAGCAACGCCGAGAGGGATGCGAAGCCCCCTACTCGAGTCGTCCCCGTCCCTCCTCCTGCTGCGAGTACTGAGAAGAATGCCACGCACGCCAGAAATGGCAGCTCTGAAAGCCTTGTGTCCAGCCGAAGCAGTAATTCTAGGCCATCATCGGTGAGTATCCCGGGTTGCAGTGTAACCCCAACCAGCCATTGTCCAATTACGTATCGCAATCTCCAATTCTCAGTCCATTAATAACGTGCTGATTCTTTGTCTCCTAACAGTCTGCCAATCGAAATTCCAATGCATCTGTCCCCACTGGTAGCAGCCCCGCCTCAACTACCTCCACTTCCGGGGAAAAGCTATCTGGCCAAGAACAACCCAAGTTGGTGAACATACCGCCTCGCAACTCATCCGCAGATGTCGGGAAACGAGTTCATAATCCATCGCCCTTGTCGAAGCCGGTAACTATGGGTCCTGGATCCTCGTCGGACGGTCCAGCTGTGACCGCTGGTGCAGCAGCCTCATCATCTCCCACCAAGGCCCCAGTCTCCCCTCAGGGTCCTGCAACCGAAAGTCCTGCGGCTAAGCAACTAGCCGCCCTAAACCAGAAGGGGTTCAAATCAAAGAACAAGACGTCGAGGTTGCGTAGGGCATTCTCTTTCGGGAGCGCAGCGGAACTGAGGAAAGCCACCGGTCAAGAATCTGTGGATGGAACCAAAGCTACAAACCAGAATGAGCCTGCCAAACTGCATAAGGAACAGAGACCTCAGGATGCCTACGAGGAAGAACAAGCACGGATCGCCCAAAAACAGGAAGAGGGCGGCATTGGCCACAGTATCTATGCGGGCACCAAACTGTTCTCTGGCTCGACGGATAACTTATCCATATCCTCGACAGCATCGTCCGCCTCAATCATGCTCCGTAAGATGGGTCGTGGTGTCAAGAAGGGCAGTCGATCGTTGGTCGGGCTGTTCCGACCCAAGTCAGTGATCGGAGTGCCGGGTGAGGACTCGACAATACCTGAGGCTTCCCAGGCTGCTGTATCGATGGTCACCGTTGAAGCTGAACGTGAACGAGTCAACATCAATGCTAATGGAGACCTTAACTCCCAGCAGGCCGGAGGCACTGGCTTTCCTCACCTGGAAAGGAATTCGATGGATGCCACCAAATCCTCAGACGGTCACCAGTCTGATCGTCTTAGTAGTCTGGAGACCGATAACTCCGGTGCTCGAAAGAGTATCGTGGGTGGTGAGAGAGAAAGAGCCGAGGTCCTGGCCACTATCCGGAAAGGCATACTAAAGAGTAAGTACAGCTCCAGTAATTCGTGACTGGCCATCCACTGACGATGTACTAGCACGCAGCAATTCGCCAAGTCCATCGACACGAGGACCGGACGTCAGGGGCCCCACGTTTGAGCTGCCCATGATTCCGAACGTTAGTGATTCGCCAAACTCGAGTGCTCCTAGCACACCGAACGAAGAAGTACAGGGTCACAAGCGCACTGGATCCATTGCTATCGGTAATGAAGATTACTTCATGTCTGCACTCCGCCTACGCCAAGATACGAAGAGCGCACCAACCACGCCTCAAGGTGGCATGGGTAAACGCAATGCAACTTTCAGTCCCCGTATTGTCTTCCACGACACGTGGCCACCCGGTGAATATGACCGACGTGGCGAAATCGCAACCTGCAACCGCCTTACTCCCATGCTTGCGCAGCAAATCAAGGAAGAGCTGAACAGCTTCAAGATGGTAAGTCTCCGAGATAGCTTACTCAGGGACTAGAGAACTGGCCACTAACGTGCTTGCAGGAGATGGAAGTACACGAAACGTCCAAGATTTACACGCACTTTTTCTGATGGATCAAGCACCTGACGGCAGAGATTCGGCCAGGCTTGATCTTTCTCGATCAAGTGCCATAGACCTGCAATCTTGTATTTGAAAGTCACTCAGTCCAATTGGCGTTGTGCGCGGCCAGCATAGTATGGTGTCATGGCGTTTGATTTCGATCTTTCTTGACGATTATCGTGTTTATCCGGACTACAAGAGCTTGATTATTCCTATAATCCCCGACGGTAGCTGATCATCCTAATACTTCGCGACACCGCAACATCTTAACCATCTTTGACCTACTTCGTCGAAATCTGCACACATTATCGTAAGGATATGTGACACCGGCTGTGGATGAGCTCCCGGTGCCGTGGCAAGCTACTTCGATACTGCCGGGCCAAGATGTGTTTTCGCGCGCGCTCAGCGGAGAATGCGAGAGCCGGACTCCATCTCCGGTGTGCGGTCGCTTACTCGCCGATGGGGGGCGATAGCTGTGCTCTGTACCAGGATTATGAGCCGGCTCGAAAGAAGTTCGAGATCACCACAAAGCATATCCAGTGGCATGTGGATTATCGGCCAATGGGATCATCAACATCATCTCCTTGTCTATCTAAATCAATCCGAGGATGAAAACATGGGGATTAGGGAGGGATTTTGAAACGCACAAGAAAAGAATAGATGTATTTATGGCATAAGCCCTCGTCTTTCTAGACACAACGAGTTCCAGCGATCAGTGAAAGGTTTTGGTGCGGTGTAGCGAGTTGAATGGGGAGACATTTCCAACCTCGATCTCCCCGTACCCATTCTATACCAGGCATGTGACAGTCACTACGAATACTGGGCAAGGGGAAATATCAATTGTACTATTAGCGGGAATATTAGCAACTTACTGGGACGGTGCAGCGTACTTAGATAATGACCGTCTCAATACTTCACCCTGGCAGACAGACCTGAAGTGTTTCACTCGCAAGGTTGTGTCGGTTGTGTCAAATCTGCCTGCCAATGTGCTCCTTTTAAGGGTCTCGATCGGACCGCACTAATTATCTGGATAAAGGACCTCGATATCACCCAGAGGCCCGATTATGGGTCGTGATCTGCAGTTTCGTGGGATTGGGGTTATCGTACATGTCTTCCAAGGTTACGCCATCCATGGATACCATACGAGAAGTTTTGGGTACTTAATATCACCCATAACGAGACGTAGCGCACTAAGTAACAGCTAATCAGAAGTAAAGCCCATCGGTCCACGTACACCACTGAAAAACACTTCCAACAACAGCCCCTGACTTGCCATGGATCATCCGACAGATAAGCTGTACCTTAGTTTTGGTTAGCACGAACCATCTCTCTCACTCTCTTTTTTTACCCCTGTCTTAGCCTCTTAGCCTCTTAGCCTCTTAGCCTCGCTCGTCGGGGTTTCTAGGCCATGCAAGGCTGAGAAATTATTTTGTGTCAAGCGATTTTATTCAGATTTGAGCTTCTCATTTATTTATTTGCAAGGCCTCTGTGGATCTTATAACAAGAGTTGCACAAGCAGTTCGCCAATCGAAATATTTGGCACTTTTTGCTTCTTCTCCCAGCCGAGTTCTACCATAAGTCCGTTCGATCCGTCATAATCCTTGGCCAAATTAGTTGCCCATAATCCACATCAGACGCGGTGGAGGTCGTGAGAAAAGCTTGGGCGCACTGGAAAGTGCCTGCCTTAGGCTGGAGCTTTCTGGTGAGAAGGGCCCCGGATATGGCTTCGCATACTCCAATGCAAGAAGCCGCAACGAACGCCGGCGCAGGCTCGTCACCGCGTCCCAAGCTGCACGGGAGGGCTTTCTATGAGTCCCTTGGAAGCCCTAAATATGTCGTTGCCCCTATGGTCGATCAGTCTGAGTTCGTAGGTCTCCTTTGCCTCTCAAATGTGAACTCGAGTCCTTAGATCATGCGCTGACAAGACACGACCTACAGGCATGGCGCATGCTCACACGCTCATTCCTGACCCCCTCCGAAAATGCCAAAGTCCTTGCCTACACCCCCATGTTCCATGCCCGCCTTTTCCAAGAGACCCCTCATTACCGAGATAACCATTTCGAATCCGCAAAGCCAAGTACGGCCCGAGCGAACGGGAGAATCCCTACTATTCCCAGACAGCAAGAACCTCCTCCCGACCTAGCACCGTACCTCGATGGTAACCCGGCCTTCGATCGTCCCCTCTTCGTACAGTTTTGCGCCAACGACCCCGCCCACCTATTAGGGGCGGCACAACTGGCAGCACCCTACTGCGACGCCGTGGACCTAAACCTGGGTTGCCCTCAAGGCATAGCCCGGAAGGGCCACTATGGCGCATTTTTGCAAGAAGACCAGGACCTGGTATATAACCTGATCAACAATCTCCACCGGAACTTATCCGTCCCCGTAACGGCCAAGATCCGCATCCTCGACAGCAAGGATGCGACGCTGGCGTACGCCAAGAATGTCCTCGCCGCCGGCGCCAGCATCATCACTGTGCACGGTCGACGCCGTGAGCAGAAGGGCCACCTGACGGGCGTCGCCGACTGGGAGTACCTCCGGTACCTGAGGGAGAACCTTCCGGCCGAGACGGTCATCTTCGCCAATGGTAACGTTCTGCAACATGGCGACCTGGAGAGGTGCCTCGAGGCTACCGGCGCCGACGCCGTCATGAGCGCCGAGGGCAACCTGAGCGATCCCGCTATCTTCGCTACCGCCCCGCCCCCTGGTCAGGAAGGACGCGAGTACTGGCGCGGAGTGGACGGAAAAGGCGGCTTCCGCGTCGACGCCATTTTCAGACGGTACCTGGATATCCTGCACAAGCACGTGTTACAGCAGGAGCCGCCGGTGCGCAGGCCGCTTTTCGTCGTGGGCGATGACCAGGCGTGGTTAAGCGAGAGCCAGGAGGGAGATGCAGCGGCGGATGGTGAAGAGGCCGGTCCTGCGAGGAAGAAGAGGAAAAAGGATGGAGGGGGAAGCGGAGGCGGAGCTGGGAAGCCCTCGAAGACATCGTCACCCAATCTTCTGGCGGTGCGGCCGCACCTTTTCCACCTGCTCCGGCACTTCGTGTCCCGCCACACAGATATCCGGGATGCGCTGGCGAAGACTCGCCCCGGAGATATACCGGGCGTCGAGGGAATCCTCGATATGGTCGAGCGCCGGGTCGCGGCGGGCCTGATCGAGTACGAGAGGACGGGCGGGAAGAGCGTGGAGGAAGAGGCAGGCGGGCGAGAGACGAAGGAGGAGAGGTCCGCTGCGGCCGGGACGGAGAAGGGGGAGGACCCGGAGTTCGATGCCGAGAGCTCGGTCGCCACCGTCAAGGCTTGCAAGCGGCCATGGTGGGTCGCACAGCCCATCGTCAGACCCTTGCCGAAGGAGGCATTGGCGAAAGGCAGTATCAAGCTCAGTAAGAAGGAGAGGAAGAAACAGGAGGAGGAAGAAGCCACAGCAGCAGCGGCCGAGGCAGCAGCGAAGGAGGCTGAAAGGGGAATTGAGGACCAGGCTGGGGAGAAGCACAATGTGGAAGGGGAATTGCCCAGGTCTGATGCGCGGGATGGTGTTGTCGAGCCCCCGATGGATACGAATAAAAAAAGGGGGCTAGTCAACGATGAGCTGGTCTGTGGGTAGATAAAGGAATGGAATAGAGAAGAGCGTTCCTGTCTGGATCAGCACCTGTGACAGTCAATAACGTGAACAACTGCGATGTGATATTTGTAAGACGCAGGAACCGGGATAGGTCCGGTTCCTATTTCAAGTAAGCTAAAAAAAAAAAAATAGGAGAACAACGCTCGCTGAACCACAGAAATTTCGGTGTCTACAAGATATATATCATACATACAGACCCCCATAAAATACTCCTAATAGCTTGGAACCCAACACACCCTTCTTTGCTAACGAAACGACCACTAGTAGTAGGCGTGTCCACCTTCAGGGGGGGCCAAGAACAATACTCTCTCCTAGATCAATTCGTCTTCTTGACCGGAACCACCACCTCCGCATCCCCCTCGCGAACCACATCATCCCTATCCCAGTGCAGCGCCAGACAAGCGGCGCTCGGCCCGCCGACGACGAACCAGAAGGCGACCTTCCGCAGCATAGCGACCAGGCTCGGGTTCCGGACGGTGTTCTGGTGCAGGTACACGGACCACAGCAGGAGGGCCAGGTGGCCGACGTACATGTCCCAGCGGAGGAAGTCGGCGGCGAGGGGCGCCAGGTCGCCCGAGCTCACCACCACGGCCGAGGAGGAGGGCACGACGACGGTGGTCGTCGGGGCCCCCGAAACCCAGGAGGAGGCGACGGCGGGCAGGAAGGTGCGAGAGAAAGTGGCGCGCTCGAGCAGAGGGGCCAGGGTCGCGGGCCACATGACGCCCAGCGTGGACCGGGCCGGCTCGGGCGCGAGGGTCAGGGCCAGGACGGGCAGCGTGGTCACGCCGCACAGCGTCAGGGCGAACTCGTAGACCCCGCTGACGCCCACCATGTACGCGCGGCCGGGCGTCGTCGGCGCCCCGTCCTCGTCCGCGGGCGACAGGCTGCCGAGGGCCAGGTAGCAGGACCAGTGCAGCGTCTTGAGCGCGAGGATCGTCCAGAGGGGGAAGAACTGCCATAGGGCCAGCCAGCTGTAGGTTTTTTGTTTTTGTTGGCATTTTTAGCGGGGATGAAGAGAGAGAAAGAAGCATTGATATGGTTAAGGGGGTGGTGTGGCAGTAGGAAGAGAGAAAGCAAACAGATCGGGTAGGCTAATAATTGTTTCGTGCAATGCGTACGTACCTATAATGCGTGTCGGCGCTCTGGTTGAACAGGTGCGGCATGCTCATGAAGACGCCCGGGACGACGAAGGACAGCGTGACGGCCATGGGCAGGAGGGCCATGTCCCACAGGTAGACGAACAGGGTGCGCCGTGCGGCGTCGCCGTCGCCGTTGCGCAGGGAGGCCGTGGGCGAGGTGAGGAGGTGCAGGACGGCGTACAGCGGGGCGACGGCGGTCAGGGTGGCGACCTGCATGAGCAGGCCGGCGACGGTGACGAGGCCGGCGAGCCGCCGGCGGTTGCCGACGCGCAAGCCCTCGAGCACGAGCAGGGTCCAGGACGAGGCGAACTGGCCGGCGGCCCAGATGTAGAACAGCCGGACGTCGCCGCCGACGTCCCCGTCGACCAGGGGGATCCAGAAGGCGACCAGCGTGGCCAGGAGGCCGTCGAGCGGCGCCAGCCCCGTGTAGGACCGCTTGAAGGGCTGCGGTGCACCGGGGAGAAAGGCCAGGCGGCCCGTGGTCAGGTCCGTTATCACGTCGCCGAACCCGTTCTTCGACAGCGTGCCCACGGTGGCGTTGAAGCCGAAGACGGAGAGGCCGAGGAGGATGGGGATCAGGGCGTATTTGGTTGCGGGAGCCTTTGTTGAAGGTGAGCTGTTTGGGGAAAAGAGAGAGGCCAGGTGGTTCTAGAGGGGCTGGGGTTTGGACTTACCATGATGTTCCGGGGAGTTTCTGATGAGATGAGTTTATGAGCGGGAGTGACGAAGGTGAACACGCGGTGGTGGTATCACACGTACTTGGGGGAGGCAAGTTCAGAAATATGTATGTACTGTATGTCCCACGTCTGAAATAGTGGATTGTTGGACGATATCGCGTCGATCGATTATAAGTAACTTGGGAGAATCATGACTTTCATAGAAGTGACTACTTAAGTATATACGCAGGGCAGGCCACTTCCGGATAAACCGAAGTTGAAGAAGCTATCATACAGAGAAGGCTATGGCTTACAATGAAGGAGGTTATGCCGTTGGGAGTTACGTCGCAGCTGAAAAGGCAGGCCTTCCTTACTTCCGACAGAACTCACGATGATTGGCTCATGGGCTCATCTTACAGGGGATGAGTGGGGAGCCGAGGTTTGCATCAAGAGAAGTGAATGGGTGTACTTCGTAGTATTTGTAAGTACCACTGAATTTCCTTCTACGAGGAGGATCATAACCTAGATGTAGGTACGATACAAACACTCGTTAATATGTAAGAACCTCCGATTTCGAGGATGACAAGGTTGTAAGTTAAGACAATATTCACATAAGTCGTCCCGACTTCCAATGGTGGTAGGCTGGTAGGTTAAAGTTATCCGCTAGCGAACTGCGCTGCTGTGGTCCGTGCAGATGTTATTAAAATGACCAAGGTTCACTTCACCGTAATCAATGACGTTCCTTTCTACTTCGTAGTAAGATACATACCTGGGCATCGCTTTCGCAGCGGTCCTTGACCTTTACACCAAAAGCGTCGTATCAGATGGCTGGCCAGATGTTGCACGCAGCTCGTGCTAAGTAGGTGGACCAAAATCGTATGGTTACCTCTGACTGGCTTCCGATGATAAGAGGACCTGAGGACCTCCCGAAGTCGGGATGCAGCCGATAGGTCGTAACTCCAATCTTGAAGCTTCAAAGCCGCGTCTACCTCCAAGTACTAAGTAGGTACTTACCAGTCACTCACTGACCTCGAGATTGGGCATGATTCTCGGTATACTGAGCCTCACCGCAACCCATACTCTACCATAATTCTGACAATCTATATCAAATCTGAGGAACAGCCGCCATGTCGCCTCAATTTGATGACAAGGTCACCATCATCACGGGCGCAGCCAGCGGCATTGGGTAAAGCTCTCCAGCCTTCAATCTTCGCATCCATTCTTCGACTAATCGCCAAAAAGACGAGCAACAGCTCTCAAGCTGGCTTCCCTAGGTGCTACTTTGGCGGTGTGCGACATTAATGCCGACAACTTGGACCAGGTCATGAAAGAGCTGGGGAACGAGAAACATCGTTCTTACGCATTCAACGTAGGGTCGAGCGCCGACTGTAACAAGACAGTAGACTCGGTGCTCTCAACTTTCGGCAAGATCAATTTTCTATTCAACTGTGCGGGCGTCAATCCGACAGCACTCGCCATCACTGACACCACCGATGACTATTTTGACAAGCTGGTCAACACGAACTTGCGCGGTCCCTACAACATGACCAGAGCCTGCGTACCACATCTCAAGTCCGGGGCAGCAGTAGTCAACGTTGCTAGCACGGCCGGGCTGAGGGCTACCGAAGGCTACTCGATCTACTGCGCGACCAAGTTCGGCATCATAGGCTTCACGAAAGCAATGGCTTTGGAACTCGGTCCGAAGGGGGTCAGAGTCAACTGCGTCGCTCCCGGCCCTATTGATACTCCGACCATGGCAGGCAACTTGGCTGGTGGCGATGCAAACGAAAAGTTGATAAAGGGCATTGCCCTGGGCAGACTTGGTCAGCCTGAAGAGGTTGCCAGTGTCGTGGCAAACCTCTTTGAATCATCCTTCATGAATGGCAGTGTAGTCGAGATCCACGGAGGCATGAGATAAGACTACCAAACTACTTGGAGCAACTGCTTAATGGAAACTGTCTTCTAAATCAACCCTCGATGCAAGGAGCCCAGTGGATCCACATGAAGCCCCTATATTAAACAACTTGCACGCCCTGGCGTTATGATAATCGAGCAAACGCTTCTTGTCTCAAGCAATAGTGTTCGAGTTATCAGCACAGTCAAATGCCTTCCCAATGGAACCAGACGCATACGCTGCTTTTATCGATTCGGCAGTTCCGTATCTGCGATCAATGTTAGCTCCGTTATTTCATTACCCAGCTTGATCAAAACTCACGTTCCGCCGATGACCATCAGCCCCCCAACCAGCGCGATGAAGACATGGAAGCCGTAAAGAGACTTCTGCCGAACAGTGCCCGATCTGTAATGCGAGAAGTCATGCATCCACATCATCGCCGGGAAGATTAGACTCATAGGCCCCAGGCATGTTGAGCCAGCGAGAGCCAATATGAAATTGAAGACGGGAATAGCGGACGCGAGAATAAAGGCAAGGAAGCCCAGTATTATATTGCACCCCAGCCATGTGCCCCAATGTACCATACTATTTGCTTGGAGGTGTTTCGAGTCTCGAAGCAAACGTACGAAGAGGTACTTGGCTGCCGAATGGTTGAAGATGCCTGCAGAGACAATCAAGCTCGGCAGCGCGATGCCGTACGCGATTTTCTTCAACAGAGGCCCTGCACTTCCTAGAGCAGGCGTCGCAACCCACTTACCGCACCATCGGTAGATGACCATGGAGAAGGATAGGTAAATCCCTCCTACGATGATCCCCACGATGATCACTGCTTTTCGAAAGTCTCTCGGTTTCTTCATTTCAGCGACGACAGGCATGTAAACCGGGCCTGCGGCACTCGAGACTGTTAAGAGCCTAAGTCAGTTAATGCACCACTGAGATAGCACGGTAGGTTCCGAGGTGATGTGGAGGCTACTAGAAACACGACGACTCAGGAGATACCTACTGAAGATGGTAGCAGACGCTGTCATTCCTGCGGCAAAGGCGGGATAGGCGATCGTGTCGAAACCAAGGTCGAACGGTCCCTCCTGAGGTGCGGCGGCCGGCCTGGCATTGAAGGTAACGCCAATGACCACAATAAGTATGCCAGCCATTACGGAAACAAAGGCAAGTGTCAATGGCCATGTCATCTTATCCCAAGTTCGTATACTTGAAAAAATTATCACGAGGATTGTCGACACCAAGCTGAACACCACCGTGCACGCTCCATGCTCGGAAAGGGCGTTAAACGCAATGGAGGTGCCGAGTATGCCGCTGCCCGCGCATAGAATGAAAGCAATGAGGAACATCAGGCCGACGA